>CM066591.1:11223516-11823516 GCA_033816785.1 Picus viridis | reverse complement strand
ACCTCCTTCCTCCAGAGTCCTAGTTTGAAATGGGAGATGGGTTGTGGTGCTGTGGCACCCTCCCATCTTCTGCCCCAAGAAAGGAATAAGGATGCACACAACCCAAACCCAGTCTGCCCCACTGCTCATGGCTGGGTGCCTCCATGCCACCCCCTTCCTGCTGGTGTCTCGCCCTCAGGGGCCATTGGCAGATTTAGGGGTGCACCAGAGAAAGCACACTCATGGCATCCCAACATGGCTCATCTCAGTGGCAGCTGCACCGAGGCAAACCTGGTCAGTGTCTGACCCTAACAAGAGGGGACAACCCCAAAGCTTTGGGGGCACACTGTGTTTAGGGGTGAGGGAGACTTGGGGAAACCCCAGTGGACACCTCATCCATTCTGTAGTGCAGGATGGGGGCCAGGGCCAGACCTCAACAGGGTCAGGGCAGCCAGGATGTTTCCCAGCCCCTCTGTGCCTCAGTTTCCCCAACCTTTGAGGACTTACGAGCTGCAGGCAGCAGCTGCCCAGCCGCAGGGCTCACCTGGCTGACCAGGAGCAAGATGCCAGCACAGCTTTCCAACCTGCCCATCTAGGAGCTCCAGCACAACTTTGGATGGACCCGTCCCACCCACTGGCACAGAGAAAAGTGAGCTTGGTGGCCAAAGTGCAAGCACCCCGCTCCATCTCTTGCTCCTTACTCCAGGTGTCAGCAGGTCAGCTCAAGAGCCCAAAACACTGGGACCATTTGGTCAGGCTGGTAAATCATGCCTGTGAACCCTGACCTGGGCTCCTGCCTCCAACCTGCACTGGTACAAGGCTCCCACTGGAAGCAGCTCAGCCACACCCTACTGCTTCCACAAACCAGCTGGGTGCTGAGCTGTGGGGAGGCTCAGCCACCCCTAGGCTCTCAGAGGGAGCATAGCACACGAAATACCCCCTCGCCCCCCACCCCCTGCAGCAATCTTCATCCATGAGAGATGTGATGATCCATCAGCTGGGAGCAGGCAGGTTGAGGCTGGGAGCTGCCTCCCGTGCCATCCCAGACAGCATTCCCAAGGGACTAATACCAGCATGTAAATATTAGATACTTTTGTCTCCTCTGAGACCAATTACACAAATCGTGGCAGCTCCCCGCAGGACTCTCCGCTTCTACTTACTGTATCATCATTAACAGCTTATTAGAGAACAGCTGCTCTAAAGAGGGAGGGGGAGAATAAAAATCTAGGAGGAGAGATGGCAAACAAACCTGCACACAGGGGATGGAGGTTGGGAAGGGTGACCTCCACTCTGCCCCAGCACCCAGAGACACCCGCACCCATCTCCATAGTGGCATCGCTGTGACCAGCCCTCCCTGCAGCCCCAGCAGTGGTAGGATCGGTCCCAGAACCATGCTGGGATCTGCTGTAGACTTCATGGAAGTGCTGGGAAGTGGGCAGAGGAATGGTCTCCCTATGGGAGGACAGACTGTGTGGTGGCTGGGGACAGGAGTGAGGTGGCTGCAGGATCTCCAGGGAAAGCAGGAGCTGGAGGGAAGCCCCCAAAGCAGCCTGGGGGTATATTTGGGCTGGGAGGTATACCCCACCTGGGGGTATATTTGGGCTGGGAGGTCTCTGCATGCCCAGGACAGTGGTGATTCCTCAGCCTTTCACTCATGGGTGGCAGGAATGGACAGGTCTCACATCAGGAAGCAGCTGAGGGACACTGAGGAGGGGGCTGTAGGCTGCAAGATAGCTCCTGTCTGGGATAATGCTGTCCAGAAGATGCTCCTCCATGCCCCCTACTCTGGGCTGGGGTGACAAGAGGTTTGTGATGAGCCCCCCACCAGCACAGCACAGCCCCCCTGAGGGGCACACACCCCCTAAGCCATCATTACAAAGTGCAGCTAGTGGGAGAGAGATGCTCCTCAAGCCCCTCCCTGTCCCTTGAGGTTGATGCTGGCCAGGCTGGGAGGTCAGGGGTGGGTTTTGGGGTGACGCATTCTTCCACCCCTCCCAAATCCAATTAGGCAGCATCCATTGCAGCCCAAACATCTGCTAAGGACATCCCCTGTGGCCAACAAGGGCAGACAGGATCCCCATCTGGGCAGCAGTGGGTGCCTCCAGGGCCACCCTAGGGTGTGGGCAGGTGGCCAGAGCAGGTGGCCCTCTTGGGTGTCATTGTCCCCAGGAGGATGCCACGACATGCTTCTGGTGCGCTCTAGCGTCAGCCAGCATTAATGCATTGCCTGCACTGCGCAGCAGCACGGCTGGACACACACACACACACACACACACACACACACACATGTGTGGAGACACCTGGCAGGGCCACCAGACCTCCTTGGTAGGGTGACATCAGATGCACTCTGTCCCTGCAAGGGTGGCTTTGCAGGGCTGACACCCTAAGTGGTGGGACGGATGTCCCATACCAGCTGGGGCAAAAGTGATGCAACTACCCTAGAGTGGGGCAGGTGCTGTGCAGAGGGACACCCATGGGGCAGGAGGGGGAACAGGGCTCCCAGGGGCTCTGGTGAGCAGGGAGGTAGCAGCTTCTCGTCTGATTGCTAATTATCCTCGTTATTCCGTGTCAGACACTTTATGAAGCACTGGAGTGATTTGCTCTTTCCCTGTAATTAGGCACGTTGCAATTACCATCTCATTCAAGTTCAAGCTCCGTGTCCTCACGACCTTCCCGGCCTCCACACGATGTCCCTGCTTGTCTCTCCAGCTCACACCACCACCCCCGACTCTGCTTAATGCCCCCCTTGAGGTGCCCCCTCACCTCATGTCTGGCTGGGAAAGGGGAGCACGTTTTTGACTGGTGGGAAGATGGAGGATAGAGCAGCCCCACAGCTCGTCTCCCCCCACCCCCAAAAATCCCATAGCTAAATGGGATGCTAAAAGTCCCCAGCCAGGTCTGGGGTCCATCTGTCCTCCCAGGGATGGGAAGGTGACAGTTCCCAGTACAATGATCCTAAGCATCCTTGAACCCTTTGGATTTTGGTCCAGCTGCAAAATTGGAGCTGAGCTCCAGCACGCGGCCAGACTCTGCCCCATGCACAGCACCAGTCCAGCACCTTGTCCCCATGAGGGTCATTTTAGACCCCACAGGACATATTTAAGTGCTCCTGCTACATCCAAGTCTCACTTTCAGCTCCCATTCCCAAAGGGACAACCACACAGGAACAGGCACTCAGCACAAAAACCCCAACAAAACCCACACCCCACAGAGCTTATTTCGTGGAGGGAGCGGGGGGGGGTTAATGGGAAAAAAAAGATGGCAGGAGCCTGGTGAGTGGCAGCTCTCACAGCTTCCCAGCATGGTGCTGCCTCTTGGGAATCTCCTCTCCCCATCTGGCCCACAATGTTTGCTCCGGGAAGAACCACAGCTCCCTTTGGAGCATCCTCCCAGCAGCCTCCAGCAAAAGCATCCCCGGTGCCGCAGCACTGGGCACTGTGCCGTGCCAGGCTCCGTCGCTGCACCCAGCGGCACCACAGTCACCGCAGCAGGATGCCCTCCCTCTCCCAGCAGCTAATTAATCCTTCTGCTCAGGCAGAGCTCATTAGCTCTGGTGCAGCACTGGGCTGCCCAGCACAGCCGTCCTTCCCAGCGGAGAGCAAGGTCAGCATGAGGGGCCAGCTGGCACCAGCACTGGCATCACTGATTTCACCCTGGGTTCTGCCTCCTGTCCCCCTTGATGGCCTTTCCTGCAGGTTTGTGCTGTTTATTCAAGCTTATATGATAGGGGGAAAAAAGAAAAGTAAGTAAAAAAAAAAAGAAAAGAAAAAAGAAAAAGAAAAAAGGGGGAGGAGGTGGAGAAAAGGCCCCCTGAGTGTGAAGGCAAGGGAAAAGCAGCCAAGGAAAGCAGAGGAGTCAGCCAAGTGCCTTGCTCCGTGGCAGGCAGGGCTCGAGTGGGCCGCCCTGTAAATGTTTTGAATTTCCAAAACAGGAGGGAGAAGCCAAGAGCTGCCGAGTTCCCCCACATGCCAAGGAGGACAAAGGGCATCCCTGCGCAGCACAGGCATGGGCAAGGTGCCCAGCACCCCAGCTTTACCCCCTTCCTCATCCCAGCTTGCCCTCGCCCCCCCTGGGATGTGCAGCACCAGCACCCCTCTGGCTCGGCTCTAATTATAGCTAGGGTGATGCCACGTGAGGGTGGGTGCCAGGCATGGAGCTGGCAGGTCCCACATGGGCACGACGGGTGGCTGTGGGTGGGATGTGCACCCACTGGGACAGCCTGGAGCAGAGTCTGTGGTGATTCAGTGTGTGGCAAAGTGCCTGGCTCCCTGCCTTGGCAGAGCAGGAACCTTCCAGCTCACATCCCCTCAAGAATCTGTCCCCTTCAAGGGCCAAAACTGCTAGAAAACCCCGAAGCCAGCACACTGAAGGCCGCCTTGCTGCAGGATGCTCCAGTGCTGATCCCTGCCACACACTGCAGGGAAATCCCAGTGCCCACCCCAGCTGCTGGCAAGCACTGGGGGATGCTGCTTGGGTGGTCCAGCACCTCCGAGTAATCCTTTGTCCTGAGGGGCAAAGCTGCACCCCAAAAAAACAGAGCCTGCCCTTTAGGAAAGAGGAAAGGGCTGCAGGAGACAAAACAGCATCCATGGGAATGCCAGCAGCACAGCCTCCATGCTGAGCGGGGGAGACTCTAAACGCACCCCACACCCTCCCCCCAGATTGTAAACTTGCAGAGATTATGATCTTCAACAGCCCCCTAACCCCATCTGCTTGTTCCTGCCCCACCCTCCGCTTCCCCCACCCCCCCAGTTTAAACCCCACGGGGCTTATGCTCTGGGTAAGGGGAATAGGGCTGGCAGGGGCAGAGGGAGGAGAAGCTGCGGGGTGAGCTGAGCCCCCCAGCAAGGTACCGCCGGGTTAGGAGCAGGCAGGGAGACAATATAGGGCCTATGTGGCCTCCTCACCGCCAGATGTGTGTTAACAAGGCAGCTGCCCCCTAAGCTAATAAGGTCACTTACTGGCTCCAGTAAGACGAGAAAACAAGCAGGGGCTTGGCTGCGGTACAGCCCGACTTGGCACCCGCCGCACGCCGGCTTCCTGAATTCTTGCCGCTTCCAGAACAGCGCAACGGGGTGGAAAAAGCAGCTAGAAACACCCCCTGCCGAGAAAAAAACCCACCCCACAGCCCACCCGTCTCCAGCATCCTCACCCGCCTCCAGCGCCCCCAGCCCTGCCCTTCACCCCGGGGCACTGCGATGGGAGCCAGGCTCCGGCACCCGGTTGTAAGGTGGGCTGTGGGGCTTAGAGATCAGCACCCCGGCTTGAGGAAAGGACACTCCAGCTGGGTTTGTTCCATGGGGAAAAGCTCTTGGAAAGGGTGTGGGGGCGATTCCTGCAGACCTCCAACATCCCTAGTGTTGCCTTCCAGCCCGGGGCAGTGCAGTGGGGGCCAAGCTCCTGCACCCCCCACTGCAAGATGGGCTGCGAAGCTTGGAGATTAGCATCCAGATGGGGCAAGGACACCTCAAGTAGGTTTATTTGGGGGTGTGTGGTGGAAACGGGACACCCAACTCTTGGGAGGATTTTGGGGGGGGAGGAAGGTTGTTTTTCTTGGGGGTGTTCCTGCAGATTTTCCCAGCACAGCAAGCAGAGCAGTGAGCCCCCCTCGCCTGCCCCCGATCATGGCGCCTACAACTCCCTTTGTTTTAATATTATAAAGCGAGCCAGATGCCGGCTTTAATCCCCTCAGCTGGTGAGGATTTGCAAACACATTAGGAGGCAGAGCCAGCTCCTCCGCCACTGCTCCCCAGCCCCATGGCCTGTCCCCATGCCCCATCTGCTGCCTTGGAAAAAGGGGATCCCAGCTCCTAATTGCCTTCTCGTGGCTGGATTAGGAGCTGGCAAGAGGGGCATGGCCATCCCCTGCCACTTACGTTTGGGGAGCCCTTGGGAGGGTCTTTCCCTTCCCTTGCAAAGGCCCCAGCCAAGAGTCTGGGGGTTTGCCTTGGGTGGCACGATGCCAGGGTGATGGGCAGAGTGGGGATGGAATTGGGGTTCAGGCAGAGGTTGGCCAAGCAACACTCCCAGTTCAGAGATGATGGAGGATGTGTCTGTCCCAGCGGTGTGGCATCACGACTGTGGGACCGGAGCGTGAGCCAGCTCTCCTGCATCCCCAGGAGACGCAGGATATTTCTGTGAATCCTTCCTGCAACATTAACAGGGGAAAGGATTTTCCTCCTGACTTCCACTGCTGCCAGCAACACTTGAAGGTTGATGCTGTGTCCTTTCCCCTGGGTTTCAGCACACAAGGCTGAGATTAAACAGGTACCAGCAGCAGGAGCAGGAGGAGTTGCTCCGAAGTGTTGCATCCCACAGGAGCTGCTCTGGGGCTGGATCAGGAGCCAGGCATGTGTTTGCTTTCCCTCCTGTCAGGGAGCTGTGTTTATCCCATGCAGGTGACAGCATATGGGCTACATCCCCTGCAGTACAACCCCAGCTCTTCTGGACCCTCAGAGCATCCAGGAGCAGGGAAATAGCTGGTGGATGAGAGGGATCTGATGCTGGAGCAATATCCCAACCCTGCAGCATCCCAACAGGAAAAATGCTGCCGGCCAACACGCCCTATAAATCTCCTCCTCACCCAAGGGCTGGCTTGCAGCACACCCTCACACCTTCCCAAAAGCTGGGAATTTCCCTCCAGGCACCCCAATCCAGGCTGAACTTCAGAGAGTGGGACACTAAACAGCCCCCATCTCTGCAGAGACCAAGCATTCCTCAAGATTCTGCCCCCAGGGGATCTTCACATCCTCCTCTGCCACCACCCCTTCAGTTGCTCCAAGCTGTCCCAGTGCTCCCAGGGAAGCACCACACCGGGGAGGGATGCACCATACTGGGACCCCTGTGGGCGGTCGCTGCTGCAGCTCCCCCAAGGAAACAGCCTCGGGATCACTCAAAATCTTGCTGAGCTGTCCCAGACCCCATATTTGCACTGCAAAGGCAGCAGGGCTTTTAGGAGGCTGTGGGTTTTTTTTGGTTTCTTTTTAAGACCAGGATCTCCTACATACCACTTAGCAGCCAGGAGTTCAGAGGGAGCAGAGCTCAGTGCTTTAAAACGACGCCTCGTTTGCCAAGAAATAATCCCAAGCAACAAAAAAACCCCCAACCACCCAACCTAAAAACCATCAAAAACCCAGCCTCAGAAGATAATTAACTCCACAAAGCAGTGTCCCTGAGTAGCTCAAATCTTTGCTGTAACTACCAAGCCCATGTTCCAAGGGCTTATTTCTTGCTGTCTGCAACACAACGGCACCAGCATCCCCTTCACCAACCCCCCACCGGCAGATTTGTCACTGCTTCAGCCAGGCGTGGTGGGGGGCCCAGCCCCACATGAGACTCCTCAAGCAGTGGCGTCACTCTCCATCCCTAGATGTGGCTGCAAGAGAGACATCAAGGATGTGGGGCTCCATCCATGGGTACCACAGGAGAAGGGGCAGAGGGATGCTGTCATCCCTCAACAGCCACCAGCACACCTCAGCTGGGAAGAAGCCACCTTTCAGGGTCCCTCCCGTAGACAAACAGCAAGAGAAGGGAGAGTAACCCAGACCTAGGGGTCATTTTCAGCCTCCCTATTCCCTCTCCCATCTTTGGTGCTTGGCAGGAGAGTTAGGGTCCCACCAGGAGTTGGCACAAATGACCCTGGTAGCATCATCCCCCAGCAACACACATCACCCCCTTCCAAGCAGCATCACCCCCAGCAGCATCCTCCTTCTCTGGCAGCATCACCTCCTGCCCCTTCCTGGAGCTCCACAGGGAGGGGAATAAAAGAGAGAAGAGCTGAGAAAAAGCCATGCAGAGCCAGCCCTTCCCGCTGCTGCCTCCCCCGGCATCCCCCTTCCCCTCCCCGACCACAAAAAGCCAACATCTCCCCGCGCCCCTCCAGCCAGGGGATGGGAATGTGGAAGCAATTGCACTTGGCAAGGCAGCAACAGTGAGTCAAAAACAGTTGTTTGGCTTGTCAGCCACCCAGGCCCTGCAGCACTCTTGTTTTCCTTTGCCTGCCTTAACCCCTTCCAGTCTCAGTCCCTCTCCTCAGTAGGACCCACAGCCCACAACCCCGATATGAGCAGGGACTGGGTGCCAGGGAAAAGCTTCATCCCACCACCTGGCTGCCTCGGTCCCAGAAACAGGATGTTGGACAATCCCTTGGCTTGAAAACCCATTGCAAGAGGGTGCACCAGCCATGCACCCAGCCTGAAGGGACTGGCACAGGGCAAAGGAACGTCCCAAGGCCACCAAGGAGCAGAAGCAGAATTCCCAGTGCTCTCGGAACATCCCACTTGCTCACCTCAGGAGATGTGGAGAGGTCCTCACTCCCACCACAGACAGCATTCCAGATGTGCCAGGGCAGAGTGTGGGGACACAACTACATGTGCTGGGGACACTGTGTCACCACAGGGTGGCCAGACCCCCTGTGCAGAGCCAGCCTGGTGGTGTGGAGCTCTTTAGAGCCCTGAACACAGCTTTCCCCATCCGGTTTACAACAGTTTAGCACTTCCCAGGCTGCTTCCCACTGACACCTCCAGCCCCTTCCCTGCCTGCAGCAAGATCAGAAACATGTCCAGAGCTACCACATATGTTGCATCAGGGGTTCTTCTCCATCTTCAGGTCACCTCTCACCCCAAGATGAGGGAGTCAGGCCAAACACTCAATGCCCCCTATCCAACACTATCACATACTGCTGGAATCCCATCTCCATTCGGGTGGGGGAACACTGGGACCCATGCACCCCCTCTCCACCACGCAGAGACAACCACGTGGGTCAGGGCATCCCTCTAGGTGGGACCTAACCCTCCACTCCCTTCAGAATTGCACCTCAAGTCAAATGCAGAGAAGATGATGAGGAGGGAGCCCAGAGAAGGAGCTGCTCTCTCTCTATCTCTTAGGGGTCCTCCCCAACACCTCCATGGGCCAAGGGAGCCAAAGACAAGAGAGCTGGGGGGCAAGGGGATAGAGGGAGGGAGGGAGGGAGGGAGAGAAGGAAGGAGGGAGGGCAGGAGGGAGGGCAGGAGGGAGGGAGGGAGGGAGGGAGGGAGGGAGGGAGAAGAGTTAAACCCTCCAGAGCAAGCTGAGGAGAAGTGGAGGGCAAGAGACAAAGCAAGATGCTAGAGCCAAGAGATGAAGGCAAGGATGTGATAAGAGGGGGAGCCGGGGCTGTGCGCCTGAGTGAGGGAGCAGGGAGGAGGAGGAGGAGGAGGAGGAGGAGAGGTGGGTGATGACCAAAGTCATTGAACATTTTTTGGCACGCCTACCCCCCGAGTATCCTGGCCGTTGGCCCAGCTCGGAGCTGAACTTAAACAAACTCCTGTTGCAGCCATCTGCTTGATTTTAAAATAAATCAAACAATCTGTTGAGCCGTGGGTGATCAAATTTCCATCTGTGCGGACGCCTGCTCGCCTCCTCGGAGCCTCCGCTTGCCTCTACCAGCCAAACACTCCTGGCAGCATGTGGCCTCCCTAATTCCTCCAGGAAAGGGAGAAACCGGACCTCCCCACCACCCCACCCCCCACCCAGCCCTTCCCCACCACCCTCCTAACTCAAACCAAGTGCTATTTTTGCAGCCGCCCACCAAACAGAGCCCTGTGCAGGGTTTCAATGGGAGGAAAACGGGCCTGGGGTGGGGAGAGATCCCAAGAGGTCCTGAGCCTTCTCCGTCGCCGGCCACGCTGGGGGCGGGATTCCTCATCCCCTCCCCATCCATCCCCACGGGTCCAAGGGGATGAAAAGGCAAAGGGCAGCAGCTGCCGGCAGCAGGACCCTGCCTGCCCCAGCGCTGGTGACCGCGACACAGAGGCCACAAAGAGCAGTTGCAAAGCTTGGCTGGCCCCAGGATAGGGACAGTAGGAGCACATTGCTTCCAAGTGCCATGGGATGCCCACTTCCCAGTCATCCTACCCACTAAGCCCTCCCAAAAGCACTTTGTCCCAAGGGGTCCCACTTCCTCTGAGAGCAGCAAACCCAAGGGAAAGCAGAACCACTTGTCTCAGGGTCCCCAATGTGCCAAAAGAGGGTGGCATCACCCTTCTCAGATGTCTCTTTGGGTGCTGCAAGATCCCAGCCTGCCCTGGGTGCCACCCAGCCATCAGCTCTGCACCCACAAGGGAGATGACATCCGTGATATCCATGGTCCCAAATGCCTGCTGACCAGATGGTCTTTTCTGCAAGCCAGAGTCAAACATCCACTGGTATCATCCAGGCTTTGCCCTCTGTCCCCTGGAACCCTTCCTTCCACTCTGAGCAGAGGGCAGTGGGCACAGGGCCAGTGTGGTCAGAAATAGGGCAGCAAGCTGGGGAAGAAACACAGCAAAAGGGCAAAGAGGTACAATAAAGGAGGCAAAGTGTTTAGGGCTCATCAGAATTCAAGCAGCTGAGGTGCAGAAGGGTTGCTGAAAGCAAAGGTTGCCCATGCATGGGAGGAAGGACATGGACACAGCAGAATCTACTTCTCCTTGTGGGCTGCAAATGACACATCCCCAGGGCACAGCATTGTGGAAGCAGCAGCAAAGAGGATGAAGTGCCCAGCACCTAAGCACAGCCCTGTCAGGAGCCTGAGCCAGTGGATGGGCTGCAGAAGAAGCCTTAGTCATGAGGGGCTCTGCCAAGCCAAGAACTGTCCTGGCCAGCCCAGGGCTGAGCTCGCCAAGCCACTAAAAATAATGGGGAGGCAGGGGAAGAGTTTGGGCCAGGGTGGCCTCCACCCTGCCACTGCCCTGCATATTTCACTCTTGGGAAGGAGCCACAGGCAGCAAAGGGATTATAGGGTACCAAGCACTGGGTTCCACATCTACTTTGTGACATGGTTCAGTGAGAATAGTGGTGTTGGGTTGACAGAGTTGGGCCCAATGATCTTAGAGGTCTTTTCCAGCCTCCTTAGCATGCTGCAAGCAGTGCCCAGGCTCTCAGGATGCAGGATCAAGCCCAGAAGCATGAGGAGTGAGGGGGATCAGCATAGGAAAACCATCTGGAATAGCTGATTTAGCAGTTTGTGTGACCCTAGTGCATCACTGTGCCACCAGTCACACACCCTGAGGACAGCCCCCAGGAAAACCTGCTCCTACCTGAGACGGGGGTCCCCCCAAAGCCAGTAAAATCCAGGTACAGCCCCAACGGGATACACAGCAGGGAGCAGGTTACAGAATGAATGGGGGAAAAAACCCACCCACACACCCACCAAACCCCTTTTTGGAAGAGGAAAGGACTGACAGGACCTGGCTGAGAAGCAGGAGAAAGCCCAGATTTCCCAGTTACTGTGCAGATGTTCTGGCTTGAAAACAGAAGACGGCAGGAGCAAATCCATCTTCCCCTCCAGAGCTGCCGCAGCCAGGGCATCTGGACTCTGTCTGCAGGCAGAAGTGGCTTCCCCCAGCTCCTTGGAGAACCCTCAGCACTGGGGACAGACAGAGCACACCGACCCCCCGCCCCGGGGTGCCCACCCGTACCCAGAAGCCAGGGTGGCAGCAGCCAGCCTGGGCTCCATCCCTGTGCTGGGTTGACCTTGGCACAGTTACCTCCCAGGAAAACTGAAGGGCCTTGTCCTCGCCATGTTTTCACTTTGGGATAAGCTCATGCTGCTTGCTGCGAGGCAGGGAGAGAGGGAGAGAAGCAAATGCAGCTGTTTTAGCAGTGAAGACAAGGAGGGAGGGTGGGAGGCACGTATACACACACACATACATACACACACACACACACACAGAGAGATATATTTATGTATTTATTCCTGGCCAGGGCAATAACCGAATTCACCAGCACTTGATCATGGCTCAATGGAAAGCTCCGCGGCCGCCTGAACTCAGCCCACTTCCAGAAACGTGCTGGAAGCAGATGGGAGGTGATGGTGGCAATTTGCTGCTCGCTCCACGCCCTGCACATGGCCCCAGACGCAGCTGTCTGTCTGTCCGTCCATCCCTCCCTCCCTCCTTCCCTCCCTCCCTCCCTGTGTCTGTCCGTCCTGCCGCGGCTGCAAACCGCCAAGCTGACGCCTTGGCTGTCACCAAAACGTTCCCAGCTCCAAGGTCCCTGCCAGCGACTGCAGTGTCGCTGTGTCTGGCTCCCCTGGGGACAGAGGTGGCTGCTGGTGGCCCTCCAGAGCCATTGGCTGATGCTCCAAAGGAGGCAAAGCCAACGAGGGATGAACAAAACCACTTTGGAGGGTCAGTGGGGAAATCACCCTGCACAGGGTCGCGGTGGATCCCAGGCTGTGCCATGGGGTGTGGTAGGTCCTGAAGGGGCAGGCACCCAGCCCCAGCTGGGGCTGAAAGGGGCATGATGCCCCCTCTGTGGAAGTCCCCAGCCCCAACAGCAGCAGGCTTCAGGGACACACCAGGTGCCAGCACATAGCTTCAAGGAGGGTCACAGCCCTGTCTCTGTGCTGAGCTGGTCGCAGCATCCTTCCTGTCTGGAAACCACCACCATGTTTCTGCCCTCTGGCCACAGCAGGCAGCTACCTGACCCCAGGGAAAAGTGGACATGCTCCTGTCTGCAGGGCCACCACCCTGGTCTCCAAAGGACCTTCACCTGACTCCCAGTTGGGTCTCAGCCTTTTTTTAGGAGGAGTTGGGAGAGAGCATAGAGAGGGGAAACTGGTTCTCCCAGAGAGCCCACCTGCCCCCTGCACATCCCTCATGAGCGGGCTCAGGACCCTTCTCTCACACTCTTGGTCAAATCCAGCCCCAAGACCCAGCACCTCTGCCAGCCAGGGCAGCACTCAGCTCCCTGGGTACTGGCACGGGTGATGCCATGGCCAGCCCTGCCAGAAGCCAGTGGGAAGAGGCAGCACTGGGGCCAGACAGTGATTTCCTGAGTTTGTGTGCAAGGGCTTGAATAAATCCCAGTAAATCCCCTGGCAAGCCCTTGCTGCAACTGGGAATGGCCCATCCATGTACACAGGCACCAAAACGGGGTGTCCTAGCAGTTTTCCAGCTAGAGGGAAGCTCTGACACCCTGCAGCACACAGCACCAACACACCCCCGCCCCCTTCTGCATGTGCTGCCAGCATGGGTGATGGCATGCTTGGCACAACCACCTCACCATGGGCCAGCGGGTTGCAGGAGGAACAGCAGGGCAGCTGCTGCCCCAAGCACACCAGCTCCATGGGTAAACAGATGACTTCAGCCTCCTGAGAGCTACTAAAGCCTGGCAGCACTTGCCCTAATGTGGAAAATAAGGAAAATAAAGAGGGAGAAGCAGCATCACACTTATGGCAGGTTGCAAAGCACACTCAGGTAATGTCCTATTCCTCCTCCCAGCCCAGTCAAAACTCCCTCCTGGAGCTGTCCCTTTCATCCCTGCTCTGCTTCTAAAGATCCAGGGGAGAAAAAGCCACACAAAGGCACGAAGGCCAGGCCAGCTGCAGGAGGCTGTTTACCCAGCCATGCCATGGCAAGGCTTCTGTGCATCAGGAAGAGGCCAGCAAGGCTGCCAGCACCACACTGGAGCAGCTGCTCACCCAGCAGTAGGAGCAAACCACAACCTGCCTGTGGCAGCCCAGGTTGGCACTGGGGCTCCAGCATCATCTGCACAGCACAGGGAAGGGAATTGGGATGGCTGGGAGCAATGCCTTTTGCAAGCAGGGGTGCAAGTGAAGAGCAGCATCACAGCCCTGAAAGCCATGCTGGCACCTGCCAATGCGAGATGCTGGCTCTGCAGGGAGCCAAGGCACGCTCGAGGCACCGCTGCCTTGGCAATGGGGGGACCTGGAGCTGTCAGAGCCCTGGGCTGGGGCCCGGGAGGATTGTGCCGCTGGAAGGTCTCCTGTTGCCAGCTGCCCGCAGTGGAGGAGAGCCCGGCATGGCCGGGAGCCTGCCACCCTCAGCCAAGCTCCAGTGGATCCTTCTCCAATTCCCACTCTACCCCCACCAGGGTGCTCCTGCCCCACCACTCTCCTGCAAGGTCCCCCCAAAGCCCTGGCAGTCCCCAGGGAGAGGAATGATCTTCCCCTCTGTGATACAGAAAAGTGGTATTTCCACACCATCCCTTCAACTCTAGGATGCCAGCATGAAGCACAGAGCTATTGCTGCAGGGAAGAAGGGCAACATTCAGCCAGATGCTGTAAGGACCAGCTGGAGCTATTTGGCTGATGGCCCGTCCCAGGGAACCTCAGGAGCACCCTGATCTGAGCAACACATGCCAAAGATGCTGGTGGGGAGCGTAGAGCTCCTCCACCCAAAAACAGCATGGGAAAAGGTCCAGGGCACAGCAGGCACCCATTGCACTCAGCAAGGTGCAAACAGGCTCCTGGCAAACCTCATGGGTCCTCAAAACCTCCTCAGGACATGAAGACATCTCCTTGGGCCCAGCTCAAGCCACCAAGGATGACAGCAGAGTTGTTGGCGCACGTCCAAACTGGAGCATTTGGGGGGTACAGGACAGTGAAGATCCAGCTTCTGCCATTACCAGTATAGTAGCCAAATCAAGCACCCAAGCTGCTACTGCAGGGAGGTTCCTCCTCACTGGGAAGCAGCCAAAGAGCATCCTGGGCTGCCCTCTGTGACCACACTTCCCGGATGGCTGAGAAAGGCCAAGCGTCTGGACAAAACATCTGTCCAGCTGCTAGGGCCAGAGCCGGCCATGCCTCCATCCCATCTCCCAGCTTGGCCACAGCTTCGCCCAAAGCACGGACAGGGAGGCTGCTCCAAGACGCTCCAGCAGTTGCGAAAGCATTTTCACTGCAGGGGACCAGAGCCGGGCCAGTTTCTCACCCCGGGGGAGGTACATTCTGGGGAGCTGCAGGCTGGGATTTGTGGGCAGGACGCATTTCAGGGCAGTGTTCTTGGCAGGTGCCTGCAGAACAGAGGCAGCGCTCAAGCTGCCAGTGCTCTGCTGCTGCTTTTGGGCAAGGCAGAGAGAAGGCTTGGGGTGAGGTGGAGGGGGCAGAGAGGGTGGTGTGCTGGAAATAAATATATAGCAGCCAGCTGGTGAGCTGTGGAGTCAGCACAAGGGCTGGAGGACACGGTGGCTGGCAGCGGCGCGGGAGCCCTGGTATTTTTGACAGCTGGTACAGCAAGGTCAGCCTGGCTCAAGCTAAAGGCCCCTTTGCTATTTCCCCCTCTTCCCCCCCCCCCCTTAATACACTGAAGGACATGCACCCCTTGCCGGGGAACCCAGTGGGACAAGTCACCAGCCCATGATTCTGAAAGGTGAGGATGAGGAGGGATGAAGGGGTGCAGGTTTCCAGCCCGGCTGGGTACATACCAAACCCGCCCTGACCTCATCGGCAGGAAAAAGCCAGCAGCACATTTTCCTCGTGTTGTTTCTTTGTTTGCCAGCTGGGAACACAATCCCATGGGAGGCCATGCCCCGAGACATGAAGTCATATCATGATTATATTGCCACCTCCGTGCTGGGATTGAGAGCTCACCCAAAAAATGCCAGACCTGGTTGGCGTGAGCTGCAGCAAAGGGCTGTGGAGGATGCTGCTTTTGCTGAAAAGCAGCTTGAGCCTGGCTGAAAACAGCTTCACACTGGCACATCCTGCAACCAAAACAGGGTTATCCCCCAAAAGTTGGCTTTAAAACACCTTGGCCTCATGTTGCTCTGCTAGAATTGGTGATGGCAAAAAATGGCACAAGCACAGAACCACCAAAGCCAGCCCGAGCCAGAAGCCAAAAAGTGGCGATGAGGGAAACCAGCTCTGCCCCTCCTTTAGGTTTAAGGGACATGAATAAGCTCTACGCAGCCTGTGTCACCCCTCTGGAACCCACACATGAAGCCTGGTCAGGGGATGTGCAAAGGACCCATCAGCTCAGCAGAGGAAGTGCAACCACCCAAAACTAGTCACTGGAAGATTCTTGCTTTGCTTCAAAATGAATGAAAGATGCAAACAAGGCAAAGGTCCTGCCTGACTGTCCACGACCTGAGACCCTTCTGCATGGGTTTCTCACTTCCCATCCTGTGATACACTCAAATATCCATGAGTTTTGCTCAGTGCAACGCAGGAAGAGGGTCAAGCACCGACCTCCACCTCCTGGGTTTACTTTCACAGCATCCAGGAGTTTCAGCTGTCGCTCAGCATCAGTGAGACAAAGTTTAGCTGAGAACACCAGAACTCTTTGATGTTTTCCCCAAAAAAAACCCTTTCCCAAGAGCCAGAAACAACATGGAAAACACCAGACAATGCTCAGAAACTGGCCTGAGGACACAGCTGGAGACAGAGCAGCAAGCTCCAGGTGCTCCTGAGGAGCAGGATGACACCAGCCACAAATTTTGCATCCAGTTATGATGGGATTTGAGAGCTTCCCAGAAACCTGAAGGTATTTGCAGAAAGTTATATAGAGGGAAAAAATATATTAAATATATCAAAGCAACAAAGTAACTGCAGCAAGAGCCGTGAAAGGCAAAGACAGGAAGAGTTGGAAAGGCTGGAGAAGCTTTCCTCAGTGCTGGAAAAAGGAAACGATCAGAGTAAGCATAGAAAAGCTCAGCCAGGTCCAGTACAAGCAGCTTTTGACCTGGAAGTACTGGTGAGAGGGTGAGGAGGCTCAGCATGGGGCTTCAGGGAGCATGGCCAGGGACATGGGTCAGTGTCACCTCTGGACATCAGCCAAGTCTGGGTGTTTTATGGACTACTCAAGGCAATCAGCCTCAAGACCTGCTCCACTGTCAGAAGCCACCTGTCCTGCAGCACCCCAGGAAGCCATCTCCTCCTGGCCAGCAGTGCAGGCTAGGTGGTGGGATGCACAAGTAGTTTCTCTGGATCAGGAGAATGGCACATCATACCTGGTGGCAGCAGCACTGTCCTCCCCTTCCCCCCAAACTCAGCAGGAATGGATGGAGAGATCTGCACAGGTTGTCCTTGCAAGGTGCACAGCTGGAAAGAGGATGCATTCTCTCAGCACACATCTGCACACCTTGGGGGGGACCAAGGGTAACAAGCCAAAGGACATCCCCCATCACGATACCCTTACTGAAGCTCAGCACTGCCACTTTTTCTTGGTAGGAGACCCCAAACCCACTTCACCCAAGCCAACAACAATGGAGTTTCTGTAGCAGCCCCTCTGCCAGACAGAACTTACCTCCAAGAGATCCTCCTGCAACAGGTAGGATCACAGGCACCACCGCCCCTCCACAGGGTATCACCATGAAACCAGCAGCAGAGCCATCATCCCACCCAAAATACCAAAGCCTCCAGCCTCCTCACAAGCCTCAGGTGTTCCTTCATTACTGCCTCCAAAACCTGATCCTCACCCATCCTGCTTTTGTTACGAGAGGGTGACGTGGGGGTGTCTGGTGGCACACGGTGCATTTACCCAGTGCCTCAAACATTCAGCAAGGTCAACCACCTTGGAGGCAGGACAGTTGCAAAGCACCAGCTGGGTGTGCAGGGTTGAGGGGGTCAATCCTGAGCATGTCCATACAAAAGATGAAGTTGCAGAGCTGCAAGGAGGAATGGGGAAATGCTTTTAAGCCCTCAGGCTTATTTGCTCCTGCCTGGTTCCATCTGAACATGGACCTGGGCGTCACACAAGAGTGAAAGGCTCATCTGAGGTGACTTTAACAACAAGTGTGGCTGAGCAAGGGTACGGTTAAATTAGCCAAGCACCCAACCCAAGCATTAAGCCCTGTTTTAAATAGCCCTGGCATCTCTGAGGTCTCATCCTGATGGGAAGTGTGTAGATGGGGAGGGAAAGGCAAAAGGACTTTCCGGACAGCCAGAGAATCATCAGCAGGACACAGCAGAGCCCAGCAAAGTAAAACAGTCCCTGGAATGGCTGTCCTCCTCAGGCAGATCAGCCTTGCCTCCTGCCACAGTGCCTGTTGTAGCAGCCCCTTAATTTGCTCATTAGCAAACCCAGGAACAAGAGGGAGGAACTGAATAGCATCCCTTCCCCAGGACACCCTCTGCATCCTCCTCGCCGCCTCCCCTCTGCCTTTCATAACCCCACACAAAAGCTTTTCAGAGCTGCTCGGGTTGGAGACGGGGCTGCAGGCAGGAGCCCAACTGGAGTTTGGGGCCGGGGCCAGCAAGGATGAGGACTGACATGCCTGAGACATGCTATATTCTGGGGAGGTCGCTGAAGAACCCCATGAGAAGCACCCCTGAGCACCCAACACTGCACTTGAGCTGGGACAGAATTGCTGTCCATAATGTCCCCATGACAGGACAGCGGTGTGAAACACCAGCTGGGAACATGCAGATGTCACCCCCATCACCAGCTGTGCCCACCTAAGCTCTCCTGGAGCATCACCCCCTGGGTGATGCTCACCTGACTCCCAAGCCACAGCCACCAGCAAGGGTTCCACCACCTCGCACTTGCCAGCAGACCAGGGGTTAGAGAGAGGAGCAGCGTGGCCACAACCACTTGGGCATCACAACTCATGCAGCCTTCTTCCAACACCCAGAAAGTCTCCAGCACGTCAGACACTCTGCACACAGCAAGTCGTGTTGGCTGGAAGCAGAGTCCCGTGAGGATAAGCCTGGAAATAAATTGTCTGCATCCACAAAATGAGCTGCAGCGATGTCAGGGACATCCAGTTTGGGTGATGGAGCTTGGGGAAAAACACCTAAAAGTCATGAGTTCTGCAGGATTCCCATTACTGGTTCCCATCCTGGTGCTCTCCATACCAACCTTTTGGTACATGCAACTCTTGCCTGGTGGCTTTCCAAGCAGCATCCCCCCCCCCCGAACTCTGGAGCCAGCTTGGCTAAGTGGAAAATTCTATCTGTCCCCAGCCAAGGGAGAACAACTGGGGAGAAAAGGAGTGCAATCTTGGAAGGGCTGGTTCACACTGCTGAGGAAAATGCCAGCACTTTGGAAAGCCGCAGGGTTCTGGCTACAAATGGAGCCGAAAGGCTTTGAAAACCAACGTGGGGATTTACGATGCTGGCATTTTACAGAGCCCAGCCTGGGGCCTGGTTTGGAGACAGAAAGCAGCAGCTCTCCAGCATGCTCCTGCAAGCTGGAAGTTTGGGGATAAAAGCAGTTATTTCCCCATCCCACAAGAAGCTTGGGACTAGGAAAACTTTGCTCTTCAGCACTGCTGTCAATGTGATGCTCCCCAAAGCACCCCGAGTAACCCTCAAAGGGAGGTGCACAAAAAAGCAACCCAGGACACTGGCAGCACCTGGGTGA
Source organism: Picus viridis (assembly GCA_033816785.1). Lineage (NCBI taxonomy): Eukaryota > Metazoa > Chordata > Aves > Piciformes > Picidae > Picus > Picus viridis. The sequence continues at coordinate 11,804,470 of CM066591.1, read as the reverse complement.
TGACACCCATGACACCCTTCAGAGCAATGCTGCTGTGGTTCAGGGGCACAAGGGGATGCTGCTGGGGGTCCCTTAATGCAGAATAATGAGAACAGGAAAAGCTGGGAACATCCAACCCTGAGCCCATACATCAGCCCCCCCACCTTGTGGGGGTTCTCCAAGAGGAAACCCTTTGGTTAAGGCACCTTATAAAACAGGAGAGAACTTGGGAAGTTTCCTACAGTGGAGGCCATGCACTCCTTGGAGCTTCCCGAGGATGCTGCTGTGAAGGACAGGCCAGCCAGCCCTCCCTGCCCTCTGACATCTTGGATCACCCTTGATGGCAAGCAGGATGGGGTCAGGATTTCCTCCACGCTGGCCCCCACCTCCCTCACACAGGCTCTGAGTGAGCGGGAGCCAACAACACAGACACACGCTGCTGGAACAGGACAGGTCTTGGCTCACCCCATCTCTTGGAAGGATTTTTATCTGCTCCTTTGCAGCTTGACAGCTCCAAAAGTTCATTACTAAAGGCACCCCATCCATTAGCGTTCACCCCCAGAGACCAGACCCGAAAGGAAAGCATCCATCTATGTCACCGCTCCACCTCGTCCTTGATGCCAGAGCTGAGAAATGCCAGTAGGGGAGGGACAGGATCCAGGTCAACCACCTTACCTTGGGGAGGAGAGCCTGGGGTCCTGCTGCCAGCAGCTCTGGTGGGGTCACGCTCTTGCCAGCCAGGACCACAGCACCACACTCAGCACAAGCACCGATGGTCAGCTGCTTCCCATCATCCACCAGCAAGCTGTTGGCCATGCGGAGGGTGTAGAGGAAGACGGGGAGCCTGGCCACTTGAACTGCTTTTAATCCAAGGCATCGCTTCTTCTCCTGCCGGCAGAAGAAACAGACGAAGGTCTCCACTTTGTACTGCCGGGACCAGGCGCTGCTGGGGTGGTGGGAGTTCCTGCCTTCGTGTTGCAGCCACTGTCCAAGCAGGTCATGGTAGCAGAGGATGCAGGTGGCCACCAGCCCAGTTGAATCGGCTGGTCTGGCCCGTGGGGCGGGTGGGTAGACCGTGAGGAAGGGGAAAAAGGGTTCCTTCTCTCCAAATCGCCCCGGAGGGTTGACGTTGAGCTGGAACTCTTTGCCAGCACCCAGCTCGGCCCCACAGATGTAGCAGACAGAGGTGGGGCCAGGCTTGATAGCCTGGTGGCTGGCCAAGCCACTGGGGTCACCGGCAGAGAAGACCTGGTGGTACCTCCCTAGGAAGCTCTGCACAGAGGTGATGAGCTCCTCGTTGTGACAGGCCCTGTACATGGCCCACAAGTCCTGCAAGACCCCAAAGCACTTGCGGCAGCTGCTGACCTCCCAGTGCTTGTTCAACCCCTTGGCACTGGGCGGGCAAGGCAGGAGGGTGAGGAAGGGGAAGTGCATGGTGCTCTTCGCGTTGCCGTTGGTGATTTTGGCTGCCACAGGCCTCGCCTCTTTGCCACACTCCTCTCCGCAGAGGTAGCAAGCCTCGGGCACCGACGGGATGCCCACTCCATCCTCTTTCATCCCTCGCCGGCCTTTGGCAGGCATGGCACTGGCATTGAGGGGCACCACGTAGAGACGCTGCAGGACGGGCACGTTGGCCAGCTCAAAGCTTTGCCACTGCTGCATGAGGGAGGCAAAGCAGCAGGGACACACCAGGGTGCTGCCTGTGGGTGAGAGGGGCTGAGCACCTGGTGGGGGGCTGTGAAGCCAGAGGAACGGGAAGAAAGGTGCTGGGGAGGTCTTCTCCTGCTTCTGCACGTGGACTTGGTGCTGGGCGCTGGGTGCCAAGGGGCTGCCGCAGATGTAGCAGACGGTGCCCGATGCCCAAGAGGGCCTCTCGCTGCCTTCCTCCTCCTCCTCTTCCTCCTCCTCGCTGGTGATGTTAATCTCGCTCTCCTCCGAGGAGCAGCAAAGTGGCCCCCGCTTCCCCGCAGCTCCCGAGGAGGGGGTCCGCACCCCGGCTTCCGAGAGGGGCTCGGTGTCGGAGAGCTCGGAAAGGTCAGAACCGGCTGCTGGCCCTTCCTCCTCCTCTTCCTCCTCCTCCTCCTCCTGACCGGCTGGGCGGCGCGGCGGCGCAGCGGGGTCCCAACCGGTGACCCCGCGCCGCAAGCCGGTTCCCCCCGCCAGCCGCAGCCGCCGCTTCGCACTGGTGGGGCCGTTTAAGCCAGTACATGCGCTTCTCTACCGGCGTGCGGCTGCGCTCGAAGGAGTCCCACTGCTCCCCCAAAAAACAGCGGCAGACGGCGCAGACCAAGGCACAACCCTCCGCAGAAACGGCTCGGGCACCGGGAGCCGGTTCTTGGTGCTGGAGAAAAGGGAAAAAGGGTCGGTGGTCGCGGGGGGTCGAACTTGAAGCTTTAGCTCTTTGCCTCGGCTGATGCCGCCGCCGCAGATGAAACAGCAAAGAGGGGCTGAAGGTACCGCTGAAGGTTGAGGAGCCCCGGGGCCGGTAGTTACCGCCGGTTCTCCGCTTGCCAGCGCGGCCATCAGCCGCTGTTTGCGGGAGAACGGCCCCGCCGCTGCCGCCGCTCCTGCTCCCGGTCCCAGTCCCGCCGCCGCCGGCCCCGCCGCGCTCATCGCCGCCCCCGGCTCATCCCGCGGCTCCGCCGGACACGCAGGCTCGGGGGTTGGGTTTGCGGAGCGTTCAACCTTCCCCCCCACAACCTCTCCTCCCCTTCCCCTCTTCTTCCAGCTGCCCGCCTCCTCCCTCCCGAGGAGAAGGCAACGAGGGGGAAAAAATAATCACACAACCTTCCCCCCCCCCCCAAAAAAAAAGCCCCAAAACAGCGCCAAGAAACAACCCCCCCCCAAAATAAATATCCTCCAACAAAACCCAAACCGGAATCCAAAAGTTGGCTGCGAAAGTTTGGGGCGGAGGAAGGGCGGCTGCCGGCCCCAGCCCGACTCCTCCCCGGCCCCCCTAACTCCTGCCGCGACCTGCCCGCGAAGGGGGAATCGGAGCGGGGGAGAGCGGGGTGGAAGGAATGAGCCGCTGCCGACACCCCCCCCCCCCCCCCCCCCAGCCCTGCAGGCCCGCCTTGGCTCGGTGCAACGGGACCACATGAGGATGGACAGGGGTTGGGAGGGAGGAGGGGTGCTTGCAAACCGACCCCACTGAAGGTGTTCATCAGCAGCCCCACGTAGGCTTTCACTCCCCCTCACTCCGGTTGTTCCCCCTCCCACACCTCCCACCCCCCATTCCATCACCACCGGCCCACCTGTGGCTCCATTCCAACATCATGGACCCCACTGCAATACATTGCTTCCCTCTCCTCTATCATCCCCGGCCCATCCGTGGCCCCCTCCCCATGCCACAGACCCTCCCACACATTGCTCTCCCCTTTTCCATCACTTCTGGCCCACCTATAGCCCCTTCTCTGGCCCACTCATGGCCCCCTCCCCACCTAGGGATTTACTCCCCATGTGTCGTTTCCCCTTCCCCACATCACAGCCCCCCTGCATTGTTTCTCTCCCCACCCCACCAGCCCTGACCCACCCATACCACCTTCCCCAGCCCATCCATGACCCCCTCCCCACCCCGCATCCACAGAAAGTCCCCTGTGTCCAGATTCACACCAGCGGGACGGATCCCACAAGCCTCTACCCAAAGCACCGGCCGCATCCCTGCCCTTTCCAGCCATTAACTCAGTGTCCTGACCACCGGCAGGCCCCCAGTAATTTATTTCGCCGTTAAGAAGTTCCAGTTCAATACCAGATTCTATTTCCCGCTCGGCCCTAAAATGCTGCATGGCTTTGCCCCTCGCTGGTAAATAGCTGATGTGTTCCCAGCCGGAGCTGGCCGTGTTTCAGTGACGCATGCAATAATCCCGGTGTATCCTTACCTGCCTTGCAGCTCGCCAGGAGATTTAATGCTTGGAAAGCACTTTGCTGTCCTTGGACAATAGGCACCGCGGAAGTGCAAGCTGGACCCAGGGCCAGCCACAATTAAACCTGACTTATGAACCACCCCAGCAGCTAGTCAGCAGATCCACCGGCTCTCCACCGTAAAAAACCAAAACCAACACGAGAAAGGAATCGATGAGTAGCCCTAAGGATGTTTTTCAGGTCGTTGTTTTAGGAGGAAGTCTACAGCTGGCAGAACTGGTGAGTTTGAGTTCATGGAGGGTCACCACAATGTCCCCAGCCCTGTCCTTGCAAAGCCTGGAGCCTGTCCTGCTGAAGGAGGGTGATGTGCAGGAGGGCTTAGAAGCGACCTTTGGGGATCATCTAGTCCAAACCCTATGAGGCAAGGTTGGAATTGTAGTAGGACACAGGGACCGAGGGACAGGCTGGATGCCTGCACCCAGAAGAACTGTTGAGTCCATGGCGAGTCATCTCAACATCCCCAGTCCTGTCCTTGCAAAGCCTGGAGCCTGTCCTGCTGAAGGAGGGTGATGTGCAGGAGGGGTTGGAAGCAATCTTTGGGGATCATCTAGTCCAAACCTTATGAGGCAGGGTCAGAATTGTAGTAGGACACAGGGACCAAGGGACATCTTGGATTCCCAAGCCACCCATTGGGACAAGCAGCTGCTGTAGCAAAGCGACGTCATCGTTGCTCCTCATCATCCCCACTCCTCACCCTCAGGGCACCCCGACTGCATCCCCCTTTGGGCTGACCACCCATTGATGTCATCCCCCACCTGGATCACGGGGTGACAGAGTCTGGTGCTCCCCCAGCAACTGGCCATGAGATCAAACAGATTGTGTGACATCAGCTGGAGCGCGGGCAGGGGCCAGGAGGGCTCTTCGGGGACCCGGATCCAGTTTCCATGCAGATGGCTCCAGTAATAAAGAAGCAAAGGGGGGTAGGAGGGGTGGTGGGGTGGGTGGGATGTGACACACAAAACAGGGAACAGGATACCTTGGCAGAACTGGCTCTACTGGGCTTTTTTTTTTTTTTTTTTTTCCCAGGGAGGTTCCAGAAGGCATCAAGACCTTGTTGTATTTTACTTATTTATAGACCTGATGTGGTGGCTGCTCAATGCACTGAGGGCGTTGGAGTGGACATGACTCAGAAGCTCTTTAGAGGTGCATGTGGTCTCTTGGAGTCACCCTTTTTCCTGGATGGGAAGGGGCCATCCAGGTGGGTATGTGGTCCCTGACCCCAGGCAGCAGCACTGGATCAGAGAATTCTTCACCACATCCATCCATCCATCCATCCATCCATCCATCCATCCATCCATCCATCCATCCATCCTTCCCTCCCTCCACCCATTTATCCATCTTTTGCCTCTGGGTTTTTTTTTCAGGAGCAGTGTCTGGGCTGCCCAGCCAGAGCTCTTTGGGGAGACATGGCCACCAGCTCAGCCCACCCTTTGAGCTCAGCCAACAGATGCTCTCCCGCCTGCTCTGCAGATGGGCCAGAAAACAAGAGGCTGCATTCAAGGACCAGAGCTCAGCAGGGTCAGACACCCTCCCTGCCCCACCCCCCAAAAACACCAACCCTCCCTGCTGTTGCCCAACCCCTCTGGAGACACCGTGAGCCCCCTGGCTCCCCCTGTGCCCCTTCCTCGGAGCAGCTTCCTGGGCCTTAGCTTGCAGACGGACAGAGCAGCTCATTTATCACCCAGTGCCGCCCCAGCCCTGCGGTTGCTGCTTGCAACAGAGGAGCTGGGAGGGAGAGAAAATTTCTCAAGTCAAGCCTCGGCCAGAACTGGAAACACATGCCCTGGCGACAAACGTGTCCCCTGGGGATCAAGGCGAGCCCAGCACAGGATTTTCCACCGCAGCTGCCTGCCCAAGCCAGCATTTTAAAGCGACCCAAAAGCTGGGGATGGTGGCAGCCAGGTCCCTTCCTCCAAGCCCAGTGCTGTGGGGAGAGTGGGATGCAATGAAGACGGAGCGAGACACGGTGCAGGATGGCTTCTCTCTCTCATGTCGAAGTTCAGGAGATGAACAGCCTTGCTGCACGCAGCTTTGACCTCCCTGTTGGCTTGCAGTGCAGAATTGTCCCCTTGCACAAAGGCAAGCCCCAGGGACAGATGTCCCTCATAAGGCAGGGCTTGGACAGCCACTACGTGACTGCATTGCGTCAGGACTCTGAGCTGGTTGTGCAAGGTGCTGTGCAAACAGCCCCGAGCGGCCTCGCAGTGCAGTGCTCCCCCAGCTTGCATCAGGCAGGGGTTTAGGATGGATGTGTGAGCAGCCTGCCTGGTGCTGAGTCCATCTCCACCCTCATCATCCTCATTCCCATTCCTGTCCCTAATCCAGTTCCCCTCTTCATCCCTATGCCCATCCCCATTCCTGTCTCCATTCCCATCCCCATCCTCACCTTCATCTCCATTTCCATTACTATTCCCATCCTCATCTCTGTCTCTTTCCTATTCCTCTCTCCATTTCCATCTCCCTTCCCTGTCCCACATTCATCTCCAGTCCTGTCTCCATCCTTATCCCATTCCTGTTCCTGTCCCCATCTCCATCCTCATCTCCATCCTCATTTTCTTCCCCATTCCCATCTCCTTCTCCACTCCTGTCCCCATCGTCATCCCCATACCAATTCCCATCCCAAGCCTCATCCCCATTCCTGCTGCCATTCCCATCCTTGTCCCTATTCACATCCCTACCCTCATCCTGACCCCTGTTCCCGTCCGCATTCCCATCCTCGTCCCCTTCCCATCTTTATGTCCATCCCATCCCTATTCCTGTCCCCATCCTCCTCCCCATCCCCATTCCTACTCCTATCTCTATCCCTGTCCCCACCCCAGCAGTCCCTCAGGCATTGCAGGATGATGCTCAGCAGCACCCATGCCACAGCACACCAGCAAGGTTCCTCTCCACCCTCATAAGCAGGCATGTGCTGCAGATCCATCCATCCGAATTCCCCCCACCCCAATTCCCAGGACTGGGAGGTTAATATGGAAATTACCAACTGCTTATTCCTTCCAGCTGTTGCTGTGAGTCATCAAGTGCCTTAAAGAGCATTTCAAACACCACGGTGCCTTCAAGACAGCATGACTCTTCCCCCAGCCACCCCCTCCAGTTAATCCTTCCTGGGCTCTGCTGTTTGAAAAGGGAATGTTTCTCCAAGGAGGCAATTCCCAGCCATGCGTGGCCGGGGAGGTGGAACAGCTGGAGCCTGACCAGGCTGTGTCCCACAGGGGAGCAAACCCAAGCGGGGAAAGCGCCAAAATCCAGCTTGGACGTCTAAATACCACCACACAGGGGAAGGACTTCTGATCCCCCACCCGGGGAAACTGAGGCATGAAGCAGGCAGCCTGAGCACCATCGTGTCACCTGCCTGGGGAGAAGCTGGTGGCGTGGTCATTGAGGCCACCGGGGCACCGGCCTGGGGTTCAGCGACCTTGAACTCTGCTCTCGACAGCTGCATTTTTCATGGCAAGCTTCTTTCTTGCTAAAAAGGCTGCTCTCTGCACTCAGGGCTGATTTATCAGGTGGAACAGAGAGGGCTGGGTCATGGACATAGTCAGGATAAATCCTTTATCTGAGGCTTCAACTTTCCTGTGAATTTTGGGAACTTTCTTCACTGATTTTTTTTTCTTTTTCTTTTTTTTCTTTTTTTTAATTCCTTTGGCTGGGCTTCTGCAGCAGCTTTTCTCCTGCTTTTAAACAATTCCCCCCAGCCCTTTGTGTGGCTGTGCAGGTGAATCAAGGATGCTTCCAGCCTTGTGTGGCTGGTGCAAGCAGGAACATCTGCCCTGGCACAGCTTGGAGCTTGAAATAAACCCAGATGACCCAAGAAAAGCTGCGTGCAGGTGGCAGGGAGCTGCAGGCTGAGCGGAGGGGATGGGGAAAACCATCCTGTGCTAAAACCGCAGCTGAGGACTGGAGGACAGGGGCTGTGATGAAGGATTCAGAGTGGTCCACGCCTGGGAGGAAGGGGATGCTGCTGAGTTGGTCCCCAAGAAGCAGGATAGAGGAAGGTGACTCTGGGGAGAAGGAGGGAACCACAACAGCCACCTCAGCCCTGCATGGATGTGCTGAGGCTGAGCTGGAGCTGCTCTGCTCTATCAAGCACTTTCAGAGAAGCTGCAGCAGAGAAATTGCTGCTGCTGCAACAACCAGAGGACAAAACCATCATGGGGACATGTTCAGTGCCTGGCTTGGTCTGAACTAGGAACCCCAGGGCCAGCCTGGAGTGTCCACAAGACTGTGGGGGGGGCATGAACATAACACGGCAGTGAAGACCTGACACCCTCACGCCCTGCCTCAGATCCTTTGGTGGGCATCCATCAGAGTTAACTTTATCCCACACATCCCAGCTCAACCCACCAGGGCCAGGCACTGATTCACCCTGTGGCATCGCGCCCTGCAAGGCAGGAGGGAGCCATGGAGCCATGGAGCCACGTCCCCTGCAAGGCACAAGGGCTGGGTTGCCTTTTTTCTCTTTTTTTCTCCTTTTTTCTTTTTTTTTTTTTTTTTTTTTTTTTTAAGTGTTGCCTGCCTTTTTTCCCCCCCTTTCTTTTCCTTTCCAGAACGAACTGCTCTGCAAATGCCAAGTGCTGATGCCAAAGGGCCATGTCAACAAAGAAGAATGAGTGTGGCTGTTAGAGGCTGCTATTAAAAAAGGGTGGAGAGGAGGTGGGGGGAGTGGTAAAAAAAAAAAGGGGGAGGGGGAAGAAAAGGTTTGTCAGTGCAAACAGCAACAGTTTGCACAGCAGTAAAAATTTGGGAGCAGCAGTTGGGCCACCACAGTGCCCTTGGGTGCCAAGCAGGGACTCTGCATCGTGTGTCCTCCCTATCCCAGCAACTTGGCAGCTCCTCTGTGAGCAGCACGAAGTGTTTTCCAAGAGTTTTCTGAGCCTACTCAGCTCCTTCTTGGCCAGTAGCTCCTGTGCAGGGACCTACGTGTGGCATCAGCTCCCCAGCACATGGCACGGCAGGTCGAGGTCCTGCCCCATGAGTGACAGGAGCTATTTCAAGGCAAGCCCTGACCGATGCTGAGTGGGATGGGAGGGAAGGAGCCTCTCACATGACACTGAAGATGCAATGGGAAGACGCAGTCTCTGATTTCAGCTTTCTATTCCCAGCCCATTATTCACCAGTTGAAGATGCCATCTGCCCTGCTGGGCAGCCACGGGGGACTGGGGATGGATCTGTGGCTGGTTGTTGTGGCTGATGGAGCTCCAAAACAGCCCAAGGGATTTGGGCAGAGGTTACAGCTTCTACCCAGCTAGAATTCACCTTCGGCATTGCCTCTGGTACCTGGAATGTCAAGCCCATGGGGATGCGGCACTGCTTGGTGCCCAAGTAGCACAGCATGGGAAGAGGCAAAGTAAGCTGGAGGAATACAGAGGGAGAGATAAACAAAGGCCACGTTTTATCCAAACTCCAGGTTGAAAGGCTTCCTGAAGTTAACATCACAATTTGCTCCATTTTTGACTTATCAAAACCTCAAAATGTTCAAAAATGCTCTGTCTGACTCTTTGGGAAGCTTTCCCTAGCCCTGGTTTTACACCGTGCTCCACAACCCACCCTTTTTGTGCTCCTCTCAAAGGCGAGGTCAGGAGAAAGCCAAAACTCCTGGAAAGGCCTGGGGGAAAAAAAAAAGGGGGGGGGGGGGAGGCGGAGAAAGAAAGAAAAAGAAAAGTGAAAAGAAAAGAAAAATTTGGTCAAAACGGGGATGTTCCCACAGAAATTGGTATTTCCCGAAGGAAAAACACTCCATCAGCAAAACGCTGACCCGCTCCGGTTACAGCCTGGTCATGGCGATGAGGCAACGCAGCTGGGAAAGGAATTAAAAGGGAGCTGGAGAGCTGCACGACTTCACCGCATCCCAGCGGCAAGGACATCCCCTTCTCCCCGGGGCTTCCTGGCGGTGGGATGTGGATCAGCTGGGAGGAGCTGAGCTGTCAGCACAGCACCCAGCCGGCAGCGCCCCAGCCCCACCATCGCCCCAACCTTGCTGGCACCCCGCGGTGCCTCACGGGCTGCAAACATTCATGGGCTCCGCTTCCCCAAAGCCAACTGCCGCTTATCTGAAGCTCAGGCGAGCCAAGGGAACCAGATGTCCCCAAGGATGAAGCTCTGCAAACAAACCAAGCCCATCCCGCCCTCATTATTGGGAACATCTTGCAGGATTTAGCAAAGCTGCAGGGGGAGATTAGGAGACCAAGGGCTGGGAGCTCAGCAGGTTCACCACCAGGACTGGAGATCAAGGGCTGCCGCCGGTGTCTTCGCTCTAAGAATTGGTGGAAGTTACTTGTTTGGGAGGTTCTCCTGTGCCGTCGGGTGGCCAGGCGATGGACAAGGAGTTGTTTTGCTTCTGTTTTGAAGGCAGGTTGGTAAACACAGGCTGGAGTAGATGAGCAATCAATTGTCCCTTCTGCAGCCAAAGGATGAGAAGAGAATCTTCAGCACTAGGAAGATTTTGGTTGGCAATGATGGGTCAGAAACCCACGGCCAGGCAGTGACAAGCAAAACCCATGCGGGGTCTGGATGCACTGTGGCAAGCATGGATGCATGGGAAAGGTGCTGGGCATGCAAGTGAAGCAGGCACTCATCCCTGCTGCTGTGGGCTCACCTTCCCTGCATGACACTGGATCCCATTAACCATCCCAGACACACCTCTTTGGACACAGGATGTACCCATCTCACCTGGGGAAACTGAGGCAAAGGGGCTAATCTGCAGGAACACGCACCCAGATTCCCAAATTCCCATATCCACCAGCTCATCCCTTCCTTGTACCAAGTCCTTCTCCCCACATGCCTGCATCACCACCCCCCAGAGCCCCCTCTTCAGCTTGGCAGGTACCTCTGGTTCAATGAAGTCCTCCCTCCTCCTGCAGTTTCCCCATGGGCAACACATGACCTCCTTCTCCAGCTCCTGTCTGGTTAAAGTGCATCCCTGTGTCCTGCTAATCACTATCCCAACCAAATGTGAGTTTCCAGCAGGGATTCACTCCCCTCCCCCTCCCTCAGCTATGCAGATGCTCTCAGTGCCCAGTGGTCCCTGCTCTGGAGACTTTCCCATGCCTCCAGCCAAGGCTGGACTCAGCAGCACTGGTTATGATACAGTCACTGAACCTCTTGACCTGTGCTAGGGTTGTCTCCTGGAAAAACACGTCCCCTTCCCAGGAGGAACTGCCCCTGCATATCTCTGACAGAATCAAGGAATCATTTTGGTTCAAAGAGACCTTTAAGTTCTTAGAGTCCAACCATTAACCCAGAACTGCCAGGTCACCACTAAACCACATCCCTCAGCATCACATCTACAATGACTTCTGCTAAGTGCATCCATCCTGAAGGATGCAGCAGAGGACACGGAGCCTTATCCCAGCTGGGCAAAGCGCCTTCACCCAAGGGGACTGTGCTCACTGCCATCCTCAAATCAGCAGGCACCAGGGACGGGGTCTCCATTCCCAACCCCTCCCCATTCCTGCCTAATCCCATCCCTGCTATAAATCAATACCATGAACTAAAAAGCAAGTTTATCTGGAAGGCTTTTCCTTTTGCCTTCCCCCCACACCCCCAAGTACATATAAAAAAATTTACAGCTTCATCAAAAAGGCTTTTTTTTTTTTTTCTTTTTTTTTTTTTTTTTTTTTTTGGCTTTTGCTATTTTTTTTCCCCCCTCTCTTTTTTTTTTTTTTTTTAGGGGGGGGGGGGGGGGTGCGTGGGGGGAAAGGTTTATGCCTCCTTGGAGACCTCTTCAATAAAACGCATTCTGGCTTTCCAAGCGTCTGACTGCAAATCAGGTTCCAGCCGTTCCCTTCCTGTGCCGACCTGCTGGAGTCGGCTGTTATTCTTGGCAGGGTGCCCTGAAGGAAGAAAAAAAAAAAAAAAATAAAAATAATCCCCTCCTCCCCCGCCCCCCCTCCCCCCGCCCCTTCCCCCCTGCTTCCAGCTCCCAGCGGCTGGGAAATGCTGATGACATGACACCTTCCAGCATTCTTCAAGGTCAAGAGGGGAGGGAGGGAAATGAAAGGGGAGAGGGTTTGTTTTTTTTTTCTGTTGTTGCTAGAGAGGGTTATTGCTTGGCTCAGGCATTTCCCTTTGATGCTCACTCCTTGTTACACAAGATGTTGCAGGCTCCTTCTGCTGGGGGTAGCAGCTTACCCCCTGCCCTGCTGGTGAAGGGCATTTCAGCACCAGCATGGCACAAAGCCAAGCTGGTTTCAGTCTCCTGCACATCACTTTGCACTATCTCCCTCTGCCCCACAGAGCATCATCTCCTGGGATAAGGGATACAGGAACATGGACAACCAGCAGGGAGCCCATGATGCTTATTCAAACCCCTGCAAGACAAAAGCTGCCTCTGTGGCATCTCCTTGTGGTTTCTCCATGCAAAAAGCCCCAGGTCCCAGGCACTGCAGTGAGCTGATAGGGACCTGCAGCATCCCTCAGGACCCTCTGCAGCAGGACTTCAACTCCAGCATAAAATTTGGCACCTCTCTCCTTGAGATCCAACAAATCTCTGCTAATCCGCCTGCTCCTGCCTGCCAAATCCTCCTCCTTCTCCCCCAGCCAAGGTGCTGAGCTCTTCAAGGCAAGTTGCACACAACTGTTTAATCCTTGCAAGAAGGAATTGCCCTGCTTGGTGCAGCTGGGAAGAAGGGAACAGGCAAAGAAGAAAAGTGGCAGTGCCAATATCATGCATGGCCGGTGGCAGAGGAGGATGCTGCACCCCTCAGATGGGTTTTGGTTGATGCCTCAGCCCTAGGCTGATGTGGTGCTCCTGCAGCAGACAGCTCTGGCCTTTGGGTCCCCAAGGACGATGAGTTTACTCTCCTGCTTTCAACATTGGAAGGAAGATCAGGAAGGATCCAAGCACAGCAACAAGGGGAAGCAAAGCAGATGCCAGCAGGGGTGTCCAGGGATGAGGAAACAAGCCAGGGATGGTGATGGGATGCTCCCCATGTTTGCACACAGGCTTGGGCTGAGGTCATACCATTGGTCCCTTGCACATCACTCTCATCCTCACAAACTGCATCACAGTGCCTGTGGTTCAGGATCTGTCCCAAAGGGACCATGCTCTTCATTCTCTGTGTCCAGCCAAGCTCTTGCTGGCACACTGCTCCGTAAGACTGCCAAGGATGCTTAATGATCATCTTGAGGAGCAGACACAAGCTACACCACCTGCACTGGAGACCCTGTTTGCACAAAACTTCTGGGTCAAGCCTGTTGGTTGTGCCAGATCAGGCCAGTGTAGATCATAGAATCATAGAATCAACAAGGTTGGAAAAGACCTCAGAGATCTTCAAGTCCAACCTGTCACCCAACACCTCATGACTAACTAAACCATGGCACCAAGTGCCACATCCAATCCCTTTTTGAACACCTCCAGGGATGGTGACTCCACCACCTCCCTGGGCAGCACATTCCAATGGCTAACAACTCTCTCTGTGAAGATCTTTCTCCTCACCTCGAGCCTAAACTTCCCCTGGTGCAGCTTGAGACTGTGAGCTCTTGTTCTGGTGCTGGTTGCCTGGGAGAAAAGAGACCAACCCCCACCTGGCTACAACCTCCTTTCAGGTAGTTGTAGAGAGCAATAAGGTCACCCCTGAGCCTCCTCTTCTCCAGGCTAAGCAACCCCAGCTCCCTCAGCCTCTCCTCACAGGGCTGTGGATGGGGCACCCAACCTCTTCACCAGCTCTTGTGCTGTGGGAACTGGCCCATGCTTTGCAGAATCTCCTTGGGATTACCACAAACACCCCAGCTTGCCCTGGAGCTGTCTTGGAAAGGTCCCCAGGCCACCCCAGCATCCATGCAGGCTGCAGGTTCCTCTGCAAGCTGATGCAGGGCCGCATCCTGCTCCAAGGGCTGCCGGAGGAAATCCTGGAAGGCCCTTCTTACAATGCAGCCCTTCCTGTCCCCGAAGGACCGCCGAGCACGGAAAAGCCACCGCGGGCTGACGGCACCGGCCAGCCCCGGGGGGACGCGGTCCTGCCCTGCGGCACCTCGCTGTCCAGCCCACCTGGGGCCCGCTTCCCCCTGGGCTCCTGGCCAGCAGCCCTGCTTTGGATTAAAAATACAGGAATGCAATAGGAACAGTGGGATGGCTGCCCAGGACTCCATCAGGGACAGAGACACGAGCACAGACAGTTCAAGATCAAGTCCTGGGTCTTGCATTTGGGTCACAACAGCCCCCTGCAATGCTCCAGGCTTGGGACAGAGTATCTGGAAAGCTGCTTGGCAGAGAAAGACTTGGAGGCATTGGTCAGCAGCCAGCTGAACATGAGCCGGTGCATGCTCAGGTGGCCAAGAAGGCCAAGGGCATCCTGGCTTGGATCAATAGTGTGATCAGCAGGACCCGGGAAGTGACTGTCCCCCTGTACTCGGTATTGGTAAGGTCATACCTGGAGTACTGGGTTCAGTTTTGAGACCTTCACCCCAAGAAGGACATTTTGGTGCAGGAGTGGGTCCAGAAAAGGGCAACAAAGGTGGTGAAGAGTCTGGAGAACGAGTCTTGTGAAGAGCAGCTGAAGAAACTGGGGTTGTTCAGCCCGGAGAAAAAGAGGCTGAAGGGAGGCTCTTTACAGCTTCCTGAAAGGAGGCTGGAGCCAGGTGAGGGTGGGTCTCTTCCAAGGAACAAGTGATAGAATGAGAGGAAACACCCTCAAGTTGCACTGGGGAAAGTTTAGGTTGGATATTAGAAGACAGTTCTTCACTAAAAGGGTTCTCAAACACTGAAACAGACTGCCGAGGGAGGTGATTCAACCTCCACCCCAGGAGGTGCTAAAAAGCCACAAAAATGTGGTGCTGAGGGACAAGGTTTAGCACCAGACTTGGTAGAGTTAGAGAATGGTTGGACATGATGATCTTAAAGGTATTTTACAACTGAAATGATTCTAAGATGAGGGAGATGCCATCAGGGGTGATGCTACTGTGGAGGATGCTCACCTACCTATCCCAGCCTCGCCTAAGTGCTGGTGCCTCTGCTCCCCCTCCCAGTGCCATCCCACCTGCACAGCCAAGAGAAACTTATTAACCACGTAATCACTTCGGTCAGGAGAGTCCTTTAAGATCATCGAGCCTAACTGCTAACCCAGCACCGCCAGGTCAGCATTAAAGGTCCCCAGGTCATCCCTCCAGCACATCAAGCAGCTCCGTGGCGGCCCCCGGGAGCCGCAGCGCAGCGCTCGGGCGGCGCAGGCAGGCAGGGCGGCCGCGGGTCACGCCGCAGCGCGGGGCTCCCGTGTTATTGTTCCCGGTTGTTTTCCAGCGGGGAGGCCGCGGGGCCAGCTGGCTGCCGCCGGCCGAGAACAGCGTGGCCTATTTTAAACCGCTTGCACAAGGAGTCAGCAGCTCCAGCCCGGATTTTTTCCGAACTTTATTTGTCCAAATGCTCTGCAGGGAGAGAGGGAGGGAGGGAGAGCAGGAGGGGGGGGGGGGGTAGTGGAAAGCAGCTCCTGGCTGATTCTGCTGCCAGCAGCTCACCTGCACCAGTGGTGGTCCAGGCTGCTGGCAGCATGCTGGGGCTGCTTGGTGAGGTTGTGCTTAAAATACTGAGTTCTTTGGGCCTTTCACTCCAAGAAGGATGTTGAGGTGCTGGACCAGGTCCAGAGAAAGGCAACAAAGCTGGTAAAGGATCTAGAGAACAGGTCTCATGAGGAGCAGATGAAAGAACTGGGGTTGTTCAGCCCAGAGAAAAGGAGGCTGGGGGAGACCTTCTGGCTCTCTACAACTCCCTGAAAGGTGGCAGGAGCCAGGTGGGGGTCAGTGAGGATCAGTCTCTTGCCCCAAGGATCAAGAGACAGGATAAGAGCAAAAGGCCTCAAGTTGTGCCAGGAGAGGCTTAGGTTGGATATTAAGAGAAATTTCTTCCCCTTGAGGGTTGTCAAGCCCTGCAATAGGCACTGCAGAAGTTCCCACCCGTGGAAGCGTTTCAAAGCTGTGTAGATGTGGTGCTGAGGGACCGTGGTTTGTAGCAACCTGGCAGTACTGGGTTAACAGTTGGACCTGATGAAGTGAAACGTCTCTTCCAACCAAAACAATTCCATGCTGCATGCAACACCCACCAGCTGGACTGTTCAGCACAGGTGGGTTCCCAAACCTCTCAGGGTCACCACACACAGAGAAGCTGAAGGCAAGGCAGGGTAGAGAGCATCAAAGTCCTTGAAAGGCAGCAAATACTTGTCTAGGGTCAAAGCCACGGCTCTTAGTGGTGTCCCAAGGGCATGTGGCTCCACTACTCACAGGGACTTATGCCAAGCAGCCACACATACAGAAAGATCCACTGGGACCAGAAAATCATCCTAGCTAGACCCTGCAGCAAACACCAGCAGGGCTCAGAGATGCTTAGAAAAGGGAACTGGAAAACCCTCCTGCATGCATGGTGGTCTCAGCCCCATTATGTCCCCCAGGCCCCCAACCACCCTGCTGCAATCTGTGGATGAACACAGCAGGTTTGTAAGTGACCAAACATTGACAAGCTTAAGTTAAAATCCCTAATCTGCTCTTTTCCACATCCTCTGCAAACTTTCTGGAGCGATAACCCTTTCACGAAGGTTCTGAAGGAGGCAGTGACCCTGAAACATGGAGCACTCACAGGAAAAACCTTCTCCCCAGCAGAAGACTTCATATTGCACAATACAAGCAAGGCATTCATCACCTTGGAATTATCTCTATACCATATACTTTGGACCAAGCTACTTACTAAACCTCTTTACAAGATGACTCCTTGCCCGGGCTGAGGTGAGCTCAGAAGGCTCCTTCCAGCTCTTCTGTTTGAAATCCAGCATCTCTCACAAGGGTGATGTAAAACGTGATTTCCTACCCCTGCTGGTGGGAAAACACAGTGAAGAGTGGAAGGGGATGACTATGGCTTTTGAAAAAAAAAAAAAGAAAGTGGTTTTTTTTTACCTTTTCCCCCACAAAGAAGTAGGAATTGTCCTGACAAAGAGAAATAAATTGCCTTTCCCAGAATTACCAGGCCCTCTGCTCACTGGGGAGGGACCATGCTCCTGCTTGGAGGAGCCTGGCCCGTGATGGGGGTCCTGGAGCAACCTGAACCCCAACACATGGGTTTTGTAACCACCAAACTACCCAGCTCTCAAGCCCTATGTCTTGGATTTAAAGCTGATGGCTGGAGGCCCTTCTGAGCTTTTCAGTTGGAAGAAACAGCTCAACTCTTGGAAGAGAAGTGGGGGAGGGGAGTGGTAAAAAAGTTATCAGCTGTTGAGTGCTAGTTGGATGGAAGGGAGCCGTTGAGCTGCACGCCGGCAGGGTGGACGGCCTGGGAGCTCCACGGATGTCACGTTGGCCCAAGGCAATATGTTTATAGCCCTGGCTGGAAGCCCTTCTGAGAAAGCCATCGCGGTGATTTACAGCGCTTCCGATGTATATGAAGCCATTCCTCTTCCACTGACCAGCCTGGGAAGACAACATCTGCAACGTGTCAAAGTCGGCCGGGGGGACGGAGGCGCAAACAGGCTGCAGGGCAGGGTGACACCAGCCCCAGCCTGTCCTGGCGCCGCTCGAGCCGGGGCAGGACCCTCTGCTCCTGCTCAAGGACACCTAGATTCTGCTTGTTGCCTTTTCCAGGGTTTTCCCCTCCAGCAGCGGAGCTGAGAGGCACCAAAACACGCTTTAAATAAACAGCCCAGCTCTGTTTAATGCTGGATTTACCCTGGCGAGCCCCAGAGCGTGGGCGGGAGCGCACCCATCAGCCCCTGCTTGGCCAAACCCTTCCAGATCCAGCCAAATCCAACCCTCCACCCCACCCAGCAGCAGCCCAGATGCTGAAGGCAGGTCACAAACATCTCAGCTGCACCCACACCCACCACACAAAGCCCTGGCAGGTGCTAAGGTCCTCCACCTCAGTGACATGGTTTTGCCATCCATGGTGGTGCCCAGGCATTGGGAGGCAAGTGTGATCACTGCATCCCAGTGATGGAGCTGTGGGACAGACAGACCCTTGGCTCCTGGGAAGTCACCACCCTGGGGAGCACACAGCAAATCCCACTTGCCATTCAAGCAGGTCTTGCCTAGAAGTACTGCACCAGGACAAAGGTGTTGGTGTTCCAGACCATGGACAGTGATTGAGGGCTGACCAGCAGCTGTGGAAAGACATCTCCATTGCCAGCAGTGCACCTAAGCATTTCACACGAGGCATGACTGTAAGCTGAATGTACACCCAGCCAGGCCCCATCACATCAAGACAAGGCTGGCTCCTGGGGACCAGGGAATCTCCTGTCTGCATCTGGAGTCATCTCTCATCACACCCATTCAATCCCAGAAGGACCACAAGCTTCATCCTTCCTGCATATCCTCAACAAAACAACCTGGACCCTTAGCAGCAGCCTGCCAGGCTGTGAGGTATCTCCCTATCAGAGCAGCCCTGCCAGGACCATTTCTGCTCTGTGAGATGATATCTTCAGCTTCTGCTGTGGCATTAACACCTTGTCCCATCTGGGAACTCCTTGGCAGAGCCAACATTACTCCTGTTGGCACCCAGGGGGAAAGGTGACTCTTTGGAGTCCTACACAATACCCAGAGTTCTTCTGGTGCATGTGAACACAGGGCTGATCAGGCTGCAAAAGCCAAAAGATATACCCCAGAGGGGGCAATCTGCTCCCACTCAGAGTGGCTGCATGAGCAGGCAAGTTCTTCACCCCAGGGTGAAGGAAGGATGGGGAATAGATAGATACTGAAAGCTGCATATGCATCCAAACCAAAATCCCCATGGAGGTTTTTGGGGGTGTATTCCCCTGCTCCAGCATCCCTCCCTCCATCCCTGCTGCTAGCAGGGCAGCTGTTGTGGCATCAGGACCCTGGGATAGTAGAATCATGTAATGGTTTAGGTT
Organism: Picus viridis; assembly: GCA_033816785.1. Lineage (NCBI taxonomy): Eukaryota > Metazoa > Chordata > Aves > Piciformes > Picidae > Picus > Picus viridis. The sequence continues at coordinate 11,785,751 of CM066591.1, read as the reverse complement.
GGGAGGGACCTTTAAAGGTCATCTAGTCCACCCCCACTGCAGTCAGCAGGGACATCTGCAACTAGAGTAGCTTGCTCAGAGCCCTAAACAACCTGACCTGGAATGGTTCCTGGATGGGGCATTTCCCACCTCTCTGGGCAGCCTGGGCCAGTGTCTCACCACCCTCAGCATATAAAATTCCTTCCTTCTATTCAGTGTAAATCTCCCTCTTTCAGCTTAAACCCCTCACCCCTTGTCTCGTTGCAGATGGAGAATCTTGCCAGCAGCCCCCAGCACTGGGACACAGATGTGGCCACGATGGCCAATTTCCTCTGGATTTCACTTCAGCTCTTTCAGGGGGAAGGATCCAAATCTATTTCTGGGCACCAGAAGTGAAACAGCAGCATAGAAAAGGGACCACAACCCTTCCCACCCACCAAGCCAGCCTCACAGCCTCAAAAGGAGAAGTAGGAGCCACGCTGCCATCCATGGGACCCCCAGAAACCACACTCGCCCCCACCCCCAGGTCAGCAGAGCAACCAGACAGCATCACACCAAAGCCACATCCCAAGGCTGCCGACCTTCGCTGCGGGTCAGGGGGATGTGGCAGCCGCCGGGTGCGATTGCAGCCAAGCGTAGCCCTGCCCTGGCTGCTGCCAAGTTTGGGTCTTTCCGCCTTTATGAGCCTAATTTCACCAGAAGGAAAGAACCCTCAGTGCAAGTGGGTGATTGACAGCCGGCTCCCGGGACCCCTGGGCTGGGGAGCGCCCCTACCAAGCATAGCTTGGCAGCCCCCAGCCCCTCTCCTTGCTTCAGCTCCTTGTTCAGCTGCTGCCAGCTCAGCCAGGTTGCAAATCCTGCAAATCCTGCACAGTGGAGGCCAGGAAAGACAAATGGGGAGGCTGCCCAGCCAAACAGTTCCTCCTCCAAGCCCTTTGGAAACAAAAAACCCCCAACCAAACCACACGTGGAAAAAAGCTGGATCCCACAGGAATAACGGGCAAATTGCATCCCTGCGCCCTCCCAGATGCAGAGGAGGAGTGGGCAGTTGATGTTTGCCTGAGCTCATGCCAGGACCTGTCCAGCCTGTCTGGTGTGGTGCTCAAGAGGGTTGAAGATGCTGGAAGATGCTCAGCAAGATGCTTGGCAGCATCACCCTCAGTTCTGCACCTTCCCACGCAGCGTCAGCTGTAGCCAACAAGTACCCTGCAAGGCAAACACTCATGCACGGCCTCCACTTGACTTTGTAGCCCATGCACGGGTGAAAAGGACATGGGTAGCTTCTACTTCACACCAGGTCAGAGATGTGCTGACCTGGGTGATTTCACCTTCACACTGGACCACAGAGATACAATGACCACCATGGCATTGGTGGCTTCACCTTCACACCAGAGCACGGAGAGATTTGGTGAAGGTCACCTGTGTGGCTTCCCCCTTCACACCAGGGCAGAGAGATTAGGCCATGGGAGGGAGCCAGATGCTCCCACTTCTGCGACCCCCTGCTAGACACAACCACCAACCTGTCCCCCATCCCAGCTTTCTCCTAGTAGAGGACAGATCAAGCTCCCCCTGCAAATACAAGCAGCTCCTGGGTGGTGCTTACCAGTAAGCAGAGCTCATTGCCCTCTCCAGGGGACCAACCTGTCCCCATAGCCCCCACGGTGGGTGCAGACATCCTGCTCTGCCTCCCAGCAAGGACCAGATGGGGATGCAGTCACACCACCAGTTCAACCACCGTCAAATGATTTCCCTGTGGAGGCAGGAAACACCCCAGGGGCCACTGGGCAATGCCCAGCATGGTCTTTGAGCAGTAAATGGCTGTGTTCTCTTCCCAGCACTCACCACTAAACACTCACATTTCCACTGCTGCTTTAAGAAAGTGATGTCAGATTTGAAGGGGGGCTGGGGGTGTGAATAAAAAGCATCCCCAAGCAAGAAACAGCGGTGAGCCCCTGCTCCCCCAGCCCCCTGCCCCAGGATTTATGAATGAGAAGAGCCTTTGCCTTGGCACTGCAGATTTCCTCGATGCATGCAGGCAGGGGGAAATCCTGGAATTATGAGGCTCCAGCACCAATTAGGGCTGTTTACATTGACGTAAAGTCTGGGTGAAGTCCCCATCCCTGCTCCCAGCATAGTTATGGAATTACTCCTGCTGACACTGACAAATGCAGGAGGGAAAGTCCCAGAGAACACAGATCCAGCCTGGTGCTACGTGAGGTTTTTCAAACCAGAGCTGAGACAGCCAGTTCCTATAAATATCAACCCAGGACACCAGCCACTTTCACCTCGAATGGGGCAGAGGGGACCCCCAGGCCACCACTCTGGTATGACCAGAATCCCACTAAGACTCCTGTTGAGGGAGCAGGAGGCAGAACATCCAGGGAGAGAGGCTGGGATGCAAAGGCAAACCCTTTGTATCTTGGAAATGCTTGGCTAAATGCAGTCCAAGCTTCCCCTCCCCAGTTTGGGGACTTCAAGCCACCAGCACTGACTGGAAGAGGGTATTTGGGTGGGAGGAACTCCATTCTGCCTCACCACTCGCTGCTGCACCAGAGCAGGATATCCCAGGCTCTGCCAGAACTGGAGAGTCTGTGGAAAAGAACTAGCAGCTTTATAGCTGAAAAAAAATCCCCAGGAAAGCCGTTTTACCTCCTGCCTCATAAAGGGAAACTCTCTGAACCTGCTCCCCACCACCCACACAGCAGCCCAGACACAGCACTGGGCGCCAGCACGGGTGTGTTGGATGCAAACCTTGAAATTAGGGAGGTTGGCCAAGCCAAGATATTCCCACTAACGGCTCCTGGCACAGGAGCTTGCCAGGATGTGTGCACGAAGGGATTGCTGCAGCCAGTGCAGGGCATAGAAGGGGACACAGCGGGTGGGAGGCTGCAGATGGTGCCACAGCCTCTCAGGAGGTCAGTGATGTTGGGAGGGATGCAAATGGTTCCAGAGGGAAGGAATTGAGGCATGATCCAGCCAAGCACTCAGGAGCAGGCTGGAAGGGGCTGCTGAGCACATTCAGGGGCTTTGGGGAAGGGCCTCGGGCAAGCTAGCAGCAGATGAGTTTCAGCACAGAGGAAGGCACATGAAAGATAGAGCAAGCAATTCCTGCATGCTGCTGGGCTCTGAAACAAGCTGAAATCCCTTGGGAAGGAGATCCAAGCATGGTAGCAGACAGATCAATGTAAACCTCTCGGCTCGCTGCACACCAGCGGGGAGAGGCACAAGCAGAAAGGATGCAAAGGTGATGGAGGAAGAGCAGGAGGAGGGGTTGCAGCAGGCAGCCCTGCTACCCAATGCTCCTTCCTGCAGTGAAGCCCAGCTCAGAAATGCAAGAGCAGTGAGGGAAAGGAAGAAAAACCCTTGGGCTATGGGATGAAGAGAGACCAGAAGAGCTGTGGAGGAAATATCAAGCAGGAGGATCCAGCCCATGGAAAGAAAATTATTTCCCTTTTGTGCCCCTAACAGAGCTCAGCAGGAGAGTTGAGCCTGGGGAACTCCCCACTGCTGTACAGCAGCAAAGCTGGAAGCTCAACAGGATTAAAGTCAAGGACTAATTCCAACAAATAAATATCTCTTGGGCAGTTACATGGACAGCAAAAGCGTCTGTGGGTACAAGTACTGTGACAAAAAGCAGGGACAGAAGGAAATCTCAGGCTGCAGAACCATAACCCAGTCAGAGCTGGAGGTAGATATTTTTTCCCTGCTGCCATCCTGATGCCCAGCCACTGGAAAACCAGTGAGCTTACTGGATTTGATGAGGGGGAAAAGGAAGCCCAGAGCAGGTTTTTTTGCAACCTGAGGGCATGCTGCAACACAGGAGCGATGCTCAGCAGAGCAGCCCCCGGGTGGCTCCTGATGGAATGCCTGGAGCATCACCTCACCCTGCACCACAGAGCCCTGCTGGGGAACGGATTATAGATTAGAAATTATTTACCACAGGCTGCAGAACAACACATTTCCCATCTGGCAAAGCCGCTCTGCTGCTCAGGCAGCTCTGCACACAGGATGTCTACACCACGCCAAAGCCAACAGCCGAGCCTGGGGAGGAGAGGAGGGGGAGAACGGGAACTACCCCCTCCCCTGCAATGCCCTGACCGCATGCCAAAAAAGCAGAACTTCCAGCAGTTACAACTAAAAATGGCAAATCCCCTTTCATCTCCCCAGCATTATCTTTCCCCACTGTCCCAGCAGAGGGACAGAGCTGCTGTTTCAAAGCTTAGGCTTGAGCTTAAAAAAAAAAAAAATAAGGCAAGCGAGGAAAAGCTCAGCGGTGCCTGCAAGGCATTGCAGGGTGAAAACAGAGCAGAGATGAGTGGCTTTAATTTTAGCATGAAACAAATCCCCACACACTGGGCCACAGGCACCCTCCCAGGGTTTGGACCTGCTGGGTTTAGTGCAGCCAGAGGTTTTGCTGCAGCAAAGATCTCAGGTGTTACTTCGCCTGGGTGAAAAATAAGGCAGCTGCTTTTTTCCTTCTAGCAGCAAAACAAGCCTCTAGCAGGGGAAAGCAGCCCTCCCCATCACTGCTTCCCAGGTTTATCCATGGAGATTTCCTCTGGTGTTTGCTCCAATTCAGGCTATGGAAGGCTAGCAGCCACTGAGGATGGGTGTAGAGAAAAGGTCTGCATCTTCATCCCAGCCAAGGGCAAACCTCCATCACAAGGAGGGGGAATAAAGGAAGACTAAGGAAATCCTGGGAGCAAAAGGGATGGGATTTCAGGAGCAGGGTCCTAGGCAGGCCAAAAACATCTGTCTGACAGGGCTGTGAGCTGGGACACTGGGTATTCCCACAACAATAAAACCATGGGGGAAGGGAAAAAAAAAGCCATCCCTTTTGTTTCCCAGGCCAGCAGCTGGAGGAGTTCCTGTTCCAGCAAGGACATTAGTGGTTTTGCTGTAACACTAATTACGTGGCAGTGGCAAGGAGGGAGGGCTCAGCCCTGGTTTTACTTCTTCTTCCCCCCCATAACTCAAATAAGAAAGGTGCAGGAACAGACCAGGGAAGTTGTGGCACACATTTGTTGCTGGTAACGTTCTCATTTGTATTAAAGCCTGGCCTGGGACGAACACAGCCTGGGCAGAGCTCGGGTTCGATCTAGTGGGAGGCGGGGAAGAGGTTTGTCATCAGCCAGGAGTATGCTGGAAGCTCTAAGTGTGATGGGGAGGGGGAGAAATACATACTGCTTCTTTTCTTTTTCCCTGTGGGCACTGGAAAATATGAGCTTTTCTCCTTGGAGGATGATATTGTCTCCCTCCCTTCTCCCTGTATGTAAGAGCAAGGTCTTCTCCAGCCCAGAAGCTCGGTCAAGCTGTGCATAGCTGCACTCAGATCTGACCATGATGCCAAATGCCTACTGTGGTCTCTCTCAGAACTATCAAAGCAGCTAGGGAAGAAAAGTACTTTTTTGGGGAGCTATCATTCAGACCCAAAAGCTCCAAGCAGCACCTTTGCTCCTCAAGTACTCCCTGTAGCAAAGGGCTGTCTTATTTCACCAGTGCTGCTTGCCATAGCCAGACTGGGAGCAAAACACTGGAGTATAAAGTAGGTTTTCTTTCCCTGCAAACCCTGCATCACAAAGGGAGACATCCCAGCTTCTCTGCCCCGACAGCAGGATTGTGCCATCCCAGGGACTGCTGCCCATTACCATACACACAAAAAAAAAACCCCAAACCACAGCATGAATAATTAGGGCTTCTGACCCTGGGGTTTGCCTCCAACATCCCCAGAGAGGGGATGCTGGGCAGTCTGAAGGTGCAGCAACAAATAAACCCTGTTGTTTTAACACCCATCCAGAAGCCACAGGTGCAAAATCCACTGTTGCAAGCACCATGGAAGGGGGTGGGGGGAAATCAAAACATCAAGGAAGCTTCTTGCCCTGTCTCCCGGATGAAGGCAAGGGAAATGAACCACGAAAAGCAGAAATCAGGGAGCTGAAATAGCAGCAACCCAGATTGAACCTGGGTAGGTCAGCACCACCCAGGATGCCCTGGATGATTTTGTACCATACTGGGAAGGGAATAAGCTGGGGAGGGACTGGCACTGCCTCTGGCTGTGGGGTTGACCTCGCTTCAGCCCTGCATGGAAAGCAAACCCCAAAAGCTCCCATGTGTCTGTCAAGGCAGCCTCAGCTCTGGTTTTCATGCCTGGCTGAAGTCTGCGACAGCAAAGAGCCAAGAACTGGGTCAGAGCATCCATCCGTGCAGGCAGAGCTGGTGAGGCTGGAGCAGGAGACTCAGACTTGTTCAAGCCCTGGACCACCAGCCCAGGCATGCACATACTCCCCAGCTTGCACCCAGGAGAGCAGATAAGAGTGCCTCCAGCAGACAGTGGCCTCTTCTGCCAGCAGCTGGGAGATAAGTACCCATCCAGGTCCTGCACTTAGCACAGCTCAAACACACCTCCCTTCTCCTCCTGACCCATATCTGCTGATGCTACCAGGTCCTACAGATACTCCAGCACAGAGCAGAGACATGAACAGCTCCAACCAAGCATCCACACGTTGTGTGCTGGTGGCATCTGTCCCTTTTTGGTCCCCAACCTCCTGCAAAGGCTCTAGCTGGTTTTCCCAGCCCAGAGCAGATGGCACAGAATGGGGAGGTGGTACAGGCAGCACCAGCTCAAACTTCCTCACCTGAAGCACTTCATCTATGGAACTGGGACGCATTTTGCCCCATCACTGCAAGTGTGGCAGGGAAGGGACAGAGCAATGCAAGCCCCCTACCCCCTTCTCTCCCTCCCCTTTTTTTAGTTTTTTTTCCCCATTTATCAGGGGTTGAATGGTTCTTTCCCACCTCCCTTCTGCCACAACCTGGAAGCTGGTTTTGTGAATGGACTATTGTAACTGGACTGGGGAGAGGGAAGGGAGCAGATGGGGACCAGGCTCATCTTTGTTGTGGGTCGGTGACCTGAGCCCTGAGCGATGTGGCCAGGTGCTAAAGGCCAGACTTGCTTGAAGGTTACCTAGATCAGAGAAATCCAAGATGCAAAAGCCCTTGCAAAAGGGCAGCCCCAGCCTTACACAACTCCTTGTCAAAGGAGCAGACCTCCCCTCTGGCCTGCACCCCTTCTTTGCCACCCAGTTTGCTGCTGTGAGTGCCCAGCAGCCCCTGTTCTGTCTGCTTTCCAGGTCAGGAGCAGCCTGGACCATCCTCCTTGGGCAGTCATTCAATTTTGGCTGCAGAAACCCTGGGACAAGCTTCAAGCCCAAATATGGAGGCACTTTGGCCCCCATCCCTCGCCTGCAAGCACCTCCAAAGCTGCCCTTGTCCAGGGCAGTGTGGCAGCAGGTCCCGGTTCAGGACCAAAAGCAGCACTGGGGGTTAGGTCAAGGGCAGGCTTGCATCCCACCGGTCCCATTTCCAATGCAGCTACACGATTACATAAGCACCCTGGGACATCACCAGCCTCCATCCCGACTGCCTCTTGCTGAAGGGACACGGGGAAGACCCTGGCCGGGGGCGGGGCACAGAGCAAACCCCCTCACCCGCAGACACACACACACACATTCCAACAGCTTTACCCCTCGGAGTCACAGCGGCTGGAGAATTCCAGCTATTCCAGCATCTTTATCTTTTCTGGCTACAATTTCTCTTTCGGCCACGTTATAAATTAAAAGCTGCTTTGCTTTTAACCTCCTCCAAGCTGCACCTTTTAACCTCCCTCCCCGGCTGCTGGGCTGATGCTCTCGCCTTGGAGGTCTGCTGCAAGCCAGCGAGAACTCATTCCCGCCCCCCCCCCGCCCCCTTCCCTCGCTCAGCACAGGGTGCCAACAAAGGCTCCTTGCAAAAGGAGCTTGTCATCGCTGATGGATGACGTGGCTGTGCGGCGGCTGGAGCCAGGGAGCCGGCATGTGTCTGCGCCAGGGCTCAGCCAGCCACCTGGATGGCACCAACGGGCTCCCAGCCAGCAGCACGGTGGCTGCTGGGGCTCCGCGGTGCTTCCCGGGCAGGGGGGACAACCTGGGGTCTTTGCGGGGGTTCGCAGCAGGAGGCAAAGAGCCATCCTTGCTCAGAGCACAGGGCTGGACTGAGGTCTCACGGGGACACATAACCTGGGATGAAGGTGGCATGCAGCCATCCCGAGGCACATCCAGGTTGCACTGGTGCCCAGCAGGTTCAGAGGGGCTGGCCGGTGGCTAGGGGATGACAGACAGGCAGCTCTGCTTGCTGAGCTCCCAGAAATAATTCTCTCCATCCTATGTGGCTTCCTACATAAGGTATCAGTGCTGCTCTTGATTAGGAGAAAAGCTTCCCATATTACAGGCTTTTGGCTCCGGGGAGGAACGAGTTGGCCAATTGCAATTATTAAGACATTTAAAGCGCATTTAACCCAGGAGCCCTTATTTTCCTCTTTCAATGTAACCACTAATTCCTTCTAAATGGTCTGTTCCGTGCTCCCAACCAGACAAAGGCTTTAATGTTTGCCTGAAAAGGCTCATGGCAAGGCCAAGGAGAGCAAAATGAAAGGCTGGTGTGGCCTCCAAGGAGAAGTCAAAGGTGGTGGCTGGAGCCAGAATATTTAACAGTTCATCATGGATGCAAGGTCCAAGCAGGACCAGCCTGGAGACCCAGGGTAAAGCTCAGTAGGGCAAGGAGAGGCACAGAGGAAGGTTCCTATAACCTGAAGCATTGCAGATGCTGGAGAGGCTGGCCAAAGCCACCTCTGACTTAATGCAGCAGCAAAGGGTCACATCAGGAAGCCAAGACAGTCAGAGAGGACACTATGCACAATCCCAGGGAGGTTCAGCCCTCCCACCTTGACCACATCTTGTTGGGCTGTTAGAGCCAAGGGAACAGATGCTGCTGCCTTGGGGGTCCTGGTTCACAGCCAACAATTGCTTGGGGCACCAGCCCATGCCACCACAACTTGAGGACAACCTCCAGTAATGCAAACCTTTCCTTGTGCTTTAGTCCAGGGCAAGGATCTTAGCTGCCTTTTTGCAAGCTGCTATTGGCCCCACCTTAGGCAGCATCCAAGGTGGATGCAGACCCCAGGCATAGAAGTGATGGATTTGTACAAGGAGCAAACTGGTCTGCACCAACATCACCACATCCTCAGAAGGCAAGCAGCTCGCCAGCCTCACTGAGTGCTCCTCATCCCCAAAATAACGTTCTGAAAGGAGCCTGGCTTGGTGTGACCGGCATCCCTATCACATGCTCACTGTCTGAAGTCATAGGCTGGATGGATCATCTCTGAAAGGACTCAGAACCTAGGTGGGACACCCAACTGCTCACACACTCCTACTTTTTTGGTGTGGTTTTGGGGTTGGTTTTTTTGCATTTAATTCCTCCCAGAGTGAGGAACTCTCAAAGGAAGTTTTCCCCCAGTCCCAGCTTGCCCGCGGGCTCCCATTCCCAGCTGAAATCATCCCCACGCTGGGACCCAATGGGTAAAACAGATGCAGCAGCAGATGTGAAAGTCATTGGCTCCTTCAGGGCGGGGAAGAGACGGGCCAAAAAAAGCAGAGCAGGATGGGCAAAGGGAAACCAGCTTTGTTTTTTGGCACTGGGGTAAATGGGAGGCGGCACGGCAGAGCCGGTGAGATCCTGGCTGCGCCGGATCCAGACCTTTTCCCTGGGGTTTATTTCCCAAACAACAACAACAAATTGGTTGCAGATTCCAAGCTGGGTGGGGGAAAATAAAAGGAAATCAAACCAAAAAATCCTTTGAGTGCTGAGATTAAAGGGGATCAGAGGCCAAGCACACAGTCAGCTCCCAGCTCCTACCAGTCGCGTGATGGAGGCTGCTTTGCGTTGGGGCTGCAATTAAACAGCTGTCTTGTCTTTAAAGCACAGTTTCAAGTTGTTCAAACACCATTTTTTGCCAAGTATCACGGGATTTTGAGTGAATAGACTTTCAAAAACATTTTGCAGGGTGCCTTTGAATTTGTGACTAAGGCAAGAGGCAGAGCAGGGTCTAGGGCAGAAGTCTTGTGAGGAGCAGCTGAGGGAACGGGGGGATTTTTTTAGTCTGGGGAAAAGGAGGCTGAGGGGAGATGTTGTCTAAAACTCCTTGAAAGGAGGTCAGAGCCAAGTGGGACCTGGTCCCTTCTCCTAAGTAATAAGTGATAGGATGGCCTCAAGTTGCACTAAGGGAGGTTTGGATTGGATAACAGAAAAAAATTTCTTTACTTGAAAGAGTGGTCAGGCATTGGAACAGGCTGCCCAGGGAGGTGGAGTCACCATCCCTGGAAGTCTCCCAAAAACATGTAAACATGGCCCTTTGGGCCATGGTTTAATGGCCATGGTAGTATTGAGTTGATGGTTGTACTTGATTTTAGAGGTCTTTACCAAGCAGAACAATTCTATGATCTGGAGGGTGGATAAAAACCAAACACCCAAAGGAGATGAAAGTTGCCTGCAGCTCAAGCACATCTTGGCAGCAAGGATGGGCAAACCAGGACAGCTATCATAGAAGTGTTTTAGTTGGAAAAGACCTCTAAGATCATCAGGTCTAACCACAAACCCAACACCACTGTGGCCACTAAGCCATGTCCTGGAGAGCCGTATCTACAGGTTTGTCTTATGCCTCCAGAGATGGTGACTCCACCTCACTAGGCAGCCTATTCCATTCCCTGCAAGAGCAGCAGAGGAGCAGCGTCTGCTGGCACACACAGGGTTAAGCCTCCAACCAGCCCCTCTATTAAGAGCTGAGCACATTTAATGGTTTAATATTAACCGGAGCGTGACGGCAGGATTTCAGCCCAACTGTCTCGCCTTGGAGCGCGCAGCCTCAGCCCAGGGCTCCAGCACCGCGATGAGCAGGTCCAGCAGGCAGGGCAAAACCTGATGCCAAGCTGATACCGGCTCCAACACCCCTTTGAGCCACCAGATGAGATGGCAACAGCCCCTTGGCATGATTAGGGTGGGTTCAGACCCCCGCGCATCCCGCAGACGATGGGAAGCAGGGCTGGGTTTGCAGCAGGTAGCGCTGCCGGCCCGGGCAGATAGTCAATAGCTAATTTGAGGTTTAGCCTTTCAACCATTTCCCATTCATTTCAGCAAATGGATCGGCCTCCCACGGCTGGGTGGATCGAAGGAGCCCCCCTCCCTCCCTGCACACCTCCCCCACCACGGCTGGCCAAGGTGGTAGGGCCGCGGCTGCCAGGCTTTCTCTCCCCGCAGTTCAGGAGTGCTAATGGGAAGTCGATGCGACGGCTAACGACCGCTCTGGGTTTGACCTTCCTGTGGGCCAAGGTACTGAGCTATTTCGTTGGGGAGAATGTGACTTCGGGCTGCTGGCTGGTTCAGGAGGGTAATTGCAGAGCAGTTGCTGGTTCACATCCTCTCTAGGTTTTAGGTCCCTCGGTGTTCACCTTGGTTCAGCCTCCACAATACAGCTGAGCTAGATCTGTCTGTGATCATCTCCCACTATCCAGTCCTCCTCCAGTACCACTGCAAGACCTGCCCTGCCACCACCATGTCCCATTGCCCGTTCCTGCACACATAAACCTCACAAGGCAGCACAACTCCAATGTGGGCTTCAAGGCAGCAGCCAACCTTCTGAGTATTACAGCAGTCCTTACCTGGAACCATATCTGTCTTGAGTGCACAGTGTAGGACCACAGCAATTCTGCTGACATCAACACCATCATCCTCCAAGACGGCTCCAGAAGAAGAGCCAGCCCCATTCCAGCCCAAAGTCTGGGCAAAGAGCAGCTCTCCTGGCTATAAAGCCCATTCAGCGGCCTGAAGATGGGGTGGCAATGTGCACCTTGTGCCCTTTGATGAGCTGATGATTTCCACCTTGGGAACCCTCCAATGAATCCTGGAATGGTCTGAGTGAGAAGGAGTCTTAAAGATCACCTAGTCCCAAACGCCCTGCCATGGGCAGGGACACCTCCTACTAGAGCAGGTTGCTCAAAGTCCCTGGCCTTGAACACCTCCAGAGCTGGGACATCCACAGTCTCTCTGGGCAACCCATCCCATTGTCTCATCACTCTTACAGCAAAGAATTTCTTCTTAATATCTGGTCTGAATCTCCCTTTTCAGTTCAAAGCCATAACCCTTGTCTTAACACTACATGTCCTCATAAAAAGTCCATCTTCAGCTTTCTTGTAGGCTCTGTTTAGGTACTGGAAGGATGCTACAAAGTCTCCCTGGACCCTTCTCTTCTCCAAGCCAAACAAGGTCAACTCTCTCAGCTCTTTGTCACAGGGGAGGTGCTTCAGCCCCCTGATCATCTTCATGGCCTCCTCTGGACCCATTCCAAGGTGGAAAACCTCACCCCATCAATGGGGTTACCTGGCCTGGTCAAACACAAACCCCATCACTTTGCACAGCAGATGAAAAGGGGAAGTATTGCCATGGGACTTGCTCCCATGGGACCTCTGAGACCCCACTGTCTTCTTCAGCTGGGATGTCCTGGCCAAGAAGACCCCTGTAAGGGGATGGTGATTCTTTTGGGGACAGCCAGTTGCAAAGGTCACTGTTGCCCTCTGCTGGTCCAGGGACACGGAGAACAGGGCCAGGACAGCTACCACCCAGGATCTGGCACCCTGGGAGGGCAGGGACCCTGCTCCCCTCTGCTGTCACCTGTGTGCTGAATGCACCCGTGCTCAGCCAGGCTGCCACCACCTTGACAAGTTCATGTGTGTGCTGCTCCATCCCCCTTGATGGCAAAGAGCCTTTCTTGTCCCAGGTGCATTTTGTCTGTCACATAAAGCTTTTTCTTAGAGGAACCACCCTGGACTGGGCCTGCAGAACCCCTCACCTGAGCTGGAGGACAGGTCCCATGTGGGAAATAATTCCAGCTAGAAATCTGCTCTGTGATTCCATGAAATAAAGCAAATTTCCATCCCCAGGAGCTTTCAACCTGGTGGTCCTCTGCCACAGGACCCCCTTGCCTCCCATCTCCACCTCCATCCACCCCTTGGCAGCAGCTCTCCATCCAACAGGTAACTCTCTTGTCTGTCTCATGCTCCAAGCACAATGTTTTTTCCCTTTCACAAACAAATCAATAGGAGGTACTCAAAGGCTGGTGACCAGAAGGCAAAGTCCACAGCTTGCTAAATTCAAAGCTGTGATTGCAGTCACAGCACTGGCTGAGGGCCCACCCAAAGCAGGTCCCCTTGGAAGCTGAGCCAGATCCTGCCCAGCAGCTCCTGGATAGTTATGGCCTTGAAATCTCCAAAGCACATGAGAAGGAGGGATGCTTTGGGAGGGGTGGGAAGGGGAGATCTCTTAAGGGTAATATCTTGGAATGCTGATTACAGAAGAGAAGCATAGAATTGTTTTGGTTGGAAGAGACCTTTCAGATCACCAAGTCCAGCTGTTAACCCAACACCGCCAGGTCACCACGAAACCATGGTCCCTCAGTACCACACCTACCTCTCCAGGGGTGGGGGAACTCCATCACTGCCCTGGGCAGCCTGGTCCAGGCCTTGACAACCCTCAAAAGGAAGCAATTGCTCCTCATGTCCAACTTAAACCTCCCCTGGCACAACTTGAGGCCATTTCCTTTTGACCTATCTTTTATACCTTGGGAGAAGAGACCAACCCCTACCTCCCAGTAACAGGTTATGTAGCAGCAACACTGGCAGCAGCTTCAGGGTTTGGGGGTGGGCACACATGTGGGTCTCAATTAGGTGTGTCGGTGGTAGCTCCTGCCACTGATCCTCTGGGCACAGGACTGTGCTGAGCCCAGGGAACCTCTCAGGGCTGACTCTTTAGAGGAATGCCCCAAAGAGCCTTCTCTGAGATGGGAGCAAGGGCCACGACCTGCGTTCCTGTGTGTCCTACACTCGGATCCTATATCATGCTTGCAAAATGCTGTCAATAAGCATTTAGAAAGCATCCAGCTCCCAAGGGAAGGGAAAAATCTGTAGGGTTAAGATAAAGACATGATGACAGAGCAAGACAGGCTGTTATCTCGGGCATGGTGAAAGGAAACAAGAGCTTGGAGGAAGGGAGGTGGAGAAAGGAGCTGCTTTCCCCTGCAAAACAGCAGTCTGCCAGGCTGAAGGTCAGGAGAGGTCTGGAGCAAACCAACTTTTAATTGGAAACCAGCTCAGCAATCACACCTGGCCCCAGATACTTCTTGGTGATGCTGCAAGCTGGCTGCAACCACAGCTGTCCTCCCTACATACAGGAGGTTTGCTTCTCCCACCAGCATAAGTGGCAGCACAGCCTCCTGAGGAAAGCCATGTGTTTGGAAACGTGGCCCCTCCTGTGTCTCTTTCAAGCTAGGAAAGCAGAAGGAGAAGCATCCTGCTGTCCTGCTACCTCCCAGCAGGAGCAGGAGGTAGAAGAGAAAGATCCTGTTTGGATTCAGTGTTAGAGACACATGGAAAAAACCACAGTTTCCTAGAGACTTTACATCTGCTGGAGCTCAGAGGCTGCTCTGACAAAGGCAGCCTGCACTATATTGGATCCATACGTTCCACTCTGCAACTGGAGCCAGGAGCTTGCTGTGGGATTTATGGGGCCTCAGCAGGAAAAGCACCAGAGCCAGAGAGGTTCTCAGGCAGCTACATCCAGGCTGCAGTCTCCAACCCCTAGCTCTTCCTTCCAGCAGAGAAGCTCCTCTCATCCTCACCAACCTGCTAGGTCTGCCTGTGGTGATGGTCCTGAGAGACTGCAGCTTCAGGGGAGGTTTGGGGTTGGATATGAAGAACCCTAAAAAGGTTCCCAAGGCCTGGACCAGGCTGCTCAGGGAAGTGGTCAAGTCCCCATCCCTGGGGGGCTTTCAGAGCTCTGTAGATGTGGTGCTGAGGGGCATGGTTTAGTGGTGAATGTGTCAGTGCCAGTTTAGCAGTTGAACCTGATGATCTTAAGGGTCTTTTCCAAACAAAGTGATTGCATGATGGAAGCAGTGCCTCCCACCACCCCCCAAGTCACTCAGCATCTTCTGACTATTGCAAGGACGTCCCTCAGTCCCCCAGCTTTCCCTCACCCTTCTCTTCCACATGGAAAGTGGCCAAGTAGCAAGGTGGAGCTTCTGGCAAAGCAGCTTGCAGGCTATGCTGACACCAAGAGCCTCATGCCGTGAAGGGCTTTGCTGTGGGGCTAACCAAAGTGCAGGATCACAGGCAGGCCAAGGTAAAGAGCAGGTAAGACCACAACCCCCTGACAAGGTCCTGAACAAATAGGTCCCAGTTGGGACCCTTCTCCCCAGGAAGCAATAAACACACACTCACAACAAAGTGCCTAGTGAGTGCTCTGCAGTGTGGTGCCAGCTGCCTTCACCAGGGAGGGTTGTGGTCCCTCCTGCCCTCACCATCCATGGACAGAAATGACCACTCATGTGATGCCTGTCTATGTCCTTCAACCCAGTGGGGAGAAATCAAGAAAAAGTTTGGCCCTTGCTTGAGCTGATGATCCATCTCTGCTCCTCAAGGGTGGAAAGGGATCTCAGAGGTCCTCTCTGCTTCTTTGGGGTTGAAAGGGGGAAATCCCACTCTTTCCCCTGTCCCACCTTATGGCAAATAGTACTTACAGGTAAATGAGTCTTTTAGATGCTCTGCTTGGCACCATCAGCTGGGAGACCTCCAGGCTTGGATCTGTTCCAACCATGCTGGCTGTTGGTCTGCTCCTGTTCATGCTTGCTCGGCCTTTCTACCTGGCATGCCAACATCCCCTTTCCTTGGAGATTGAAGGACTGGGTGTGAAGGTCATTGAGCCCCTGAAGTTCTACAGCACACATCAGAAGCAGTCCTAGATGAACCCTGGGGAGACTGCTCTGCCAGGCCCAGGCAAAATACAGGTCCCTGTGGTGGAAAGATGGTCTGGAAGGGTATGGGTGAGACCAGTACAGGGGGGATATGCCAGGAAAACATTCTTTACTGAAAGGATGGCCAAGCATTGAAGTAGGTTGCCCAGGGAGGTGGTGGAGTTGCCATACCTGGAGGTATTAAAAAAATGAGTAGACAGGGCAGTGGGGAACATGGTTTAATGGCTACAGTGGTGTGATGCTGACAGTTGGACTCAATCATCTTAGAAGTCTTTCCCAGCCAAAAAAAATACATCTGTGATTCTATGACCCCAAATGAGCTTTGATCCTCAGCATCCTCATGGTCCAGGATACAGCCAGAAAGAAAACCACTTTGAGTCTCCTGTACCTTGGTGGTGGTTAGAGATGAGTCCCTGCCCGAAAATGCTTCTTATGAATTAATAGCCCTTTTATTTTCCGTCAGCTTTCATGGCGAGGCAGATCTGCTGTCCACAGGCATTCAGAAACCAAAGTAAACACAAAAACCTCACCAGGAACAGTCCCCCTCACCCCTCTCCCAAAAGGCTGAATATCCCTGTCAGCTCTGCCTTCCTACACGGCCCAACATGTAGGGAGATGCCAGCTCACAACCTGTGCCTTTAAGGGAGTTATTCCTGATTTACTCCACGACGAAGGATCTGAGCTGCATGTCCCTACCAAGCAGCAGGATGCTCCTGGGATTAAGACCGACATGCATCACCCCTGAGGGACATGGAGAAGCTGTCCCTGCAGTTTCCCATGGGAAGGGAGGGAGAAGAGGGGAGAGTCATTAAGCAGCTTCTTCCCCTGGGAGTAATTAATCTGCGAAGCTCTGGAGCCGGGACCGGCTGCGCCGCCCTCTCCACGCTCTCGTTTCAAAGGTGGACCTTGGAAAGCAAGCCCTGGACTCTTGGCAGGGGGTTCTCCTCTTGCCACTTACGGGGGCTTCAAGGGCGTGGGGAGGACCGCGCTGGCTGCCCAGAAGCAACGCCTGGAGGCAAGCTGAGCCTCCTGTCAGCCGTCTCAGTGGGCAGCCGGAGCGTGCCGAGCCTCGGGAAGGCTGAGCCTTCCTGCCAGCCTCCGGGCAGCCTTTGCAAGCCGGTGCGGTTTTAATCTGGCGCTGCAGAAACCTGGGCAGCTCTCCAGCCCTCCGAGCTGTTTTGCATTTAGGCTCAGTTGGCTTTTAGCTACCATATCCAGGGCAGAGGCAGGAGCAAGGAGCTGCCTGACCCCATCAGCTCTGCCCTGTGCACAGGGCTCTGCGCCAGCACGTCTCATCTCTTGGTTCTTCTCAGGGCGTTAGAGCAAAGATCGGTGCAGCAGCAGTCTGCGCTCAGCTTTGGGACACTCACTCCAAGGAGGATATTGAGGTGCTGGAGCAGGTCCAGAGAAGAACAAGGAAGCTGTTGAAGGGTCTAAAGAAGAAGTCTTGTGAGGAGCAGCTGAGGGAACTGGTGGCTGTTCAGCGTGAAGAAAAGGACTCTCCCTACAACTCCCTGAAAGAAGGCTGGATCTGGGTAGGGGTCAGCCTCTTCTCCTGAGGAATAAGTGATAAGCCAAGAGGAACCATCCTCAAGCTGCACCAGGGGACGTCTAGTTTAGACATAAGGAGCAATTTCTTCCCCTAAAGGGTTGTCAAGCCCTGGACTAGGCTGCCCAGGGCAGTGCTGGAGTCCCCATCCCTGGTGGATTTTCAAAGCCATGGAGATGTGGTGCTGAGGGGCATGGTTTAGTGGTGACCTGGCAGTGCTGGGTGAATGGCTGAGCTTGGTTTTAAAAGTCTCTTCCAACCAAAACGATTCCATGATTGTATGGTCTGTTATCTACAACCCATGCCCACTGTGCTCCAGCAGGGTCCCCTCACTGCACAGCAACCCCAGGGGCAAGTTTTGATCTTGGAGGCAACCCCCATCCTTGTAGCTCAGGTAAAACCCAGGAGGCAGCTCCCAGGGTAGGAGGCAGTGGGGTGAAGAACAATGGGAGGAGAGAGGTCCTGCATCCTCCAGAAAACCTCCCTGGGGACCAAGCACCAGTTCAGAGGCTTGCTAGTGAGTACACCAGTTTGGCAAGGCACTTGCCTGGCGCTCTGCAAAAGCAGGAGGGCTCAGAGCGATGGTGCCTCTGGGATGTGCTGGGTGATGCCTGCAAGACGTGCTCACCTCACCAGCTCCTGCCACCTGCAGCAGCCCCTTCCCCAGCCCTTTCCTTTGATCCACCTCCAGCTCTCCTCACCATTTTCTGCCTGGATTTCTCTCTGTAGGGATTTTCCAGACCACCTGGGTTGAAGCACTGCTGCATTCCGGTGTCGGTGTGGGAACAGGCGGCAGCTCCTGAAGTTAGCCTTGTCTTGGCCTCCATCGCTGACTTACTCTCCTGTGCCAAACCAGGGCTCTAAAATCAGCTGAATTTCCAGAGTAATTTGCTTTTTCTCCAACTCTTCTGAGCTGCTGGCTCCAGTGGGACCCACGGTCAGGATTTGCAAATGCTTTTTATTCAGATATGCAAACACCAGCAGGTCTAAAGCTGCTCTTGAGCCAGGACTGGCAGAGCTTAATCAACCCAAGGGCTCAGAAGGCTTCACCAGCTTGACCTGCCTTGTTTTACCAGGAATATATTTCTCTCCCATGGATGCACCAGCTTGAGCTCTATGACAGCATCCCCAGCCCCTCAAACATCCTCCTGATTACTCCAAAGCTGAGGGGATTTGTGGTGGCAGGACCCCCAGCCAGCATGACCTGGTGTGAGACTGATTAGAATGGAGAGGAGGAGCCATCAGGTCTGTGCTGATCCCCACAACTCCAGCAGCCCCTATAGCATGAAAACCCCCAACCTCAGCATCAAATTAACCCCAGGGGTGTCCCTATTCTCCTGAGCCCTGCCACCCCATCACTTTCTGAGCTAAGAAGGGGGGAAACCATCCTACAGGATACAGCCCCCCACTATCCCCCAGGGGAAACAGGTGGTGGGATTGGACTACATGGTCTCCAGAGGTTGCTTCCAATCTTTGTCATTCTGTGGGTGGCAAAGCTCAGGGGACTGTGGACGTCCCTGGGGTTGCCTTTGATGGGGGGGCGGGGAGGGCACATTTCATGCTGCTGGAGATGCTGGAGTAGAGTTGTGGGGATCAGCACGGACCTGACGGCCCCATCCTGCAGACACTGATGGAGGTTTCACACCCCCTCCTTCTCCTCCTCCTTCCCTTGCAGGCTGTTTTTCTCTCCCCCCCCTCCTCCTTCCATCAAGCAGCAAATATGCTTTCAGAGCAATAAGACGGCTGTTCAGCCTTTGGAACAAATGTTCTCTGCCAGGCTTCGAGCACAGGGGCGGAGGGGGACTCACACTGATTTAATGACAGTGATTTAAGCAATTTGATCCATTTTTATGGTGCATTTACAGTGGAGGGGGAGGGGGGAAAAGAGAAGAAAAAAAAAAAAAAGAGAGAGAGAGAAAGACAGGAGTGGAAGGAAGGCAGGAAAGGTTAGGGAACGCACCCCAGCAGGCGCTCGGAGGGGAGAGAGGATGCTGCAAGCTGTTCCCCTTGCTGCTCTGCCAAGGAGAGCCCTTGCCAGCCTCCTGTGCTGGGCTCCAAAACCTGGCTTGTGTCAGCACTGGCTCCTGGGGGGCTGCAGCTCGATGGAGTTGGGGAGACCTGAGGAAGGGCTGAGCCTGCAGCCAAGGCTGGGGTGCAGACATGCACTATGCAAAAGCCTCCAGCCATCTCCGTGGTGGATGACGCCAAGGTTGGGAGTTCAGGATGGGGCTGCACCCTCCTTTCGTTGGGGAAATGCAGGGAGGGCTTATCCCAGCCCCAGCTCCCATCCTCTTTCTCCTGCCATCCCACCAAGAGCCCGTCTGCCTCTTGATGGGGCTGCAGATGCTCCCTTGGAATGCCGAGGGATGAGCTGCCCATCCAAATGCACCGTATCCACTCGCAGAGGTGAAAGCCGAGCTCTGAGCTCAGCCAAGCACCAGCCCCGGTGAGCCTGCCCCAGCCCTGCGCTGAGACCTGGCCTCCTCGTTGCACGTGCTCTGCGCAGCTCCAGCCCGGCTCCATGCCCAGCACGGGAGTGCAGCTGCTCACTGGGGCTGGGAATGCTCCAGCTCTCCCAGCTGGCTTCCAGAGCTCACACAAAATCTGGCCAGATGAGGGTCTTGCTGATACATCCTGCTGTGTGGAAGGTGCTGCCCTCGAGGAAAAGCTGCCTGCCCCATCCTGGCCTGGCCTGCCCCCTCCTGCTCTGCCCATCACCTCTGACTGGAGATGAGCCCCTGTTAATTCCAAGGTCAGACACCCCTGTCATGCCACGTGGACCCAGATAAGGGTAAAGGATGGCAAACATTGTCATACCATCAGGAAGATGAGACCATAAAAATGGGGCTGGAACCCCTCTTCTGTGAGGACAGGCGGAGGGAGTTGGGGTTGTTCAGCCTAGGGAAGAGAAGGCTCCAGGGAGACCTTCTTGTGGCCTTTCAGTGCTTAAAGGGGCTGATAAAAAAGCTGGGGACAGAATTTTTAGCAGGGCCTGGTGTGACAGTACAAGGAGTGATGAGTTTAAGATAGAAGGAAGTTTTAGACTGGATAGAAGGAAGATATTTTTTTTATGCTGAGGGTGGTGAGACCCTGGCCCAGGTTGCCCAGAGAGATGCTAGATGCCCCATCCCTAGAACCATTCCAGGTCAGGTTGTTTGGGGTTCTGATCAACCTCCTCTACTTGAAGATGGGCCCAAAGAAGGACAGCAAAGCTGTTGAAGGTTCTGAGGAATAAGTCTGTGAGGAGCAGCTGAGGGAACTGGGGTTATTTAGTCTGCAGAAAAAGAGGCTGAGAGATCTTCTGGCTCACTGCAACTGCCTGAATGGAGGCTGTAGCCAGGTGGGGCTTGGTCTTTTCTCCTGAGCAACAATCAATAAAACAAGAGGAACCATTCTCAAGTCGCCCCAGGGAGGGGTTTAGGTTGGAATCGAGGAACGATTCCTTCCCCAAAAGGTTTGTCCAGCCCTGGAACAGGCTGCCCAGTGCAGCAGTGAAGTCCCCATCCCTGAAGGGGTTTCAAACCTGTGGAGATCCTGTGTTGAAGGACATGGATGAGTGTTGACCTGGCAGTGCTGGGTTAATGGCTGGACTTGATTTTAGAAGTCTCTTCCAAAGAAAACATTCTATGATTCTGTGATTCTGTGAAGTGACCCTGGAGATGCTCACACTCAGCAT
This sequence comes from Picus viridis, assembly GCA_033816785.1. Taxonomy (NCBI): domain Eukaryota; kingdom Metazoa; phylum Chordata; class Aves; order Piciformes; family Picidae; genus Picus; species Picus viridis. The sequence goes on along the minus strand of CM066591.1, from coordinate 11,764,874 downwards.
AACTACATCCAGCCAGCAAACTTGGCTCCTGTGGAAACAGAATGAAATACAATGCAAAATCCTAAGGGATCCCTCCCAGAGGTCCCCTCTGGCACAGGCAGCAGCTTTGTAGGACTGGAGCTGGCTGCAACCCTGCCCAAACCCTCATTTTCCCATGGCACAGCTCCCCTAAATCATGTTTGTGCTGTTCCTGGTTGCACAAAGGTGGGATTAAAACATTGCTGGCAGGCAAAGTTTGTCAGGGAGCTGCTTTGGAGTCACATCTCTGCCTGACTGTGTTCACCTCGTGCTCACCTGCTCATTGGCAGCATCTTGAGAGCTTGGTGTAAGGTAAAACACAGATGGACCTTATCCTGCTCCCAGGACTGGAGGACAGACTGGGTAGTGTCTTGGGAAAACTGATGTGAACCATTAGCTGGGGGGAGGGAAGTTGGTTTAGGAGAGCAAACCCATTTTGACATCACTGAACAGAGGGGAGCAGCCTCGGACAAGTCTCTGTCATGGCAAGCTGTGAGCTGTGTCCTTCCACTCCGGCTGTGAGGAGCTGCCCCAGCTCCCACTGGGTTTGGGTACTGGTGATTCCTCACCACAGCTGCAGCATCATGCATGTGCAGCAAGGCTTGCCCCAAAACGTGGGTCTCAGCTCTTCATATCTCACCACCTGATCACAGGGACAGGGATGCTTCAGGTCCTTGAACCACCGGAGCTGCCGCCTCACCAAGACACCACAGAGGTGCTTGGCACTTGTGTCTGATTCCTCCAGTGACCTCTTTGCATCCCACAGGAATGAGATGTGGCAGCTGAGGAGGCAAGGACATAGGAAAGGGACACCCCAGGCTGATTCTGGACAGGGAAAGGGGCACACAGGAACAGCACAGCAATGCAGGGGCTCCTAAACCAGGTTTGGGCAGCTCACGCCTCCCTGAGGAAAATAGGGAAGGAAAATCCATGGAGAATCAACCTTCCATCCTCATCAGTCAGTCCCACAGCTTGGAAAAGTTTTCCTGGAAGCTTGTCAGTGGTTTTCTGGTTGGTTGGGTTGGGCTTTTTTTCCTGCTTGATTTTTGGTGTTGTGTTGTTTTTAAATACCAAGGCTCGTCTGGAGGGGGATACCAATGCTCTGTAAGTCTGTAAGGGGTGGACTCTACTTCAAGTGCCATGGGTAGCACTGACACCTCTGTGGATCCAGAGACACATGGGACAGCAGGGACCCCAACCTGGGCTTGGGTGGGGGTTCATCATGTTTAAATATCCCACAGAAGGGGGGAGTGGGACAGGGGAAAAAAATTCCAAGGAGCAAACACAATAAATCCTCCTCTCTGAGCCAAAACAGAGAGAAAATAGCCCAGGACCTTGGCTGGGAAGCTGTTTATTATAGTCCTGGGATTTGCTGCCAATTTCAGCAGTTGGATAATTTTCCTGCTCCATCCCCGAAATAGCCAACCCTTTGCTGGGTGGCCCCAGGCGCCTCGGGGTGAGCCGCTCTCCTCAGCACGGCTGCTGCTCCCCAAAACATCCCTGACCCGTTAAAACAAAACAAACCCACCTGGAAAAGCCCCCCCTGGCCGGTGAGAGGCTTTGCTTTGGCACGGGGATGGGGCAGGAATCACCTGCAAAGCCAAGACCCGGTGCCTGAGGGAAGCTCCAGGCCTGTGGGATGCTCCGCCGGCTGCAGCTGCCCTTTTCTCTTTGTTTCGAGGGGATTAAGTAAAATAAATAAATAAAAGGAAAGAATAGACAAGAAAGAAATAAAGCTCAGGAGAGCCCGAGCCAGAGGCACCTGCCTGCGGCATAACCCCGCAGCTGCTCCCCACTTCGCCCCCATCTCAAGCCCAGGAAAGGGGCAGCTGGTGCTCGGTGGGGTCTGCTCCTCCTCATGGGAATGGGGGATGGTGGCCCTAAGGATGGGTGGTTAGTGGGGGTCCCAAGGACTGCCTGGTTCCCTTCATATCTTTCTCCTCTTCCCATGAGGATGGAAGACAAAGCAGCTGTGGGAAAGGCAGGCTGCCTCCAGCACGGGGGCCTTTTGTCTTCCAATTAAACCCAAACACAAAAATAACCCAGGAGAGGAACCCGCCGGCTGCGGCCCCGCGGCTCCTTCCACCGGGCTCGGCTGGCTCAGGGGAAAGGAATCTGCAAAATCAAATCCACCTGGGACACAAGGACATGCTCAGAGCGGGCTGTGTGCCCCCCAAAGCTCACAGACCATTAGGGGCTCGACATTCCTCCTTCACACAGCCAGCAGCAGCACAGCTCCAGCTCAGATAGCATCTCTCCACCAGTGGTTTCCCAGCCAGGCTGCTTCTCCTCACTTCTCTCCACGTCTCCGTGGTGCCAAGGGGTTCCTGCGTGAGGGCAGGAGGAGAGGGAACTCCTGACCCATGCTGTTGGTGGGGAAACCAGATCTTTGCAACCCTGAGGAGCCTTTGGGTGCCCCAAATCCTTAGGAGTAGATGCTCATGGCAATGATCAGCCTTCTGCACAAGGCTTTCTGCAGGTGACAATGGCGGCCAGCACAAAGTCCTGGGCCACTGGGTTGATGGTGATGAAGAGTAAGGTCCTGAAGATGATCAAGGGCAATTCAATGTTGCAGAAAAGTACCTGGCTGAAAGATGTCTGGAAGTACCAGGACACCACTGAACATGGAGCACCCCTCAAGGCTGTCAGTGGGCTCATTGCTCTGAGGCTGCTGAGCCTCCTGGCAGGAGGGGACTGAGCCTCACCGCTGATGTTCAGATCCTGAGTGATGCTCAGTCCTGTTTCCTCCACCCATGGAGGAAACCCGTGGGCATTATACAGAATCTGAAGCTCCAAGGTCAAAACATGCTCCAGAAAGACCTTTCTCCTTTACTTCCTCACCCACATACCTGGGACAGATCTTACTCCCACAACCTCACGGCCCCTGCAAGGCAAAGTCACGGCAGGCTTTCAGCTGGGGCCTTGGGAACCCTGTTCCCCTCTTTGAGGAGGAACAAAACAAATAAATAAATTAACTCTTCATTCAAATTTTCACTTTGGCAGCAGAGATCTCAGCTCAATTTCCACCTGCTGCTTTGAAGCCTCCGCTTTGCATGGCAGAAGCGCACAACTGAGAGGTTTCAATTATAAAGCACATCCATATCAATGTGGGAGCAGTTGGAAGTATGGATTTCAAGCCCCTCCCCCCAAAAAATATAAGGAAAAAAGCCCAACAAACAACAATGAGGGACATTCAGAAGCACACAGTGCCCCAGGAGAGACCTTCTGCTGCTTGGCTGGGTGGAGCAGGGCCAGCCACATCCCCCTCAGAGCACGAGACTCGTGAGGACCGTGTCCAGGCTTGGTCTGACTTCAAAGCCACCAGCTTGTGACACGGAGTTTGACCTTTCCCTCTGCCAAAATCAGCCCTGTAGGTCTGTCTGGGAAGGTCCCAAGACTGAACTTGAGGACAGATTTTAAGCTGGGACATGGGGTAGGTTTGAACCTTGCCTCCAAGGATGCATGGAGCAGGGCTGCAGCCCTCAGGCTGCTGCTGAACTCTTTTCCAGAGGGATAAACAAGGATTTATCCTCCTTGCAGGGCTGGGCATTCCTACTTCAGGGCTGAAATTAGAGGACACAGTCTTAAGCTGTGCCAGGGGAGGTTTAGGTTGGATGTTAGGAAGAAGTTCTTCACAGAAAGAGTGACTGGCCATTGGAATGGGCTGCCCAGGGAGGTGGTGGAGTCACCATCACTGGAGGTGTTTAAGAGACTGGGTGGGGCTCTTGGTGCCATGGTTTAGTTGATTAAATGGTGTTGGATGATAGGTTGGACTTGGTGATCTCCTTTCCAACTTGTTCAATTCAGTTCAAGGTGGAAAGGTGGCTGGGAGAGGAGGGTAGCTCAGCACTGCTTGACTCAAATGCAGTACCCAGAAGGGGTGGTTGCTTACTCTGGAGCCTCAAAATCAGCTCATCCCAACACTCTTTGAGAGTAATTTCAACCTACATCTATCAGGGATGGCTCTTGGAGTTCAACCACATTGCTCATTTGGAACCTCAAAGAGTAGAGGTCCATGCACAGCTGAATCATGTCCCCCATCAACCCCTGGCAGATGCCAACAGCCATCCCCTGTGGGAAGAGCAGCATTTAGCTCCCCAAACAAACCCAGGAGCATGAAAACACAGCTTGGCCTTGCTCCCTCCAGCTCAGCATCTTCACCAAACCTGTTCACCCCACAACCCTGTCACCATTCCTAGTTTCTCCCTCCCATCCTCCTTCTCATACATCCCCAACCCCTGGGTCAGGGCTCACCTGGACCAACTTTGGATCCATTTTTCCTGCCAGAGGCCAGCACCACACGGCAAGCACAACACAGGAGCATGATGCTCTGGAGGAGGCAATTGTGAGTGCAAAGAGAAACCTTCCAGCTGGCCACAGGAGATGTTTACTGAACAGCCATAACCAAACACAGCCCCCGTCGCCTCCAGCAGCAGCAGGACCATGAGCTGCTGTGGCAGCAGGTCCAATCTCTAGTGAGGTTGGATTTGGCCTTACTTGCTGGTGCTCAGGATGGTTCTAGTGCAGCCAGAAGAACAAAGATCAGGTTGGGTTCAATTTGCTCCATCTTTGAGTGCCAGGCCAGCCATCAGACAAGCTGGAAGCTAAAGTTAATCTCTTGGTCTCAGGATGAAGCATCGAACCGATGCTGATTTCCCACAGCTACCCCAGGGCTGAGACTCGTCTCTGAGCCATAATTAGTTCCAGCAGCAGCAACACGACCTCAAGCAGAGGTCCTGTTCTCCATGAGGAAACAGCTCCTGTGGCTTTCTCCAAGCCTTGTGTCTGTAGGATGTGGTGTCAGTGTGTTTGGAGGGTCTCCCTCCCAAAGCATCCAGGAGCCAACTGGATCACCCACCCACATCCTGTGATCCCCAAAGCTGAGGGCACAGTGTGGTTGTTGGCACATTTCTCTCTACTCCCTTTCCAAATTCCTCACCAAAGCTGCTGCTCACTTCAACCAGCCAACAGTTCACCCTGCTGAGACCTGCCTCAGTAAGAGATGTTTGGGGTGGGGGATCTGTGCACCTGGCTTCAGAGACGCATGAGGCCTCATAAAATGGGTCTCTCCTTTGGTTTCTCCCCGTTCATTGGGAAGATGGAGACTGTCAACTGGGGGATCATGATGCACAGCAGGACCTAAGCCTGAAATAAAAGGAAGAAGGGGTTTGCCCATCACTGTGTGGGAGGGCAACACCACCGTGGTACCCACCTTGGAGAAGATGCCAGGGGGTGTAGGAACTAGGGGCTTGGAGCCAGCTGACCCCAGGACTGCAGCACAAAGAGCCTGGGCTCCACTCCAGCTGCTCCAGAGGTGCAAAACCACATCCTCTGCCAGGTCCCAAGGGGTCTGCCAGACACTTGGCCCCAGCTCTGTATGTGATGAAGCAGATGAAACACCACCAAATATCCCCACCCCAGGCTGCCAGACCAGGGAGCTCCAGGGATAGGGTTTGCAGCCTGGAGCTGCACAGAGCCTGTTGAAACACACTGTGAGCCCAGACCTATATCTTGAAATCAATGAGCCAGTAAACCCCAGTTCATTAGACCACCATGAAGACAACATTTGCCAGAACCCCCTGCAAGGAAGCCAAGAACTGGAGGAGGAGGAAAGGCAAGAGGGGGAAGGCTGCTGGGATAGGAGCTGTTGGGGACGTGTTAGTGAGACCCTGCAGGAGATGACACTAATGACCCTCAGACATCCTGCAAGGTTGGCGTCTTTCAACAGATCCAGGCAAGGGAAGGGTCCTGCTCTCCGAATCAGACCCATTGGGAAAGGGGGAATGCTGTAACCCTGCTTCCCTCCCAGATCCCAGCTCCTCAAGACACCTTCACAAGAGCAGATGCCTGCCCCGTGCTGCACTTTAGGGCTGACCGTCAGCATCTTTGGCAGCCATGCCACATCTGATGCTCGACCCCTCTTTGGCCTTTCCCCAGCCCTTTTTGGCATGTGGGGGACACTTCTGGCGGGCTCCCCCCGGCCCGGGCCAGCTGCACGGCACACCGAGGGGCCGCCGGCGGCCCGGCAGCAGCTGCCTTGGCCCCGGTTCAAGCACAGCGCTGGTGGAGAGCAGCTTGTTATTTTGGTCCTGCAACGGGGTTATTTTTAGAAAGTGCTGAACATCCCCTTCTCCAAAATCACTTCTCGAGGTATGACCTTGAGGTGCTGCAGCTGCTCAGCTCCTGGTCCCACCAACACTATCCCTGGGGACCAGAACTGGGTGTCACCCCCTCCTGTCGCCTAAGATCGCCTGCAAACTCATCTCCCCTGGGATCTCCTACACAGCTGTCTCCCTTGGGGGCCGCTGAAAAGTCATCTCCCATGGGATCCCCCCACAAATCATCTTCCCTGGGGTCTCCTGCAAACCCATCTCCCCTGAGGTCGCTAAAATGTGATCTCCCATGGGGTCTCCCACAAACCCATATCCCCTGCAATGCCTTACAAGTTCATCTCCCATGGGGTGCCCTACAAGTCCCTTCCCCTAGACTCTCCTGCAAACCCATCTCTGCGGTGGTTCTGTACGCATTCACCTCTCTCCCGAGGCACCCCTGCAAAGCCCTGGTGACAGCAGCACCACTACACCGCCGCAGCTTGGAGGGGAGGGGATGAAGCCTGAACTGCATCTCAACCCCTGACGCCATCCAGGTTCGCTCCCGGTTTCAATTATCACCTGCTGGAGCAGCAGCTGCCGAGTGCTGGGGAACTCAAAGGCAAGTCAACAAGGTCTTGTTGTTTCAGCTGCTCGGGGACACGGAGCTCCATACATGTCCCGCCCCCCCGCCGCCTTCCCTAACGCTGCAGGCATACTGCAGCCTTCCCCCCCCATATTTGTGCAAGGGCTGCTGGGCTTCTGGTCCAACCCCCCGGCTTCCCCCCATCCCGCTCTGCCAGGCAGGTAAAGGCTGCAGGAGCTGCCAAGAGGGGAGCAGAGAGAAACCTCAATAAACAAGAGGAGAAGAGGGGAAAAAAAGAGAGAAAGAAGGAAAGGGGATAAAAAAAAGCCCCAAGAAGGCAGCCGCTGCACAGAGGTTATCCGGGGGACAGAGCAAATAATTGGCGAGGCGAACAATGCATTTTAATTAAACCTCTGCAGGAAACGAGGGGAGGGAATCAAGTTAATTGCACGGAGCGGGAGCAGGAGATTAAAAAGGCTCTTCGCTCCGAAGATGGTGGCTCCCATCCGCCTTTGCCGAGCAAAACAAGGCCACCTGGGGTGGTGATGCTGGCAGGGTGGCCCCCGGGGCTGTCACCAGGCGCTGCGTGGAGGGCACGCGACTTGTGGGCTGCTGCAGGGGGCTTGGTGATGCTCTAAAGGGACGTCGTGCTGCTCCCCTGCCCCAGGTCCACAGGGATGGGTGCTGAGAGTGAAGGATGAGCCCAGGAGTAGCTCCTGGGAAGTCATAGAATCATAGACTTGTTTCACTTGGAAAAGATCTCTAAGATCTATGAGTCCAACTGTCTACCTGACACCTCCATGGCCACTAAACCATGTCTCAAAGTGCCATGTCTGCATGGCTTTTTAACACCTCCAGGGATACTGGCTCCACTAGCTCCCTGGGCAGCCTGTTCCAATGCCTGGCCACCCTTTCAGTAAACAAATTGTTCCTAATGCCCAGTCTAAACAGGGATGGGGGGCATTGCTTGTGGCTGTGACAGAAGGACCAGAGGATGTGTCCCATCACAGCCCAATTCCTTCCCTCTGGTGCATGCTCTTACTGTTCAGCCCCATGCTCTCCCCATTCCTTAAGCAAAACCACCAGCCTTTGCTTTTTCCTGTGCTGGATACTGCAGATTTCAGACATTTCCAAGTAGAGAGATGCATTTTCCTCAACTATTCCCTCTTCTGATCTCGCACCCTTTGCTCAAGCCCTTGTCTGAATCCCCTTCCTCCGTTCTGGACACAGTGCAAATGGAGAGGCCCCCAACTTGGTGCCAGTAAGACCAGGAGCACAGCCAGCCTCCCTTCCCTACCCAAGAGAGGAAAAAAAACATTATAGGATCCAGGATGCTGGAAAGGAGCCCCGACCATGCACCTCACACCTGGCACCAATGCAGGAAAGCACTGCCACCCCAGTGCCATCCCCCCCCCGCTGCCCCACGGCATCCACCACCACGATGTCCATGGCAGGAGGCATCAGCCTCTACTTGGAGGCAATTTGTGAGCTCTGACACTCTGCCCTCCTCTAATTAGCCCCAGCCCAGCCCTCTGCCTGCGATGAGAACAGCAATCAGCCCTGCCGCTTGCCTGCTAGGAATAATCTCCCTCCTTCCCTCCTCTGCATAAATTTCCCAGGCTGTGGTTTTTCAGAGGCTGATCCCACATTGCTTTATTCACAAGAGAAGTCCCACTGCGGGCAAGGAAATTACTCCAGCGAGCAAAATTGCCCATGCACGGGAGGCACGTACAGGACACAGCAGAAGGGTTTGGGCTTGGGGCTTGGCTCTTGTGTTTTGTTTTGTTTTGTTTTGGTTTGTTGTTTGGGTTTTTTTTCCCCCCCCTCGCACAACATCATAACCAAAATAAATCCACCAAAGGGAGCTCAAAGCCAAGCCAAACGCTCCTGACCACGGGTAAAAGCTGGACAAATTATAGCAATTAAAAAGAAGAAAGAGACCATGTGGACTTTCATATCCACAAACCTCAGGATGCAGGTCGGCGGGGGAGGGGGTGGGGGGAGAACATTTTGCAGTCACAGGCAGGCTGCAAAAGGAAAAGCACGTCGCAAAGAGAAAAAGAAAAAGACTTGCTGTCCTCAGAGGAGGCACAAGCTGTCCCTCCAGGCAAGGCAGTGCCACCAGCGTGAGCACACGGCCGGGACAGCCTGTCCCTGTCACAGTCAGCCAGCATGGTTCGTCTGCAGCAGGAGGACACAGGCAGTATTGTACCCGAAGCGGAGGTTTTTATCGTGCCGGAGATTGAATTGCAGGTTGCGTCCGTGTTCCCCCTCCCCCCCCCCGCCCCGTCTCCCTCGTCGTGCTGCCCTGATGGGGAGCAAGAGCTTGGCTCAGATCTTCTGCTTTTCCCCTGCAGAAAAACCACAGCGTTCTGCTTAAACGCTCCCTCGTGCTGCCCGAGCGAGCTTTCCACCCCAGCAACCACGAGTAACTGGGCAGAAAAACGCTGCTGCTTTAGCACAAGCTTCAAATGCACCGGGGGGTGGGGGGGACGGAAATAGCTTAATATTTGCTGAATGAGAGCCAGGAGGTGAATCCCACCACAGAGACAGGGAGGTGGCTGCAGCATCCCCAGGCTGTTTGTTTGAGCATCCAAGGAGTGAATGAAGCTGGGAGAGGACTGGATCCAAGCTCAATACCCCTAAGAATTACAGACTCTAAGACTGGAAGAGACCTCTAAGGTCATCAAGTCCAACCATGGACCAAACATCACCATGCCCACTAAACCACATCCTAAAGTGCTATGCCTACATGTTTTTTGAACACCCTCAGGGCCAGCCTGATCTAGTGTGAGGTGTCCCTGCCCATGGCAGGGGGTTGGAACTAGATGATCCTTGTGGTCCCTTCCAACCCTGACTGATTCTATGATTCTATGTCTCCAGGAAGAAAGAGAGAGGAGATGGGGAGTAAACCCAGCAGGTGCAAACCAGGACCCCCTCCTGGATATCCCCCACTTGCTGCTGCCTCTCCATCACCCCCCCGAAGCTGCCCCCAGCCCACCCTGAAGGCCGCACCCCTGCGTGCCAGGGCTGGGAGCGGATGTGTGGGCACGCTCATCTCCATGTGGCACGCTCCAGGGATGGGGACATTTGGCAGCTGCCTGCAGGGAAGGTGTCTGAAGTGCTGCTTGCTGTGGGAACATGAGTCAGAGCTCCCCAGTGCAGGAGCCTGACGTCGCCCTCCTGCTCATTTATTCAGCACGTCAAATATTTGCCCTGCGCAGTGGCACCAGATGTGTGTTGCTCAGGAGCTTGCTTGCTTTTATTTATTTATTTCCTTTCCTTTCCCCTTTCTGCTGGCAGTGGCAGCTTATTACAACAAAAAAACAACCACGAAACACCACAGTGCCATCTTGGGAAACTTGCCCTCCCAGCTAAGTGTTCTAACATCCTTGTCCTCGCCCGCTTTGCGGACTTCTGCGAGCATCCCAGCTGCAGAGACTGAGAGGCTGGATGTCAAAACCCCCATGGGTTGCAAAATCCACCTCTGCATGGGGCTTGAAAAGTCATTTCACAGCCATTTCCAGCACTGTCTGAGCCACAGCAAAGCCAGGAGTTTGCATGTCCCTCCTGCTTCCTGCCCTGCCGAAGCATCCTGCTTGGAAGCGATAAGAGAGGCCAGCCAAGGAAAACTGCTCAATTTTGCCTCCCGTTGGTGAGGAAGAGGCTTTGCTGGCTGCCACTCTCAGCAGTAATCCCGTGGGGACCTCAGTCTGTTCATGTTTCATGCCACATTCCTGGCTTTCTGATTTGTAGGGCTTCTCACCCCCTGAACGCCTGGTCCCCAGGGAGAAGGAGGAGGAGGAGGAGGAGGAGGAGGAGGAGGTGTTTAACTCAGCTAAAGGCTGGAGAAAATGCCCTTTTGAAGAGGTGATGTGAGAGGTCCCACATCCCACCTGGCCCTCCAGGCTTCCTGTCTCAGGGTTGAGGCTAAAAATGTCCCATTTCATTGGGGAGCTACAGGAATGGCCCATAAAACACTAGCCTGGGGACTCAGCTGAGCAGATCAACCACCTGCACAATGTGCTGCTGGTTCTGGGTCTTGTCCCCTTTTAGCACTGTGTCCTCTCCACCAAGAATGCACAGAATGATACAATCATAGAACCACACAGTCACAGAATTGTTTTGGTTGGAAGAGACCTCCTAGATCATCAAGTTCAACCATTAACCCAGCACTGCCAGGTCACCACCAAAGCATGTCCCTCAGCACTACAGCTCCATGGGTTTGAAACCCCTTCGAGGATGGGGACTCCACCACTGCCCTGGGCAGCCTGGTCCCGGCTTTGACAACCCTCAAGGGGAAGAAATTGTTACTCACGTCTGAGTGAAACCTCTGCTGATGCAACTTGATGCTGGCTCCTCTTGGTTTACTACTTGTTTCTTGGGAGAAGAGACTGATCCCCACCTGGGTCCAACCTCCTTTCAGCACTTGTAGAGAATCTGCTGGGAGAGAAAGCATGCTGTTGGGGAAGGACTGGGATTTGCAAGCTTTGTCCAGCCTGTAAAGAGCTGTGAGCGCTTTGCTTGTGGAGGGGCAAGCTAGGCTGATCCCCTGGCAAAGACCCCTTGAAGCTGAGCTCAATGTCCTTTGAGGAACCAGCAGTGAAAAATCATCACTGGGGGAAAGCCAGGTGAAAACAATTCATCCAGGACATCACTATCACCTCTTCAGCCAGCCAAGGAGCTGCACTGACCTGGCCCCAGCACAGTGTCTGGGGTTGAAAGTACAGAGCAAGAGGATGTGACTCACATCTGGGATGTGATCACAGAGGACAGATGTGTTTTGTCACTGTCCAGGGCCCTATCTGCAGCTCTGTCTCCACATGCAGTGACTCAGCCTTGCCTTAAGCCCTTCTGAAAGAGGAGCCATGGAGCATCTCTTCCCACCAGCATCCCTGTGCTATTGTAAAATAGATTTGGGAAGAGCAAGCTCCAGTAAGGGCAAACAAATAAACCAAACCAAACCAAAGCTGTGGTTTTCCATGGGAATCTTCCTATTTCAATTGGAAATCATTCAGGGAAGGATAAAATCAAATATTTTCGTAGTGGGATCCATCTCTAAGTTGAGAGGCTTAAAAGCTAAACATCCTGCCCATCCTAATAGGACACTGATGAGTCCTCTGGGTTTTCTTAGACACTTACCATAAGACAAGAGGAAACATCTCCTGGAGATGTCTGGAGGGAGGAATAAGGGGATTTCAACAGGCTTCTTTCCTACAACTCCTGGGAAATTCAGCAGCCCCAGAGCACAGGAAGGATGCAAAACTGTTGGAGTGGGTCCAGAGGAGACCACAAAAATGATTCAAGGGCTGGAACCCCTCTGCTGCGAGGACAGACTGAGAGAGTTGAGGTTGTTCAGCCTGGAGAAGAGAAGGCTCCAAGGAGACTTTCTGGTGGCCTTTCAGTACCTAAAGGAACCAATTAGAAAGTAGGAGACAGACTTTTGAGTAGGGCATGTTATGACTGGCAAGGGGTGGTGGTATGACACTAAAAGATGGAGATTCAAACAGGATAAAGGGAAGACATTTTTTTATATTGAGGGTGGTGAGACACTGGCCCAGGCTGCCCAGAGAGCTGGGAGATGGAACCATTCCAAGCCAGATTGTCTGGGACTCTGAGCAACCTGCTCTAGTTGCAGATATCCCTGCTGGCTGCAGGGAGTTGGTCTAGATGATCTTCCTTCCACTCCAAACCTTTTGATGATTCTATGATTTTAGTTAGGGCTGAGCCCGTATTAGATGTTGCAGACTCTAAAGAAAAGAACACCACAACCACCTGAGCATGGCACATTACTTCTGTGGGTCTTCTGCAAAACCCAGCCCCACACTCAACCCCACAACCTTGGCTGGGTACTGATGGACACCCCAAGCTGATGACCAGGGTCACCAACACCAGATCAGCTCCTGTTCAGCACTGCTCAGGATCCCCCCATCACAGCAGTCGTTTTCTGATGGGAGAGCAGATGGAGATAGGATATTTCCTGGGCACATCCTGGCTTTGAAGGCGTCACCAGCTGCATATATTTGTGCTCTAGGGGGCCAAGCACTGCCTGCCCCAGGGGCCAGAGAGCAGGGAGCCAGCAATGCAGTTCTCTTGGCAGACACATGATGGGGCTACGAAACCGACTACTGCTGCACCTGCCAGAAACCGGGGGGCAAACCAGCCTCTGCCAGATGTTTTTGGGGCCTGTTTTGTGGGTACCAGGCTGGCTTCCAACGGCTGTCAGCATCCATGTGGGATGCAGCAGCACACAGTGCCTGGCAGCTTCACTCACGGCTGCAGCCATTGCCTGGACCTGGACAAAGCTGGAGGCTTTATCCCAAGAAGATTTTCCATGATCTGTTTTGGGAAGCAGTGGAAAGAGAGATCAGGCAGCTGTGGCAGTGAAGCATCAGACACCTCCAGCAGTGTCTTGCAAAACACTGTGCAAGCTTGTTGCTGCTTTTGCAAGACCTTGCTGTGTCCTACCAGAGCAGCACCTTTGCAGCTTGCTGTGGAGGGTACCGGTGTGATGCCATACAATCACAGAAAGGCTTGAGTTGGAAGGGATCTTAAAGATCATCTACCACCAACCCCCTCTTGTCTCTTACTAGGCCAGCTTGCTCAGAGCCTGGTCTGAAACTCTTCCAGGGAAGAGGTGTCCACAACTTCTTTGGGCAACCCATCCCTGTATCTCAACACCCTCGTTGTAAAGAACTTTTCCCCCAAGCCAAATCTGAACCTACCCTGTTTGAAGTTAAAGTTGTTGCCCCCAAATCATTTTCCCACGTTTCACCCCAAAACAAGAGGAGAATGAGGAGATGTAATCCCAAAGCCAAGCCCAAGCACGGTGAGAGGTACAGCCCTGCATTGCAGAGCCCACTGCAGGCAAGGGCCAGCCCCGAAATTCCCTGAGCGCTGCTGTCGAACCTTCCAACACGGCTCTAAATCCATCAGCCTGGCTCCAGCTGGTAGAGCAAAGCCAGCAGCAGTATGCAGAAGAGTCAAAGCTTCTGCTTGGGTTAAAAAAAAAAGGCTTAAGAAACGTTGTCCATAAATCATGAGCCAGTTAGTGCCGGGGAGGGCTCCCTCCCCCTTGCTCCACACACTGCGGCACAAATGATGGTCCCGACGTCGCTGTTGTTCTGTGATGAACATCTGAAAAGGCTGTGACAGATGAGAAAAGGGATGATTTAGCAGCCATAAATCCAGCAATCTTAGAGGTGTTTTTACAACCAAGCCCACCACGAATCCCCTCTGTGATGAGCACTCATCGCTCCCAGACGCTGCTACAATGGAAAGAGTTTTAGCAGCTTTAATAGAAACACAATAAAAGCCCCAGAGCCCAGCAAGCAAACGTCCTTTTGATCCCTCAAGGGAGGGAGAGGGGGCTGAGAACTGCTTGGTGTGCTCAGCCTTGAAAGATCCAAGCTGGAGCAGCCACTCAGCCTCTGCCTAATCCCTGGGTTTAATGGATGAGTGGCTTTCCTCAAGGGAAAAAGCATATAGGTTATAATTAATACCCCATAGAGAGTGAGAGATGGGACAGGGTGAGGTGGGAAAGGATAGAAGCCAGACTATGCCCATGATGTGCAGCACATTCCCCTTCTGATGTCGCTCTTACCTTTGCTGGGATCTTCTCCTCTACTTAGCCAGGTCACAGCTGATCTAGCCCAACTTCGAGTTGGGTTCAGCTCAACCCAAGACCCTCCTGGATGAGCTGTCCTCCTGTGCTGCCCCTCGCTGCTTTTTATGCACCTCATTTCATTAAAGTTCAACACCCACCACCCAAGGAGCAGGGCAGAAGCATTGGCAGATCCCCCAGCTTGGTTTTAAGTGGCCAAGGGTCTTGCTCCCTCTTGCTATAGTCTCTTTACACCCTTCTGTGGGTGCAGGTGCAGGCATGGAGCAAAATCAGAGCTGCTGGGGCTGCACCCACTGCAAAGACTACCCAGCACTGAGCAAATACCCCAGCAGTAACCACCTCCTTTCATAGAATCATAGAATCACTAAGGTTGGAAAAGACCTCAAAGATCATCAAATCCAACCTGTCACCCAAGACCACATGACTACTAAACCATGGCACCAAGTGCCACATCCAATCCCCTCTTTCATATAGACACAAGATTACCTAGCAAGGTGATAAGAATTCATCGGGTAGAGGGAATAAAAGTCATCACAGGGCTTCTGGCTTTCCAGAGCTGGACAGCCTGCCACCCCTGTAAAACCCCAGCGTGGGCTGCAGGCCTGATGGTTTTCCTCTTGCAGTGGTGGATCTGTGGAGTGCTCCATGGAGTGGAATGGGATAGGATAGGATAGGATAGGATAGGATAGGATAGGATAGGATAGGATAGGATAGGATAGGATAGGATAGGATAGGATAGGATAGGACAGAGTTGGAAAAGACCTCTGAGATCATCGAGCCCAACCTATCACCCAACACCATCTTATTTTGGTGCTCCAGAGTAAGCAACCACCCCTTCTGGGTACTGCATTTGAGCCAAGCAGCGCTGAGCTACCCTCCTCTCCCAGCCACCTTTCCAAGCCCACTGATGAAACTTGGAGCAGTTTCCACTGTAAGAATAGAACAGAATAGAACAGAATAAAACAAGTTGGAAAAGATCTTTGAGATCACCAAGTCCAACCTATCATCCAACACCATCTAATCAACTAAACCATGGCACCAAGACCCCCACCCAGTCTCTTCCTAAACACCTCCAGTGATGGGGACTCCACCACCTCCCTGGGCAGCCCATTCCAATGGCCAATCACTCTTTCTATGAAGAACTTCTTCCTAATATCCAACCTAAACCTCCCCACTTCCCCTGGTGCAACTTGAGACTGTGTCCTCTTGTTCTGGTGCTGCTTGCCTGGGAGAAGAGACCAACCCCCTCTTGGCCACAACCTCCCTTCAGGTAGCTGTAGACAGCAATAAGGTCTCCCCTGAGCCTCCTCTTCTCCAGGCTAAGCAACTCCAGCTCCCTCAGCCTCTCCTCATAGGTCTGTGCTCCAGACCCCTCCCCAGCTTTGTTGCCCTTCTCTGGACATCTTCCAGCAGCTCAACATCTTTCCTAAACTGAGGGGCCCAGAACTGGACACATGAAAAAAAAAAAAAAAAAAGAGGAGCAGGGGAAGCTCATTCCTAAAAGAAACATGGCTGGGAGCCCTGCTCCTGGGTTGTCAGTGGAGAAATGAGCAGTGCAGAGCAAGGAACAGGCTCAGCCTGGCCCTGCAGAGACCTGAGGGGCCGTAATCTCCCAAGCCTGGGAGGAGATGAGACTCCCAGCCTGTTCATCTGAAGGAACATCTTTCCTTTTTTTTTTTCTTCAACCTTAATAAGATAATACTGAGTAATTGATTTTTAAATACACTGAAATCAAATGTCCTGAGGCCAGAGAAGGATCCCAGCTCAGATCAGCGGCAACAGGCAGAGACTGAGCACGGGGGAGGGAAGGGCTGGGGGAGGAAAGAAAATCAAAATTACATCTCCTTTGTGAGCTTAGCTGGCTGCAGGGCAAACATTCATGTCTCTTGAAGAGGTGCCTCAAATTTTTCCCTATTACAGAAAAGTAGGTCATCAAAAGGGAAAAGCCAGCGGGGGCCGAGCTGGAGAAAACACCAGGGACCACTGAAGACAGAGAAGATCCAGCTGACTAAAACACACCACAAGGACTGAGCAAAAAAAGAAAAGGAAAGTCATTTTCAAGAGAAATTTATTCCAGTCTCTCTCACCCCATCCTTCATTCAGCCCCAACCAGGAAGAGTTTAAGGATATATAATTTATTCGAGTCTCACAGTATCACCAAGGTTGGAAGAGACCTCAGAGATCACCAAGTCCAGCCTGTCACGCACAGACCTCATGACTAAACCATGGCACCAAGTGCCACGTCCAATCCCCTCTTGAACACCTCCAGGGATGGTGACTCCACCACCTCCCTGGGCAGCACATTCCAACGGCTAACAACTCTCTCTGTGAAGAACTTTCTCCTCACCTTGAGCCTAAACTTCCCCTGGTGCAGCTTGAGACTGTGTCCTCTTGTTCTGGTGCTGGTTGCCTGGAAGAAGAGACCAACCCCCTCCTGGCTACTAGCTCCCTTCAGGTAGTTGTAGAGAGCAATGAGGTCTCCCCTGAGCCTCCTCTTCTCCAGGCTGAACAACCCCAGCTCCCTCAGCCTCTCCTCACAGGGCTGTGCTCCAAACCCCTCCCCAGCCTCATTGCCCTTCTCTGGACACATTCAGGAGTCTCAATGCCCTCTCTCACCCCATCCTTCATTCAGTCCCCACCAGGAAGAATTTAAGGATATCTTTTTATTTATTTATTTATTTATTTATTATTATTATTATTATTATTATTATTATTATTATATGTTAAGATTTTTTATTTACTCTTTTTTGTTGGGTTTTTTTTTTTTTTTTTTTGTTTTTTTTTTTTTTTAGAAAAATACACATGCAAATAATATTTATTTCCCCACTAAACTCTTTCTTTTTTCTTTTAGGTTGGAAAAGAAATAATAACAAAGAAACAAAGCTGGATTCAGGGGAATAAAAAAACCAAACCTGGGGTGGAGCTGTGGATGAAGCAGGAATGAGATGCTATAGGAGGCAGGCTGTGGTGCTGAGCTTCCTGATGCTCATGCTTCAGCAAAAGGGTTTTTTGCAGGGTGGGGGTGTGAGGGGCTGCTGGAGGGGACTAACATGCATGAATGTGCATGTTAGTCCCCTCCAGCAGTCCCTCACCCCAGTGAAAACCTTTCCCCAGTAACCCATTCCCAGGTTAGGTAAACCCATCGTTGTACTCCTAGAAATGCACCAGAAATGAAGGGCTACATGGAAAAGAAAGCAGCCTGCTGTGGTATTTGTCTATGAGATAAAGCTGACAGCACGAGGAAGACTGGCCTGACGGTCCCTAGAAACTTTGTTCTGAGCCAAGTCCAGGTTCAGGTGATGATAAGCTGGAGGGAAAGGGTTGGGGAAGGAGAAGACAGTGAGATGAAGCCTAGAGAAGGAGGGTGATTAATCCAACACCATGGTTGTTGCAGGAAACCAGGTGATGCTCCTCTGTCTCCTCTCCCAGCAATCCCACCCATGGCTTTATTCCTGCTGATCCAGGCTGATATGGATCAAACTGTGGTTTGTGTCTGCCCAGAGGTCCCAAACCCAGCAGGCAGCACAGGGAAGATTTTTCCAAGGAGAGGGCTTCCAGCTCCCAAGGAGCAGTATACCAAGGAAAGCAGCCCCATGTCTGCTTCCATCCTGCTCCCACATTTCCCCTGTCTCTAGGCAGTGGTGACATCCCTGGATATACAACACAACCTCTTGAAGACACCCACAGCATCCCATCAGCTGCTCATCCCATCACCTCCTCAGCAGCCATCTGAGGACAAACCCATGTGCTGTGAATGCCCAGTGCCTCAAGCTGGAGGCAGAACCAACTGCTCTGTCCTAGCAGTGGCTTCCTTCAGCAGCTGGCTGCAGCACCAGCAGCAGGATGTGGTCCATGACACCCCTTCCTGCATACCTTGTCCAGCTCCAGCTCCTGCTGTCCTCACCCAGAGGATGCCAGTGGCAAAAGGCAAGCAGGAAACTGACAGCCTTGGATTCCTCTGGATTTGCATCCCTCCATGGCAGCCTCAGAAAGGCACCAAGCAGCAAAGACATTTGGCTGCTCTGCACCCACCACTGCTGTGCTAGGAAACACTGAAGTCCACAGGCAGCATTTCACGGGGGCTGAGGCTGCACCACTCCAGCTCCCACAGACACTCCTGGGGGCTGCAACAGTCACTTTTTGCTTTTCCCTTGTAGTTTGTTGTTGGGTTTGGTTTGGCTTTTTAACTGACAAAATGCACTTTGGGGTCTGACTACTCTGCAAATAGATGGGAGAGGGTCTGCAGCGGGAAGGGGGAGGCTGTTTGGCTTCTATGTCTACAGGCTGCCCTGGTGCAGCTTGACAGTTCAGTGGATGATCATGCAGGTTTTATTGCAGCTTGTCTGGGTGATTGGTTTTAAGTAGCCCAACTTCTGTTCCAGGTAGCCCTGGAGGTGGCTTTCTCTCCCCTCCCACCAGTCTCCATCTCTCCACCACCGCGTGCTGGCCGAGCAGCTATTCGGTAGCCATCTGCTCGATGTGGTCACTGAGCAGCTTGTATTGCTCTGTGGAGAGAGAAAAAAGGACGTTGGGTGAGTGCTGACACCATCACCCTGGCCAGGCAGCTGGGCTCCACCCCTCCAGGACCTCATGAAGGAGGTATGTCTCCTTTCAGGCTCACCCCTACCTTCATCCAAATTGCCGATGGTCGCCTGCTTCTTCAGGAAGTCACTGCAGAGCTTCTTGTTCAGGCCAAACGCCAGCATGTTGTGAATGAAGGTGCTGAGGAAGTGCAGAGATGCTCTTGGTGAGGGCAGGGCCAAGCTGCCCAGATTTTCTTCCCCCCACCTTCCTCCTCCTGCCAACAGAGCCTTTTACTGAATACTGGGGTGATGCTCATCTGTAGGACAACATGCTGGGACCACATGGTGACTGGATTTTCTTCCCCTCACCTTCCTCTTCCTCCCTGCAGACCCCTATAGTGACTACTGGGGTGATGCCTGTCTGTGGGACAGCATGCCAGGACCCTGTTGTGCCTAGATTTTTCTTCCCCCTACATCATTCTTCCCCACAGCCCCTTGTACTGGATGCTGGGATGATGCTCAGCTGTGGGACAGTCCCTGTGGTGCCTGGATTTGCAACTTTAAGGGCAAGAGCACACCCCAGGGAAAAGTATCAAGTACCCTCTGCACCACAGAGGGGACCTCTGTAAGGTGTCCCCTCTCAGCAGCTGGCCAGGATGCAGGTCCCCAGGCCCAGCTCACCCCAGCTGCCCGAAGGTGATGTTCTCGTTGAAGCGGAGGCTGTCGTCACGCTCCTCCTGCGTCATGTGGCACCACTTCTCCCTGCAAGGCACAAACCTGTTGGAACTGCTGTCACCCCAGGATCCCCTACCTGCATCCCTCCCCTCCCCAGGCCACACTGCCTGAGGACAGGAGGGCACCAAGAGCCTCTCAGCTGCAGGCACATCCATTTGCAGAGCTCCCCACCCTGGGTCAAAGCAAGAGATGCCCCAGGACAGTCTTCAACTTTGGCTTTCTCCTGAAAGACCTTTGAGAGGTTGTAGCCAGGTGGGGATCAGTCTCTTTTCCCAAGTAACAAGTGATAGGGCAAGAGGAAACAGCCTCAGGTTGTGCCAGAAGAGGTTTAGGTTGGACATGAGTGACGATTTCTTCCCCTTGAGGGCTGTCAAGGCCTGGTCCAGGCTGCTCAGGGCAGTGGTGGAGTCCCCACCCTTGGAGAAGTTTCAAAGCCGTGGAGATGTGGTGCTGAGAGACATGGGTTGGTGGTGACCTGGCAGTGCTGGGTTAATGGTTGGACTTGATGATCTAGGAGGTTTCTTCCAACCAAAACAATTGTATGACTCTATGAATTAGAGCTCAGAAATAGCATTGGCCTCTGCAGCACGGACTTTACATCTCTCACCTTTGGTGCTGCTGTTCCACCAAGGGGGATAAGCAAGGAAGCAAGGGGGACTTGCAGCTCTTGGGAATGGCCATCCCAGTGGGGCTCCACTGAAGGCCCCTTTCTAGGAGGGGTATCAGAAGGGTACCAGGCACCTCTCCCCCATCTGCAGCCCTGAGCAAGAGGCTCCCCAAACATACCTCTCCTCTGACAGCTTGGGGGCTCCCATACCCCTCCCCACAGCCCCAAAATTCCAGCACTGCCTTCAAGATACCCCAGTTCCACTCTGCCTCCTGGGCAAACAGACCTATAGCATTGCTTAAAGGAAATGAGGGGGCAGTTTAAACTCTAGATGCTTGCAACCAACTCGAGGTGATTTCAGGAGTCCCCCACTCAGATGTCCTGCTTGTCCTGTGTCACAGAAATGTCACTATGGTGCTGGTGGTGGTAGCTCAGTGCATGCACACCAGGGAAACTACAGCCCCAGGGTGAAGCCAACCCCCTCCTCAGAACTCAGGTGAGGATACAGCCAAGGATAAGAGGAGGAAAAGCAAAGAAAAACATGAATAGGTAGAAGAAAAACAGCTCTATGGAGGAGAAGGAGGAGGAGGAGAACACCAGGAGTGGCACTGCACACTTGCAGCTCATGCTAGCTCTCCATCACACCAAGCAGGATGGAAGGAGCTGTGTTGGGCTGAAAAGGTGGCTTGGAAGAGAGATCTCATGGTAAATTCAGTGGGGTTAGCTCAGCCTCCTTGCATGTTTGTGTGTCTGAAACTGGGGAAGGATGGGAACCCAGTCAGGGTGAGCCTGGCCTCTCTCGAGTCAGCCCAGCCTGGGCGTGAAACATCTGCTGAGCTGAACCTATGGTGACCAGGAGTGAGCTGCTTATGTTTATAGGGCTGTGGAAACTTCTGTGCTATGCTGAAAAGAGATTTAAACAAATAAAAATAACTAAATAAAGGTCTAATGTCTCCCAGATAAAGCTTATGGCAGCAAATAAAACCCACATCCAAATCTGGAGGCTGAAAAGAAAGGGGAAGAATGACATGAAGGGGCTTTGAAATCTGGAAGCAAAGCTTCACTGCTCTTGCTGGCCAGCTTACAGCAGGAGCACATTTGTAACTAGGGTTTAGTTTTGTCCTGCCTTTTTATGTTTTTGAGGGAGGAAGGAAGGAGGGAGGGGGAAAAAAAAAACCCAACACTAAAGAAAACAACATTATCAAAGAGTCCAAGGAAAAAATTGTGCTGTGTTTCTGGCTACTTATTAGGACCAATGTGCCTGGGAAGGCAGAAAGCTCACATGTGGCTCTGCTCAGCCCCTTTGATCTTCACTCTGGCAGTGCAGGAGTGCATGACCCCATGGCCTGTGTGTCATGGTACCCAGGAAAGCCTCACCACGGCCAGTCACTGGTGAGAACCAGGCTGGGGAGGCTGGCTTGGGTTACTCAGCATCCCTGGTCCTTCAGCAGCAGCATTTCGTCCCCCACAGCAGCACCGAGGTTTGCCATTTTCCACTGCATGCCTTAGCCACGTGGAAGATTTACTGCCAAGCTCCAGAGAACCCTCATCCTCTTGCTAATGCCATCACCTGGAGTGATTTGCTCCAAGATGGACTATCCCACGCTCCAGCGAGAGAGCAGTGACTCTCCCTCTGCCCTGATCCCAGCTCCGGTGGATGTGGCTGGCTTGGAGCTTGGCAGCCCCGAGGGCAGGCTCGTGATGGTGCCATGCAGCCCCTGGCTGCATTTTTCTTTTATCTAGAAATGGCTTTTTAAAAAGTAAAAATAAAAATGAAGGGCCCAGCTTTTCCAGCTGGCAAAGGATCCTCTGCACCTCTATGCAGCAACAGAAGCTGGAAGCAAGCAGGAAAGACGGGAGAGGGGGATGCTTTCTCCATGAAGAGAGTCAGTTCACATCCAAAACCTGCCCAGGGGGACCATTCCCCACACAAGCAACCAATTCCCACAGCAAAATGTCACAGCTTGAAACCAGTCAGGTTTCTCTTTTAAAAGCCATGTTAAAAAGGAGCCAATTTAGACCTTCCTGGTCCTTTTGAGAGGCTGATGCACACGAAGTCAGAACTTTGGTGGCCATTCCTCTTCCGTGGAGAAAGGGCCTTTCCCAGCCCCCCTGAAACACATTACCCTCCACCCCCAGGGCAGGATTTGGACCTGAAGTGAGGTTCAGCCTCTGGACACTAATGCACCGAAGTACGGGGACAGACACACCTCTGCTCCTCTTCCTCCCCAGTGTTCCCTCTGGAGCGGCAGCAGAAACGGAGCCGACAACAGTGGTGTGTGAAAGATCATGCAAGACAGAGGGATGGAGGGGAAAGGAGAGAAGAAGGGATGGAGGAAGGTTGTTAGAAGCAGAGAGAAGAAAGAGAGAGAAAAAGAGGAGTTTAGTTCTGGTTCTTTCCCCTCCATCCCTTGCCCTCCCCACCAAGAGGAGAAAAGCCTCCCCAGCTCTTGCTGGAGTCCCAGGAGGATACAGCCCAGCCACCCCTGAGACACCCTGGCCAATCCACAGAGGGTCACAACCCCATCACCCTCTGGCCACCAAGCATGATCCCTGACCTTTCAAACCCAGCCAGTGGGATGCCAGCCTTCACCAACCACCTCCTCCTGCCACATCTTTTAATCCTCAGTCCAACAAGCAGCATCTCAGTTCATCCAGGGGCTTCTGTTATCCTCTTCAGAGGACTAAGGGGAGGTCACCACCACCTTCCAACCCTTCTGAGATACTCCAGGCTGCAGCTCCCAAAGCTCATTCATTAGCCAGGCTTGTTTCTGCAGCAGAGGCAGACTCAGCCATCAGATTAATTGGGAAAGGCACCGGGAGCAGAGAGCAGCTGCCGGTGGCGAATGTCCTCGTGAGACATTTGCTGCTGCTAATTTGGGGCTTAATCAAAGCAAATGCAGTTACAGTTCCATTACTGCTCGATAGGTTCCTTTGATGGCTTGCTTGGAAAGAAAAGCAATAAAGGAGAAAGCAGAGGCTGATTGCTGAGCTGAACCTGGCAGAGCATCCCATGGTGGGAGCCAGGGCTCAGCCATGGCTTCACTCAGGGTTTGGGGAGGGTGGAGGAGGGCTGGGTGCTTCAAGAAGTGTCATCACTGCTCCAAAGAGAGGCTGCTCAAGTGCCCTGAGCTCAGTGACTCTCACCCCCAGAGCTCAAAGCCTCTGCACTGCCCCGGCGTACAGCAAGATGGTCCAGCTTTGGAGGAGTGAATTGCTTTGAGGTCTCATGGCAGCTCTGTGGTGGAGCAAGAGATGGGTCTGCACCTGGTGAACATCTTGCTCATCCTTGCACCCTGTAGGGTCCCCTGGGCCTGGGCACGCAGCTGCGCCCTGCACACAGCCACCCTCCAAAATGAGCAGCCCCTTCCCCTTGCAGGGCTTATCCTGATCCTGCCAGCTCTCAGGGATTGCCATGCTGTCACCTCCTGTTCTCATCCTTGCTGGCTGCTGAGGTCCGTCTCCACACTGTACTGGCAGCCTTCCTGGGGACTACCAGGAGCCAGAGCATCCCTTCCCCATCTGCTGCAGCTCCCCAGAGCGTTACACCAAGCATCTTCTCCCAGATCTGCTTACAAACTTAAGCACCAACAGCCTGACCCTGGCTAGGTTTTCTGGGCACACCCTGAGGGCTGTGGCCTTGCCAAAGCGATGCAAAATGAGCAAGAAAACCTTCACGCTGCCAAACCTCTAAGAGGATGGAGATCCCACCTGCCCACCCCAGCAGATACGCAATCAGAGGTGGAAACTGGAGAATCTCCCCAGGCTGGAAAACGTTAGGGCTGTCAGGAGCAGGAGGGAACGCTGAGGGGCTGGCGGGGACACGGGGATTTCTTCTCCCACGAGGACATGTCCTACCTGGTGGTGGGGGACCGCTTCCTGCGCTCGCAGTGCACGGCATCGAAGAAGGCAGCGTTCCAAAAGCGCAGGTTGTGCCTGCAGAGCGGGAGGGAGCAAGGTGTTGGAAACAGTCAAATCCCCAGCCTGTCCCCAAGTCCTCCCAGAACCAAGCTCAGCCACTTGCTGAGGGCCAGGAGGTGATTCAAGGGGGATCTAAGCAAGATTTGGTCCATTTTTGGCCCAGCTCCTTGTGTGGCTGTGAACACGCTCTCATGAGCACAAGGGATGTGCAGAAGCCATGGGCATCACTTCTAAGGGCAGCAGCAGTTTAAAAGTACTCATGAACATCTGGGGAATGTGTGGCAAGGGTGGACAAATCCCCTGCCTGGGGAGGCTAAGGCAAACTTTACCAGATGGGCTGCTGCTTGAGGTGCATGTACAGGTAGATCTTCTCTCCCTTCTTCTCCTCCTCTGGGCTCTGCATGGAAACTGTAAGGACATACAGTTACATGATGAGGTCTGAATGACTTTCACCTTCCCACTCCTACACCTCCTACCAGCTTGGCATCCAAGCAGCAATGGTGGCAAGGTTTCATTCAAATTCTCTTGCCCAACACATCCTCATCCACATGAAGAGGAGCTTTGTCTGCCCTCTGTGTGCAGATATTAGCTGTGATCAAGGCGTGGATGTCCCAGGAGGATACTCCAGGGACCACTGGTTTTATAGCACACACGGCTACCAGAGGGGAGACAGGGGCTGCCCAAACCTCTGCTTCTTGTGCCACTGAGGACAAGATGCCACGAGATGTCCTTGCAGGACAAGAGCTGTGAAGTCTCCTCTGGAGCTCTTGCCTAGGAGCTCAGAGGAAACAGCATTGGTCCTTCCTGCCCTTCTCCCCATCCCACTGCTCTAGCCATGCTGACCATCCTGCACCACTGCCAACCCTCTCTTCTTCCCCTTGATTGTGTTCAGTTCAGCAATGCTGGCTCTACTCACCGGTCTTCTTCTTCTCCTCCTTTGGTTTGTCCTCACCTTCGCTGTGGCACAGAAATCAGTGTCAGCTCCCAAAAAACCCATCCCCCTGACAACTCCTGTGGCAAAGCCCTGGCCCCCATGGCATGCAGAGCACCTTCACTGGAAAGCCCCCTGCTCCCACACCGTTGTCCTCAGGGGGCCAGGAATGTGATTAGAAAACTGTGCTGTCCACCCCATTTAGATCCAATACAGAGATGATGCAGAAGACCACAAAGCAACAGCATGGTCTTCTGGACCCACATATCTCCATGCCCAAAGGACTCAGGACTCCCAGACCATGAGGTGCTCGATGACCAAAGTATGAAATAAGGGAGCAGGCTGGGGACTGCCTTTCCATGGCCATGCTAACCCCTGCCTCATGGTGGCCCTACCCCCAGGAGTTTCTGGCTGGTCCTGTTACAGGTGCTTAAACTCCCATCCAGTCCACCCAACAGAGTGGTACCCACTCGTTCTTTCTGGTGGAAGGGCCCTTCAGTTTGGTCTCCAGGCCCCCAAAGAAGCCCTTGACATTCTCTGTCTTGGCCGACGTGTTCTTCAGAAGCCGCTCCGCGATGTCCTTCTTCTCTGCCAGCCAGCTGTTTGCTGACTTCAGGTAGGAGTCGATGCTGCCCATGGGCTTCTCCTTGGCCTCCAAGGACAGTGAGTGGGCCTTGCCTGTGGGCAACATGGCAGGAGTTGAGTTTAGTCGGCCCCGTGATTCTGGGTGCTGCCAGCTCCTGGGGGATCTACTCCCAGCCACCAGATGCACCACAGAGACCACGAGACCAAAGAAAACAACCCAGACCCCATCCCAATTCCTGGAGGTCTCTGTCCTGGATAGAAAATCCAGCAGCCCACAGAGGAATGAACACCGCACATCAAGCAACAAGCCAAGGTGCTTCTGGGCTGGGGTGTCCACATCACATCCCCAGGGCTGAGGAACATCTGAGGACCGCTGCAAGCAAGCACCCTGGCTAGAAGCAATGACAAACCAGCGCCAGCCTGAGATAGCTTTGGCAGGTTTGCAGAACTTCTCAGCCATGGAGGCTCTTCTCCACTCAATACTGGAGTCAGCCAGAGTAAGCCAAGCTTAAGGACCCCTTCATCACCTTTCCCATACACAGGGCACTTCACCACCAATCTCCAGGACAAGTAAACTCTTACCCACATAGTAGTAGGTGAAGCACATGGTCATGAGGTTCTTGGCAGGACTGAAATCATCCATCTGGTGACACCTGCCATACAAGGAGGATTTGGTAAAGACATCTAACAGTAGCAACCTGAGCAGCCTTGTGGTTGCTGCTCTTTCTCAAGCCGTGGCTCAAATCTCAGGAGCTTTTGTAGCTTGCAACCCAACCTCAACTTACTCAAACAGCACGAGGGCAAAGGACTGCATCAGGCGGTAGAAGGTCTGCTCCGAGACGCACTTGGAGTTGCAACGCTGGAGGCACAAAGCTCAGGGTTTAGTAGAGCTCTGCAGGGCAGCAGCAAGGACAGCCTCAGCCCACCCACACTGCAACAAGCCTGGATTTAACCATCTGAAGATGCTTTTGGTCACTTCTCTACCCCCCGCGATGAAGTTTCTCCTTTCCTCTGGTCTCCTAGCTTCCAGAAACATTGCTTTGGGCTATTGTTAGGTTTCCCCATCCTGAGCCTCCTGCCCAGGCTGCTCCACAGCCCTGGTGCAGGATCTCTGCTCCTTCACCCACCTCTCTCCTTACCTGGGCACTCACGTATCTCGCGAACCACTCCCTGCCCTTCCCATTCTCGCTGCTGCAGAGCTCACCAAACCTGGCCTTCTCCTCTTGGTCCAAATCCTCTCTGAAATGGGGGGAAAAGAAGGGGGAAAAAAGAAGAAGCCACCACTACATCTGAGGATGTGGCCAGCATTCCCCATCCAGCCATGGCTCAGCTCCCCAGCATCATCCCTTTCGGTGGAAGCATCCCAGTGCTGCGATGACACGAGGAAGGCAGAAGAAGGTGGGAAATGGAGCACCCATTTTGTCATCCCTTGGCTTATGCTGCTCTTTTGTTCCTCCTTGGCAGGAGGGAAACCAAAGGCAGAGGGAGAAGGGAAGACCCAGGGGCAGCCCAAGCAGAAACTGAGCTCCAGAGACAAGCATTCTGCCCCAGAGCGAAAACAAGCCCTGGTGCTGCTCATCACGCTTGGTTTGCTCAATCCTGCTTGACATGCCAAGCCACAGCGTTATGAAGACCACAGCAATGAGAGCTGGGGGGATGCAGGATACTGGAGCTTCAAGGCAGAGTGGAGCCACTGGCATTTGCACCAGCGTTGGCAGAGGTGCTCAGTGCGGGAGAGGCGTTGGAGACACCCAGTGTGGTGAAATCCCTGGCCCACGAGGGGCACCTGGCATGGGAAAGGAGAAAGAAGAAGGGAGGGAAGCTGGAGGTGAAAGATGAGCCAGGGTGTGCCTTATAGAGGGCTGCAAGTCAGCCCACATCCCCCCACTCAGCTCCACACCGTGTCATGGCCAGGAGCTACAAGCTGCGGTAGCCAAGCCTGCAGAAGGACACAAACAGCTGCTCCGAGAGTGGGAAAGCAGCCAGATCCCGCCCCCAGGACGGCCCCTGGCAGCAGGCTCAGCTCGCTCACCCCCCACTGAAGATCTTCTCCACGTAGTGCCTGATGAACTCCCGGCGCTCGGCCGCGCCCTCGTCCCGGGAGGACTCGGTGCTCTGGCTGGAGGAGAGGGACTCGTTGGAGGAGGAGCGGCGGTAGCCACCCCAGCGCCTGGGAGAGTCTCCCATGTCATTCTCACTGTCCGCCGACTCGGTGGCGTCGCTCTCCTCCCCAGCCACGTCCCCCGTGTCCTGCAGGTGCCCGTTGTCACTGGGGGCAGTGGGAGGAGAGGGCTCCGAGGGCAGGCAGGTAGGTGTTTCACCAAAGTCAATGAGGTTCCCTACGGGCACATCCAGAGGGGCCTCCATGGCTCTCCTGAGGGATGTGGCAGCGTTGGGGGGAATTTGCTCCTTGTCCTTTTGTCCTCACTGGGGTGTCAAGGCCATCACTGGCCGGATGGGTTGGCTAAAGCAGGCAGGTTCAAATGAGTTCAAATGAGTTCCCTTCTGTAGGGGGAAGGATTGCTACAGGACATCTGAAAGAGAAAGGGAGAACAAGAATGAAGAGAAAGCCCCAGGGAGCCACCTCCGTGGGTGTGGGCAAGAAGACCACAGGCCACCACCTATGATGTCTCCAGGATGGCTAGCAGCAGCAGGGAGGGACAGGATGGGGACACCCAGGCAGAGAGAGCTGGCTGTTCTCCATCAGCCACTTGACTAAGCAAACCCAGGCAGCCCTCGTGTGCTTTCTGCACTGTTCAGGTGGAGCTTTCATCCATTTGCCCAGAAAAGAGACAGTTTGAGCCCAAGCTCCATATGCTCCATCTTGCAGCCTGACGGGTAAAACTGGGCCAGTGTGAGCCAGCAGCTGGCAAACACACTGGTGATTTTCCAAGGCAGCCCTGGAGAAGAATCCTCCTCTCCTTTTCTCTCCTCCCTGCTCAGGGGTCTGCCTGACCCCATTTGGAAATGGGATCTTCTCCAAGATGGAGCATCCCAGTATTAAACATGCCCCAGCTTGAACTGGGAATGGAAAGGGGATGTAAACATAACAGAAGCTGTAATGGGCTGTGGATGTAGGGCTCTGTGATTAGATTTGTTATTTTTGGAATCCAACCAGTGCTGCTCTTCAGAGAGCCGTGATGGACTACGATGCTCTGGTGCGTGGACATCCCAGGCGGTACTGCAGCAGCTGCTGTGCAGCAAAAGGGGCAAAGCAAGGGCTGCCCTGAAGCTGCCCCTTCATCAAAGAGTCACCTGTGTCCTCAGCGAGCATGTTTCTGCCCCAGGGAGGTGACAAGTGATGCCTTCTGAGAACTGAACTCGGTAGGAGCTGCAGCAGCTGGGCATGGAGCCAGCACAAGGCAAGGGTCTGCACAGGAGTGGGTAGACCAGTCCAGGCAAAGCAGTGAGAGCCCTGAGACAGCATGACAGGAGCACTGCCACAGACCTGCTGTCTTCCAGGGAACTGAGCCCAGGACACAGGCAACTACATCAGAGCTAAAAAACCCAAACACCTCAGATTTCTTTCAGCTCAAAGATCAGCATACCCCAAAGGACCCAAGTCCTGTTCATCGTCATTTAATGGTTGGAGCTGATGATCTTAAAGGTTTCCCCCAGCCAAAATGATTCTATGACAAAAATGAGTTCAAAATGAAACCAACTCTGAAGTGTTTCACCAACCAAAGCACACAGATGGGAAAATAACCCTCCAGCTGCAGGAGGAGCAGCTCTCCCCAGCAGAGTGTCCTCCTCCCCACAGCCCCTTGGGTCAGCACGGTGCTGGGTCCCACAGGACGGAGACAGAAGAACATGCCACACGTTCCCTGAGCACCAGACAGCTTATCGGGCTGGCTGGGAAAATCTCTTGTCACCCAGATCCCCAGGGCTGAGAGACAGCAGGAACAGAAAGGAAAGTCACTTCGGGTGGCAGAAACTCATGCACCCACATGCACCCAACACCGAGTGGTCACCGAGCCGCTCCACATCCTCCCGTCCCACCCTCCCTCACACCGAAGCCCTGAACGCACCTAAACCCAGGTCCTGGGAGAGCGGCAGGGACGCTGCTGCAGCCAGCCAGCCTGCGAGCACCGGGTGGAGAGGAGCCGAGTGGCTGCGGCACAGGAGGGGCTGGCAGCGTGCCCGTGGGGACCCAGCCAGCTGCGGGCCCGCTCAGCCACCCACGGTGTTCCGACCCCCTCCAACCAGCTCCTCCAGCTGCAGGGATCACTCTGTGCTTCATCCATCCACCCCCAGATCTTCCCACTCCCAAGGCAGCTGTGGAGTTCCTTTTACAATCACAGGATCAGAGTTGTTTCAGCTGGAAAGGACCTCTAAGGATCACCAAGTCCGACTGTCAATCTGACACCACCCTGGCCACCAAACCGTGTCCCAAAGCGCCATGTAGAGATGGTTTTTGAACAAGTCCAGGGATGGTGATTGCACCACATCCTCAGGCAGCCTATTTCCATGCCTGACCACTCTTTCAGCAAAGAAATTGTTCCTATTAGCCAACCTAACCTTCCCCTGGTGCACCATGAGGCCACATCCTCTCATTCTATCACTTGTTCCTTGAGAGAAGAGACCAATCCCCACCTGGCTCCAACCTTCTTTAAGGGAGTTGTAGAGAGTCAGAAGGTCTCCCCTCAGCCTCCATTTCTCCAGGCTAAACAACCCCAGTGCCCTCAGCTACTCCTCAGAGTAGCTGCTCTCCGGACCCTTCACCAGCTTTGTTGCCCTTCTCTGGACCCACACCAGCACCTCAATGTCCTTCTTGGAGTGAGGGGCCCAAAACTGAACCCAGTATTTGAGGTGTGGCACCTGTGGAGCAGGGACCGCCTCTGCTAGCCCCTCCACAGCTTGTTTGGGCTCAGAGCTGCCAGAGCTGCTTGGGAGACCAACCCTCCCTCTGTGATCTGGGCACTCCTTGGCATAGGAGAGTCTCATGGCCCCTTTTCAAGTGCAGAATTCCCTCTACCAAGTGAACAACCTCACAAGCATCTACCCCAACCGGAATTGCTCCCACTTTGCAAACTGGAGGCAGGGCACAACCCATCCCAGCACTGCTGATTAGCCTCCTCCCATGCTCAGCTTGCCCATGAGCTGCCACCTGTCCCATGCATGGCCAACCTTTGCAGAAGCTGTTCCAAGCAACACAGTGCTTAGTAACAAGGCATGGCCAAGATCAGGGAGTTCCAGCTCTAGAAAAACAAATATCACTGAAGATCAGACACCAGCTCTGCCTCTGGGCAGCTCTGTCCCGCCCCCGACATCCTGCACCAGCAGCACAGGGAAGAGACAACCACATCCAGGAGAACATATTTCTCCAGACATTACCAGAAAACAGGACAGTGCTGGGGCTATGGTGGCTTCTGGCTCTGCTACAGGCCATGCATGTGCCCAGGAGGACCTGAGCTCTCTTCCAGATGTGCAGAGCAGGCAGCTGGCCTCCCTCTCCAAAAAGCCAGCACTGTGTGGGAGAGAGGACTCGGGGTACAAGCTGAGCAGTGCCCAAGGACTCATAATGGGTTTAAGCAGTTCTGAACCTCAGCAGAAACCTGGCCAGGGGCTGCAGGCAGCATTAGTAAGTGCTTTCTGCTCACAGAGGGCCAGAAAGGGTTTAATCACTCATTGGCCAGCTCATGATAAAGCCCTGCCCTTGAAGGAAAGCCACCAAAGGTAATTTTGAGTGCTGGCAGCTGCTGTGGGTGTCCAGGATTCCCAGGCATTTCCACAGCCTTCAAGGTTGTTTGGTTCTCAACACAGGGCTCAGGAGAGCTTCAAAACCAAAAGAAGCCTCAAGCTCAGCTCCATATCCACCACACAGCTCAGCTGTTGCTACAGCAAATCCAGGGAAGGAATAGCCAGGATACAAAGCAAGAGCCCCAGGTCCCGCTGGGCTGCATTCACACTTGGAAATCAGCCCAGCTGCACATCCCACCACCGCCCAGGCACAGCCTGGAGGATCCCACTCCCGGCTTGCAGCTGCTGGGTCTAGTCTGGGGGTGAATGAGGGATCTGAAATAAAAAGGGAGGTTTTGGCTACTAGGGAGACTAGCTACAACATCATGAGCTTCAGTGTCTTTCAGATCCTGCAGCTCCTGGGCTGCCTTTAACCACACAGCTCAACCCGACAAAGTGGCACACAGCTCATTATGGGGTTCCTTGCAAGCAAGCATCTTCCAGCACATCTGTATTCCCCACAGGCAGCTGGCAAACAACAAGTCCATATCTTCCCACTGGAGACAACAGCCTGAGAATATCATCAGTGAGGAAAGAGTTGGCACGGAAGTGCTACAGGTGCCCTAAGACTTTGCCAAAGACCTGGCTTTACTAAACAGAGATGCTGGGGTAGATCTGAATAACACACCTAATGCTGCACACACACATGCAAGCAGCCTTCATCCATGATCTGCCTTTGAATCCACCACATCTGGCCCATCACAATCAGGCAACTGCCCAGTTTTGTTGCTGCTTCCTCCACCTTCCTCAAACCCTGAGAAATCTCAGAAGGGGGCAAAAATCTACCAAACTCCCAGCACATGGGCACTGGGAGAATTGTGGGTGGTGGCACCCACTATGACCCCACTGCTGCTGGCACTGGGATGGTTTGTGCAACTGTGAGCCCCTGCTGGCTGCTGCTGGGTCATCAGTGTCCTGAGGATCTTGTCAAGGGGAGACAGGAGGTACCATGTAGCTCTGCCCTGAGACAGGCACGGGACAGCCCAGAAGGGACACACAGGGTGTTAAAACCCAGTGCCAGGAGAGGAAAGGGAGGAGCAATGAGCTGGGGATGATGGTGAACCTTTCTTCTGCCCTGTTTCAGGGGAATGTTGCAGCTTTGATATCCTCCTCCCATCCGGGTTGCAGGACATCCTTTCCAGAAGACAGGACCACCCAGCCTAGATTTGCAGTTGAATTCCTTCTTCTGGCAAAGCCTGAAGAAATGACACAGGAAGGCCAAAAGTCACACCCACACACACCCCCCAAAGCCTCACTGGCACCCATGGGACCAAGGCTGGAGAACAGCAATGGTTAAGGACATGACATAGTCTGGCTTTAAGCATGGCCTTTGGGAACCCTCTGCACTCATGCAGAGTTTCCTTTCAGGGCTTTCTGAAGGCACACTGGATGCCTGAGGCTGGGGATGCTGCAGGACCTCAGCAATTACCCTCTGGGAATTATATAATCATGGAATAGTTTGGGTTGGAAGGGACCTTTCAAGCTCATCTAGTCCAACTCCCCTGCAGTCAGCAGGGACATCTGCAACTAGAGCAGGTTGCTCAGAGCCCCAAACAACCTGACCGGGAATGGTTCCAGGGGTGCAGCATCTCCCACCTCTTTGGGCACCCTGGGGCAGAAAGCAGGATCCAATCCCAGTTTGCTGCTGTGGCTTCAGCAGAACCCAGCCAGCCTGTGGCCCAGCTTTCCTCACCCTCCAGCCGTGGTTGAGCTCCTGCCCACCCCATCTCCAGAGCTGGATGAGAAACTCAGCTAATCCTCATTATCAGATCAGGCTGTGAGTGTCATCCTGCATAATGACAGCACTAGAGCCCACATCTGCATCCTACACAGAGACAGTTCTCCAGCCCAGAGCCATCAGGGGTGATCAGGAACTGTAATTAAACCAAATAAATCTCTGGCTGTCTTCTCACAGCTACATGAGCACACCCCTCCCATTCCTCTGCTCCCTGGGTGCTCAGATGGCACCCAGACACCTCTGAGAGCCCCTGGGGACATTCAGCCCACTTGCACCCCCCCACGAGAGCTGCTGCTCTCGGGAAGGGGAAAAGAGACAATTAAATATTCTTCTAGAATTTGGCTAAGCTGCCCAGAGGGGACAGTTCTGCTCCTTTGGCCATCACACACTGACACAGTTGAGCTCCTCTGAGATCTCCAACAGTTCATCCATATCATGCTGAGGAGCCATCAAGGCTCCAGCCTTGAGCCAGCGAGATGCTCCCAAAGCACATGGGCAGCTTGCCCTGGCCATGGAAGTGCTGGGACATGCCCTGCAGCTGAGGTGACTTAAACATATCCTACATGTTCTTTTCCCAGCCTTATCAGGGCACATATCCTTCCTAACCATGGTGAGGGGGACAGTGCATTGCTACCTCCTCCTGCTGATGTCCTGCTGCCCAGGAAAGGATGCAGCCCTGAGGCAGGGGGAACACGGTGAGTCACTGCTGCCAGAGGGACAGGGCAAAGTGCCATCTCTCAGTGCTGGCACTTTTCCACACTGCAGCTTGCCACAGAGATCCACACTTGTCTCACCCACCCTAGCAAGAGCACGTCCAGACCCCTGCAAGCCACCAGACTTTGATTGCCCACTGTGGGGTCAAATGTGGGCACATCACTTGCACCATGGCCACTGCTCCGGGTACTGGCACTGCCCGGGAGGACCATGCAGCCAATCGCCCCCACTGCATCCATGGGTTTGTGCCAGCAAAGCACCTCTGTGAGAAGCTCCCTGGCGGGCACTGGGCCAGACCGGCAAGGCTCTGCAGAAGCACCATGGGCAAAGCTTTGTTTCTGCCAAGGAAAACTCCCTGTGCTGTAAGGGAACAGCCTGTTTCCTCCAGGGGAACTGGCCAGGCTTGTTCCGTGTCTCTCCCACAGTGAGCACAGCCTGGCAGAAAGGTCACAGCTTGGGGACACAGAGCTGCCGAGTGCTGGATCGCTCCAATCGCCCTCGGTCTGGAGGTACCTCACCTAGGCCTGCTCCACAAGTGCCCCCACAGCATCTAAACACATGACCTCCAGAGGTCCCTTCCAAGCCCTGCTACTCTGTGGGACCTCCTTGCCCGAACAGACGCTGGGATGTGAGGAAGCTGGAGCTCCCCACACTGGGCTTGCTTGCCCCCACTGCACAGCTGCTGGAATGTGCTGGCAGCGAGGACTTGCTTCCCATTTTTGTTACAGGGCTGAAGCTGTGTCCTCTCCAAGGCAGAGCCAACAGCAGATGCTGCCTGGGCACTTTGCAGCCAAGGAGAAGTTACAGCCTCTGCAATTCACTGAAATAATTCCCCAAATACCAGGGAGGCTGTGAGCTGAGACCTGTGCTTGGCTGCAGGGCAGAGACCGCACACACTCGATGCACACCAAACCCAGCACCCACCGCCTGATGCAGGCTTTGGGCAGATGATTGGAACGCCATTGGTCCTCTAAGTCTTCTCCCCAGCTTTGCATCTTCTCCTGGCCCCAGCATCCCCCATCCCAAAGGCAGCATTAATCCACATGGATCACTTCAGAGGGTCGGCTCAGCTTTCATGCCAGAGCTGTTTCAAGCCAACCTGAAGCCCAGCAAGCTCCTAGCTTGCACAGAGCCTTTTCTTCCTGCTGCCATCAGACACCAGATGGCAGCTCCCCATTTGCCTGGACTTCAGAAGAGAATTAAATGTCTCTTGAGTAGACCTGTGCTACAAAAACACAGCTTTTGTGCCCAGCAGCCACTTCTCCTTCAATGCTCGCCAGCAACCCAGCTTCCACCTCCCCTCCCCCCAAATCCCCTGGGAGCCCCCACATGGGGCTGTTTATTCTGCATTTCCCATTTTCACCCGGCAAAAGACATTTAGGGATCTTAGGGGCTGGGCTGTATTATGGAAATGAGCTCCCTGAAAGGGTTTCCCCTGCCTCAAACACACTCAGCCCCCCCCTTACTCCCCGGGAGATGCTGCCTGCAGCCTTATGGTTAAATCATGAACAGCAGTATGGCCAAAGACATTTGCTTATGGGACCTGTGGGGCAGCCAGGGATCCCCTATCATACTCAGGGACCCACAGAGTACCCAAGGACCCTCCATCCTACTCAGGGGGACTCACAGGGCACCCAGGGATCCTCCATCCTACCCGATGGGCTGAGTTCAGAGAGAAGGGCGCTGCCTTGGTGTCTGGGCCATGAGGAAGCCAGTTATCACCTCCCAGCATGAGATGAGAATAGAGAACGGATTTCTCCGTCTCCCAGCATGAGATAAGGAAAAAGGACGGATTAAGCCTCAGAGGAGGGCGGGGGGTGGGGGGGGAGGATGGGGGCTGTGTTGCCACGCCGATGCCTGTCCTTGCGTGGGGTCACAGCAAAGCTGGCGTTCCCATCACTGCCTTCCCTCCCTCCATCCCTTCGGCCGTTACCTGCACCCGGGGCCCTCGGCACGCCTCGGCTCGCCGGCGGCTTAGCGGCATCCGACGAGGCTGGCTCCGGCGCGGCCGGCACGCCGGGGAGCCGGCGATGGAGGGGACGTGGGGACGAGAGGAACCCTCCCTCCGGAGCTCAAAGGCATGGCGTTCCCCCCCCGGCTGCCCACGCACGGCTGCGCGCAGAGCCCGGCTGGCTGCCGCGCCGGCTCCGAGGAAGGCGAAGGGGGAAAAAAAAAAAAGAAAAGAAAGGGGGAAAAAAAAAACCAACTCAGGCTCATTGTGCGATTTCAACGCGGCTTGCACGGCTGGCCGAGCAGGGACGGGACAAGCGGGCAAGCCCTGTGGGACCACTTGCTTTGTGGGGGGATTCCCACGCTGAACTCATCACCCGCCCCCTCCCCCCCCAAAAAAAGTCTGGCCAAGCCCTTGCACACACAGACATCCGAAATATTCAGCCAGATACTGTGGGGTCCCCACGGCTTCGACAGAACCACCTGGTGGGAAAAGACCTTCAGTCCAACCCTAGGAGTAGGGGGAATGAAACAAAAATAGCAGTGGGTGGATTCAGATTGGATGTTAGGAAGAAATTCTTCCCCATGGGGGTGGCGAGACGCTGGAACAGGTTGCCCAGGGAGGTGGTAGAAGCCTCATCCCTGGAGGTGTTTAAGGCCAGGCTGGATGTGGCTCTGGGCAATCTGATCTAGTGTGAGGTGTCCCTGCCCATGGCGGGGTGGGGGTTGGAACTAGATGATCCTTGAGCTCCCTTCCAACTCTAACAATTCTATGATTCTCTAACCTATCAGCTCCCTGTGCACAACTGTTAGACCATATCCCTAAGCTCCTCATTCAAACCTCTTTTAAACACCTCCAGGGATGGTGATTCCACTGCTTCTCTGGGCAGCCTGTTCCAGTGCCTGATGACACATCAACTTCCATCACCTTTAGCTGGTTTTTAAGCCTCTCCATCACTCAAACAGCTGAGGACTGTGAGGTACCTGCTTTGCTCCTCCCCAAATAAGCCACTCAGGGGAAAATAAAAAGCCTCCAGGGGAGGTTTAAGTTGGTCATGAGGAACAATTTTGGTCATGAGGAACAATTTCATCCCCCAAAGGGTTGTCAAGGCCTGGACCAGGCTGCCCAGGGCAGTGCTGGAGTCCCCACCCCTGGAGGGGTTTCAAAGCCATGCAAATGCAGTACGGAGGGACATGGTTTAGCATTGACCTGGCAGTGCTGGGTTAATGGTTGGGCTTGATGATCTTCAAGACCTCTTCCAGCCAAAACAATTCCATGATTCTATGAAGATTATCTGATCAGCATCTTCCCCCTTAGGGAGATGATGCATGGGGATGACCCACGAGCAACAAATTGTCTGAACCTGAGGAAACCCTTCTGGGACTGGTGCTGAGAGGACTGTGGCATTGCTGGCAGAGCCTGGTCAAACCCAGATACTGCCTGACAAGGGCATCCTTGGAAGAGAGTCAAAGGATTTTCATTCCCTTCAAGCCTTGCAGGAGGAGAGAGATGGGTGAGTCACTTCTGCCCTGGAGCATCCTCGTCAAGAGGGCTCAGATGGCGCAAAGAGCTGCTGCCTGCCCCTCCACACGCATCATCATCAGCCCATGGAGGGAACAACACATTTGTGACACAAACTTTGAGCTCAGCAGAAATCCAAGAGCATTACTAATTGACTGTCTGCTGAGGGTGATTATTGTAATTAAGGGAGACTTCAGAAATTGCAAGTGACATGTAAAAACACATTTCGGAGCCCCAGCTTTTATGTGAGGGGTTTGCTGCCTTTTCCCTGCCAGCTTTTGATGGTTGGATTTTCATATGGACACCTGATCTTCAAGGCACAACTTACAGCTCTTGCTGTTTATCTCTTCTTTCTGTTGGTGACCTGGGGTTTACACCAAAGTAGGGGAGGAGAAATCCTGGTGATGTGCTGGCACGCATGGTCCTGACATCAAACCAAACCCAGGATGGCTGACGGGCAGTTTTGTGCTCGCTCCACCTGCTTTGGTAACTCACAGCCCTCCCCAGCAATGATTCACCTGGACAAGGAAAGGAGAGGCCCTGGGGTACCAGGAAAGCATAGATTCATAGAAGGCTCTAGGTTGGAAGGGACATTTCAAGGTCATCAAGCCCAACCTTCCTGCAGTCAGCAGGGATATCTGCAACTAAAGCAGGTCGCTCAGAGCCCCAAACAACCTGGCTTGGAAGTAGCTCCAGGGATGGGGCGTTTTCCCCCTCTCTGGGCAACCTGGGCCAACGTCTCACCACCCTCAGCTTTAAACATTTCTTCCTTCTGTCCAGTGTGGATCTCTCTGTCACAGCAGGCCCTGCTAAAAATTGTCCCCATCACGTTTATTAATACCTAAAGGGCAAGTGCAAGAGGATGGGGCCAGGCTCTTTTCAATGATGCCCAATGACAGGACAAGGGGCAACAGAGAGAAACTGTTCCATCCCAACAGGAGGAGAAAATTCTTTGCTGTGGGGTGTCAGAGCCCTAGAGCAGGCTGCCCAGAGAGGTTGTGGAGTCTCCTCCTCTGGAGATATTGCAAAGACACCTGGACATTGTGATCCTGGGAAACCTGCTTTAGTAGAGAGGTTGGACTAGATGATCCCCAGAGGTCCCTTCCAATCCCCACCATGCTGGGAGATGGTGTGGTCCCCCTCAAAAACCTCCTCCTAGGAGACCAACCCCTCTCTCCAGCCCCCTACACAGCCCAAACCCATCTCCTACTGCCCTCCACACTTGCAACCACATCCACCCTCCAGCACCTACCTCAGTGTGCTTGCAGAGAGCCCATGGGCACCCACAGGCCCAGCAACACCAAGGTAGCAGCCACAGCTCTGCCCCCAGATCGACATGGAAATTCATCCCTCCATTCCCCTTTCTGCAGACAAAGGCTCTGGGGGTGGCTGTGGCTGTCACACACGATAAGTGGCCTATTTTCCTTCCATGGTGACAACACCGCACGACTCCAGCAGTAGGCGGGCATGGTGAGACAGCCAAGCTCACAGCTGCCAGGGCTGGCTCTCCAGCACCAGCAGGGAGGCAAAGAGGAGGAACTGGTGCTGAGCAGAGAGCACCATCCCCACCTACGCCACAGCTACAAGAGGAAGAGCCTCTTCTGTGGAAGTTACTAAATTATTGGGCAACTATTTCTTTTGCTTCACACCCTTGAGTAAATAGCAAGCCAGGGCAGCAGGGCTGAGGGCAAGGCACAGACAAAGGCGCTGACAACTTCAGGATGGAGCCAGGGCTTCAAAACCAGAGGGAGGTGAAGGAAAATCCTTCTGTAAGGAATGAGGGCAGAGCAAGAGCAGAGAGAAACAAGATAAAGATTCTGAAGAAAGCTCCAAAGGCCATGTCCTGCTTGCAAACACCCCACCCCACCCGCCCCAAGAGCAGGCTGAGGTGAATCCCATGAAAGGTGGGCAGCTCCTCAGCTAGGGCTGCAGGCTGGCCAGCACCCTGCCCGTGAGCACACCAAAAACACATGGACAAAGGCAAGGAGAAACTTCAGCACCACGGAGTCACTTGCACAATGATTCGTTTGCATTAAAATGACCCACAACAGGATGAAGCCCTCCAAGCCCCAAAGGTACTCACCCTCCACCATCTCCTGGCCTAAGGGATTTGGCTCAGACTTGCAAGACAAGGAAGACGTTAGGTTCCTGATGTTTATCTAACCGTGTCCTCTTACAGCTCAGACCACCCTCCCATTGTCCCTGCACAGCAGGGTCACCTCACACCCTCTCCCCTCTGCCCAGCCCAGGAGTGCCTGGCTGCTCACTGAGCCCTCAAACCCAGCACCCCGGCGTGAGCACGCAGCGCAAGAGCCTGTTGCAACACCACGGATGGTTGTGACATGGCTGCTCAAACCCCTCCATAAGCTGCTCTTCCAGCCCAACCCTCTGCAAATCCTTCCTAATCCAATCTGGTTTATGGCATTAAGGTGGACCCTCCTGGACTCAGCGCCCCTGTTTGCACAATGCTTGGGGAAATCCTCTTGTTTCCTTATTCCTGGCTGAATCTCTGGTGTAGAGGTCACCAGAGCTTCCTTCTCTTCACTCATGGAAGCATCGAAGGACCTGAAAGCCCAGCTTCACAGCCACCTTCCACATCAAGGGGACATGACTGCATCCCCAGCCAGCACCGTCCTCCCCGCCGAGCAAAGCGAAGCCAACCAAGGGCTGTCTTGGCAAGCCCTCCCTGATGCTAACTTCAGAGGGGAAGAAGTCTGCTCATGTCTTCTCTAGGTGCTCTTGATTAATGAACCTCTGTCACAGCATTTCTGTTAGAAGAGCTGAGTGAAGAGGCAGGTGCCAGCACATTAGGACAAAGGTGTGAGAGTTACACTCGACCTCCTCAGAAGCTGCAGAGTGCCAAAAGTTCCCAGAATCCCAGCACCCCAGCATCCCAGAATCCCAGCACGGTGAAGGGTTGGAAGGGACCTCTGGAGAGCATCTAGTCCAACCCCTGTGCTAAAGCAGGGTCACCCACAGCAGGCTGACCAGAATCACAACGTCCAGGTGGGCTTGGAATCTCTCCAGAGAAGGAGGCTCCACA
Organism: Picus viridis; assembly: GCA_033816785.1. Classification (NCBI taxonomy): domain Eukaryota; kingdom Metazoa; phylum Chordata; class Aves; order Piciformes; family Picidae; genus Picus; species Picus viridis. The sequence continues at coordinate 11,724,549 of CM066591.1, read as the reverse complement.
ACCTCTCTGATCAGCCTGCTCCAGGGTTCCAGCACACTCACTGCAAAGCAGTTTTTCTTCATGGTCAGACTTCAAGTTTGTGTCTGTTGCCCCTTGTCTTGTGGCTTAGCACCACTGAGAAGAGCCTGGCCCCATCCTCTTGCCCCTCACCCTTTAGCTCTTGCTAAGCATTGAGCAGATCCCCTCATAGGCTGCTCTTCTGCAGGCTAAACAGCCCCAGGTCTCTCAGCCTTTCCTCCTCACAGAGATGCTCCAGGCCCCTCAGCATCTTCATAGTCTCTACTGGACTCTCTCCAATAGTTCCTTGTCTCTGTTGAACTGGAGAACCCATAACTGGACTCAGGACTTCAGATGTGGCATGACTGTGGCAAAGCAGAGGGGCAGGAGAACTTCCCTTGACCTGCTGGCCACACTCCTCTTCATGCACCCTTGGAGACCACTGACCTTCCTGGCTACAAGAGCACATTGCTGAGCACAGGGAACTTGTCCACCAGCACTCCCAGAGCTCTGCAGAGCTGCTTTCCAGCAGGTCAGCCTGTACTGGTGCAGGGGGTTATTCCTTTCCAGGGGCAGGACTCTACACTTGCCCTTGCTTAACTTCATGAGGTTTTCTCTCTGCCCAGCTCTCCATCCTGTCCAGGTCTCACTGGAGACAAGTTGTGCCATGCAATAGAAAAGCAGTCAAACCTGGGGAGATGCAGATGGTCAGGCTGACATGAGCTCAAACAAGAGGTGCCAGACTCCCCTTCCTCTGCCCCCCCTGCAGATACACATAAACCCACCAGAAACTTCACACAGGCATAACTGGAACCCCTAAGGACATTGCTTCCACACCATTCCTGGTGAGATGGCCCCAGGGCAGAGCTCCAGCTGCACCTGCAGTTCAAATCATTCTTCCAAGCACTGCTCTTTGTCGTAGAATGACAGAAAGGTTTTAGTTTTAACAGACCTTTAAGATGATGAAGTCCAAACATTCTCTAACTCTACCAAGTCTGCTGCTAAGCCATGTCCCTCAGATCCACATTGCTGCAGCTTTTAAGCCCCTCCAGGGATGGGGCTTCAGCCACCTCCCTGGGGAGCCTGTTCCAGTGTTTGAGAACCCTTTCAGTGAAAAAATGTCTTCTAAAACTCACCTGCTGCAACTTGAGGCCATTTCCTCTTATCACTTGTTCCCTGGGAGAAGAGGCTGACCCCCACTGGCTCTGATCTCCTTTCAGGGAGTTGCAGAGAGCAACCCCAGTTCCCTCAGCTGCTCCTCACAAGACCTGTTCTCCAGACCCTTCACCAGTCCTCACCTTTCCTGGTAAACCAGCCCATGGGAGCGCAGTAAACCACCCAGGGAATGCTGGAAGTGGTGGAGCTGGGAGAAACAATGGTGGTTTTGATCCCTCCCACCCATGCACAGCACCCAGGATGGGTGAGGAGTAAAGGCAGAGCTGCCAGGAGTGCAAAGGTTACCTCGGCAAGCAGCAGCTCAGCTTTCTGCTGTCACAGAGCCACAGGGCTGGGGACTTCACCAGCATCACGAGGTGACTCCCAAAGTGGCAGAAGGGGCCTTGGTGTGGCAGGAGACAGCTGTGTAAACTGCTGGGTTTGCCAGGGTAGGGCAGTGCAGATAGCACAGTACCTCAGCTCAGTGCTGGGCAAAACCTCGTTGTGTTTCCAACAGCCTCCCCAGAACACGTCACTCTCAGATACCTGCAGTGCCTACCCAGCACAGTTTCCATGGTTTATGTTCCCTCTCTCTTTTCCTGCTAGAAAGGGTGACAGGCCAGAGTTATCATCACCTCCAAGCATGCCATCTTACCCAAGCAGAGCATGAGCCTTCATCACCACCCCACACACCAGAGAGAAAGTCCTCACGGCAGCCACACTGTCCCCCTTTATCCATGAGCAGCTCAGAATGAGTGTGAGGGGATGCTGAGGAGATGCTGGAGGCCACAGCACCAAAGGAAAGGTCACCAGCAAGGCCATGCAGATGACTCAAGCACAACAACATGGATGCTCAGGGCATGACAATGCTGGCAGAGGACCAAAATGCTACTTTCCTGATTTTATTTCCAGATCCTGATGGAGCTGTGGCTTCCCAAGCAGGTCACCTCACCAGTCCTCTCCTGAGCACCTCACGTGGGTGACAACCTCCCTCTGGACCAACCTGTTGTCCTATTGTCCTTCTTGAGGGTCTGCTAATTTAACTTCAACATCACCACCACCCTCTGCAATCCCCACCACGCAGCATGGAGTGCTGGGCATCACCCTCCACCTTCCCCATCGGCAGCATGTGGGCAGGGACAGGGAGGATGAAAGATTCATTGCAATTCCAGACAGGAAATCTCTCTGTCCCCTGAGAACCCTGTCCCTAATTGTTTTGCTTTCAGAGCTTTCAAATTCATGAGCACAACCACCAAGAAGAGGAGAAAAGTGATTAAATTAACTCCAGGAGCCATGAAAGGCAGCTTAGCATCGTGGGCCTGCAGCCCTATCTGATAGGATGGGGTGAGGTGAGATGGAATGGGATGGGAGGAATCAATAGGACAGAGCAGGACAAGATGAGATGAGATAGGACAAGATGTGATGGGAGGGATGGGCAGGATAGGATGGGATGAGATGAGATGGGACAGGCTGAGATGAGATAACCTGAAATGGGATGGGATGATATGGGACAGGATGGGATGGAAACAAGATGGGATTGAATGGCATGGGATGGGAACCAATGGGACAGGATGAGATGGAAATGGGAATAAGACAGGATTGAATGACACAGGATGGGATGAGATGGGACAAGATGAGATGGAATGGACTAGAATGGGATGACAGCCAGTTCCAGTCACCCCCAGGGGACTGTTTCTCAACACACACCAACCAAACCCATTTTACACGTGTCCACCAAAGCTGTTTCCCCATCAAAACTCCATCAGGCTCTCCTGAAGTGCTCTGTGCAATGTCACTTCCTGTCCTGCTATCCCAGCCAGCTGCTGCTCCCTGTTCCCTCACATGTGGGTAGCAGCCCAACAAGCAATTGGTAAGTACAGGAGCCTTTTGAGGTAGCAATTGTTCCTGCAGCCATCTGTCCCATGGGGAGTGAGGCAGTGGCATGGCAGAGTCAGAAATACAGGGAAAGCATCACAGCAGTGCCATGGATGAACCTCTGAAGTGGAGCAGGGGAGATGCTGTGATGTGGGATCTCCTGGGAGCTGCATTTGGATCATAGGGATCATCCTGTTCAGAAGGATGTGAACCACCCACCCAAACCCCCAGGATCCAAACTCCAGCAAATTCACCAGCTTCTGCCATTCCACACCACCTTCTCGACACGTAGGGGTGCAAGCTAGCACCCAATGTGTTCTCCCGGTAGCCTTTCCAGATGGGATCAGCCAGCTCACCCTCTGGGAGCCCAGAGAGGCTACTCCAGCCCTGGAATGTTCCCTGAGGAACCCCACAGCACCAATTTGCTTTTTTACCTTCAACCCGTGGGCTGTGGCTCCCTGGGGCTGCTCCTTCCAGAGGGTGAGAAGCGCTGAGCAGAAGGTGATGCCCTGCGTGCCCCGGCGAGCTCGGTGTGAGGCCAGACACAGCTCAGTGTTACAGGGGTGGCTTTGCAAGCCCTTGCTGCTGCATGATGATTAATTAAAGCTGTGACTGTCAAAATAAAAGAGCTGGTGATGCACCTGCTGCTTTTCCCTCTCCTCAGGTGCCACCCTGCTGCCAGCATGCCCTGAGAGCTGCAGTAGCAGCTCCTGAAGGCTCTGCATACGGAAACGTGGCCCCAAGCACCACGGGGGTAGGACTGGAAAGACCTGTTGCTGTTCACAGTGCCAGAGCCACCGGGGCACGGGGCTGGGAGGAGAGGTGTGGCAGAGGCCAGCAAAGCTGTGCTGTCACTGCCTCCTGTGCTGTCACCAACGCCCGTGTGCCGGGTAAAGGGTCGGAGAGCTGTTAGCAGCCAGTGAGGGAAGTGGGTGGATGCATCCTGCAGCCCCAAGCAGCCCAAACCTGTCTATCCCCCTGTGAGGCTGTGCCCATGACAGGAATGCACCCATTTCATTCTACCCTTACTGGGTCTGCAGCTCCCTGACCCACAGCCAGGCCCCCCCAAGGGCTCGGGGAGTAACCCCACATCCCAATTCCACCCGTGGGATGCCACAAGGTCCTGTGGTGCCCTGCTCCCCATCTCCCCCTGCTCTGACTGCAACACAAAGTGCCTGCAAACCAATTCAGCGGGGGGGGGGGGGGGGGGGGGATAAAGCAGCAAAAAAAGGGCAGTTTTATTTCTCCCTGACATTTAATAACCTTTATTGTCCTCTGAGCAGCAGTTTCCTATCCCCAGAGCCAGCAGCACGGCTGATCTTCCTCCAGGCTGGAAGCACTTTAAAGCCCAGCAGCCGCCTCGTCCCCCCACCCTCCATCAACAGCAAAAAAAAAAAAACCCCAACCAAACTCAAAAAAAAAACAAACTCCGAAGGTTCAAAAGGCGCAAAACAGAAGGAAACGCCAGGGGAAGCAACAGCTCTGGCTGCCGGGGCCAGGCTGGCTCCTCCAGAGCTCTCTGCAAACCCAGCTACACCCCCGCCCCCGCCCGACATTTCCAGGGCTGCTCTGCTTATTTCTCATCACGGAGCTGCTACAAAAGGTGCTGGGGCTGCAGAAGAGCTTCCGACCCTTTGGATGTGGCAGTTCCCAGGCGAGGGGGGAGAGCTGCTGCCAGCTCACAGGAGGCAAAAGGAGAAATTAATGGTGCTGCAACTCCCACTGCCTCCGTCATTAGGCAAAGAAAATGCGTTCGAGCATCCTCACTCCAATGCACAATGCAATTTGTTTCAGGTTTAATATTATCCCTCTGCCCAGAGACGGGCTGGAGCTGCGAAAAGCTCGGGGTTTATCAGCTGTGCTCCGGGGCAGACACAAGGCAAAGGAGGGGATCTGCAGAGGGTGCCTGAAGGGGCTAAAAATCATCTGAACCCACGTGGTGGTGCTGCAAGCGGCCCTCGGCCACCAGACTGTCACAAAGGTTATTGCCCAGGGAAATAACACTAAAAGAATAAAACCAGGTGATAAAATAGCTGATTAGCTCCGTGGTTAAGTCTTTCACAGAGTGTGTGGTGTGGGGGTGGGGGTGGGGGGTGTCAGGAAGTTTTTCTCCTGCCCAGCAAACTCTGCACCACTAACACTCTCCACTGGCAGTGCTCCTGCCTCACCTGCCCCGAAAGCACAAGTCTGGGGGCAGGAAGGATGGGAGGATCCTACTCTTACCTGAGATTTAAGCCTCCCCTCAAACCCTGGTCTTTGCACAAGGAGGCTGGGATTTTCCCCCAGGCATTTCCTCCTCGGGGCCTCTTGTTTGCTCAGGCAGTTGTGAACATTTCCTCCACCCAACACCACCAAGCAGCTCTGGGGGAGCGGCTCAGCTGGGTGTCAACACCCACAACTCCCCCAAACCCACCGAGGCCACAAATTAAGGCATCAGATCTGCTCTGCTCATCCCCCTAAAAGCTGCAGAGCCCTCCCTGCACCTTCTGCTTCTGGTTTTCAATCCAAAAAGCAGGGTGGGGGGGCCATCAGCTGTGCCAGGCAGATCTCCAGGTGCTGCTAGAAGAGAGAAATGATAAAATACAGACCTGGTGGTCCCACAGGAGCAGGATTGCTGGGCTTTGTGTGTGTGTGTGCGTGTGTCTCCAGGGCTGGAACAAGGAAGAGATAAACCACGCTTGCTCCAGAGCACACAGGCAAACAGCAGCTTATCACCACGTTAGCAAGCCTCAAGGCTATTGCAGGGCTTCAGGAAAAGTATTTATTCCTCTCTGCTCACAGGAAAGTTGCTATTTTTGGCCCCTTCGTCACAGGGAGCTGCTGCCTTCACCCTCACCAGGCTGGGAAGCCAGCCAGCCCCACAGCCCCCAAGGATGCCTGCAAAGCCCATTTCCCCCTACCCCTGCTGAACTCCCCAGCAAATGGCTAAGCTGTTGGTAAAACCACGCTGGCTTTTTACTAAAGATGCAGATTCCTCCAATTCGATTTGGCTTGATGTGGGCTTGGTTTTGGTCTGGGGTGGTTGGTTGTATTGTTTTGTTGTTGTGTCCTGCCCCCTCCCCCTTGAAATGGTTTATTTCCTACAAAGGGAGTTTAATCAGGGGGAGCTGAGATGCATCTGCCTGCAGATGCCAACAGCCATCACAGCTGGTGGGATGCTGCAAGCCCAGGTTGGCTGCAGGAGGACTGCTGCTTGTGCCCTCAGTGTGCTGCTGGGGAGGCTCTCCTGAGAGAGCTGGCACCAGTTTGGGGATGGTTTGGTGCTGGGGAGGGTCCAGCAAGGGCTACCAGAGGTTTGGGGTTGTCATGGGCATGCCAGTATATGGTGGTCCGGTCCAAGGTGGGAGATACCCAAAGGGCATCTACAAAAGGGCAGAGACAGACTTTGCAACAACACTTTGCAGGGGTTCAGCATGGAATATGGTGGATTCTCCACCTTGGGGGGCACAGAAAAAAGCTGCAGCTGATCTGACCTGGCTCTGGCAACAGCCCTGTGTGGTGGGTAAGAGGCTGCCAGGTCCTTCTGCCAACGCATCTGTGATGCTCTCCTGCCTCCACCACATTTTCCTCGGCCAGAGAGCCCAGATACATTCATTTTATCACTCTGCTGATTCCACTTTCCAGAGCTCATCAGCTAGCTGGGGTTGCAGAGCTACCACCACCTCCCTGCAACGCCCAGATCCAAACCCTAAACGCACCAGAGGAAGAGAATGTTTTTGCTAATTGCGTTCTGCAGAGCCATGGCATCCGTAATTGAGGGTGAAATTACGTCCAGGGCACATCTCAGGACTGAAAATAGCAGGATAAATTAGCTCAGCTCTTTCCTGGTTGACTCAGCTAATCCTTCAGACGCTGACAGACAGATTTGATGCTATCGTCTCTCCTTGGGCTCAGTAAATACCAAGGCCAAGTCGTGGCAGCCGCGGAAGACAGACACCGAGCTGCTGCCTGGGATATAGAATCTGCCCTTCCTCCTGGGCTGCACCACAGCTTGGCAGCAGAGCTGAACGGGGGTTGCTCACCCTCCTGGTTTGATTTATGAATATGGATATTGTTGGTTAAGCCATTAGGAGCAGTGATGAAGCAATTCAGCCAACATCCTTGAACTGCGCCCTGCCTCATTTGAAGCCCACACCGCAGAACGTTCTCCCTGTCTCCCCCCACACACCCCCAAAGTGCTGTTCATGCAGGGAAGATTATATTAAGGCTTTGTCTGTTATGCTGTAATTCCACCTTGCCTCCCTGAGCCCTCTCCTGTGTGGAACAGCCCAGCCATGGGCAAGAAAATGGTTGCAAAAGGCGATTGTAGAGGACTTGCACTCATGCACAGCAGGAGAAGATGATACCCTACCCAAGAGGCTTCAGGAAGACCATTAAAATGTGCTAAGCCCCCTCCCAGGGACCCTGCTTTGTTGGTTTGTGGTGCTGCCCCAGCACCTCCTTCCATCCCAGGGCTCTTGGAGGTGCTCCTGGCTGGGGTAAGTTGGCTGGGGGTGACCCATGCTGCAAGATCCGTGACCTGGACACCATCCTGCGGAACCTGCTCTAGGCGAACCTGCTCTGGCAGGACAGATTGGACTAGATGCTCTCCAGAGGCCCCTTCCAGCACCTATCATTCTGTCAATCTGTGATGCCCTGGGGGAGAGGGTTTTACCATCCTGGGCACGGCTCACTGAGCGGCTGAGCATCAGTCCCAGGCAAAGCCCAGACCAGTTAAAACCCTCTTCCAAGGTTGTATTCCCCGTTCCCAGGTCAGCATGTCCCAGCCCCATTCCATGGGGCTTTGTACCAGCACAGGGTAAGAAACAGGCTGTGCCTGGGAGGCCTGGCTGTGCAATTAGAGAAAACAAAGAGGGAGAGGGGAGTTGTCCACCCGGCGCTGCGAGGGTACAGCCTCCGCTGCCTGGCTCCCAGCTGGACTTTTTCTATTTTCCCCCATATCTGCTTGTTTTGCAAAGAAAAACGCTCACCCCTGGTGGTGACTGCTGCCAGCTGCCCTCCTGTCAGCACCGGGTGGTGAAAGGCCCATTTGGCACCTTCTCCTTAACAAAGCAGCAGGAGCCAAGATGTGGTGGTGGATGAAACAAACACGTTATCCATGCGGGAGTCTTCAGGAAGGATCCCAGGCAGGGCAGGTTTCTCCTTTACAGCAAAGGAAGATGCTGAGAGAGGAGAACAAATAACACCAAAGATCTCTCCCTTCCTGAGTGGCAGAAAATTGAATTTCCACCTTATCTGAGCAACTTGCAGAAGTCCTGAAGGGAGCAGATCAGCAGCAGCCACCCAGCGCAGCGCTTGCAGCCGTCCCCTCCTCGTTTGTTTTTAATTAGCAGCAACACGCAGGGGCTGAGCCAGCCCTGCTGACAGCCTGGGAGATAACAGAGCTCCCTGCTCCAGCGGGCCTGATGGCATGGGTTTGAATGGATCACAGAAGGGTTGGGATTGGAAGGGACCTTTCAAAGTCATCTGGTCCAACCTCCCTGCAGTCAGCGGGGACATCTGCAACTAGAGGCTGTCCCCAGCCTTCTGATCAGCCCCTTTAGGTACCCAAAGGCCCCAAGAAGGTCTCCCTGGAGCCTTCTCTCCTCCAGGCTGGACAGCCCCAGCTTTCTCAGCATGTCCTCACAGCAGAGGGCTTCCAGCCCTTGCATCATTGTTGTGGCTTCCTCTGGCCCTTCTCCAATCCAACAGCTCCATTTCTCTCCTGAGGATTCCAGAACTGGATCCAGCACTGCAAGTGAAGGACATCAGGCAGTTAGCTGCAATCACCCCCATAATACGCTGTGAGCGAGGGTGGGATCAAAGCACTGGAGCAGGTAATGAGCCACTGTCCAAAGGACACTTGCTCTGTGTCTGGTATTACTGTGACAGGAATTGAAGGGCACAGGGTCAAATGAGGCTCCGTGGGAAGAGCAGTGACTCCACAACCCAGGGTGTGCTGCAAGACCTGTGACTAATTTGGGTTGCCAGAGGTGAGCAGAGGGATGAGGAAGTGACAAAAAGCCACAAGGAGAAGCAGCCAGAGAGAAAAACACTTTGAAGAGAGGTGAGACATGAAGGCTGAGAAGGGGAGAGAAGGAGGGGAACAGATTTGCCTGTCAGTTTAAAGCAGTTCATCCTCCCTGGCTCAGGGTTGGCACAAAATGTTCCCAATGACTAAGGTGGGTTTAGGCTGTCCCCTGGGCATCAGAGTGACAGACTGATATAGCTGATGGGGATGAGTTTGTTGAGGTGAAGGGTGGGTGGTGTGACAGCACATCAATGGGTGAACAGGGAAGAAGCTCCAGCTTCCACTTCTCCCAGTGTGACCCTGGAGCAGCCCATGAGCCCTGATAGGAGACCTAGCCCCAGTAGGAGTGTTCTGCCCTCAGCCTGGATTCTACCTGCACCAGGGGGATTTTGAGGCCGCCACCAGCCTGGACTGACAAGCATTGAGATGGAGCAGACTGTGATGAAGCAGGATGTGGGATGGAACTGCATCAGGTCAGCTAATGAGCTGCTTATTGAATAATTCAGAGGGAGCTGGTGGCCACAGCATCCCATCGCTCTTCCCACCTCCTGCACAACAGTGTTTGGTTTCACCACATTCTGTGTTCCAGAAGAGGTCAGAACTTCCTTACCTGGCTCACTTCCATCTCAGTTTCTGGTAGGAGAAAGCACTGTCCCTGCATCTCCGTGGGACAGACCTCCTCCAGCAGCAGCTGCTGCTAAGGCCATTCAGCAGGGCCTCCACATCCCCACCACGCAGCGTGACACTGACGTGCACAAGGCTGCTCACCATCAGAGCAGAACAGAACTGGCAGGCAGTGGTAGACCATCCTAGTAGAACATCCTAGGGGTGCCTGGCCCTCAGGGATGATGCTACCCAGGCCTGTGGGGTGCTCAGTCCTATGGGATGCCTGGGTCCCACTGGGATGCTCAGTTCTGTGGGTGCCTAGGTCCCACTGGGGCGATTGGTCCCATGAGGTGCCTAGCCTGATGGGTGGCCCAGGTGCCATGAGATGCCCAAGTCCTGTGTGGTGCTCAGTACCATAGGATGCCTAGTCATAGAATCATAGAATCAATAAGGGTGGAAAAAGACTTCAGAGATCATCGAGTCCAACCTGTCACCCAACACCTCCTGACTAACTAAGCCATGGCTTCAAGTGCCACATCCAATCCCCTCTTGAACACCTCCAGGGATGGTGACTCCACCACCCCCCAGGGCAGCACATTCCAATGGCCAATTACTCTGTGAAGACTTTCTCCTCACCTTGAGCCTAAACCTCCCCTGGTGCAGCTTGAGACTGTGTCCTCTTGTTCTGGTGCTGGTTGCCTGAGAGAAGAGACCAACCCCCACCTGGCTACAACCTCCCTTCAGGTAGTTGTAGAGAGCAATGAGGTCTCCCTGAGCCTCCTCTTCTCCAGGCTAAGCAACCCCAGCTCCCTCAGCCTCTCCTCACAGGGCTGTGCTCGAAGCCTCTCACCAGCCTTGTTGCCCTTCTCTGGACACGTTCAAGTGTCTCAATGTCCTTCTTAAACTGAGGGGACCCAGAACCGGACACAGGACTCAAGGTGTGGCCTAACCACTGCTGAGTACAGGGGCACAATGACTTCCCTGCTCCTGCTGGCCATACTATTCCTGATGCAGGCCAGGATGCCATTGGCCTTCTTGGCCCTCTGGGCACACTGCTGGCTCATGTTTAACCAGCTGTCAACCAGTACCTCCAGGTCCCTCTCTGCCTGGCTGCTCTCCAGCCACTCCAACCCCAGCCTGTAGCTCTGCATGGGGTTGTTGTGGCCAAAGTGCAGCACCTGGCACTCAGACTTGTTGAATGCCATCATGTTGGACTCTGCCCATCTGGGGTCCCTTCCATCCCAGCCCCTGCGGGGTGTCCACTTCCCAGAGAAGTTCCCTGTGGGATGCTCAGGTGTCCCCACCCCGAGGGGAGTCCCACAGGCACCCTGTCCCAGGGCACCCCCCCCCCCATGCCCGGGGTGGGGGGGGGGGGGGGTGCGGCAGGAATCCCACGCGTGTCCGTGTCCAGTCTTTAGGCGCCCCCTGGCGGACGCGCCGTGCCGCACTGCCGGACGCCACCCGGCAGCAGCTGCTGCGGTCCCGGGAGGAGCCTCGGCCTGCAGAGGGGGACCCCGAACTGAATGTGAAAAGGGACACGGTGCCATGAAACCGCGGGTCCTAAAGGCACGGCCAGGCACGGAGGCAGCCAGGCAGGACCGGCACAAACGGCAATTGCTGCAGGAAGGCCTCAGGAGGCAAGCCAAGAGGGGACAATTCCCAGGGACCGCAGATGGAGCTCGGGTGCCTTTACTTAGCCAGGCTGAGCTTGTCTTTAATTAACCTTTGGCACCGGGAAGAGAAGGAAGAAACAAAGCCCTACAGGAAAGTGGGGTGAGAAAAGCACAGACCAAATGGCTCATCCTGCTCCCAGCCTACACACTGCGGAGGGATGCAAAGAGAAGGCAGACCCAGGTTTGGACAGCTGAACATTCCCTCTCTTTGGTGCCTCCAAAGGTTTGGAAACTGGGAAGCCCTTGGACCAAGATGAGTAAAGTTATTCCTTCTCCCCCTGGCCCCAGACTACACATGGAGATTCCAAACCTCTAATGCAGCCTCTGGGAACGCTTGTGTGGGTCTGGCCCCCTCCATCCTCTCTTGCCCTGGGAGGGAGGGTAGGTGACACTCCCCTCTCACAGGAGGGGCAAAAGCAGCTCGGGGTGGCTGATAGCAGAGCAGTGACAAATTACAACACTCCCAAGCAGCTCTGAAACAAAAACCTCTGTTCCAGCCCATTCCTGAAGAAGCAAAGAGATTAGGACCACCAAGCCAGAGCACGAGATGCCGTTTCACACAGCTCTAGGTTCTGATGCTCTGGAAGCTGACACAACATCTGGAGCAAGCTTAGCCTGGCTTGCCAGGGCTGGTCAGACAGCATGTGTCTCCCCACAGCCAAAAATAAAGCAAGCACTAGGCAGAAAGGCAGAAGCACTGCACTGAGAGGGAATGACAAACCCTGGTTTGGCTTTCACACCCCATCCGCACCCCAGGGTGAGGGCTCCAGCTGCTGCCAGGAGTTGGGATCATACTGGGAGTTGATTTTCAGGCACATACTTGCAGCACTAAGAAGGGAGACTCACCTTCCTTCCTGGCCGGAATCAACAGACCTCTGACTCCATGCTGAGGCACCAGAGCTTTGTGGTTTTTAGGAAGAAGCCAAGAAAAAAAAGCAGCATTACCACAAACAGCAGCAGTGGCCCTTTTGACAGGGCAGAAAACCAGCCCTGACTGGAGACCAAGACACAGCTACACACACAGTCCCTAGGCCAGCATTGGACGTGCCTGCTCACAGCAACCATCTTCCCAGAGAGGGAAAAATTTGCCCTCAAATGGCCTCAGGTTCCAAGTTAAGAACTACGGGGACAGCCCTCTGCTTGTTCTGCAGTTAACAGCCCATAACCAGCTGTGACACTCAGGACTTTACCCCTAGCAGATGGAAAAAGCCATTCATCCATCACCAAGCAGGATGAAGAACCCACCTGCTGAAGAACATCTCTGCCAGGTCACAGATACCTCCTCACTGCTTGGCCAGGAGCAAAGGAGGTGAGCAAGGCTTAACCTTGCTCCTCTCCAGGAGGTGTTAAGCTGTCCAAGCACTGAACCTTCACACCTCTGAGCTTCTTTGGAAGGAGAGGGATGGTAGCAAGCCAGCACTTGGGAGGTGCATGTGGTTGGTATTCAGAAATGCTGCCACTTGAGAAACTACATTTGTGCTCCTTGAAGGCCAAACATATGGTAGGAGTTACTGCATGTGTGTTAAACATGCTTTGCTGTTCTCCCTTGCTAAGGCTTGAATGACTGTGAGATCATCCACAGAATACATCATGGGAAGGAGTGGAGTCAGATCTGCCTTCAGCACCAGAAAGTTAACACGCAGGATTGAGGGAGGGCATTGGTGGTAAAAAAACCTGTCAGGTTTGTGCCAGCTGATGAAACAAGAATAAAAAAAGATTCCAGGATCACCCCACACCTCCTTTCATAAAGGGAAAGCTGAGGCTGGGAGGGCAAAGACTTTTTCAGGGCTTTGCTAGTTCTGCCAGCCACAGCTTCTGCTGCAGGAGGGAGTTGAGCACCACAGCCACCCTAGGGGAGATACAAGAGGGAGGAACAGGCAACAGGGAGAAGGGAAGAGCATGAGGTGTGTGGGTGTGGGTGTCTCTCACACCTTCAGGAAATCAGTTTAACTGCTCACCAAGTACCCAAAGGAAGGGAAATCAATTCTCACCACATGGTGGAAGCCAGGCTGCTGCATGCCAGAAGGGCGGAACTCGCCCAACTCCTTTCCTTTGGAACAACAACAAAAAAAGGAAGCAGACAGAATTAAGTTCACAAAACTTTCCTTTTATTATTTGAAACTGGAAAAGGCTCCTTGGATAACAATGATCAGGTGTAAAAGTAACACAGGCCTTTTGCTCAGCTTTCTGATACCTGGGATGAAGTAGGCTGAGTGCTGCAAAGTCACATCTGGCTTTTCTACAGCCTGCTCCTCCCAAACCCTCCAACACAAGGACAGACAAAGCCCCACCCCTCAGAGAGGGGAGCAGATGGGGCAGGTGACTGTTCAAGCCACAGTTCTGTCCCACATGGATGTTTGTGGCACAAAACTGAGGTGTGTGATGTCAGAAGGCATTTCAGAAAGAACAGTTCACCTTCATCCTCTGATCTACCCTCTGCACAAAGCAGAGACTTGGTGTTTCACCTTCATTTTTATCAAGTACCACTTTATAGAGATTTATTTACACTCAAAGCCTACAGGAGATGCCCAGATGAATCCATTGGTGTCACATTGAAGTGGTGAGTGCAAAATACACATGGAAAGAGGGCACACCTGCTCAGGGGGAGTACCAATCAATGAAAAAAAGTGCAAATTGCTTTAATTAAGCTAATGAACACTGTTGCTCTGAGTTCCCTTTTCATCAAAAACAACTCAGATGACTGCAATCCAAACAAAAACCCAGAAATGTACATTTTAATTCAGCACACACGAAGTAAAAGGTCAGTGGCACTCACAGTTTGCTAACTCATCTTCCACTCCACCACCTGATCACACATCTCAGACATTTCACTGTCCAACTGGCAAGTTCTGCCGTCCCTCTGGCCCACAGCAAAGGCCAGCATGCAATCCCCTTGGCAGCTGAATGCAACAGAAGATTATTTGCCACGTGAGCAACCAGCTACAAGACAGAGTTAACACGTTACCGATTCCTAAACTAGCAAGTCTGGATTATACAACCCATTTCCACACAACACCCAACACTCCCATCAAGTCCCACTAGTTTTAAGTTAACCCAAAAAAGCAATTAAGTCACCCTTGTTTAGAAGTAAGCGCTTGAGCCAGCTGTAGTTCGGGGTTTTTCCTGGTAGCTTACACCTCTGAGCACACTTGCAGATGAATTTGCTTTCTCCCCACTATCTGCTTCCTAATTAATTGCCATCCAACCTTTGTCCCATTCCAGAGCAGCTGTGGCAGCAATGCTCACTCCAGAGGGAAGCTGACAGCCGAAGTTACAAAGTAATTCCATCCCTTTTCCTCCTCAGTAACAAAGCAAAAAGCCTGACGAGTCCGTGTGGAGTGCAGCGAGTCTCCTGCACCCGTGCTGCCTGATCACAGCACATTTATAGCTACAAAATCAGGCCCAAGGCAAACAAACTGGCTGGATGAGGTTCTTTGATGCTTCCCTTTTCCAGCTGGCCAAATCCATGTGTTTTGACAACACAGAGAGCATGATCTAGGAGCACAACACAGCCCCTGCATGTCAGCCGGTCACTTGCTCATTGCTCCTGAGCCAGAATTTGGCCCTAGGTCTTGCTGTGGCTTTTGGGGCAACGCTGCTCTGCAAGCACTTTGTTTATTCCATAAGGCTTTTGCCAAGAGTATTCCTACCCCTGGCAAGTTGTTTTCCATCTTCCCCAGTGCTTTTCCACCCATCTGAGATCAAGAAATAAAGCCAATTGTCCCCAAGATTTTCTACAGAGCAAACAAGACAGGGACATGTCAGCACCAGTGATTTATCACCATCCACAAGGCACCACCACACATTGTCCCTATCAGCAGCTCACAGAAATATCCCAACAAGCTGGACAGCTGGGCTTGGAGGAGGAAGGGGATGCACTGAGACATACAGTGCAGGGGAGTGGCATAGCCTATACCAAACACCAACAAGAAAGGCAAAATGCTGGGCTGACAGCACTGCTTCCAACAGGGAAGGCAGGACTGGGGCTGTGGCTGCATCTCCCTTAGCCACGGGTGATGCTGAGATCCCAGCTAAATCCAGCTGGGCTCCTCTCATTTGTTCTCTCCCAAAGCTCTCAGGGCTACAAGTTGTAACTCCTTGTCATGCTATCCTGCTTTTCACTGCTGATGCAGCCATGCACAAAGGAGTCAGTAAAGGCACAGGAGTACCCAGAGCATTTATGTTGGTCTCTCCAAATTCACCACGTTAACAGCTTTTCTTCACTCTAAGCCAAATCAGAACGGATTGTCTTCTGAAATGCCACAAAAGCCTGCCAGGCTTTCAGGAGCAGAAGGTGAGAAGGCAGAGGAGCAGCATTAATACAGCATTTGTTCTTTTCACTGCCTTTGCTCTAGACAGAATAAAGCCAGAGTGTATCAGCAGTTCTGCCTTTGATCAGGACTAGCACATTTTGACACTTTGAGGCCAGTCAGGTACACTGTAAATACGAAGATGCTACCACAGGGGCAAAGCTAAGCTGTGAAGAGCTCCTGCAGGGCATCAAGCCTCTGCAAAGCCCTTGTCTCCAGCAAGTCAAGCAGACCTGGCCTTTGGGAGGGGGATTCTTAACACTGCCACTGAAGAAGTTCAGAAGGGACAAGACAGAAGCAGAACCATCGTAGCCCGGAGGAGAGCAGATGCACAACCTGTGCCAACAGCTCACCAAGAGGTCCTCGTCCACATGACAAAGCAGACCTCTCCTCAGCCTCAAGCAACACACTGCTGCCAACTGCAGTCCACAGGTTTGCTGTCAAGGGGAACTGAAGCTGCAGGTAACAACTATGAAAAGCATTTCATGACATGGCCATGGAACAAGCCTACACCACCTTTACACTCTCAGCCAGCCCAACACAGCAGGTTACAAGGAGGAGACCAGCTACAGAGTCAGCATCTGTGCTTAGCCAGTGACTCAGGTCTTGGGCCAGGTGCTTGTAGTAAGTTCAATACAGTCTGGATTTTCAGTCTTACCTTCACACCCAAAAGGTCAGCTATGTAAAACTTCAAGCTTTTTATTTTACCAGGTGAGTGGGGAATAGAAGGAAGGATGAACCCACAACCAGAGCTATGGATCCACCTGCAGCTGAAGTAGAGCTGGGTTTAGGGACAAGTGATTCAGCTGCCCAAGAGCACTTCTCATCGCTTTAGGCTGTCAGGGAGAATACAAAGAAACCACCACACTGGCTGCACCACCAAACTCGGAGATAGACTGGCCACCCAGATGCCAGACTCCCAAAAACCTGCACCATCAAGCTGGAAAACCTCTGTCTGCAAGACTAAAGCACACGCTCTCCTCCTGCTCACAGCTCAGCAGCGGCAGTCAAGGTTGAGATGCCTGATTTTAGCTGCAGCTCACCTCCCAGCCCACACACCAAGGCTCAGGGAACTGCCACCCTCCCTCTCAGCTCTGCCTGATGGGATGAGATCCAAGCCAACTCTTCCCTCTGCTGATGAGAACAGGAACACCTCTACCAGGCTGCTCAGAAACAACCTGCTTTTTATAGCTCATTCACTACAGCAGTAATAGCACTTCAGAGCCTCACCTCCAACACCCAGGCAGGATTCCCACCACTGACAAACCAGTAGGAAACAAAGGCAAGAGTGCCCTGAACCACCTTCAAACTCTGAGAGGTTTGTAAAACTATATCCAAAGAGACAAGAATTAATCCTGTGAGTGACGTGACCTTCTGCTCAAAGTCTCTGCTGGAGACACGGTTCTCACGCAGCCTGAGGAACGCTCCGGAGCCAGAAATGGCAGAGAGCCCTTGTGAGAGAGAGAATCAAAGCTGCTCACAGTCAGCAAAAGCAGGCAGTGCCTCAAACTTCACAGAAGGGGCCTGGATCCTCCCAACACAGACACACTGACAAACCAAACCCTGCAGAGGAGCTAAAGGCAGAGTTTTGTTAGACACTGATCCAGCAGGAAGAGACCTAGAGTTTATCTTCACAGCCAGAGAGAAGCTGGCACAAAGGATGTATTTTGCTTGTAACCAAGAGCTTCCTTACACACACAGCTCCTTTCCCTCTGTGCATTCCATCATCTCTTCCCCACCCAGCATCAGTAACACACACAATGCAAATGCTGATGGTTTACAGTCTGTAGATTAGCAGTGGCCAGGGTTTTCCTGCAGAGGACAGTCTATGGGGAATCTGCTCCCTTGCCTACAGCCCACACTTCCCAGTGGAGCTCAGATCTGCCACACAGAATCAGGGAAAATTAAGCCCAGGGGTTTTCTGTGGAAGCAGAAATCATCTGGGATGAAACAAGTGTGAGCAGAAAGTGATGGGTCCTGTGAGCCCAGCAGCAGCACCAGCCACAAAAGGTGCAGAACAAGACACAGCAATTTTAGAACTCCTCACTGCTCCCCCTTCAGACTGCATGGGGCAACTCGATCCAAGAATGACACAGAACTGGGGTCACAGCAGTTACCAGCAACACATGGCACCCTCTGCTGCCCATCACAGGCAGGGGTCAGCAGGCTGCAGTTGAGCTTATTTCAGTTTTTCTCCTTCCTTTACATTTTTTAGATCCACTTTAAAAGATCTGAGGCGAAGCTCTGAGGTACAAAACCAGTTCTGAATGCACCAGCCTCTGCAGTTTCCACTCACTTCCAGTTCCAGACCCAGCTCCTACACCAAAAAAAGAGCCATCTCCTCGACTCTGAGGGAGCCACTCAGACCTGAAGCCCCAGGGACAGCACATCCACCAAGCTCCAGATGTCAGGGCAACACAACACACAGGGTCATTTAGGGTGGGAATCCTCACCTCGCTGCTAAGATGAGGAAACTTCTCAAAAGGAAACCACCCACACCAATTACTAAGCCAAGGATGCAGGAGGTGGTGTCCAAGGAGGACATCAGCCTCTCTTGGCAGTGCTGCCCCCAGAGAAAGGTTTCTGGAGAGGAGGAAAAGCTTTATCATTATATAATTTCTCACTCAGCAGCCAGCCAGTCTGCAGTGGAGGATGCACTGGATAGAGCAAGCCTCCCAGGAGGACGTATCATCCTGAAGCACAGCAGAAGCTTCAATAAATCCCTTCCCTGAAGAGCTCTTTCCGCATGAGACTGCTAACAGTCAGAGCAGAGGACTTGTGTCCATGCAGTCAATTAGAGCTTCTTCTGATCCAGTTCCGACCTGGAGTTATTTTTGTTCCAATACATTCTTTTTGCAGTCACAAAGGTCTGTTCCCTCCTCTGCAGGATCCCTTCAGCTACACAAGACAGGGTGCCAAGGACTGCCAGGGAGCAGTGTGGAGTGGCAGAAGGCAAGGGCAGCCATGGGGTACTTTTCACTGGGGTGTGTACATTTTGGGGGGTGGGGGCAAAAAGGCTTTATTAAAAGTGCATGCTTTCATTCAGAGGTACCGAGAGCAAGGAGTTCCCCATCCCAGCCCTGGCTGGGGAGTGCAGCAGCCTTTGCAACCCCTAGCCCTGTCCATCACAGATCCCCCATCAGGTAGCCAGCGACTGGATGTTCTTCAGCATGTCATCGAAAGCCTCCCGGGAGGGCGCTTCGGCGTTCTGGAAGGAGACCTTGATCCGGCTGTAGAGGCTGAAGGACTTCAGCTCCAGCCAGATGAAGCCGAAGCGATCGTCGTCGAAGAGCACAAACACCCCCGGGGTTCTCTCGGGGCTGGTGAAGCCGTGGCCAGCAATAAGCCCTGTGCCGTAAAAACTGCAAGGAGAGGATGCAGAGATGTGAGAGCCACCGCAGGCAGCCAACACCTAAGGAAGCACAAAACACTCCCCCAGAAAACGAACAGAAAACCATGATCCCTGGCCAAACCCGCTGCCAGGGGCTGCAGAACCGGGAGGGCTTTGCACTGGGTCAGCTCTTATGACACAGCACAAACCACTGCTGATACCATTTCAAGATAAGAAACTCCCCGTTGCCGCTTTTGGCTATTCTAACGAGCAGCTGTGCACCAAGGCTGAGCTGTTCCTCCAGCTCAACCCAGGAACCCAGCTGAGATTTTACTTCTGCAACTCGAGGATCAAGCCAGGCCCAGAGAATCCTCACAGAAAAGGCGTGTTGAGAGGGTGACCCAGCCTCGTGACAAAACCCAGGGGAAGGGAGAGAATGAAAAACCTACAAGAAGGAAAATTCAGCTGGAGCTGGGGAGCACTAAAGGTCAGCCTAACCTCCAAGCAAGCAGCAGGTGGAATGGGATTTTATTCAAACACGACTGGGTTGAGACAGCAGGGGCCTGCTGGGATTAACCAGTAGGTTTTTCCATGAGCACAGATGTTTGGCTGAAGGTCACCTGCCTAAGCCTCAGCTTTTGGGTTCTTTTTCCACACTTAATTTAGGCTGCTGCTTCGCTGACTCCAGGTCTCATTCAACAAGGCTCTCTGCATACTTGCACCTACTGTTTAGGGTGCTCAGCACCTTCCAGAGCTGGCCCTGAGGCAGCAGAGGCTAGGGAAGGGTGGGAAAGAACACAAAAATGACACACAGAAACAGGAAATGGCTTGCACAGATCTCCAAATACACAATACTCTGGGAAACAGAACACACTAAAAGAGCAGGTGTGGAATATGGGAGAGGTGCTGGCTCCAGAAGGAACATGATAAAATCTAGCAAGGAAACAGCATAGTAGATCACAGCAGGTAAGAGAGGAAAGCCAAAAAAAAAAAAAAAAAAAAAAAGCATGGGAGGGAACTGGGGTTGTTCATCCTGGAGAACAGGAGGCTCAGCAAAGACCTTCTCACCCCCTACAACTGCCTGAAAGGAGGCTGGAGCCAGGTGGGGGTTGATCTCTTCTCCCAAGGAACAAGTGACAGAACAAGAGGAACAAGCCTCAAGCTGCACCAGGGGAGGTTTAGGTTGGACATGAGGAACAATTTCTTCCCCAAAAGGCTTGTCAAGGCCTGGACTGGGCTGCCCAGGGCACTGGTGAAGTCCACATCTCTGGGGAGATTGAAAAGCTGTACAGAAGTGGTACTGGGGGACATGGTTTAGTGGTGACCTGGCAGTGCTGGGCTAATGGTAGGATTCAGTGATCTTAAAGGCCTCTTTCAATAAAAATTATTGTAT
Organism: Picus viridis; assembly: GCA_033816785.1. Classification (NCBI taxonomy): domain Eukaryota; kingdom Metazoa; phylum Chordata; class Aves; order Piciformes; family Picidae; genus Picus; species Picus viridis. The sequence goes on along the minus strand of CM066591.1, from coordinate 11,704,199 downwards.
TTGAGACAGGACAGCAGCAGATAGTGAGCACAAGGGGCTGGGAGATCCCCACAAAGGTAAAGGACAAGTAAACACCAAACAGCTCTCAAAGGCTTCCCCCCTTTCCATTTCAGTCTAAAACCACCAGTCCCCATTACCAGATCCGGCAGGTCCGGGGGTAGTCTTCATTCCTTGATATGACTCCCATAGGCAGCACAAAGGGCTGGGAAGCTGGTGCCTTGTCCTGGGCTGTCCCCTCTGCCCCAGCTGCAGTCTCTTCCCCCTCAGCACCTTCTGCTCCTAAGGACTTTGCAGCAGGCTGGGAGGCAGCTTGCTGGGAGTGGTCATCTTCCTCCTGCTGGTGTTCCTGCTCCTGCTCCTCCTGCCGGACCTGCTCCTGCACCTCCAGGACGATGCGGGAGAGCTCGCTGAAATCACGAAGGTTCTCAATGTCTGGTAGCTGCAAGGGGTGAGCCAGGTCAATCTCCACAGTCTGCTGCCCAGCTGGGATGTTGGGATCTCCCTGGAGACACGAAGCAACAGAATTCAGACCAGTATCCTCTTCATGCCCACTGCCTGCCCTCTACATGCTTCACTCTATTCTACAATCACCAAGTTGGCAACAAAAAAACCCAAGCAAACAACTTGCTTGGACCTTGTTTGTTGCTCCCTGAGCTGTCTACATCACCTCTGCTTTCCCCTTCTCAGAGTTTTAAATCAAAAAGCTACAAGCCAGGCTGTAGTTGCAAGGGTGAAAGAAAGTCAAAGCTGCAACTGCACTTTGTCAGAATCCCTCCCTGCAGAGAAGGAGTATTTCACCAGCCTGGCTTCAGTGAATAGCTGCCAACATTTGGTACCTGCTCCTCAGATAAATGCAAGTGATCTCCAGTGACCTGCCACCAGCTGCTCACAGAAAGCAGCTGGAAAGGAAAGAAAGAGAAGGGGAAGCCAGGTGGCATCATAAGAAACTTTGCAGAGTAGGTTCTAGCTACTCTGCATCTGTTAAGATTCACCTAATGACACCAGTCCCCATGAGGCACAGTTTGGGGTGGTAACAATTGACTGCCTCCCCAGAGAGAGACTTCTCCTATGGCCCCACGCCACTGAGAATATTTTAACAAGCATCTGAAAGAAAGGAAAAGGTACTCACAGTGATTTTAGTCCCTTTTGCTTTCTTTCCATGAAAGCTCAACATGACAATCTCCAGCCCGTGGCTGCCGTACGTCCCTTTGAAGAGACCTGGCTTTATAAGGTCGTTGGGGCTGCTGGGAGGGAGGTAGATGCGTCGGTACGTCAGGCAGTTGCTGCACAAGAAACAAAAGATCAGAGAGGGTAAGAGAGAATCCCTCACCAGGAGGAATGTGTCTGCACCCTGCTCCTCCAGGCAGCTTTGGGATGTCATCAGCAGAGTGCTGTGTTTCCATCGACACCAACAAACTTAACAGGCTTCGCTTCAGACCTATGCGAACACTCCCTCCACTTCTCTATCAGCTCTCATTAGCAGACCAGCAGGATCTTGCAGTGAGGTCACAGTGAACCTCCTCACTCCTTGGGATTTCTGGAGAAGCTAAGAATGAAGCATATTCAAACATTTGCTACAGCAGGATGGCTGCTATAAGAAGTCTGAAGTGATGGTTAAAAAACCCCAAGCTCTCAGGGACTGTCTGATTTCTGCCTAGCTCACTACAAAGCACATTGCTTACTATTATGAGTAACACGCAGACAGCTCCCTGGGATCAAGGGTATTTGCTCTGCTTTCAAATTAAAGACAGTTAAATGACTTAAAACCACCTTGTTGTGAAAACTTGGAACCTTATGATGACTGTTGTCATTGCAACTCATTTCTCTGCACAACTGGGATGCACTGTGCTTCCCAGTTTACTTCTGCACAGTGCCTGCAGAGGCAGAAGATTCCTCTGGCTGATAAAGCTTTTTGCAAGAATTCCATTTTTAGATCAAATCATAGAATCATAGCCACAGAATATTTGGGGTTGGAAGGAACCTTTAAAGCTCCATCCCAGTCATCCTGCAGTCAGCAGGGACATCTGCAACTAGAGCAGGTTCCTTAAAGCCCCAAACAACCTGACCTGGAACAGTTCCAGGGATGGGGCATCTTCCACCTCTCTGGGCAACCTGGGACAGTGTCTCACCACCTCCAGCATAAAGTTGTTTTTCCTTCTATTTAGTCTGAATTTCCCCTCTCAGTTCAAGACCATCACCCTTGTCCTGTTACAACAGGCCCTGCTCAAAATAAAATAAAGCTATCTCCATTTTTTTTCTTGGTCTCTAAATCCTGAAAGGCCACAAGGTGTCCCTGGAGCCTTCTCTTCTCCAGGCTGAACAACACCCAGCTCTCTCAGCCTGTCCCCACAGCTCAGAGCGCTCAGGAAGCTGCAGCAGACAATACCTAGGAAGAGCTGGTGCCCTTACTCATATTGGCTGGTGTAGATGAACTTCATCAAGATGAGCTCCTGCATGTGTTCATGGAAGATGTCTTCCAGAGTCCGACCCCACTCTTCCCTTAGCCACGTCCGGAATTCCTGCAGCACAAGGAGAAGAGGGAAGATTTGCAGCAGTGATGCACCTCAGCATGACGTCACCTCATCAGCACAATTAAGTGGCAGCGCCACAGAGAAGGCAAATGCCCTGCCACAGACAGAGGATGGTGGCTGGATCTGGGAACAAGCACATGCAGCTTGTTTGGAAACATGCTTAATGAGTAAGTGATAGTGGTAGCTGCCCTGTGCCTGCCATAAATATCCTCCCCTTCAGAGAAATTACAGGTAGAACCAATGACTCCTCAGAACAAAAGCATAAGCATCACCTGTTACTGCAAAGCAGATAATCTACTACCTCTTTATGCCCCAACTTATCTTGCATTAACTCGCCTGTGCGCCCACAAGCTGACTCCTGTGCCCTATCCTGGCATGTTAAGTACAAAAGGGGCAACTTTTGAAAAGCACTGAAGATTTAGGAGGTTAAATCCTGCCAAATTAATACTGATGCATCTGAATCCAAAGGGTGCTTTGAAAACATCTCCTGAAGTACCTCTACACCAGCTCTGACAAGTTAATACCCTACCAAGAGTTAGTGTGATAACAGCTTACACTAAGATAGCAGCACGCCGAGTGATATTCCAAACCTGCTGGCTTTATCTTCTAAAGCCAGATCCTCCAATTACCATAATGCCACAGTCACTTAACACAGAGCTTTCAAAGTATTAAAGCATTTCCCATCTGCCACAGAACCAGAAACACTTAACTAAACCTTTCACCCAGCAGCTCCCCTTTAGCAGACAGACATTTTAAAGGGTTTGTTAGAAGTAGCAGATGTGTCAGCAGCAAACCCCACCACCTGGAACAGGTATTAGCTGAAGGCTTTCATCCTGACATATTTATACCTGCACCTTAAAACATGTGGCTGGAGTCAGGAAATCTGCCTTGATGGGTATAGCTGACACAGGATAAACAATTAAACAAAGCTTTTTTATCCCTTGACCAAGATGGCAAACAGTAGAAAGGTATCCCACTGACAAGCAGGTATTCAAACGCAGCTGGTGCTCAATATCAGTATGTGTCTGGAATGCCTTAATTAAACAGGCAGCACTATCAGTGTCTGGTGAGTGCTACACGTGTACAACATGTGTTGCTGTCTCTGGACAGGTCCTGCCATCAAACAGGAATGGTGGCACAGGACAGAAAGGTTAAAAAAAAGTGATGAGGCTCAAAGGCTACCTGGCCACAGAGAACATCCTAAACCAGCTTTCTGCTTCACAGGCTGGACGAGGCTCTGGCCAGCCTGATCTAGTGTGGGGTGTCCCTGCCCATGGCAGGGGGTTGGAACTAGATGATCCTTGTGGTCCCTTCCAACCCTGACTGATTCTATGATTCTATGTTAACACCTTGCTATGCACTGAGGTAAGGCATGGGGTCTCCAATCCACTATTCTGTGGGTGTATCACTAAACTGATCCTTAAATCACACCCTGACAAGTACAAAGAAGGTTCCCCAAGATTCTGCAGTTCTTCAAATGTGGCCACTTCAAGTTTTGATTCAAGTCACAGATCAATTCCACTCAAAGATTGTAGTAAATCAGCCAGAAGCTGCCAGCCTGGATTTTTGTGTCTGTGCAGACACACAGAAAAGAGAAAGCACAAGATGACCTCCCAGATCCCAACAACAGCCAAGACTGCTAGCAGAGAGGGGACACAGAAACAACTTTCATGCAGACTCCTGGCACAGCACTTACCTCTTGCCTTCCCCCTGACATCCGATGGTGATCCGTCTGGTTGCACTTCGTGGAGAACTCATCCTTCTTTACAATCTGTGGTTACCATGGAAGAGAATTTAACACATTGCGGACCTGTCCAGAGATGTCTAGGATGATGTAAACTAAGGCTGCTTACAGTAAATGCTTTACACAACAAATGTGACTGAATTTGCTACAAGAGAGAAATCATTAAGTGTAATCAAGTGAAGCAGCTATAGAACAGAAATAAAAGTAATGAACCAAACAAAGCATTCTAATGAAAGCTACTGGTTTTAAGTTGCTTCTTTATTTGAGCTTTCTTCTTCCAAGGAAAGGAAATGACCTCTCAGGAAGCTTTTGAAAGCATCCAGTGGAAGCTACAGTACACAGAATGGATCCATTCAGGGCACTGGAGGCTACATTACCACATCAAGGTCTTGTCTTATAGAGGGCTGTAAAACAGAAGAGGTCTGTGTGCCTGCTTGGATGTATTCACCAGCTGCACAAGGCTACTTCCCATATCCTTTCCCCCAGTCTGTGCACATACTGGTGCTGCCACCCTCCCACTGTGCTCCACCCCAAAGGAAGACAGTATAACAGCCTTGCTGTAGCACTGCCAGCGAACAAATTCAGAGCGAGGAACGGCCCACACAACTTGTCAGACACATAATGAGTGTAAAGCTGGCATCCATGCATACAACAAGGTGGTGAAACCACATCCCTTAAATAAAATTCTCATGGATTTTGAGGAATCCATTTCCAGAGCACACACACATCAGGCCTAGGAGAGAGGATGCTGAAAGCGCTAGAGGAGCTCACCTGGATATGGCCATTGTGAGGTCCCTTATGACCATACATACACTCGACGGTCGCAGATTTCCTCTCCATGAGATGAATCCTGAAGAGAGGTTTGAATCTCATGGGATCATCAACATGAGGGTCATGAGGTGGCAGGTACATCCACCCAATGATGAACAGACCATCCACCTGCAGAGGCATGGGAGACGAAGCACATGACATCAGCCTGGCATGCTTGCTAGTGAGCGTGCAGCAAGCTCTGGGGCCTCTTCTGCAGTGCAGCAGGAGCTGCAGAACAGCTTGCTGCATTTCCAGCCCCCTTTCCAGCAATTAAACCAGACCATATGCACTCTCTTGAGCAGAGAGGGAGAGGGCTTCTTTGCAAGGCTTCCTGCACCACTGGAAAACGACTGGGCTTTTATTACGGCAAACGACTTTGTGACGGATGCTTGGTGCGCAGGATCCAGAGGGAGAAACTGCACTGAAGAGACCACACAGCTAGTCAGACTCTTAATTGGTTTGAGAGCTCATGCTGGCAGACACTTGAACAGAGGAATTGTGCTTCTCATGATTCTCCATGCCTTTTGGACAAGGAATTGTTTGGCTCTGTTACTGACAGGCAGCACAGGAAGCAGAAATCCCCTCTGCTGAGAGGTGCAAGCGCCAGTCCTCTTTCTGCACGCCGAACAGAATCCTTCCCCTCTCCCTCCAGAGAAAGGAGATTTTCTAAACAGATCTGAGACACAAGCAGAGCAGCAGCACAGAGCCACACTTGTCTTTATAAGGTCACAGTATCATCTAAGGATCAGTGCATTTGGATGCACTCATACCAGTGCATGGAACAGAACCCTGCAAAACCCAGAGGCCTCATGATTTGTTACACTTCAACCTGTCAGTCGTTGAACCATGGTGCAAAGAACAAGGGTTGCAGGCAAACTCCTGGCCCAGCTCTCACCAGTACAGAATAAAATGTTGTTCATTAACTGTTCTCCCTAGCAGTGCAAGAGCTGCCAGGCTTTGTGGGTCTTCCACCAGTCATGCACTAGTACCGCTTCACTTGATGTGTAAGTGAAAACCACGGCAAACTACACAGGAAGGAGAGGTGCACAAGCTCAAGCGCTCAACCCTCTGCAGAACACTGAGCTGAAGGTAAAGATGATACTGTAAGTGATGGGTTCATGCTAAAACCTCTGCTATACTCCATTCACAAGGAATGGACTCCTGTGCCAGCCATGCAATGGCAGCATTGAACTCTTAAAAACATTTCAGGGAATGACTTCAGTTTTCTGTGTGCTCCTGAGGCTGTTTGGAGCCCAGGTGAAAAACAAAAGGGCTCTCTGGAGAAAGGTGGTGATGAAGAAAAGATCCAAGAAGCAATTTCTGGGTTCCAATCACATGCCTTCCACAGTGTGAAGATGGGAACCTGGTCCAGAAAAAGGCATATAAAAGACTCAGGCCTAGACACCCCAGCCCCCAGCAGGATGCACTCACTCACCACCACGTTCAGCAGTCCCCCATAGGGCCCAATGTCTGGCTGCCACAGTCCCAGGATGTGTCGGTATCGGTGCAGCACTGGGGAACAGTGAGAGACTGAAATGAGCACATCAAGCTAAAGAATTGGGATTTTAGGGAAAGAAAAATAAAACTGCTACCAGATTGCACACACCACTGACCAACACCACCCACAACTGTCATTACTAAAGAAGAAAAAAAAAGTGGTTACACCACAACCAGGCAGTTCTGAATTGAGGTCTCCCAGGAGGCTCATACAGATCAGTGTCATTCTCTGCAGCCCAGCTCCTGGCCCAGGCCAGGAGCAGGAATTAGTTTCCAGGACTTTGCACAGCCAGACATCTCACCAGGAAGTCCCAGAAAACTTTTGCAACGTGGTCCTGTTAATGAAAACACATGATACACCCAGAGCTAAAAACAAATAAAGTGTCTGCCATCTCCAGTTACCAAAAATGCACTTGATGCCTCAGGCTGCAAAGCAACAGAAAACATGGAAGGGCAGAAAGGCAGCAAGGAACAGGGAAATTCGAGTACATGGAAGAATTTCCCTGCCCTGGGCTGACAGAGGTGTCTCCAAAGTTAAGCATCTTTACAAACAGCCACCAAGAGAGCACGGGCAAAGCGCACAGGCCATGCCAGCTCAGGACGTCTGGTGGGGTTACCAGGTCAGTAACAGCCTTAAAAACTGTAAATAAGCAGCTATGCTTCAGCAGTGCCCAAAAGCTGCTCCCAAGCCCACCTCAAAGCCTGCTGCAGGTGAGGTTTCTCCATGTATCCCTCTCAGAGTGAGGGGCACTTTCAATCCTACCAAAACTGAAGGACAAGCGGGAGAAGATGCCTATTACAGAAACATCTCAACAATCCTGCTCTCTCGAGGACAGCTCAGAGATGCTTCTTGCCTTTCCCAGTCAGTCATGAATTCTGTCCACACAATTTCCTAACATGTCCAGCAACATTACACACAATCTGACATTTTAGGCAGGACAGAGATTATCTCTATGAAGATGGCAACAAGATGCTACGCCTGCCTTACAGCGATGTTCATGGCCAGCTGGGAAGGCCACAACAACCTGGTTTAGCCTACAGGACTGGCTTGAACAATGGCTTTTGCTTTGCATCTATTTATAGGAGGAACTGTGTTTCGGTGCAGCTGTTTACAACAGCTTTGCTTCATTAGCTACTTAAGACAGCGAGAACTAGAAGAGTGCTTTTATTACACAAAAGCAGAGAACTTCCACAGAGGTTCAGGACAGCAGGGAGGGTTGTCCAGAGCTGCTGCCAACTGGCCTGGAGGAGCCTTCTTCCTAAGCAGTAAACGATTTAAGATTGATGGGTTGGTTTCACCAGTGCAGCACAAACAGCACCAAGTCAAGCAAGCAAACCACATTCCCAATCTTCTTGTCTCAGTGCAGTAATTACACGTTAATAAATGGTATGTGCATAAGACACTCCACCCACCACAATCTGCCTTCTACCCTCTCTGGCATGGAGCTGATAAAACCCTGCTTTATTTTGTATTTTTAGGAAAGAAAACTTGATGCTAAGCTATCCAAGAGCGATGAGGATGTCTCACTTTCACTGCCAGCTCTTGTCTGAAGCACTCTCAGAGCTGTAGCTACAATTGATGGACTTTTCAACAGCAGGGAAAGTGCCTGCTCAGCCAGGCGAGCCCTTCCACTCTGAGACACGTGCCTGTTGAGGGCAGTTTGTGTGCTCACTGTGAGTAAACAGCCAGCTCCAGCTGCAGCTCAGCTTGCCAGAAGCCTTGGTGGTTTAGGAAATGTGGATGAGTCACAGACAGAACCTGCTTCACCATCTGCCCAAACCACCTGGAAAGCTGGGGCTGCAAAGGAGGGAGGAAGCCAAAAAAATCCCATTCACTTCCAGAAGAATCCCGTCCACCGGACAGCAGCATTTATGCTCAGCTTGCGTCTCTGCCCCAGCTGTCTGGCACCCCAGAAGTCTCCAAATGAGCTGATGGGAAGCAGGTTGCAATGGGGGCAGTGCTTCACCCATCCTCACCCTCCCTACACATCAACATCTGCGGCAGGGACACCTTAATGGAGGACATCTCCCTGACTTGCTCGGGGTGCTACAGACTCTGACCTCTCCTCCTCTTCTTCCAGGAAAGGATGTTACTAGGGAAAATGCTGCTAGTTGGCCAAATGCCCAAACAAGTCTCAAAGCACAAGCACAGCTCCATTTCCAAGCCTGGGGTGTCTCTGGGCTCCAGCAAGCCAGCAGTATTGCAGGGAAAACCTGACGAATTCCAGCTCTGGCTCTCCCTGGCAGGAGGCAGGATGAGTCTGACAGTTGTTTCCTTCTCTGCTCCTCAAAAGAAAACAACGCTTGGGTCTTTCTCCAAGGCTCTCCTCTGCTAAGCACACTGCCTGTTTTTCTCAATCCTGAAAAAGCCTCTTGCCTACCCGAACTTCTGAGCCCACATCCCGCCAAATGGAGCAAAAAAGCATCCACTGGATGCTGCAATACAACCTCTACCCAGCCTGGATATTACCCATATTGCCACAAGCTGCCCTGCATGGGAAGGCAGCTTGAATCCAGCTGGAAGCTGGCTAGGAAAAGCAACGAAAGCCCAAGCTCTCACCAACAGGAGGCTGTTTGGGAAAGGTCTAATGCCTGTGCTCTTTGCTAGACAGAGGACAGGGAAGCGACACTGAGCAAATGCAACTCAAGCACCACAGCAGTGGCACACCAGACCAGCTACAACCCCAGAATGGGTTATTAAAACAGGAGGAGAGCAGATGCTGGCAGATGTTACTGTTTTCACTAAATGTTATTTCATTACCTGTGTCCAGCCTGGAGAGCACAGGCCAAGAAACAAACAAATTCATGTGAGTTTGCAATGAAACCTGCAGGCTTTAAGGCAGAGGTAGCTCATTTTGAGTGGGAAAGACATCTGGGGAAGCAGGGTAAAGAAGTTTAGGCTGGAGGTGAGGAGAAAGTTCTTCACAGAGAGAGTTGTTGGCCACTGGAATGTGCTGCCCAGGGAGGTGGTGGAGTCCCCATCCCTGGAGGTGTTCAAAAACAGCATTGGATGTGGCACTTGAAGCCATGGTTTAGTTAGTCATGAGATGCTGGGTGACAGGCTGGACTTGATGATCTCTGAGGTCTTTCCCAACCTTACTGATTTTATGATTCTATGAATGTAAGCAGTTACTGCCCTCCAGCTGGTGATAACTGACCTGCTAGTGGAAAGAGCTCAGCGTCAGCCAGGCTTAGCTTAAAACCCAGGGGAAAGTGATCTGAGCTGACCTGGCTAATGCTGCAGGAATATGAATAAGGGAGCACACACAAAGTAAATCCTGGCAACACAGTCTTAATACAGAGGAAGGGAAAACAGGTAATCCCATCTTAAATCCCACTGGCTGCTCTTCAAATAACAGAGCATACTCCTAGAGAAAAGGGGCACCAGACATCACAGGTTTGGGGCTGCAGCTGTAAGAATTAACAGCACAAAATGCCATTTGAATGCCACCACCTTGGCACTTTTGGAACAAGCACCCAGGCACCAATCTACAAAGGAGTCCCTTGTCCTGTGGGACAGCTTGGATGTGCCTCTCCTTTCCATCCAGCTCCAGAACAAGACTGGCATTAGAGGCAGGGCTGTCAACCCTAAAAGCTTTCTACCAATTCCTGTTGTAGCACTGCTGCTGCTCCTCTGTCACAACTGCCATGACTGACACCATCTTCTCTGTGTGGCTTTCTTTAGCACAGGTAAGTCTGCAGCATCCACTCCACTCACTACTAAGTGCAAAAAACTGTATTCCCAAGCACCAGGGAATTAGTACCCCGAAGCTGCAAAACTCTGCAGACTTAAAAGAATCATTAGAGAGTGTTCAACCTGCCCTCCAAATACCAAACACTGGCTTCCTTAGTTGATGTGAACTAATCAGTATTTCTACTGCATTCCTGTGGAGCAGTAAGCCTTAATACCAATGTTTCCCTCAAATCAGGAGGGAATGAATAGATTACCCAGAGCAGCTTCTTCACTGCAGAAGGCAAATCATCATCTCTGAAACACCAGCAGAATGTTTCCTGGAGACTGAGATGGTGGTTAAAGGATTCACTGTGCAGGGAGAGAATTAGCATTCTTCACTGGGAAGGGCTGTGGATCCCAGTGCAGCTCATCCGGATCAAGACAAAGCCTTTGCCAGCCCAGAGCTTATTTAAACTTGCTTTGGGGGCCTTCACCAGGGTATCTGAATACTTCCTTCTGAGAGAGAAGCAATCCATGAAGAGCAGAGCAAGGGCTCCCCTGCTGTGAGCAAAGCCCCTCCTTTTTGCAGCCAGTCAGGGCCATTTTCTAACTCAAAGCACTTCAAAGTACCACCACACCTCACTGCACGCCCAGCCGGCACCGTCGCTCTGAAGGGTCTGAACTCTCCACTAACACTCCACAGAACTAACAGGAACCCTCCGTACTGCCCCAAGGCCCAGCCCAAAATCATCTGCTGAAAGCAACTTCACACTCCATGCAGCATCGGGTGTGTGCTCAGTGCGGGAAGCATCAACCAGCAGGAGGTACGTACGGCAGGTGTAAACATCTCTGTACTCCATGTGCTCGTAGTCGGGAAGGATTTTCATATAACGCCCCGACTTCACCCGTGGGTTTATACCTGAACAGACACAGCAGGGTGAGTACCAGCAAACTCTGCTCCACCACAGCCACCTAACAGCACCACCACTCGGGACCAAGCACCGGCTGCTGCACTTTGGCCACCACAACCCCATGCAGCGCTACAGGCTGGGGTCGGAGTGGCAGGAGAGCGGCCAGGCAGAAAGGGACCTGGGGGTGCTGGTTGATAGTAGGCTGAACATGAGCCAGCAGTGTGCCCAGAGGGCCAAGAAGGCCAATGGCATCCTGGCCTGCATCAGGAATAGTGTGGCCAGCAGGAGCAGGGAAGTCATTGTGCCCCGTACTCAGCACTGGTTAGGCCACACCTTGAGTCCTGTGTCCAGTTCTGGGCCCCTCAGTTTAAGGACATTGAGACTCCTGAACATGTCTAGAGAAGGGCAAAGAGGCTGGGGAAGGGTTTGGAGCACAGCCCTACCAGGAGAGGCTGAGGGACCTGGGGAGGCTCGGGGGAGACCTTATTGCTCTCTACAACTACCTGAAAGGAGGTTGTGGCCAGGAGGGAGATGGTCTCTTCTCCCAGGCAACCAGCACCAGAACAAGAGGACACAGTCTCAAGCTGCACCAGGGGAAGTTTAGGCTCGAGGTGAGGAGAAAGTTCTTCAGAGAGAGAGTTGATAGCCATTGGAATGCGCTGCCCAGGGAGGTGGTGGAGCCACCATCCCTGAAGGTGTTCAAGAGGGGACTGCATGTGGCACTTGGAGCCATGGTTTAGTAGTCATGAGGTCTTGGGTGACAGGTTGGACTTGATGATCTTTGAGGTCTTTTCCAACCTTACTGATTCTATGACCAGCTAACAGGCAAGTCAAAACACTCTTCAGACTTTGCTTCCAGCTGCAGTGTGCTGTTTGCTTGCTTCCATCAGCCCCGGCCTTGGGTACACCTGGTCAGTGTTCACACAGAACTTGACACATTCAAGACCCCCAGACAGTATTTACAGTGAATTCAAAGTGGAATCACACTCTCCAGACTGTAACAGGCACCACTGTCTTAACAGGACCGCTTAGGCCAAGTAACTACACAGACAGTGACCCTTGCATTAGTTATGCTTCCTAGGACTGAAGCTCAGTTCTCCCATTTCTCACACTACTCCTTACAGAAGCACTTTCAGTGGACAGAAAAGTGTCTGCAAGTCCTGCCAGTAGCCCCACATGAAATCTTCTGCAATTAAAGAGGTTTATGGGACAGTGGAGAAAAAGCCACACTACCAGGAAACTGGAACAGGGCAAACTATGGAATCTGAGCAGGAGAGCTGAGATGCTGCAACCTGAAAGGCAGAAAGAGCTGCCAAGCATTCTGACTTGAGAGTACCACTGCTGGTTAGGACTGTTGAATGGATATGGACACAGACCTTACTCAGAAGTGCAAAATCATCTACCACAGAGGTGGTTCTTGCATCAAGTGAGACTCTGAGCCAGTGGATGCTAGGGATTCAGAAAAGATTTTGTTGCAAAGGAAGACTGGAAATGTGTGTAAGATCTATTGAGGGCTATTAAATAAATAAATAGCATTAGACTTTGGAAATCTCCCACCCTGAGCACAGTCAGAACTGGGAGAACACTCAGGAAAGTATCACACAGGCTTGTCCTCTTCTCAGTCTTCCTTGAATGACTGGGCTACAGAAAGATCACAGCTCTGAGCCAGTGAGGCCATTCTTACATATAATTTGTGAACAAAAAGCACTAAGTATCATTGTACTAAATTTGAACCTTGCAACTCTTGAAGAGGTGAAAGACTTTGACTCATGAAGAGTTTTTCTACTGGCAGTGCAGAATCAAGATCCTACATGGCACGAGTTGTATAGCTGTTACCAAACCAGTATCACAAACACTGGATTGAATAGGGAGGCCACAAGTTCTAATGAAACTTCTCTGTGGACATCTAAGTGATAGCTCAGCATCACTCAGCCCTCCCACCCAGAAAAAATCAGGCAGTTCCAATCCTAATGCACAAATAAGTGAAGAGGGGCACTAGGTGATGAAATGATTTTCTTGTGGATGCCGAGCAAGTCTATTACAGATGGGAATAAAACCTTTCTACCTCTTCTTTCCAGCATCAAGATCAATGCTTAAGGTCATCACTGCTTCAGGGTTCAGCACATGCAGAAGCTGAGCCAGATTTTGGGCCTGCAAAACCTACAGAGACCTCCCACAATTGGCCTCTCTGCTTTTGTTCCATAAAGCAGCAGCTTCTTGGAACAGCCAGAAGTCATAGTTCACATGTTGCAGGTCAAATCTTGTTCTGTAGGATAAAGACCACAGGTAACAACTCCCTAAAAAAAAAAAAAAAAAAAAAAAAAAAAATCTGGTGTGAGGAACCAAGACAGCACAGCCTGGCAGTGCTGGTATGGGAGCTCTTGAGAGCCTTGTGTGGCTCTCAGCAACCAGCTCAGCTTCTGAATGCAAAGCTCAGGATTTGGTGACAGGGGAGACAGGCTCATCATGGATCTAGGCCTCTATCTAGTCCTTGGTTTCCCTCATCTGATGATGCCCTCACTCCTCAAACCAAGACAGAAGATATGCATCTGCCTTGGGTTTAAGGAGTTGGAGTCCCACCCCGCCAGACACTCCTAAAACACAACACCTCAGCAGAGGCCCGGCTCCGCCAGGCTCTCCTCTTGCAGGAGCATCCCAGAGGAATGCTCAGCCCTTTATAGGATTTTCCCCTCCGTCTCTTTTCACTGAGATCAAGACTCAGCTACACTAGGGCTATGACAAAATACCAGTTAATTCCTCAGCAAGATCTGAAAATGGCCCAACAGGGAAGGATGAAAACCCTTCAGTACTCTTTACTATCAAGTTAAATTACATGCTTTTTCTCCAGCGATGGACTGGGGGGCATCTGCTTAGTATTAAGTAAGATTCCAAACGTGTCAGCTTCACAGATGAACCTCCTGCCATTAGCAAGTCAGTCTGAATAACTTATGGCCTCAAAGTTTAATAAATATTCAAGGGCTACATGCTTTCAGAATCACTCCTAAGCAAGGGCACCAGCTCCAGCACTTACGTTTGGCATAGACGTCTCGACAGGACACTCCGGTGATCTCCAGCTTCCGCAGGTTTTCACAGACACCATATTCTGCAAAGACACACAGATGATAGTGCCAGCTCTGGTGCAAAGGTGTTTGCTACCCAGGATCTTGATATCCACTGTCTGAGGCAAAAGACAAAACCCACAACACCACCAACCACAAACAAGCAAGAAAAAATAAACCACCCAGATCTTATGAGGTGCATTACTGCAAGCTGCCACATTAGTCCAAGGATCTTATTTCTGCTTTGAAGAGGAAAAAAAGAAGAGAGAAAACATTGCAGTTTGGGAAATTTAACACATTTTACAAGCAAAATCTGCAACACACACAGAGCAGAAGGAACACACAAACACAGCAGAACTGCAGACGTTTACACCCAGCCCAGAAAGAGCGTGAAAAGAGCGTGGAAGACCTACTCGTTCCAGCTGGGATCCTAAGCCCGTTTAGATCAAATCATGATTGTGTGTAGTAATTATCTACTCCCACTGAGGCATCCAACAGGGAAAACTGCTTATTAGGATGCTAAAGAAAAGGTCAGAGACTTTAAAAAGAATGAAATGGAGACATAAAGCAGGCATCAGCATGTACAAATATGGTTACACTTGAAAGCAGATCAGATTGAAATGGGTTCTGTTGTACACTCGAATGCCTTTGATTGCTTACAGAACGCCCTGAAAACAAAGGGATTTGGAGATCTTAAAGGCAGCTTTGAAGCAGAAAATGAGATTCAATCCTTTTCATTTTCAGGAAGTCAACCCAGAATTTCTAAGAAACTCAAAAAAGAAACAAAAACCCCTACCAACATCTCAATGCAAGAACTCCTCAGAAGAGCAGAGGGAAGAAACGAGAGGAGGGAAATCCCTCCCCCCCCCCCCAAAAAAAAAAATAATCATCAACAGAAAACAGCCTGCTGCAGTGACCTTGGTAGATCTCAGTATGGAGAACCACCCTCCTCAACATCAAAGGCATCTACACCACAGATCAAACACCAGCTACCCCTAGCAATACCAAACATCTGGCAGATACTTTGACACCAAGTCTATTTGTGAAGACTTCTCATCAAATACGAAGCTTACTCTCAAGTCAGGCTTCCTTGAGTGAATCCACTCTGGCTGCCAAACACCACCACCTAATGCTGCCAACCTGCTGCAATCCGAGAATTCATTGTTCACATGTGAGAAAAGCAGAAGTTTCCCTGAATGAATCCAACCTCCTCCTGCCTATAAATAAATAAATACAGGTGTGGTAGATGATAAAGCACACACAAAGCTTACTGTCAGCCTGCCTCCAGGGAACAGATGTTCTGCAAAACATTACTTTGGGTGAGCACAGCAAGTTCAGTGAGGTCGTACATTCTGCCCACCCAACGTGCTGCCCTTCATTAAAAGATGCAGAGGTCAGTGGCAAAGTTCCTGCTGACTTCCCTAGCAGAAGCCAGAGGAAGCTCTAAGCATTATTAAAGGCAAGGTGGGATGAAGAAGCACAATTAGCCAGAGAGCAGACAGATGAGCCTGCAGGAAAGTACATCCAGCCCAGCACAAACAAGCTATTTAGTGCTGGGCTGGAGCCAAATGACCCAACACGACCATCCTGCAGATCTGTGAAACCAGAGCTCAGCCAGAGGCTGGAAATTCAGACTCACCCCACAGCTCACCCTGCATCCATCCCCCTGCCAGAGCTATCCAGGCTTTCACCCACTATGTGTACATATGCAGAGCCTTGGTAAAGAGCTGGGGCATCACATCAAAGGGATGGAAGGAACAGTATGTTTCCCCAGCTGATCAGAATGTTTGACATCTTTATGACTGAAACAGCATGGCCACAGCCTGCTGTTTGGAAACAGCCAACTCTTTTCCATGTAAACAAACACTCACCTGGCCACAGAACCAGTCAGGCACACGCTTCGCGCAGCAGGCATTGCAGCCAGATTAGATTCGGTGTCACTGAAGATATTTATACTGCATCAGAAAGGGAGGAGACATGCAGAGGATCCTGCCCAAATGGCACTTTTCTGTGTTGCTCTCCAACAGCACAGTGATGTTTTTTCTTCCTCCAGACACTGCTGATTTTTCCCAGAGCATCTTCCCTGTAAATCGCTCTGAGAGCAAACCCGGTGCACTGCAGTGGTAGATCCACTACCAGGAGGAATCTTGAAACAACAGGGTGGGGTGGGAAGTGATTTGGTGTTAAAGCTCTATCATGTTTTTATGGAAGTGTCCTTGATAACCTGCAGTGCAATTTTGTGGAAGCCAAACCACTGCTAAAGGTGCATTTCCTAAGTGCTGCTGTTCAAATATTCCCTGGAAAGAGTCCAAGTTCTCCCAAGTAATACCAAGCTCCTTTAAAAAGTGGTGGTTTAACACTCACCTCATTTTCTGATAACTGGTCCTTATCCTGCCATGTTCAGCAAACAACTGCAGAGAGTCAAAACCCCAGAGTGATGGCTTAGCTCTGAGTAAGTGTATCACTTAAGCTCTTCTGACCCAGGAGCTGTTAACACCACAATGGCCACTTGGATGGGTAAAATCATTCTGTTGGCTCACAGTGCCTACAAAACCTCCTAATATGAGAAAGAAAGCTGCCCATATTTTATCTGGGTTTTTTTTTTTTAATCCAGAAGACAAGAGGGATATAAAATCAACAGTAAGTAGAACTTCAAGATGATTACAGAAAAAAAGAAAAGAGGAGGTTTTCTTTATGGAGAGTAGAAAGTCTTTTCCAAGAAAGCTTTGAAGGAAGGGTTTGAGCTTTCTGGGCAATTCCACTTCAATGCAATTAAGTCTATTTTAAGGAAATGTATCTCAGTGCAGCAGATCACTGAGTGAAGTATTTTAAGGAGTTAACAGTCACAGAAATCCACACATGAAACTCATACCAGTAGAAAATGGCTCCTTAATCCTGCTTGCAAAGCAAGGCTGGGATTTGGGTTTGAAAATCTCCCTTGACCGGCTGGAAAGACCCTTTTGATTTGGTTTAGAAGGAGTGCTTGAAAGATTTACCAAACACACAGGGACACAGTGCTGTTTCCATGGTCCTATGCACTGGAATTTAAAGGACCTGGAAAGGCAGTCTGTGTTTATTATCAACCACTTAATCCTTTTGCAAGTGTAATAATTTACTCCCTGGCTTCCTCTCACCACAGGCACTTCTCAGCCTCTCGTTCTCTTCTCCTTTCCACAAGGAGCCATGTCACACACCTCCCTCTCCATGACTTAAAATGACTTATGCAATCAAATAAGGATTTTCCAACCCAGGGAGGGGGAAAACCCCTCTGCTCCCACCAAAGACCAAATTACTTCCCTTTCTTCCTCAGTGTGGCAGCTGCAAGCACCGAGCGTGGACATCCGCACTTCAGAGGAAATTAGGATGTCTGGCAGAGCTTGATGCCCTTTATCATCACCACACTTCCACTGTGCTCTAATCAAGTCTTCCAATTACTGCTGGATAAATGTGTTGCTACAAGGCTGTACACAGAGCAGAAGACACAGAAACTTACTGGATTATTCCAGAGACCGCGAAAATGGGACGTTCTCAAACTAGCATCTACAAAACACCAGGTGGAGGAGTTTGAAACTGGCTTCTTGTTTCCAAAGGCTGAGCTACCAGATTAACTCTCTTGGGCCCAGGAGGCCAAGAAGGCCACACACTGAGTAGTGGGTTCAGTTTTGGGGTCCTCACTACAAGAAAGACATTGAGGTGCTGAACCAGGTCCAGAAAAGGTTGGTAAAGGGTCTGGAGAACAAATGTTGTGAGGGGCAACAGAAGGAACTGGGGTTGTTCAGCCTGGAGAAAAGAAGGATCAGGGAAGACCTTCTGACTCACTGCAACTCCCTGAAAAGAAGCTGGAGCCAGGGGGGGCAGTCTCTTCTTCCTAGTAGCAAGTGATAGGACAAGAGGAAATGGCCTCAAGTTGCACAGGGGAGGTTTAGGTTGGACATCAAAAGAACCTTCTGCACTGAAAAGGTTCTCAAACACTGGAACAGGCTCCCCACAAGGCAGTTGAATCCCCATGCCTGGAGGTGTTCAAGAGCCACAGAGGACTGGTGTTGAGGGACATTCTTTAGCACCAGATTTGGTAGAGTTAGAGGATAGCTGGACTTGATGATCTTAAAGCTCTTTCCCAAAAAAAACCAACTCTATGATTTTAAAATGCACCAAATACCTTCCTAAATGCTTCTCCCAGGGGAAGGCTTGTTACTACCACCGAGACATTCTGCAGGGGCTGAGCAGGAGGAGATCTGAACTGCAACGAATGAAAGCATTTGCTGAAATCCTACAGCAAAAGATGGGTAGCTTCAGCACTACAGCTCACAGCAGATCTAAGGATGATTCTCTGAAGGATGGCTATGGCTAGTGAGCACCTGCCATGAGCAGAGAGAAATGGCACCAGCTGTACTCTAAAAGCCAAAGAACATAGTCAGAAATGAAAGGAATTCCACAGTGGTTCCCTGAAGAAACACAGTGCACAAGGTTTATCCTCACAAAGCCAGATTAAAGCCTTGTGACTCATTAAAACCACCTTTGTGTTTACTAGGGAGCAGCACCACAAGAAATTGGTCCTGCTGTGGGAGCAGTTGTACCTCAAACTTCTGTGTGGATTCTCCAAAGTCTTGTAGGAGCTGAACAGTCCCCTCACTGGGTGTACGAACTCAGTTTCCAGCTCTTCTCCACTTGCTGAATGTTGACACCTTTAGCAGCTTGGCTGACACTTTTCAGCTGGTCCAAAAGCAGTTGGGGGTTGTTGTGACAAACAAAAGCTTCTCCATCCAAGTTCTAGGCATTATTCTGAATTACTGGTCTGTTCCCATGTGCTCTGCTGTTTTAAGATGAAAGCAGTTATCATTTAGAATGGACTATCAGGTGTCAATAAAGGTAGGTCAGGCCACCAGCCAGTGTGAAACAGGCTTTAATTCTGCTCCCACTGCAGAGATCAGCAATCTCCTATTTATAGAAAACATGAAAGTGACTGTGAGCCTCTTCTTGCCAGAGAAGCAATTCAGAGACATTGTTTACCCCAAACAGTTGCAATGTTAAAAGGACAGCAGCCCTCACAGCCATGCCAGCCTTACACAACTACCCCTGGTTAATCCCAGCACTTTTCCAGTTCACAACCACAAGCAGAAAACACCTTAGTTCCAGGAAGATAGATCCTCTGGATGTCCTCAAGACTATTCTGAGACTGAGTCCCCCTCACAACAGTGCAAAAGCAAGATACCAATGCTTGACAGACCAACCTGGGCAACAGCCAGGCTTTTCCTTACATCCAGTGCTGCTCATGGCGAAGACAAAGGTAGGAAATAGCCAAAACAAAGCACTGCACCAATCAGCATCTCCTAAAGAACTGGTCTGTTTAATTTTAGGACTTTGTCTCTTTACTGTTGTGCATTTCTGAGAACACAAATAGATTTGCTTACACAACTAGCACAAAGTTTACATTTTCAAGTTACCTCCTGCAAGAGTTCAGCTCTGGATCATCATCATCAGGGTGAACAAGCCACTGATACAAGGAGTATGCTAGGAGAGGCACACGTGCTTTCACTCTAAGACATGCAGCTTCACAGGAGTCAGGCAGACACAAGCACACACTCAAGGACTGTCCTCAGTTGGGAAGTGGTTTGTTTTTGACAAAGACTACAAAGAGTAATTGTGTTTTGTGTTTGCCTGTCAGTCACCAAGTACAGCTATACAGAAACACAGCACAGGGGAGTCTCAACTCCATGTGTTCACATACTAATATCTGATGTTCCTATACATCCTCATCACACTTGCACTCTTCACACAGTGCCATGCTACATCTGAGCACCCTCAGCAGCTGAGCATGTGCAACACTGCACTGGCTATATGCAATTAACTGCAAATCAGCTCCAAAATTGGTGATAATTATATACCCAAGTGTACAAACACTCAGAGTTACAGTGCCACCACCACACTAACTACCCACACTGCTGTGTGGGGAAGCACAAAGCTCTATGAACCGTGCAAGAAGTCCAGACTAGAATCTGCTTGGAGAACCATGGCTGGTTAACAGATTGCAGTCACACTTTCATAGATTTAGTAAGTTTTTCAGCCAGGAATCCTCACTCATGTCTGTTCAGCACAGCTTGTGCACCACGCCTTTGGTACAATGTCTACCTCAATCATACCAGCAGCCCCCAAGGAGCTCTCTGACACTGGTTGGACTGGGCACATCAGGAAACAGAAGAAACAGTGTGTGAAAAGAGAATGAAGATTTGGTTTATGCATCTCTCACCTTATAGCCAGCTAAGGACCTTAGAAGAGCAGTGGTAATACCTTCCCTTCCCTTCTGGTTTAGTTTTAGCCATTCCAAGGCCATTGTTTCTATAAATATCAACTAAGCTTTTGAATGCTGCTTTATCCACTGGCAGGAAAATCCAAGGAGTAGTCAAGAATCTAATAATGCATGTCCCCATCAGGCCTATTTTAGTGGCTCCTTCACAGGACAATCTAGCTTACATTTAAAAATTATCTCAGTTTCTATAGAAACATTTTGCCAGGATCATAACACAGCAAAATAATTAACCTATGAAGCTTTGCAAACCACACACAAAGGTCCATGAGGACTCTACACCAGCCGTTTATTAACCTGCCTCCAAACCCCAACGTTAAGTTATTGGGCCACTGGGATGATCCCATGCTGAACACTGGAATAAGAATGCTTTGGTAGATGTTTTCTTCAGCCTTTGTACTGTGCAAGGGTTCTTGGATGGTGCTGATAAGGCAGAGATACATTAAACCTTGAAGGAATGAATCTGGACAGATCCCACTGCCTACGGCAGGTAGCCACTCTCATGCACCCAAATTCTTCATCCCAAAGCCCTCACTGGTATCAAAAGCAGAAAACAAAATATACATGACTTCATGTGCTGGCAGCAGAGGCACCTGGCAGGATCAGACTACGAAGAAAGAGGATGAGCACAGCAAGGCAGACGTTGAAGGGTGGGACAGCTGCTGGCTTAACAAACAGGACTGAGCCACAATGACATGGGGAAGAGGATGAGGAGTACACAGTAAGAATTGCAGCCTCACAGAACAGGGCTGCAGCAACACAGAACTTAGGCACTACTGAAAAAAATATGCCCCCAAGCCTTTGCATTAATGCAGCACAGCACCCTCCCAACAGGTATTCCCCAGGAAATAAATGCCCATGCAAACCTGGAACTCCTCCAAATCTGGCCCCATACTTCCCAAGACCAGGAACAGATGACCTTACCCAGGCAAGCCCTCCTCCACCCACTCTAGACCCCCGTGAGCTCACTGCTCCTGCTTTGCCTGCTATGTCTCCACAACCCCAAGACCCGGTCCCATACCTTCCCCCCAGCTGCCACCTCAGTTTGATGCCCTTTGATGGGGGCTGCTCATACGTCACCCCTTTTCCAGAAAGGGACACCAAGAAGGGACCGCACCCCAGAGGGCCCAATATATGCCCTCTTCTCCATTCTCTACACATGGAGCCCTGCATGCACCCCTCGTGATCTCGTAACTCGCAACCCCTCATGCCCCAGCTCCTCCCTGCACCAACCAGGCCCCCCACACCATCCCCTTTCCGAGCCCCTTCAGGACCCTCACTCCACCTCCTCACCACCCCACCACCTCCTCGCACCCTCCGGTTCCTCCTGCACCCTCTGGACCCAGACCTCGCACCTCCGGACCCATCTCTCCACCTCTGCAACCTCCGGGACCCTCCCTGCACGCCCTGGGGCCATCCCCTCAGAGCATCCCCCGGGCCCCCAGGTCGGGGCTGGCGGTACCTTCGCGGCAGCGCCGCCGCCAGATCGTGTCGGTGCGGAGGATGCGGCGGAAGGTGGTGCAGACGCGGGCCAGGCTGGGCAGGTCGGTACCGGGCAAGGAACCGAAGATTTGGACCAGGAGTTCGGGAGGCAGCTCCAGGAGAGACAACGGGGCCCTGCCGGCCGGGCCGGCCTCGGCGGGGTGCGGCGCGGGCCGCCCGCCTTCAATGCGCTCCGCCACCTCGTCATCCTCCGTGACCCCGCCGCCGGCCTCCTCGGGGTCAGTGTCAGTATCGGGCTCGCTGTCGCCGGCTCCCCCGCGGCGCTGCTCCCGAGCCGCCCCTCGCCGGCGGCAGCCGCGGGCCGGGCCCACCCCGCAGAGGCGCGCGCACACCGCCATGGCCGTGGCCGCTCTGCCCGCCGGGGCGGTGCGCAGCTGAGCGCAGAGCCTCTGGGCCCGCCCACCAGCGCGGCGCCGCCAATCAGCGCCGCTCCAAGCCCCTCACCGCACGGCTTTCCGCGGCAGCTGTATTTCCTAGCGCGCCCCCTAGCGCTTCGGGGGACTGAGCGGTTGGCGGAGGGGGCAGTGGCCGGTAACGGGCTGTGGCTGCACCGCGCTGCCAGGCTGGAGGAGATCGAAATCGCTCCCCTGGCCAGCTCCCCGCAGCCCCTGTCCCGCCCAGTGCTGAAATTCGATTTAAAAAAGCAGCAGAGCTCCGTTTCTATGGGAAGCCCCTGGCTGCCCGGCGGAAAAAACAGAGGAAACCACTCTTGCCCCGTGTGAGGATCGAACTCACGACCTTCAGATTATGAGACTGACGCGCTACCTACTGCGCTAACGAGGCTCCTCGAAAACGCTCCCCCAGCGCACTGTCCTTGTGGCAGAGGCATGCCTTGGTCTTGCCTGTGCCTTGAGGAGCTTCCTGCATTTCTACATAAATGGCTCTTTTCCTGCAGCAGAGACCTGTTTTGAGTTTGATATCCCCCCCCCAAATTTATTCATTTCCCATTATTTTCTTCAAGACAGACCTGACTCTTTTGGGTTTTTTTTTCTTCCCCCCACATGGCTTCTCTTTCTCATAGTCTGCAAAACACCTGCAATCCTGAAAGGGCCTCTTGGGGTTTTTCAACATCCCTCAGGCCTTCTCAACATCCTTAGGTGTTCTCAAACATCCTTCAGAGTTCCTCAATTTTCTTCTGGGTTCCTCAACAACCTTGTCCAGCTCTGCTATCTGGGAATGGATTATGAGGGCTTTGACAACATGCTCACAAGAAAATCAAGTTATTTCCACATAAATACAAAAACTAAGGCAATCCTGGTTTGCTTCTTTGCTGTGAAGAGTCGCTGCTCACCTGGGAT
Organism: Picus viridis; assembly: GCA_033816785.1. Lineage (NCBI taxonomy): Eukaryota > Metazoa > Chordata > Aves > Piciformes > Picidae > Picus > Picus viridis. Next base: position 11,680,869 of record CM066591.1, on the reverse strand, counting down.
GTCTTCAGTGAACTCCATGCATTCATCCAGAAGAGGGTCCCTTGTGGTGCCAGATCCTAATGGACAGTGAAGGTCTCAAGGCAACAGCCACCATTACAATTAAGTGACAAATACCTACATCGGAAGAAGACAGGAAAACAGACATTTAATTGATGCAGAAAGTCCCCAAACCTCACCCACAAGAATCACTGCAGGGAGGCCACTCACCTGCAGCGCAAGCAGCAGGCAGAAAACAGAGGAGCAACAGACCTTTGAGCATCAGTCAAGAGGAGATATTTAGGTTGTGCTGGACAGCCCAAGGATTTTGCCAAGAGTCTAGTGGGTAACCCATGTTGTTAGTGGGACAACATCCTGATTTCCAAGGATTTGGATGGCCATACATACAAAACGATCAGGTGATGAGTCCAGGCTGTGAAGCTTGTGGTATGACCAGAACTGCTTACACCATGAGTAAACACCCGGCTTCTTACAGCCTGACCTGCTGCATTCCTTCTTCCAACACTTCCTGCATGCAAGGATTTCATTTTTAATAGTGTGCTAATCTTTGGAACTTCAGTGATGGACACATTTAGTGCCCACAGTTCTGATTAACTTCAGAAAAGCTCCTCCAAGCATCTAAAACAAGGCACATGGGCAATGAGTCACCTAAACCCAGCATCAGCTGTTTGGAAATACGTCTGTAGCTGTTCTCCACCTGCATTGCATCACATGGTTTTTCTCCCACATTACATTACAAGTTTCTGACACAGCCCTAGAAGGTCTTGTCACATTTGTTTGTTTAGGAACTGATGGATTCATGGAGAGCACAGGGAAAGTACTGATGGCAAGGATTTTTGTGTGAATGAAAGAGAAGAAGTCCTTGGTGACATTGCCTCAAGCAGAAACTCAGCACTCTTCAGCATACACATGCTTTTCCCTCTTTTCTGTTTTCTATTTTTATCTGGACTTTCTCCTTTTCCTCCTAATGCTCCTGCTGTTCCTAATCACCCTACAACCTTCTCACCCTCTGATCCCTATATCCTTATCCCACAGCCTTGGCTTCCTGGATCCCTTGGCTTCATGGATGCTGAGCCACCATGTCTTGCTCTGATCCCTCAGTGATCAGAATTTCCCCATGGCCTACTGACCCTCTTTCCAGTCCAACACAGCAGAAGGCAGGACAGCCCATCATAAATCCATACCAATTCCCATGGAGCTCCATCACTCCACAGCCTTTTCCTCCAGGTTAAGAAGAAGGGTAAAAGCCTGTTGGGCCTACCTCCATGCTGCATTGATGTCACCTGTCAGGGACTGCAGCAAAAGTCAGAGACAATGTGACAAGCCCTGTGGGCTCTCCAGGCTTGGGGTGACTGCATTGCCTCTTCTCATGGAGCAAAGATGAGAAACAATCACTGTCTTCACTCCAAGTTTCAAGACCCAGACAGAGAAGGTTTCCACGGTGCTGTTCTCGGGGAGCATTACACAATAATTACAAGCAAAGTTTGGAGGCTGGGAACTGTGAAGCTCCTTGAGGCTCAGAAGATGGAGAGCTGGTGCAGAACAGAGCACTTATAACTGAATTCAACTTACAACTTCAGTGTTTACCACTCTGATATCATAGATTGGTTTGGGGAGAAAGAGACCTTAACTAGTCCAACCACTCTGCCACAGGCAGGGCCAGAGAGCAGGTGGCTCAGAGCCCTCTCCAACCTGAACTTGAATGTCTCCATGGATGGAGCATCCACAGCTTCTCTGGGCAAGCTGGGCCAGTGCCTCACCACTCTCACAGTAAATTATTCATTCTTAATACCTAACCAAAATCTCACCTCTTTCAGTTTAAAACCATTGTCCCTCATCCTATCACTACAGTCCCTGATAAAAGTCCCTTCTTATCTTTCCTGTAAGCCCCCTTAAGTACTGAAAGGCCACAAGAAGGTCTCGCTGGAGTCTTCTCCAGGCTGAACAACCCCAACTCTCCCAGCCTGTCCTCACAGCAGAAGTGCTCCAGCCCACTGATCATCATTGTGGCCTCCTCTGGGTCCTTGTGAGCAGATCCATCTCGTTCTTACACTGGAGGCCCCAGAGCTGGACGTCATCATACTACAAAACTGGCTTTTTCTCCTCTCTCCTTTCTCCTCTGAATCCATTATCTCAATCTACCAGCTTTTATAGGGGAACCAGTAAAAGTGTGTCATCATCATCTCCCATCCTCTGTGGCGCTACCAAGTGTCTGAGCATCCTTCTCTGTAAACATTACCACAGTAATAGCCCAGAGCTTTCCAGTCTTGCAGCTTCAGATGGGCAGCTTGGAGCCATTACCACAGGGCTCTTCAAAAAAGGACATACCAAAAGGGGAAATGTTATTGTTTCATTTCCCTTCAGCAATTAAGGAGCTGATGCAGCTCTCACTATAGTCAATTAGTCTTCGCACTCACTCTAAAGGGCTTTGGATCCATCCCAAAGTCAGTGTCCTCATTTTCTACAATCCTGGAAGTGTTTATGCCTTCCTAGCCTTGGAGGGGGGATGAGCCAGCTGATGGCACATCCAGCCAATTACAACCTGAACAGTTAGGAGAGAATTATTTATCTTCCATTTGGCAAGAGAGACAGAGAAGTATGGCAAGGCAGGCCGAGACAGATGAACAAACCCTCTTTGCAAGCCCTGTTTGCCACGCAAAGCGTGTGCAGCATGGGTTTTTGGCATAAGCCTGCAGTGTGATTTCTGCTTTGTAATAAGCATCCTCAGAGGCAGGACACTTTGAAGAGAGAATATTTCAACAACAAGGCCAAAGCATTTTGCTATGGCTTTTGTGATGTACATATTTTCATCTCAAATATCCTTTCTGCCCTATTTTAAGGTGGAAAATAGCTCTTCTTATCTCAATTTTAGCGTTTCCCACCTTCTTCTTTTCTGTCTGGACATTGGTCTCACCACGTTTTTCAGGATAAAGTGGACAGGCTGGGCTCTTTGGGGAAAATCCAGAGCACTGCAGAAAAAGCTGCTGATGACTCAGGAAGTGTTTTGCATCCTTCTGCTTTAGAGCTCAGCTCTGTGCCCTTTCTTTATAGAATCATGGAATTATTTTTGTTGGAAAAGACCTTTAAGATCACCAAGTCCAACCATGATCTAACTCTACCAAGTCTGGTGCTAAACCACGTCCCTCAGGACCACATCTCTGCAGCTATTAAACCCCTCCAGGGATGGGGATTTGACCACCTCACTGGGGAGCCTGGGGGTGGATTATGAAAGAGGTTATGGTCTTTCTTCAACATACTGACCTTGCCATGAGTTGATATGACGATTAGCTGTGGTCAGGTCATGAGTGCTTGGGATCACCCAAGACTTGACAGCACTTCTACTAGAGGCAGGTGTCACTTCAGCTTTGGCCACAGCCCAGCCTGGCCCATTTCATTCCACCACACACCTCTGGCAGCTCAGTCTGCAGAAGCATTATCCTGTCCAGGACAGATCATGGGACAGACAGTCAGGTGTTTGAGATGCTATTACTGGCTTGGCTGCTGAGCAATGGTTGTGCAATTATAGGCAGCTCACTGGAACCTCCCTGTGCCTCTGTTTCTTACGATGTAAATAAAGAGGGGGTTTGCTGAAGCCACAGGCCACACAGTACTCAGTTCATATTTGAATATGACTGGAATTGCTTAAATCCTAGCAATGTTAAAAATCAGTGGTGAACCTTGCAGCACGCTGCATTATTCTACCATTTCCCTGCTACGTCTCCCGGGCTCACACTGTCATTACTGCCTGCCAAGAGGTTATGGATCCTTTAGAGTGAAAGGTAGTGCATAAACACCAGTTATTTTTGCTTACATCAACTGATTCACTCTGTTTCCCTGTAAAACCAATGACTCCCACTTAAAGCTTGATCCTGAAGCCAAGAAACGTTTGGTGGAACAGCAGTAGCTGATGTCAGGGTTACAGCACAGTGATGTCTGGGCTAACGCTTCTCTCAGTGGGGCTGCAATGAGTTTTTAGCCAAACATTCTAAGGAAATGATGTTTTTTGTGATGACATTGCACATGCACCTGTGTTAGCTCAGAGTTAACATCCAGAAAAGTATCTAATAACCTTGAAATCGTTCTGTTCCTCAAGTTTCATGAAATAGGTGGCCAGAGAGAGGAGACACAGTGTTAGCATCCCCCACTGAGGGAACGCTAACAGCTTCTTCTGCCATTAGACCACAGAAAAAACCCTCCCAGAGAAAATGAGTTTAGTTTCACTTTTCTCAAATGACACTTTTCTATCCCCACAAAAGAGAGAGGTTTTGCCATTCTCATCACCCCTTGCTAAAGTTTTCCTAGCTCAGAAGGTGGCTTTCACAGAGAAATTAGAAATCTGGGGATTTGTGCACCACATTAAGGCAAATTTAAGATTGAAACTTCTCCAAAGAGTTATTTTAAGGCATTGCAAACAATTCACTACAACATGATTCTGCCTGGAAATCTGGGTAACGGCTGCACACTGTGTTAAAAAAGCCAAGGCCCACATTTTCTGCAGCTGAGAGGGATCAATAAGAACATTTTGCATGATAATAACCAAGGGAAGGTATCTCTACTGAGATTTAAAGGTAACTCTCAGCACACACTCTCTTTTATTTTATAAGGGCTTTCTCTCCAGGTTTCTGGCGAATTTAATACTGCTGGCAGCTGCTGAGCTAATAGCCCTAGACACTGAAGTGCTGTCTTCCAGCAAGGGTGTAGCACTGCAGAGGAATAGCTCTTTCCATTCACTGTAAAAAGCCTTTTCAGCAGTGTTGCAGCAGAGAAATCAGGGGATGGTTTATAATTCTGATTGTGAAATACAATCTCTTTGTTGTGAGGCAGCTCATATGGAAAGAAAAGAAAAAAGTAGGAAAAGTGGGAGTTTTTCCCCAGGGAAATGCTGTAAATATCAACTAGGGTTTGGAGTCACCATTCATACTGCCTTTTTAAGAACAAAAACGCCCAGACAGCCTTGTGGAAGACGTAACAGTTGGGAAAACCTGGCGCTTTTGGAGCCGTAAGGTATCTTGCTGTATAGGGTGCAGACACGAGGATCTGAGCTGGAATCCAAACCCAGCTTGTGCTCTAACCTGCTTTCTACGTTCGGGCAGGTCACATCTCTTTTGCTTCATGAAAAACTAGAGTTGACAGGCATTGTAAAAGATTATTTACCCCATCCTTCTCCCTCAGATAAGAGCAATTCTCCCTAAACTCTTCAGAAAAGCTGTTTTACTAATTCCTTGTTAAATAAAAATATCTGATGGTGACTATTCCACCACTTTCCTAGGCAATTTGTTTGGTGTTCTACTATTCAACTCTTAACCCAGCATCTCATTTCTATTGCCTTTTCCAAGATGTAAGCTCATTATTTCTTGTCCTAGGCTCACTGCATGCAGAGAAGACTTAATTCCCTCCTGCTCTGCAGCAACCTTCTGCATATTTGAAGACGATATAATGTCTCCTTTCAGTTCAGTCTTCTCCTCCTCAGACTAAATGCTTTTGTAAAGTGTTCTAAGACCAGAATAAAAATGCTCTGCAGGCTCGATCTTTAAAGGGCTCTGTTCCAGTGCAGTCACTAAGTTTGAAGCAAAAGCATTTTCAAAAGCAGCATTTTCTCACCAGGGATGGAGAACTGCGCTTAGGCAAAGATGGTCCCAAAGCCTATGTCCATGCTGTCGTTCCAACTGTGCCTAACACCTTCCTCAGCTCCAGACTCGCCAACTGTCTATGCTGTCGACATGCAGACACAGGCGAGGGCTGAGATGAGAAGGGTCAAGCGAGTCTCAATGTAGATCTAAGTTTTCCTTCTCGCAGTCTCTGCAGATTATTCATGAGCGGAACGTGTTGATAGCCCAGCCTGTCAGTAGATACTCTGATTGTGGCTCTTCCTAAGCACCATATGGATGCTTTCAGCCTGAGATGCAGCCCTGCTAACAGTTGGTAGTGTGGATGAAAACCACACAAGCTCAGTATCGCCAGCCCTGCCACCAGGACTCACCTGTACACCCTACAAACAACACCACCACATGGTTTCACCAGAGCTTGTCCTCCAGCCTGCAGCCACACAGCCTGCAGCAGCCCTTGAGGTACCACAGTTCTGAGAGTGTGGTGGGATTTCCTCAGCCTGGAAAACAATGTTTAAAAGGCACTTATTTAAATATGAACAAATTCAGTAAAACCAGACATTTGGGGTTGCTAATTTAAGTTTCAGAAGTATCAGCTTTCTAATGACCATCCAACATGTGTCACCTGCTGTCCCTGGACAGTGATGTGATGGGTAGAGCATTCATGGGCCTTAGGGCTATTTTTCTTTCCTTTGGTTAGTCACATTTTTAATGGTCTCATCCTATAATTATACAGCCACTGGAACTGTATGACCCTGAATCACAAAATTAGGTAACAAACCCTCATTCCAGCATGTGAGTGCAGCATTACCCTAATTTCAATGGATCAATCTACTGTCCACCCCCCCAAAAAAAAAGGTGCATAAACCTTGATAATCTCTAAGCTGGTAAGAAAACCATCCTTCTCCCTATGTTCATAAGGACACTGCCACAACTCCCTTTCCTTTCAGCCACAGAAGTTGGATTGTACAAGATTGTGTAGTCCTATTGCTGCAAATTTGTTCTTGTATTTCAAAACAAGGTGCCGGGAACATATGTGAGGGAAAAAGAAAGAAAGGCAGCTGAAAGTCTACAGCCAACAGCTTGTGTCAGAAAGCTGCTAAAGGAGGAAACAGTTGGGCATTTATAATGGCGACACGGTATCTGCAGGATGAAGGCGAGCAAGCTTGGCTTGTGACTGGAATTGTCTGTGATCTAATCAGATCCTGACAAACTGCATGGAACTGGGTGGTGGGTTTGGAAGCGAATTGGAACACCTGCTCCTGAAACTTTGCTCCCCTAATAGAAACGTTACCACGGCCTCCTCGTACTTGTGTCTGTGTGCTGGAGGCAAACTGAAAGCAAAATCACCCAAACTTGCGCCTCTGCACACAGGCAAAGTCACTTAAGAGCACATTGTTGAGGGGAAAGACGGATGTGGCTGTGTGTTGCTGAGGGGGAACGTGGCAGGACACAGAGGTGGCCATCACCATGTACTGCTGAGGGTGGCCACTGGGAGGGCACTCTGCGGTAGCCATGGCTATGTGTTGTCAAGGAAGAACATGGCAGACACTCAGGAAGGCACGGCTGTCGCTCACAGAGAGCGTACAGTAGCTGGACACGCTTGAGGAGGCCACACCTGTGTGTCACTGAGGGTAGACACTAGCTGGGTACTGGAGTAGGCCATGGCTGTCTTTCACCGAGGGTGAACACTGGCAGGGCACTCCTCAGGTGGCCACGCTGCCCGTCACTGAAAGATGGGCACCAGCAGTGCGCTCCTGAGGTGGCTGTAGCCATGTGTTGCCCCAGAGGTGCATGTCAGGACACTGAGGCAGCTATCACACCTATCACCAAGGGTGGACACTGGCAGGGCACAGAGCTACGCATGGTCGTGTGTCACTGAGGGACACTGACCGGGCACTGAGGTGGCCGTGGCCGTTTCACTGAGGTGGACACTAGCAGGGCGCTCTGAGGTGGCCACGGCCCCGCGTGTCCCCGGGGCAGAACACGGCAGGACGCCGCTGCCGGTGCGCCCCGCGGGAGCAGGCTCCGGCGCCCGCCCCGCCACGCTCAAGATGTCGGCGCCGCCGCGGTGGTGCCCGCCCCGCCGTGACGCGCATCGTCAGCTGACGGCGGAGCCGCCGGTGGTGGCGGCGGGGGCGGGCGCCGGCACTCGGAGTCGTCCGCCTCCGCCGCGCACAGCCGCCGCCGGGCCTGAGGCCGAGCAGCCGCCGCCATGCCCTCGGAGAAGAGCTTCAAGCAGCGCCGCACTTTCGGTGAGCTCCCCGGGAAGAGACGCGGCGGCGCAGGGTCGCTGACGGGCCCCTCCGCTTGTCCTGGCCCTTCTCCGGGCCTCGTCGCTCGGCGAACGGGCGGCGACGGAGGGCCGGCGACCGTTCCCCTGGCTGCTGGGGTTGGGGAGGGGGAATCGGTGAGGCGGGGAGGGGGCAGATCACCTTAGGAGATCCCGGGTCCGGCTCTTACTGACAGCAGAGCCCGCTGCCGGAGCGGGCCCGTCGGTCCTGCCCAGGTGACCGGGCCCGCGGTGCCAGGCTGCGCGGCTGACCCGGCAGCTGTGGCGGACGGGCAGTCAGCGCCTGTTCGAGGCTGTAATCGAAACAAACTCCGGCACGGCCTTCTCTTCCCCGTTCAGCTCCGGCAAAATGGGCCAAGCCTCTGCACTGTGGGGCTGGAGCCTGGAAGTTCTGGGTGGTTTTTGGGTGTCCGTGGGGGTGAGCGAGGGGTGGGGGTGGGTGGCAGTGCTGTAGCTGGATGAGCTCCGTGCTGACATGGGAGAGGGGTTTGAGATGTTGAGATCACATCATCTCCATCATCCATTATTGGCTGCAGAATTCCCAGGAGCCAGGAAACATCACTTGGCGTTGTGTGCCAGGAACTGGGCCTGCCTTTCTTCCCTTCAGACATGTCTGCTCAGTGCCCAGCTTCTTCTGTGCTGCTGGCAGGAGAATTGAGCTCCACTTGCATTTTGGTACCTGTGAGGAATTCTCGGGGAGCTGTGAGAGGACTTGGGGTATATGCTTCCTGCCTCCATATAGTTATTGAAAACCAGCAAGGCATCGAAAAGAGCTGTGTAACCATGGCTGGGGAAATGAGATTAGTCTCTTTCTGGAAGAAACAGCCTTGATAGAGCGGTGCCAACACTTCTTTCTGGGCTTAGGATGGGACCGAAGCAATGAGAGAGCTCGGTATCTGCTCATGTGTGTCAGTGAGGTAGGCTGAAACGCTCCGAGGGTAACAAGAACTGGCAGCGTAACCTATTTCTGTGTGAACTATCAAACCCTGTACGTAAAATGGAATTGGTGGAAGTAATTGATCCAGATTTTCTTTCCCTTCTTCCTTTGGGTTCAAGTCAAGCTGCTTAAGAGAGCTTTCTGGTGCCCCCACCCTTGCCTTTGTTGTTCTGCTAAACATGAGCCGTTCTCTGCTTTCAGAGCGGAGAGAATTTTGATCTGCTGGGTCTGTGTTTAAGCTGCCCGTTTTCTTGGAGTCTTCCAAAACTGTTGTTGACCCCATCGCCTGTCAGCAGCCTCCAGTGCAGGTATTAAGTTGAGCTAGGATGGCAGCCAAGCAGTTGCCACTGCAACTAATGTCGTCAGAGAGCAGTGTTTATCTGTGGCTGACTGAAGCCTGGTTCTGAACAGCCGTGCACAATAATATCAATGATTTGTCCGGTTTATGTTCCTCCCACTCCAGGGAGTTCTGCTCAATAACAGTGCTGTGAACAAACCTGTTGGGAAACTTGGTCAAGCCTCTCTGTGCTTACTGTGTTGATGGCTGGTCTCATTCACTCCCCGTATCTCTTGCGCTTCTGGTTAATCTTAAAAAGTATTTTAATGAGCTGGTATCTCTGCCCTTGAAGTGTTAGTGCTGGTTGGTGAGAGCATGGCTTAGGCTGTGGGCTGTGAAGCAGGGTGGCTTTCAGGTTCTCAGTCTTGCAGTCAGGTGAAGGCTTTGCATACTCCATGCCTTAGTTCTGCTTGATTCACCTCTAGCTTAAAAGCGTGATTCACGTGAGTTGCATTTCCTTGCTGGGCTCAGAGGAAGGCACAGGGATGTGTTTTATGTGCGGGAACTGGACTAATGGGGAGCTGAATGCTGTTACTGCTGAGTGATGGGACAGGTCGTGTGTCCTGGGCATTAACATACGAGCAACGAGTTGGGCTGCCGGCTGCTGATCAAAGCTCTTCCTCTCCCATGAGCAGCACCTCTCTTTCCTTAGGCAGGTGCCTGCTAAGGCCGTGATGCAATGTACTCTCTGAGAGGTGTTTATAAGGTGGAGATGGTGTGGCAAGCCTTGGCTCGCTGAAAAGAACTGAAGAGGTTAAAATTGAGTTCACTGAATCTGAAAGCAGGCAGGGTGTACGCAGACGCAACTGCCGCTCAAAGCAACTGTGCCTGTTTACTTTGGCCCGGACCCGTACTTTAGCCTGGTTTATAATATCTGTGCTATTAATATTTATGTCTGAAGAGGGGTGAACTTTATCCTCAACACTGGCATGGAGAGCAGTGAAATGTCTGGGTGCCCAAGGAGCTGCCACCAGCTTCTGCAACAATGGGTGCAGCATAATCAAAACAGAAAGCTGTAATTCAGTAACGCTGGAACGCACGGCGTAAGCTGACGCTGCCAGGCTTCGGCTGCTCTTTGGTCACAAGCAATTGTTGACAACTTCCTCTTCTGGGATGGTGCAGAAATAGGACAGGATATTTAGTCACGAACTTGGGTGGTGTAATTTGATGCCGTAAATTTGTCAGATGAAACGTCTGCTTTAGGGGGCAGAAAATGAGGTGTGTGGGGCGGACGTGCTCTCCTTTAACGCTTTCTAGGAGTCCCAGGCAGCGCGTGTCACCTTGGGTTAAAGAACAAAGCTATCAGCTGTCAGAGGAGAGGTTTCACTTGTGACAGCGCTGTCCCGTTTGGAAACCGCTTTGCTTGACTTTGCCTTTGTCCCCTCTCTTCAGTGGTGGAGAAATGAGGTAAATAACAGCAGTAAGAGTGGATGTTTGAACAGGCTGTTTTCTCGTCTCTTGCAGAGCAAAGAGTGGAAGATGTACGACTGATTCGAGAGCAGCACCCGACTAAAATACCTGTGAGTCTGCTTCTTTTCACTTCAACTTCCAGTCTCATAAAATCCTTTTGGTTGGAAAAGACCTTCAAGAAGATCATTGAGTCCAACCACTGTCTAACTCTAGCAAGTCTGGTCTTGAAGCATGTCTCTTAGCAGCACAAGGTCATCTCATGTTCTTTTTAGTAGTTAGAACCTTGTCACACAGCTGTCCTGATGAGACCAAATTAACCTCTGGCCATTCAGGGTGATTAAACCTGAATTTCAGAAACATTCTGAAGCTGGTAGCCAGCAATCAGTGTGGCAGAGCAAGGTGCTAGCTGGGGACTGGGTGAAATGGAGTTTCCTGTCTACAGAAGTTGCACACTGGAACTTCAAAGAAAACTACACTTTGGCTGAGCTCTGAGATTCTCCTGACTGTTTTGCTCTTATTATCTCAGTGTTTTTCTTCTCCAAAAGAGTCTGGAGGGACTAACCAAGAATGCACAGTACTGTAGAGACAGGCATGGCTTCATCGCTGATCCGTGCTAAGGAAGACAGAAACACTGGCTTTCCAGGAAACAGTCCTGTGCTTGAGGTCTCCAGAGGTGCTGCTTGGCTGTCAAGCCCCTCCAGCTCACCTCAGAGAGGAGATCAGCCCTCACCTTGTCAGTTTTCTTTAGGTGGTCAGTTCCAAACGCTGCCCAAGTGTTTATTTTCTTTTATTTATGGCATCCTGGAGGTTGCAAACACAAAGCAAAGCATCCTAGGAAGGAACAGGCAGGATTGTGTCCTGTTGCTGGTGGGCTTTGTGTGATGGCTATCACTGCACTAAGCAGTAAATGCAGCCATCCTTACGGCCACTTGATGGAACAGGGAAGGTCTCACAAGATCTTAGGGTATGGAAAAGACAATTTAATTGGATGCCTCAACTTTTGGCTGTCAGTGGTGAGAGCTGAGGGTCCCTGTGAGGGGAAATTCTGCTGTGAACAAAGTGCTTGCAAAGTATCTGCGGTCACAGCGTGGGTTCACAAACAGAAGTTGCACATCAAATAGAAACCAAAAGGTTTTCAGATTAACTTCAAACCACTTCACCTCAAGCAGCTGCTGTTGTTGATGGTGGTGTGGGAACCAGTAATATTTTACAGCAGAGGTTTTCTGACCTTTCAGTGTTCCCAAAAGGCTCTTTCCCAGCAAATCCATTTTACACACCTTCCACACATCACTTAGCTGTTGTCCCTGAGCTCTGTGGCCACGGATTGAAAGCCATTGATTTATGGCAAAGCTCTCATTTGAAGGCACCCATGGACATTTTTATTACTAGCAGAAACTCAGGGGTACCTCAGCAGCTTGCTGAAAATGCAGTGATGGAGACTCCCAGCAGCTCTGGCAGAAGCCTGCTGGGATCCCTGGAGGCTTGCTGTGGTTGCCTCTCCATATCCTAGCTAGGGCTGCTGCCTCATTATTATCATTAGCAGTTCTGGATGAGATAAGATGGCAGTGTCACGCTGGATGCTGAATCCCTCCTATGCTGTCAACATCCCTCATTTTGCTGGTGGAAATATTACCTCCTAGTTATGCTCTGCCTCTTTAAAACCAGCATGAGCCAGTGTTTATTTAAACTGCTGCAGGGAGCCTTCCTCTGCCATAATTAAATGGGCTCAAGCAGTTTTCACTAGAAATTCTCCAGTTTCAGGCCATGGTATCTCTTCACCTGTGCAGCTTTTGAATATCAACACAGGCAGATCCCGTGAGCGTGGAAGTGATCCAAGTGGATGGTGTCACGTAGCTACCGTTGACTTAAAAACAACAAACCCCACGTGGCTGTGGAAACAGGAGCACACCAACTCTGAGATCATTTCTTAAAAGCAGGAACTATTCTGTTGCTGGGCAGGGTGCTCCTGAAATGGGCCAATCTGCTGTTTCCTCCCCACTTAAGTAGTTACTGCATAACAATCCTGACGGAATGACTGGTTTCCTAAGCATGGCTTGGGTTGAAAGAGGAGGAAATTTTCTCCTTTGAGGCTGAGTGGTGCAGCTGGCATGCCTGAGGGACAGGATCCATCCAGAGGGAACTGGATGGGCTTGAGAAGTGGGACTGTGTGGACCTCATAAAGTTCAGGAAGGCCAAGTGCAAAGTCCTGCACATGGGTCAGGGCACCCGCGGTATCAAAGCAGGCTGGGCATGAAGGGATTGAGAGTACCCCTGTGGGGGAGTTGGGGCTGCTTGTGGGTGAAAAGCTGGACATGAGCCAGCAATGTGCACTCACAGGCCAGACCCAACCATGTTCTGGGCTGTTCCTGGGCAGCAGAGGGAGGGGGAGGGTTCTGTCCCTTTGCTCCTCTCTACTGAGACCCCCACCAGTGCTGGGTCCAGCTCTGGAGCCACAGGCACAGGAGAGACATGAGTCTGGCAGAGCAGGGCTAGAGCCCACAGCAATGGTCCAAGGGCTGGAACCCCTCTGACTGTGAGAGTAGGCTGAAAGAATTGGGGTTGTCCAGCCTGGAGAAGAGAAGGCTCCAGGGAGATCTTCTTGTGGCCTTTCAGTACTTAATGGGGCTGAGAAGAAAAATGGGGACAGATTTCCTAGCAGGGCCTGTGGTCAAGGGGTGGTGGTTTAAAGTAAAAGACTCGAGAGAAGGAAGAAATTGTTTACACTGAGGGGAGTGAGACACTGGCCCAGGTTGAGACACTGGCCCAGGTTGCCAGGTTGGGGCTTTAAGGAACTTGCTGGGGGCGGGGGGAGTGGGGGTGGGGTGTTGACTAGATGACCTTGAAAAATCCCTTCCAACCCAAACCAGTCTAAGATTCTATGAAAAGCACCTTTTCCTCGTGCATTAGAGTAACCACAGGAGGTGAATGGAGCAGCATCCTGATGCAGAGGTGTAGTTCTTAGAAAGAGATGGCCTGAAACTGGAGAAATTCTGCTTGAAAACTGCTTGTGTTTGCAGACTGGTAGCAGCCCAAGCCTCTAAGTCAGGCACTGCAACGTGCTACAGGGAGGTGTGCTGTAGCTTTTCTTGGGTTTCCTTGTTGCTGGGTAATGCAGTGCCAAATTACATGATTCCAGCAAAGGAACTGTTCCAAAAGTGGACTGAAGCTGTGGATGTGTGCTGGTAGATCCTGTTCGTTACCTCCTTGTGCAGAGACCCTTGCAAACAGAACAAGAGGAGCTCGGGAGGATTATTGTGACTGTTTCTTTCCAGGGTTGAGTAACTGGGGTCACAAAGGGAGGGGAAATGGAGTTTAGGGTAAATGCTGGCTTAAAATGTAGGGGGGAGATCACCAGGCACTGTTTCTGCCCTTCACCTCCTTTCTCTCTGTGCTTCTTCTTAGGTGATCATTGAAAGGTACAAGGGAGAGAAGCAGCTGCCAGTTTTGGATAAGACCAAGTTCCTGGTGCCGGATCACGTCAACATGAGTGAGCTCATCAAAATCATCAGGTAGTATGATGTCATCTGCTGAGATGCATCAACTCAAGGCTCTGATTCTCGGTTAATTTCCCAGCTGGTCTGTGCATTTGGGAGCTCTTTAAATGGAAAACTGGTGTCATCACTGGGACAAATCCACGAGCAGGTGCTTTTGTGTTGGTTTTGCTGGAATGAAAAAACAAGCTTTGAAAAGGGCTTAGCTTGCCCTCTGAGGTGTTAGTCTGCTTTCAGGAGAAGTAGCTGGCTCCCAGAGGTGTAGGAGGGAGTCTGGGGCCATGAATCCCTCACTAATGCGGCACTTCTGGCCCCGGGCTCCAGTACTTCCTGCTTAGCTATTTCAGGATACCTGCTCCATGTTCTGCCTGGGAGTCCTCTCTGGAGTGCCTGTCTCTTCCCACCCACTGAGAGGGAGTTTAGGCTCACATCTAGAGCTCTGGGCTGAGGTTGGCATCCTTTGATCATGAAATGAGGTTTCTCTCAACGAAGCCTGAAAACCCACATTCAGACCAGTGTCTTCTTGTCCCACAGACCGAGACTTGAGTCCTGCACCGCTCTGGTGCTCAGGCTTTGTTTGCAAGAAAAGGCAAAGGGGAAGTAGCCACGGAGTGGAAGTTGTGTGGTGAAAAACTGTGGTCAGAAATTCTGCTAGAGGTGCATTTCTGGCTTGGGAGGAATATCTGGTTAGCAAGAGCTCTCAAGCAGTAAACTCAGAAGTTAGCAACCAACCAGAGTTTGCTTTTCGTTGGTCACAGGGCAGCAGGGAGCTGGGTTGGGGAGGCCAATAAAAACTGTGTGCAGTCCCACGTGCCCAAACAATTCCCTGCCTCCAAGGCTTGTACAAAGAATGTCACAAGCAAATCCCAGCTCTTACACGAGCAAGAAAGGGAGATAGAGTTTTGAAAGCAGGAACCAGATAGTTTAAGCCCACCAGAATTTGTCATGAACATTAAAGGCTCTGAGCAAAAAGGTTAACAGCAAGCTGAAGGATTTTCCTCACCTGTCCCCTTTAAGTTTGCTCTTAATAGGTCCCTTGGTATGAGCTATCTTGGTCCTCAGCCAGTTCCTCTTGTGCACAGCAAGGCCTCTTCCTCCCAACCCTAGGAGAGTGGATGCCATGCTTCAGCCTTCTGTTCCAGGAGCCATTAGAGCTTGATTTGGAAGGGTGCCTTTCCAGGGCTGGGGCTGGAAGGTGAAAAAAATCTTTATTCCTAGCTGCTGCTGCCCTTCAGCAGCCAGGGGAAGCAGCAAGCAGCTTTTCTGAACCATCCTTTCCTTCATTCTTGGGCTATACCTCCATATACCTGAGTTCCTCTTGCTTAAGTGGAGGTGCCAAGCCTGGATGTGTTCAAAGCCAGGTTGGATGGGGTCTTGGGCAACCTGGTCTAGGGGCAAGTCTCCCTACCTATGGCAGTGGGCTGGAACTAGATGATCTTTAAGGTCCCTTCCAACCGAAACCATTCTATGATTCTGTATGGTTTATGACATTGCAAGAGCGCTCCTCTCTGCAAATCCACTTTCCAGTAGGCAGGTTTTTTTACCTATTCCCCCCAAACAGAATGAAGGATCCCAGGGAAGCCCTGCAGTTAGGTGTTTGCTGTGCCATACTGTCTGTGAATTCTGTTGAAGCCTGGGAGAGGGAGGAGGAGGGCAAAATGCTCCTAAGTTCAAATGCAGGCAGGCAAGGGCCGGCGACAGAGTGAGTTTAAAAGGTCCAGGGCCTTCATGGGGAAGCTCCCTCCCCGTCTTTATACAGGTCTCTCAAGGTCAGCCTGGGTTTGCATTTCCAGTGGGATGCTGTTGAGCTGCAAGGCAAAGGTCCTAGAGGCCACCAGCACCCTCTGCACTGGTTATGCAAGGATTGTCCTGGCAAGGAAAACCTCCTCTTTTCCCCTTTGGTTTAATGCCCTTCTGAGGCAGGGCTTTTCCAGTGAAAGGAGGGCTCTGGGTTCATCTAACTGGGCTTAGGTGAAATTCAACACAGTTTTGAGGTGAGAAGCCAACACCTTCTTTGGCGGTCGGGCTGCTTTGGGTGGGGACATCTTACCTCTGGCAGTGGTGGGGGACTTGGTTTGGCCTTCTGTCCTTTGTTGCTGAGAGTGGGAACGTGGAGTCATCACTGTGGAACTCCTTCCCCTAACCTCCCACCCCACAGGCGACGCCTCCAGCTGAACTCCAACCAGGCCTTCTTCCTGCTGGTGAACGGACACAGCATGGTGAGCGTTTCCACACCCATATCCGAGGTGTACGAGAGCGAGAAGGACGAGGACGGCTTCCTCTACATGGTCTACGCCTCTCAGGAGACCTTCGGAGCGCAACCTTCTGCCTAAGACACGCAGGCTGCTTCTAGCCTAGGGTTTGGGTTTACCCTCAGCCATCACCCCCACTCTGCCCCACACACGCACCCCAGGGAAAGGCACGGATGTCACCTGTGCTCCCAGTCCCTTAGCATAGTCTTGCTTTAGCAGACGTCTCATCTTACCTTGCCTTGTTTGTGACTATTAAACAGTGCAGACCAGCACCTCCAGCTTTGACACCTGCTGTAATATCCCACACAGGCACATTTGCATTTCTGGACTCTCTGAACGGAACCCGATTGTGCATGTGACAGTTGCAAAGAAAGGGACACTCGATTGGACTTGTAACAAGCAAACAGGCACCAGGGAGGAGCTAAAGTGTTTCAGGTGACAGTTTGCTGGATAAATCTCCCACTGATTCCTTACAGATTTATGATTTCTTTCTCTAATGGGAAGGCTTCTCACGAGAGCAAGTACACGTAAACGTTCCAAAGCAGAGCTTTGTCCCCTGCAGCTCGCTGAGACTCGTGTCAGTGCTGCAGGGGGTTAAGGCTTGGGGTGAGCTGGGTGGGGGGTACAACTCTTTTTTTTTTTTTTTTTTTGTCTCTGGTTGTTTTTTTTTTGTTTGTTTGTTTGTTTTTTATTTGTGGCACCACAAACTTAGCAACGGTGCCAGTTTCTGAACTACTCATACCAAACACCACAGCTTTATTGTAGTTTTAGGAAGTGTTTAACTGTAAAAATACACACCTGGACAGGTGACACTGAAATAAACTCCAGTCTGCTCTGAAGTTCCATCCCCTGTGTGAAAACACTGTTGTTCCTATGAGCTCGCTTCCAAGCCATCACCCCTACCTTAGCCTGCAGGTTTGCTGTTCCCTTGCCTGGCTGCTGGGAGAAGGTTGTGGAGGGACCCTCTGCCAGCACCCAGGTGGGTTCATGCAGTCTGAGAGGTGAGTCAATGCAGTCTAAGAGGTGAACAGAGCCCACGCGGCTCATCACCTCCATCTGCTCAGCTGGGCATGTGCGTAGGAGCCCTCCAGCTGTGCTGTATACACCTCCACCCCCACCACTGGAGTCACCAACTCACGCTGCCCGCTGTTCCGCGCAGGGTCGGGGAGGCGCCGCTCGCATTCAGGAGCTGCTGTTGAGCGCTGACGAACAAACGATTCCTTTTTGTTTCCCATCACTGAAGTCTCCTGCTGCTCACGTGGGGTCTGGAGGGTCTGGGTGTTCCTACTGTCCTGCAGAGCAGAGGTGTCTGTAGGAGCTGTTTTTCCTCTAGAGTCGTTGTGAAGCATAGCAGGATGAGGTTACTCGTGTACATTGCGTGTCTGTGAACTAACTACATCTGTTACTGGAAGCTAACTTACTATGGGGGAGGGAAAAGAAGCAATACTACTGCGTCCTGAGACCCTAGTTCAGCAAGGGGTACAAGTTGTACCCACCTGCACCTCTTTGCATGCATCTCATTCACGCTTCCTTCTTGTTTTGGTTTGGGGTTTGGGTTTTTTTTTTGTTTTGTTCTTTGTGTTTTTACTTCCCAAGGTAAAGTTTTACAATGCAGCTTGTTCTCTGTTTAGTTTTGTTCGTGTAAGACATTGTTTAACTCATAACTGACAACCATACTTGTAATTACAACGTGATTGACTGATTATTCCTGTACAAATGTTGCTTTTTTAAGATTAATACAGTGCTGATATGGATGGATTACATCCCAACTTCATCATGGCTTGTGTGGTTCTTTCTGGACAGCTTCCTTAAGCCCAGTCTCTGCAGGGAAGGACAACAGAGGGCTGGTCCACCTGCCAAAGGACACAGAGTGGTAAGCCAGGTCCTACCGCCAACAAATAGACCCTGTGCTGAACCCTCTGAGACTGAGCATCATTGACAATGTGGAGAGGGAGCTACCAGCTTCCAGGAGGAATTTTGGGTGTGATTGTTCCCCTAAAACAGTCCCTAGGTGATTATGGGTCTGGGTGTGCCTGCACATGGATGGGTTTTTTGCAGTTCAGCCTGAAGAGAAGGTCTTGTGGCCTTTCAGTGCTTAAAAGGGCTGAAAAGAATAATGGGGACAGATTTTAGAGCAGGCCCTGTTGTGACAGGACAAGGGGTGAGGGTTTTAAACTAAAAGAGGGAGAGTTAGACTGGATAGAAGGAAGAAATTTTTTACACAGGCTGCCCAGAGAAGTGATAGATCTCCATCCCTGGAACCATTCCAGGTGAGGTTGGTTGGGGCTTTGAACAACCTTCTCTAGTTGCAGGTGTCCCTGCTCACTACAGGGGCATTGGACTAGATGGCCTTTAAAGGTCTCTCCCAACCCAAATCAGTCTGTCATTCTGTAATTCCATCCCTGTTTTGTTCCTGCTCCACCAACCTCTCACTTAGAGCTCCAGCATCCCAGTGCTCTTGAAAACTGGACTCTGCTCTCACCAGCAGGACTCTGATCCTCAGGAACAACCTCAGGCACCAGCCACAAAAGATTTAAGGAGGCAGTGAGCTGGTGATTTCCTTTTGTTTACCTGTGGCCTCTTCGTGGTCAGCACAGACCTGCACAAGGGGTGAGCAACAAACCCTGTCAGGGCAGCTGGGAGCAGAGCTGAAGAGAGGAACTGTGATTCACGAGCTGAGGTCTGTGGGTGGAGAGACAGCAAAAGTAATAAAAGGAATTCAAAAACCCCAAGCTGCTGCTAATTGCCAAGCTGCAGAAGCCCACACGCAGATGAAGTTCCTTGAAATGGCAAGAAACAAAACCCACCCCAAACCAACCTGAGAAAAAAGCAAAGGACTGTGTTTAACTCTTTATTCTTTTTTTCCCCCCCTCCCCATACATTAAATTTACTCAGATAAAAACATTCTAAAAATGTACAATTTTACTTTTAACAAAGTATAATAAAACATAAAAATCCCAATACCAGAATACTTGGACATTTACAGTTCAAAATCAAATTAGCTGAATATTAAATATTTACAAAACTATTTAAAATATTTATAAAGTTACATGCACAATCTGTAATACTAGAATTGACCGAAGTAAAAGAAATGGCTCAAGTGCGAGCAGGAGTTTCCTTCGTTCCTAAGTGGAAAGTTATGTCCGGGAGAAGCTGTTAATCTGCACTTGGAAAACACACAGGATTCGCTTTCTGCTTCACTACCAACACTGTTTCTGGCTGACGTTAAGACAAGAGCAAACGGGTAGCTCCAAGGGTTTCTCACAGGAGGTGGTGGTGGTGGGCAGGTGGGCACAGGGTTACCAGCGCCTCCACCAGGCAAGGGTTTGGTTCTAGACTCCCGCAGCATCCGCTTCCATGGATTTCTGTCCAGATTTGCCCACACCCATCTCAAATATTTCACAGGCATTCTAGACCCCAAATCCCCAGCTCTGAGTGTCCGTGAGCTCCAGTAAACACAGAGACAGCTAACCCACCAGCGGAGGAGCCAGGTGATGCCACTTGTACTTTGCCCGATACCACGGAGTGCCTTCACCCTGAATGAAGCTTGCCAGCGAGAAAGGGCACGAAGCACAACTTGGGTGATGGTAAAGGTTTAGTGTCAGACCCTTGGTTTTGGAAGTCTGGCAATTAATTTGCCAAGATTTAATGATCCTGGTGTGAAAAAGTTTCACATAGGGTGGACTGTGACTAGGTGGTGTAAGGAGAAGTATCATGGAACTCCCTTGCTTGCTATAATGAGGCTTCCCTCTTTGCTCTCCTGCTGCTCAGCACAGAGCCTGGCAGATTTAGTAACACTTCACTTGCCAGTGCCAGGAGGATTTTGCTGGAAATTCCACCCTATTTCCAGTATTTCCATCACCAACACTCCCAAGGGGAAAACACTTCTAAAACTGCCCTGTGTGTAGCTCACTCCCCCAAGGGAAGGCTCCTTGCTAACTTCCCCATGCCCCTGCAGGGAGATGACTTGGGATTCCCTTCCACCCTGCACTTCAAAATCATCTCTATTCCACAGTGAAATCCATTTTGAGAACTAATTATTTTTATACTTTCAGGACAAAGATAGCAATAAATAGTGTTCTTCGAAATCTCCATCTTTCAGCATATAAAAATAGGTTTTACCAACTGGTTGGTTCAGCCAGGGAAGCTGGAACTCCTCTTCTAAAATGAGCTGCCTTCCTTTCAGGGGGAAAGATGGATTTGTGCCTTTTTAAAGAAGAGATTAAGGGTTATTTTATGGAACTAAAGGGCTCTGGACTTACCAACTTTAGCTGTTCTTGGTACAAAGTGGGCAGCACCCAGGAGCAGATCTGAAGTCATAACTTGCTCTGAGGGAGGGCAGGCTCTGCCATCACTGCTGGCTCAGCAAACATTTCTCTATCACATTCATTGTTTTAAGGTACTCAAAAGACTTCTGAACTCGAACTTACTCTAAAACCAGACTTAGTTAAAAACAGTACCTAAAAGTACACATAAGCCACTTGAAGAAACATCAGGCTGAACTTGACCCAAAGGAAATGATCCCAAAGGAAGCTCTGCAGACAGGAATGGAACAGTTTGCTGAACAGAAGCTCAGGTTTGCAGTCCTTTTCGTTACACTTTCAACTCTCTGATAAACAGCAGATGAGATTCTGCCCAGCTCTGGGCATCAAAACAGAACACAACTGCTACAGGGAATTATTGTTGGGTGGGTTTTGTTTTTTTTTTTTTTTTGCTGTTGATTTTTGTTCTTTTGAGAGGGCTTTTAACACTTGGATGTGTGTGGAAATACAGTTTATTTTAATACAACTCAGCTTTAAAACATTGTTTTCAAAAAGCAGGAAAAAAAAACCAAACTCCACCTCTAACTGTTAATGTTTGGCTTTCAGCACATGCTCCAGGCCACGGGAGAGCCCCCCCCAAGCTGCACATCGTAAACATCATCACTGAAAACTGGGTGTTGGGAGAGATTGTTCCTACCAGTGTCTCAAGCTCATTAAGGCAAAGTAAATGGCATTGTCAGTTTTCATCACTCTAGTGTTGTGGGTCTGAAGGTTGTTGTAGGTTGGAGCACAGGTGATGTCCCTCCAAGATGGGCAGAGCAAACCGGGTGTGTGGTACTGGAGGGAGTGCGAGCTGGCCTGAGAATACACAAATCTGGTTTGTTTTCACTTTGCATAGGAATGAATTGTCTTTTTTTTTTTTTTTTTAAATGCAGATTTTATGTGTTGATTTTCACAAAGCCAAACCTGCTACGAACTGCTCTGGACCTAGTTTGGTTTTGGGCCATCCCACATCACTCTGTCTCCCCAGCGAGGCTGATGGCCACCTGCTGAAGGTGAAGGATGGCCCAGAACTTCTCTTTCCTATGAACAAGGCCCAGGAAGGTCTTCACTGTCAAGCCACTGCGTTACCCCACCTCACACCAGCGTTTGCTAAAGCCACATCTCCTCAGGGCAGCTCTGCACCACTTCCAAACCTCCTCCTTGGGCACGACTTCCCTCACTTCCCAAAGTCAGCTGTGCCACTATCAATCCTCCTCATCCTGGTGTGGTTTAAGCTGGGTTATGAAATACCTCCACCTGTAAACAAGGCTTCAGACTTTAAAGGTGTCTTCCAAATTACAGTATGCAAATACCTCTGTGTCAGACATTTTAAAGAGAAGGCCTCACCCATTTAATGCCATTGGATTCCAGGGGTGAGCCATGAGGATTAGGATCTTCTTTCAACCAGGCAGGACCAAACTGTTTCAAATGAGCAGTTCAGGATTTGTTTGGATTCCTCTCAAGTCGTAATTTAGATTTGTCACCCACAAATTATGTATGCTAAGTAGTTAACACCAAAGCTAGTCATCTACAATCTATTGCAATGAAGGAGGCTGACAATAAATCCTTCAAAGTCTTGATAATAATGAAGTTTACTACCTTTTACATGTTTGGCTTCTACCACTTCTGAATCCTGTAGCAAAAGCCTCAGGGTAGGAGTCAGGGTTGTTGGTTTCTTTTTTATATATAAAGTAAAGCAAAAGCTTATAAACTCTGCTACCAGAGTTCTGGAAGTGGGGAGGGGAAGTTTAGGATGGTTTAAAATTCATTTACAAAAGCAGAATAATAAGGTTCCTGTGAAAGAGACCTATATACAGTAAGAGAACATAAAGGTCATTTTGTGTATTACAGGAAAATATCCTCGAAGCCTTTTATGACTCTGGAGTCTCTGGGACTTGGACCCTTGGAAAACCGAGTTTATTCCACTGCTGGGAACCCAGCACTATCTAGTAATAAGTGAGACAATGAAGCACAAGTTTGTTTCCAGAAGGAAGGGAAACTGCTGTGTGTGTTGTTTTGGAAGGGAAAGCAGAGACTGACTTAAGGTTTGTGTTGTCTAGTTAAGTCCCGTAGCCTGCTGGTGCCAATTTAGTTAAAGAGTTGGAACTTCTTTGCCTCTTGCACCGGTCTCAGAGTGACACTGTCTGCTAAAAGTGCAGAAAGCTCGAAGAGTTTTACATTCTTCTGTAGTGCAATCCTTAAAAATCCCAGAGATTAGTGCCTGATCACTTTTGAAAAAAAGTAGACATTTTACCTAGCCCAGGGGTGCCAAAGACCTTCTGGCGAACGGCCGCTTCCACCTCCGAATGTAGCTGCCCGGGAGTCAAACCTTTCACCTCAGAAAGTCCACATATGGCAACATTCTCCAGTGAAAAAAAACCTTTAAAAGAAGTACATCAGATGTTGCAACTGGAAATGCAGCTGGCCAGCTCCACCATCCACCCAGTCCGCATCGGTCCGATGACGTGCAGTCAGAAGTTCCAACAAGGAGATCCAAGCTTGAATTTGGCAATCGAAATGGGTTTGATGCACCCCTAAGCTAGATTTCCTACCTAGTCTAATAAAGTAAAGCACCTTTGGATTAAAAAATACATTAAGCTTAACAGCAACTGGACGTCTCAGTTTTGTGTTTCAATCTCCTTTTATCTCCATGGCTTACAGCATTTTCTTGCCCAGATTAAATATCAGTCTGTGGAGTCGAGACTTTCGGAGGGAGGGGCATACTTCAGCCTAAACGTACCTGGAGGGAGAGGAAGCAGAAGAATTAACCCTCACCAACATTTTCACACCCGTTATGCCTCAGAACTTGAAAGCAACCTGCTTCTTATCCATGTAAGGCAGTATTACACACCCCATAGAACCATAGTTTGGGTTGGAAAAGACCTTTAGGATCATCGAGTCCAACCATACCACAAGCTTGCAGCACCATAGTGGAGCTGCAGGAGAAGCATGTGTCTGCAGCCAGCAGGAAGCAAAAAAAAATCAAAGCACAGTAGAAGTGACCAGTTTAAATGTGGTTTTAAGGCTGGTCAAAATTTGTTTGGGATTGGCATCACAGAAGCAAGGAACCACAGAATCAAAGGACTCCTGAGGTTGGAATGGACCAACCGCTTGCCCAGAGCTCACAATCCCACCACTCCTGCTAAGCCACCACCACTAAACCATGTCCCTCAGCACCACATCCACAGGTCTTTTCAATCCCTCCGGGAGTGCTGACTCCACCACCTCCCTGGGCATCCTGCTCCACATAAGCCACGTCCCTCCTCCTCCTGCCTTTTGGGTTTTTTTACCTTGCCGATTGAAATCCATGGGAGGCTGTTTGCAGTCCTGAGCTCTGTGCCCGCTGGCCCCGCAGTTGTAACAGGAGAGGTTCCCATTTTTTTTGTGGCCGGACCCGTTGCCGTTTCCCATCATTCCCTGTGCCTGGTACACCCCTGCCGTCCCCGCCATAAAGTTCTGCATGGGCGGCACCGCGAACGTCGACTGCCCTGCCATGACGGAGTCGGGCGCCATGCCGCTGTTGTAGGCGGTGTGGACCACAGGGAAGGTGGTGCTGCTGTTGTACTGCTGTGTGTTGATGTAGCCGTTGCTACAC
Organism: Picus viridis; assembly: GCA_033816785.1. NCBI lineage: Eukaryota > Metazoa > Chordata > Aves > Piciformes > Picidae > Picus > Picus viridis. Next base: position 11,656,647 of record CM066591.1, on the reverse strand, counting down.
AAAGGGTTGAAGGGCAGAAATGGGAAAGTAAACATTGAAGGTCCTGAAAAGGGGTGCTGGAAATAGTTGGCATAGCTGACGGTCATGCCGCTGGAGCCGCAGTTGCCGCTGCACCCGCAGGAGCTGCACACCATGCAGCCGGGTGGCTGCGGCTGCTGTGGCTGCTGCTGGTGGTGATGGTGGTGGTGGTTCTGGTTTGGTACTGGGATGCTCCCCGCGGATCCGCTGCTGCTGCTGCTGCTGCTACTGCTGCTGCTGCTGCTGTAGAAGTTGTTCTCGGCGACAGAGGAGAGCGTGGGGCTGGAGCTGGGCGCGGGGCAGCTGGGCAGGTTGCCCATGGTGGCAAAGGAGGTGGAGGGGTGGCTGCTGGAGGAGGCTGCGTTGCTGTTGTTCGCGCAGAAGCTGCCTTGCATGGGCGCCACCGGCACGCTGCTCATCGCAGAAAAGGCAACTTTGGTGTTGGCTGTGTAGAGAGCAGTCCGGGGGTTGATTATTGCAGGGGACACCGTTATTTGCATATTACTGGAGCAGGAAGTCTGCCCAGCAATGGCAGAATCAGTAGGAAGAGACGAAGACACCAGGAGTTTGATGGGTGGACGAGCCACATGGAAGACTGTGCTGGATGTTACGGTGGCAGCAGTGCTGGTCTCTACTATTAATCCTGGCTGCTGAGCTGTTTTCATCACTCTGTCCAGACTCGAAGCATGCACGACTTTGGTTCGAGGACCAAAGTTAATAGTAGATGTGGGTGAGCTGCTCTCAGCAGCCCCTGACAGCACTTGCAAGGGCTGGTGGGGGGAAGATGCAGACATGACATCCACCACTGCATTTCCAAAGCTCTTTTCCATTTTTATGCTGCCCCTAGATCCAGAGGGAACTTTATTTCTTTCTTCTAAAGATAAAAGAGAATGCATAGAGGATGAAAGTAGCTTCATGTCTGCATTGCCACGCTCTGATTTATGCACTGAATTTAGCATCCGAATGGGGGTGATGTGAGTAGAGGCTGCTGACATCATCTGCATGGGCAGAGTGTGATGGCCGGATGGATTGGAACCTGCGTCATTTTGCACTGGTAAGACCTGGGCCGTAGGTCTGGCAGAGCTGGAAGTGAAATGATTCAGTAACATCACTGGCTTCTCCTTTTCAGAGCCATCCAAGTGAATCTCCAAACCTGGGGACAGAAACATCTGTAAATACTTCACCAGACAAAAAAGGGCACCGCCGGCACCCTCTGGTTGGTTCTGCTTACGTCTCTCGTTCTCCTCGGCGCTGTCCGAGCTCTCCTCCCTCGTCTGGATCCCCATGGGGCTGGAAGAGGAGCTGGAGTACTCTGAAGAGCTGCCCTCCCGGGGCAGTGGGTGGGCTGGCTGATCCACATCCACTCGCAGCTCTGCAGGGACAGGGTGTGTGAACAGTCAGGGAATGCAAACAAAATGGCAACACCTACTTGACAGGAGGACCTAATTACACCTGGCTCATGGCACCATCCAACACACAGTGATGCTCAAGATTTAGAGAGACGCCTTGGCTAAGCAGCAGAAGTCTGGAGATGTAACAGTGGCTGACTAGTGCAGCACTATGAAGAGGAAACTACTTTTTCTTGCACCCCTACTACTTTTTGATTGCTTCCCATTAAGCCAATGACATTTTAGAAGCTAATTCTTACAACAGGTTGGTGGAAAAGCAGTGTAAGAATGAGTCTGCTTTTGTGCAAGGATGGCCTGTGCAATAGATGACCTGTGCACAGCACTGGTGAGGTCACACCTTGAATCCTAGCCTCAGTTTTGGGCCCCCCACTGCAAGAAGGACATTGTGGTGCTGGAGCAGGTCCAGAATCTGGAGAAAAGGTATTATAAGGAGCAAGCTGCCTAGGGGGGGGTAGTGGAGTCACCATCCCTGGCAGTGTTAAAAAAAACCACCACCTAGTCATGGCACTTTGGGACCCAGTTTAATGGCCATGGTGGTTGACAGTTGGACTCAATGACCTTAAAGGTCTTTTCCAACCACAGTGATTCTATGATATTCAGCACCAAGAGCACAGCACTGTCCTCTACTCCTCTTTCTTACCTGCAGCATGGTTGCCACGAATGCTCTGGATAGGCCCTACATGGGTGGTAGGGGGAACCCTGGCCACGCCGCTGCTGGTCACTGCCGAAGGAGTTGTGGAGTTTAGGCACCGTTTCTCTGATTTTTCTCTGTAGGGTGAGGGAGAAATGTTATGGAGAAACAGAAACTGGCAGAAAGCACAACAGACAATCAATTTCTGAATGAAACTGCACTACACAGCCCACTAAATGCCAACCCACTCATTTCAAATGGGAACATTTGGAAATCACATCAGTCCTGCCCATAGCTTCATGCCAGCAGTTACATTTGGACTATTTGCCATCTGATTACAATATTAATGCTCTTATTTGTACAAGGTAAATCATCCCAGTGACAGGACAAGAGGTAATGGCTTCCAATCGGAATAAGCTGGATTTAGATTAGACATTAGGAAGAAATTCTTCCCCAGGAGGGTGGTAAGGCACTGGAACAGCTTGCCCCAGAGAAGCTGTGGAGGCTTCAAGCCTGGAAGTATTCAAAGCCAGGTTGCATGGGGCCTTGAGCAAGCTGGTCTAGTAGGTGTCCCTGGCCATTCCAGAGGGCTTGGAAGTAGATGATCTGTAAAGTCTCTTCCAACCCATACCACTCTATGATTCTGTGATCAAATGGTGATGAAATTCTCTCACCCATTACCTAAGCTTGTCCAAAATCTGGTCGCGTACACCACAACCAAAGAGAAGCCAAATGCAGTCCAAAGTTTTCATTTTGCAAACACACTCTGGAAAAATTAAGACTGATGAAAAATGCTGTCACAGAGCTTAGATAAATGGGCATGGATTTTGATTTTTAATTGCTTTCTAAGTAACTCCAGTAGCTTCAGAATAAACATTTTCTTCTATATGAGGATACAAAAATATAGAACAACCTGTTGCATCAGCTTCCCCAAAAGTGTTTTTTTTTTTTTTTTTCCCCTATCACCCTCACCACATAAAGCTGTGATCTTCCTGAGACCAGGGTTATCTGCAACAGCTTTGGCTTTCTGTGGTTTGTCCCCATACAATGTCAGAAGTCCGGATCCTGCATCCCAGCTCCAGCAGTCAGCAAGGGCCTGAAGAACTGCAGCTGCCACAGCTGGCCTTGGCCACTACATGTCACCATGGAGGCTCTCAAAGGAGCTGTGCTCCATCCATATGGATGGAAGTCAAAAAAACTGGCAGGTCTTATGAAAGAAAAAGTCCTGCTGGACATCCTGAAGTTTTGTGTGCATCACCTATCACACAAGTTAAACCAGCAAGTACTAAATATGACCCAGTAAGCCTTTGTTTCAAGAGCTTTTCAAAGCAACTGACACAGGTGCAGGGGAAGGGAGACAAATGTTACTCATATTTACATGTGGGAATCCTGCTTGGTTTATGGTCGGAAACCAAAGACCTTTGTAGAACTTGCATTAACTAGGTCTCATGACCTTTCTTCCCCCTCCTTTACTTACTTCTCCAACTCTAGCTGAGTCTTGAGCTTCTTCTTTGCTCCCATGGTAAGTGATTCAAACTTATTCAGATCTTCCTCAGTAAGACTCAGAAACTTGTAAAGGGGAGGGAAAAAAAAAAAAGTGTGCTGAGGTTTAAAGCCTCTTTTTCAAAGATCAGTCCTGAAAGGCAACTTAAAAGCCATTTTTTAAAAACATATGTTAATTCAAGGAAACTCTCCAGTTTTAAATTATAGAATCAGGGTAGAATAAAAGTGTGGAGGACTGGCATGGGAGAGAGAATGTCTGCAGATTAAATTTAATTAGGTCTGTGCTTGTTTTAACTCTTCACAAGAAAGATGAAGTCACTCATGTACATTAAAGCAGAACTTTGTGCTCAGTTCAAGGATCTGCTTCTCTTAAAAAAGAAAAACAAATCATTCTAGTTTTCCTAGTGGTGTCTTTTAACACAGAAATCAGTGTGCTGTCATTGGAAAAATATCATGCCAAACGAAATGTTATAATGAAATATAGATGCAGAGTATGGAAATATAGACAGTTATAACATACTGTAATGAAAATGAAGGCCAGCAAAGTGTGCATCAAAACACACCAGAAGAGGAACAGTTTTGTTCTCTTATTTCAGGGAAAAAAGAAAAAATGTATTTCCCCTCACATAATGAACAAAGTAAAATCAGAAGACTGGTAACAGATGATCATTAAACACATACAACATCCTACCACCAGCACAGAGCCATCCCAGTTTAGACCTGGCCCAACCAAAGCACTTAGTCCACTGGAGGGCGTTCAAGGCTCAAAGAGAAGTCAGAGGACAGGCATTTACAGATGGAGCTGGGTAAATGGTGTTAAAAGTATTCTGCTCAGATCAAACCCAGCACACAGAGGTATCATTCCTTACTCTTGCTATGCAAATGTGTGATTTTATTTCCACAAGTCCAGAACACAAACCCTTCACAGTCACTTGCATGTTCGTGCAGCACAGGCTAACGTTTTGTGTCAGAAGGGTCTGTGAATCCAGTGTTTAAACAAAGGATAACCAAAGATTTGGGGAGAAAACAAACCAAAACAATCAATCAAGAAGCACAAACAAAACAACAACAAAAAAACCAAATCAATAAAGTTTAGTTATCTACTGCACAGGGAGCCCAAGACAGCCATGTAGGTTGGATTTCAAGCATTTAGTGAAGAATTCTGAAGCAGGCAGCAGCTGTCAAACAGCCCAGGCCCAGGCCACAGCACAGATTGAAACAGAAATAACTTTTTCATCCAAATGTTATTGCTTCCAGAGACTGCAAACTTTCAACCTCCAATAACTTCAGTGATTCTCTCAATACAGATGTTTGCAGCCTCTCTCCACAGCAGAGAACTCCAGGATAATTTAAAAGCTGTCTCCCCCTTAATCCACTGCCCTACCTTCTCCATCGTGAGCTGTTTGAAGACAGGGTAGTATTTGTGCAACCGCAGTTTCCTGAGCCAGTCTAAGATCCCATTTTGCTCCTGTGTCTGAGGGGTCTGTGGACTGGAAGACATTAACATGGGTGAAGCAGAGGTGTCCATCTGGGTGCGATAGGCCAGCGACGAGCCGGTGCCTCCCGCGTGGGAACAGTGGGGCAGTGCAACAGGAGCGGCAGCTGAGTGCTGGACGTGATTCTGAGAAGACTGAATGCCAGCAACACCACAGATAGGTCTGCAAAAGAGCAACATCATCTGATTGAGCACACTGCACCTGTGCCACCCCCGAGGGCAGCTACTATGGTCACAAGAACTTGCCCCATCCAGGATTTCTGGTAAAACCTGCACTGTTTGGTCCAAGTTCAGAGGTTTGTGCTCGCAGCACAATAAACCCAGGGCAGTTTATGTCAGGTGATAAGCCTGATCTTCACCTTAGGCAGGGGTTTCCTACTACGTAATCACAGATAATGTATGTTCTGCTACTTCTCTGCAACTTAAAAAAGGTTTAGTGAAAATGGCTGTGACTCAGCTTTGCATTAGCAAAAGAAAAAAAAAAAAGAAAAGAAGCCCAAATATAATCATGGGGAAACTTTTCCTTACATGTGGAAGTGGCAAAATAACCTCCAGTATTGGCTCCTTGGAGGGCTCTGGGGTTTGTGGGAGAAAATGAAACTTGCCTCTTCAGAAGTTCAGAATGGAATAGAATAAACCAGGTTGGAAAAGACCTTTGAGATCATCGAGTCCAATACCACCCAACACCATCTAATCAACTAAACCATGGCACAAGAGCCCCACCCAGTCTCTTCCTAAACACCTCCAGTGATAGTGACTCCACCACTTCCCTGGGCAGCCCATTCCAATGGCCAATCTCTCTTTCTGTGAGTTTAAATCCTAACACAAGGCAAGAGAATTTCTTTCCTGTTTTCCCCAGGGCTGCTTCTACCTCCCTTGGAAGAGGGTTTTTTCCTCTGAAGGAAAAAACTCTTGCTTCAAGGGAACATTAAAATGCACTGTAGAGAGAAAAAAACAAACCTTTCAGAGATGCCCTGGTTGCTCTTTGCTCACAAAGACTACCAGATCTGTGCCTACAATTCAGATAATCACTATTCCTTTAAAGTTTGTGATTGAGACCATGATGACTTCACAAAGAACTCATCTGTCACCACAGCTCAACACTGAAGTGTTGATGCCAATGGCTAGCTATAGCTTTAAATACTTTGACAAACTCTGCTTAAAATGGGTGTTCAAAGGTTCTACTGCCAGCAGGAACACTACAGCTGTCTGATCTCCTATAGAATTCCAGTCACAAGTTTTCCCTGAACTCTTCCTTGAACATTTCTTAGGACAAAAGAGCCACGAGATGAAATGACAAAAGATTTTGTCATAGTTCTAGGAAGTTTGGTCCCATGGTAATTACATTTTGTATCTTTTCTTTTTGGAGCTGAAGTTGAATTCTGTCTTTCATTTCCAGAAACTGCATCATATTCTGCCTTGCAAATTACCAGTTACCTAAATTTTGTCTAGTAGGAGGTGTCACTCCCATGGCAGTGAGAGACAATCTTTGAGGCCCTTTCCAATCCAAACCGCTCTACAGTAGTGAGATTTGCTGTCTCTGCCATCAGCTCACTGCAAAACTTTCCTTCAAGCAATCATCTACACTGAGCTCTTACAGTCACTATCGTATCTTGTGTTTATTACTTTAAGATGTGCTCTTAAGGCATGTAAAGAATGAACAAACAACAACACAAGGAATGCCAGCAGTACCTTACACCAATATTCTCACACTTCTCTGTCCCAGGCAAACCACACAGTAAGGTTAGAACGTCTTAAAACCTTCTACAGATGAAAATGGAAGCATAGAGGCAAATAAATCCCCCAGGGGGAGACAGATCATGACCTGTGTCATGACCCAGCACCAATGTAAACAAAATGAATACTTCACCTTCCAGATGTTCCCAGTGTAGTTCCTACTTTATAAAGGGAGGGGTTGCCAGAATCTAGGAAGAGGGAAGAGAAGTTACAAATGGCACCAGTTTGGGAAGTGTACAGCAATATGAAAAGTTCATTTTTAAGGTTTGTTTAAACTTACTTGAACTCTGAAGTTGCTGTGAAGGAGATGAAGTGCTGAAGAACTTTCGAACGTGGTCATTTTTCACCACATGGGAAGGTAATGGAGCCAAGTACCTGTGGGTGCATCAGAAAAACAAACCAAATCCTCCCAGCTCTGACTTCCAACTGCCTTTGTAAGCAGGTTTGTGGATGATATATATATAACACATTTGGAAAGTGAATTTGAAATTTGGAAATCAAAACATCAAAGACCTTTCAAATTAACAACACTGGAATGCTGCATCAAAGGAGACATGAAACAGGGATATTCTTCTCCTTAATACTGCTTAAATACATGTAACCATGGTGGTGCTTTCACTCTGTTCAGTTCAGATTAGGAGCACTGAACACTTGGTAGGGCACCAAATGTCCAAATATAAACCTGAAAACTTCCTTTTAAATTCATGAACTTTAAGACCATACAGTATAAATCTATCTGCTATTGAATCCTCCCCTCTTCAAGGTAAACAGCAGATGCAGAATCTGGCAGTGCAGGGAGGAAAAAAAGGCTGTAAAGCTTATGTCAAGTTTTCCCTGAGACTGCTGTGCCTCTTTTGGAGGAAAAATGGCATCTCCTAAAACTTTGCAATGTATAAATGTGTTCTGCCAACAGGACTAAACTTCTTGTGCAGCCCTTTTGCCCAATCTTCTGCAGATCTGAACGCATATAGGAAGTGGTTTTAGACAAGAGGGCAAGGTGACCAGATCTTTGTCATTCTGGAAAAGCCTTTGAGTGGAAAAGACAACTGTACACACACAGAAACAGACTCCCAGCATGGTGGGGGTTGGAAGGGACCTCTGGGGCTCTAGTCCAACCTCCCTGCTAAAGCAGGGTCATCCGCTGCAGGTTGCCCTGGATCTCAATGGCTCAATGCTTTGCAATCTCTCCAGAGGAGGAGACTCCACAACCTCTCTGGGCAGCCTGCTCCAGGACTCTGGCACCCTCACAGCAAAGACATTTCTCCTCCTGTTCAGGTGCCATTGATGAGCACTGAGCAGATCCCCTCTCAGGCTATTCTTCTCCAGGCTAAATAGCCCCAGGACTCTCAGCCTTCCCTCCTCATGGAGATGCTCCAGTCCCCTCAGCATCTTCATAGCCTCTGCTGGTCTCTCTACAGTAGTTCATTGTCTCTCTTGAACTGGGGAGTCCAGAACTAGATAACAGCTCTCTAAATGCATCCTCAGTAGGGCAGAGTAGAGAGGCAGGACAACCTCCCATGACTTGCTGGCCACACTCTTTTTAATGCATCCCAGGAGACCATTGGCCTTCTTGGCAGAGAGGGCACATTGCTGACTCACAGGAAGCATTGTCCACCAGTGCTCTCCAAGCTCTGCAGAGCTGTTCTCCAGCAGGTCAACCCCTTACCTATACTGGTGCTGGGAGTTACTTCTACCCAAGTTATAGAACTGTTTCCATTGGAAAAGATCTCTAAGATCAAGTCCAGCCAACCAAGCCACTAAACCCATGTCTTGAAGTGCCATGTCTACACATTTTTTGAACACCTCCAGGATGGTGACTCCACCACCTTGCTGGGTAACCTGTTCCAATGCCTGACCACTCTTTCAGGGAAGAAATTTTTGCTAATATCCAACCTAAACCTCCCTTGGTGCCACTTGAGGCCATTTTCTCTAGGTCACTGATGAAGATGCTCACTGAGCCAGCAGTGTGCCCAGGTGGCAAAGAAGGCCAATGGCATCCTGACATGCATCAGAAATAGTGTGGCCAGCAGGAGCAGGGAAGTCATTGTGCCCCTGTACTCTGCATTGGTTAGGCCACACCTTGAATACTGTGTCCAGTTCTGGGGCCCTCAGTTTAAGAAGGACATTGAGACCCTTGAACATGTTCAGAGAAGGGCAATGAGGCTAGGGAGAGGCCTTGAGCACAGCCCTGTGAGAAGAGGCTGAGGGAGCTGAGGTTGTTTAGCCTGGAGAAGAGGAGGCTCAGGGGAGACCTTATTGCTCTCTACAACTACCTGAAGGGTGGTTGTGGCCAGGAGGGGTTTGGTCTCTTCTCCCAGGCAACCAGCACCAGAACAAGAGGACACAGTCTCAAGCTGCACCAGGGGAAGTTTAGGCTCAAGGTGAGGAGAAAGTTCTTCACAGAGAGAGCTGTTAGCCATTGGAATGTGCTGCCCAGGGAAGTGGTGGAGTCACCATCCCTGGAGGTGTTCAAGAGGGGATTGGATGTGGCACTTGGTGCCATGGTTTAGTCATGAGGTGCTGGGTGACAGGTTGGACTTGATGATCTTTGAGGTCTCTTCCAACCTTGGTGATTCTGTGAAGATGCTGAACACAACTGGGCCAAGTCCTGATCTCTGGGAAACACCATGTGCTTTCCATCTTGGAAAAATCATCATTCAACTTGAATCTGAATCAATTCAAGTGTGAGTTTTCCAAATATGTAGCACTTCAGGGCAGAGCTCCTTCCTCCGCTCCACAGGCACAACCGTTGCTGTGTAAACGCCGATCCCTGCTCTATTAACCTAGATTTGTAGAGACTGTTGCTAGCTAAACAGCAGCCACCAGCATTCCCTCTCTCACCCTCCCTAATTCTCCTCCACAGGCTGTGATCCTCAAAGCACACAAAGGCCTGTTTGAAATGTTAACACTGTTTGTCATGAAAAATAATCCCGGCGTGCACCTGCTGGCTCTGCCTATGGAAAAACAACATCCACTGTGGCTCTGCTAATGGGGGACAAAAGTCTCTCTGGGGTTGGGGAAAAGAGGTGTTTGGCAGAAGCTCTAACACAAGTTCATCAGCATTTTAAAATCTCATTGCAGACTTTGTAAATACAGACAGTAGTGCCTGAAACTAATTCCAGTCCTTCACATTTTCCTAGTAGAACTATTTTGGTATTTAGAAAGAGAGAAACTCTGTGACCTGCCACAGGTGATGGGTTTGAATATGATTATTATATGTTGGTACAATATATATTGATGCATGTATTATATTCTCTATTAAAACATTACATATAGATAATAGAATTCATTTCCATTGCTGTTGCAAAAACCTGCAAGATCATTGGCTCCAGCCATCATCTAACTCCAACTCCAGTGCTAAACCACATCCCTCAGCACCAACTCTGCAGCTCTTAAATCCCTCCAGGGATGGGGATTCAACCACCTCCCTGGGGAGCCTGCTCCAGTGTCTGAGAACCCTTTCAGTGAAGAAATATTCTTCTAATGTCCAGCTTAAAGCTCCCCTGGTACAACTTGAGGCCATTTCCTCTTGTACTATCACTTGTTACTAGGGAGAAGACACCAGCCCCTACCTGGTTCCTGCCTCCTTTCAGGGCGTTTTAGAGAGCAGTTGAGTCTCCTCACAGCCTTCCAGGATGAACAACCCCACTTCCCTCAGGTGCTCCTCACAAGGCTTGTTCTCCAGACCCTTCACCAGCTTTGTTTCCTTTCTCTGGACACACTCCAGCACTTCAAAGTCTTTATTGTAGTGAGGACCCCAGAACTGCACCCAATATTCAAGGTGTAGCCTCACCAGTGCTGAGTATGGGGGCTCATGTATGGGGATTTAGATTAGACAGGGGCCACCTGAGTTGTGGTAATGAATTATCTCAGGCTTCAAAGGTTTCTTAGCTGTTAATGGCTTCCAAAAATTGAACATCTCTAATAATTAGATACCTGCATAACTACCTTTTAAAATTCAAGTAAAATTAATAAACACCAAGACAACCTAAAACAGCTGAGACAAGTGAAAACTGTGAAGAGGTAGGGGTGAAAAAGATCCCCACAACCCATCCTTCAGGCAATTGCTTTTCTTGAGTTTTGGGGGGGTTGGTTTAGAGCAATTTTGGCTGCTTTTGGAGCCCAGACCAAGCTCCTGCAAAGCCAAAGATCCTCTCTTTGTTTTTAAGAAGGAATGAGGAAATGTCAGTTCTCTAGGAAGCCTAATACAGAATATTATTACCATCTGTATTTCTGAAGAAAGAATTCCTGAAAAATTCTTATGCACTGGAATGAGAACATCAAGAAATATGCTTAGGATCAAGCTCTAATTTCACAGAATTGCTTAGGTTGGAAGGGACCTCAGAAACCATCTATTCCAACACCCCCTTCCCCCCGACCATGAGCAGGGACGCCTCTCAGCTAGACTCAACAATTCCAGGGAGGAAGCAACCACCCTGGGCAGCCTATTCCAGGGTCTCACCACTCTTGTACTGAAGAACTTCTTCTTAAGTTCCAGTCTGATTCTACTCTCCCTCAGCTTCAAACCATTCCCTTGTCCTGTTGCTAGACACCCTTAAGAAAAGTCCCCCTCCAGCCTTCCTGTAGGAGCTGAGTTACTGGAAGTCAGCTATAAGGTCCCTCCAGAGTCTTCTCTTCTCCAGGCTGAACAACCTCAGCTTCCCCAGCCCATCCTCATAGCAGGGATGCTCCATTCCTTGGATCATTTTTGTGGCCCTCCTCTGGACTTGCTCAAACAGCTCTGTGTCCTTCTTATGATGGGGACATCAGAACTGGACTCAATATTTGAGGTAGGGTCAAACAAGAGCAGAGTAAAGGAGCAGAATCCCCTCTCTTGCCCTACTAGCCACACTCCTCTCGATGCAGCCCAGCACACAGCTGCCTTCTGGGCTGCATGAGGGCACTGCTGGCTCCTGTTGAACTTCTCAATCAACATCCCCAAGACTCTTTCTTCAGCACTACTCTCAACCCACTCTGCACCCAGCCTGGATTTGTGCCTGGGACTGGCCCAACCCAGATGCAGGATCTTACACTTTGACTTGTTGAAGTTCATGCAGTTGGCACTGGCCCACTTCTCAAGCCTGTGAAGATTCCTCTGGATTATTTCAAATTCCTGTTTTTTTCAGTTCTACTTGGTAAAACCCCCTACAGTGTCAAGACAAAACAACCCCAGCACCACAACAAACCCAGCATACCTAAGGTCCGATTCCAGGTCCACGTGGTTCCGTTCTAGGTAAAATGAATCTGGACCAGCTAGGCAGGGAATGAATTTCTCCAAGTTTTCTTCTGGGTACAGCTGAGAGAGCTAAAGGTGGAGGATATTACAAAGAGTTAGTGAAAAGACGACTGCTTTCAGGCACAGCAATTTATAAGCCAAACATTTTACGACATCCAAGCAGTGGAATTAATTTGGAGAAATGCCACTGAACAAAATTACACACAGGGAGAAAACATCTCTCTGGTTTGAAGCACTTCTCATATCTCCTTTACCTTTGAGATAAATTCAGTCACTTCAGAGGAAGATTTGGTTACCAACGTCACCGAAGAATCAGACCACAGGACCTTTGGAAGTGAAAAGCATTCAGTTTAGTAAGTGGCAGTCAAGGATTTGAGTTTGGTTCCAGAAGGTCAATAATTAGAATAGAATAGACCAGACCAGGTTGGAAAAGACCTTTGAGATCATCAAGTCCAACCTGTCACCCAACACCATCTAATCAACTAAACCACGCAACCAAGCACCCCATCAAGTCTCTTCCTAAACGCCTCCAGTGATGGTGACTCCACCACATCCCTGGGCAGCCCCTTCCAATGGCCAGTCACTCTTTCTATGAAGAACTTCTTCCTAACATCCAGCCTGAACCTCCCCTGGTGCAGCTTGAGACTGTGTCCTCTTGTTCTGGTGCTGCTTGCCTGGGAGAAGAGACCAACACCCACCTGCCTACAACCTCCCTTCAGGGAGTTGTAGACAGCAAGAAGGTCTCCCTGAGCCTCCTCTTCTCCAGGCTAGACAACCCCAGCTCCCTCAGCCTCTCCTCACAGGGCTTGGGCTCCAAACCCCTCCCCAGCTTTGTTGCCCTTCTCTGGACACATTCAAGAGTCTCAGTGTCCTTCTTAAATTGAGGGGCCCAGAACTGGACACAGGACTCAAGGTGTCGCCTAACCAGGGCTGAGTACAGGGGCAGAATGACCTCCCTGCTCCTGCTGGCCAACACTGTTCCTGATACAGGCCAGGATGCCATTGGCCTTCTTGGCCCCCTGGGCATACTGCTGGCTCATGTTCAGCCTACCATCAACCAGTACCCCCAGGTCCCTTTCTGCCTGGTTGCTCTCCAGCCACTCTGACCCCAGCCTGTAGCACTGCATGTGGTTGTTGTGGCCAATGTGTAGAACCTGGCATTTAGATGTGTTAAATCTCATGCCCTTGGACTCTGCCTATCTGCCCAGCCTGTCAAGGTCCCTCTGCAGAGCTCTCCTACCCTCTAACAGATCAACACCTACCCCCAGCTCAGGGGTGTCTGCTATGTCCCACAATGACTGCAAGAAAGTTTGCAACATGTGATATCAATAAGGAAAACCTTGGTTTGTGCACGAGTAACTACCACCCAGTCCTCCCTTGCTGCCTGATTGCTGTTATTGTACTTAAGAAATCTTCTCAATGCTTAAAAAAAGCACTTGGGAGTTTACACAGCCACTGCACACTGCAGACACCCAGTATTAAGGGACAGACTACTAAGTAATGGAAATTTTTCCATGATTATCATTATTGTCAAAGAAAACAGCTGGCTCGTAGAATCTGGTGTGCAATGCGAACAACTCAGCGCAGCACAACAGCCTCTATTTATAATTAATCAACTCCATATGCCATGCAGACACAAATATGGCAGCAAATCACCCCAATGGAAAAAAAAACACCCCACTCAGAATCACAGGATCCCCAAACCCCAGCATGGTGGGAGTTGGAAGGGACCCCTGGGGATCATCTAGCTCAATCTCCCTAGTCACCCACAGTAGGTTGCCCAGGATGACAATGGCTGGGTGGGTTTGGAATTTGTCCAGTGAAGGAGACTCCACCAGCTCTCTAGGCAGCCTGCTCCATGGTTCTGGCACCCTCAAAGCAAAGATGTTCCTCCTCATAGTCAGGTTGAGCCTCCTGGGTTCTGGTTTGTGCCTATTGCTCTTTGTCCTATTGCTGGGAATCACTGAGAATACTCTGGCCCTATCCTTTTGCCCCTCATCCTGTTGCTGAGCATTGATCAAATCCCCTTTCAGGCTGCTCTCTTCCTGGCTAAACAGCCCCAGGTCTCTCAGCCTTTCCTCCTCACAGAGATGCTCCAATCCCCTCAGAATCTTTGTAGCCTCCACTGGACTCTCTCCGGTAGTTTCTTGTCTCCGTTGGATCGCAGAGCCCAGAACTGGATCCAGTACTCCAGATGTTGCCTGACCAGGGCAGAGTAGAAGAGGAGGAGACCCTCTCTCAACCTGCTGGCCACACTCTTCATGCACCCTGCAAGGTCATTGGCCTCTTTGGCCACAAAGGCACATTGCTGGCTTACAGTTAACTCCTTGTCCACCAGCACTCCCAGGACACTCTCCACAAAGGAAATGAGACCTGCGGTTACTGCTATTGCTATGCTCTTTAGACACCATCTTGTACATGCCCTATTAAAAGGAAATAGTTCAACATGAAGTCAGTGCCTTCTTAGATAGGGAGGCATTTATTGGTTGGTAGCTGATTAGTTTAACTGAGCCAAAAGTCAGGAATTATTGGCATGAAGAACATCAACTCAAGACTGTCCACTTGCAAGTCCCTTCAGACTTCAAGTCAAGGCGTTTGGACGGTACACGGATCTTCGGCAGTTCTACAGGAGAAGGAGCCGCCTTGATGCGTTTAAGAAGCAGGAGGCCATCTTCTCACATGACCCTAGTCTCAATGACAACTGAAAACATACACAAAGTTTTTCCAGCCATCAGAATGCTGCCAAGACGACTGGTGAGAGGAGAGGATTTCAAAATACATTACATAATGGAGGAATTTCCTCTCTGCAGAGCCGTTACACAAAAAGCAAGGCGGCGGGGAGGGGAGAGGAAAGAAGAAAACTTCAGTAGTCTCTGTTTTTACAAAGCTTGGAGGGGTTTTGTTTGTTTCTTTTTAAACTTTGTGGGTTTTTGGGTTTTTTTTAATTTATGAGAGACCTCAGAAAACACAGAAGAAATTCGTCTTTCTTTCCAGTTTTGTAATAACCCAACATTTGTTACGGCTTAGGTTTTTGACGACGACTTCTGATTTGCAGTCCTCAGAGAACAATCCTGTGATCTGTAAGTGCAGGGAACAATAGCGTGGCAAAGCCACTCCAAAAACACTCAACTGCTTTATCTGTTGACCTTCTATCCCCCAGCTACTCAACAAAACATTTAACAGTTGGGGTTCTAAGCCAGCAAAGAGCTCTTTATTAGCTCGGTTGTTCTTTCAGTTACAAAATCCCTCGTGCTTATGGAGTAATTTCTAAGGTAAAAAGGTGTTTCACAAAGTAACAAGCAACTGGAGTCCAGACAACTGCAAATTTCATATTCTTAAAAACCCCTTGGGGGGAAGCTTGGCAATATTAGTGACATTTGGAACAATGATGGGACTTGGAAACTTCAGCACATCATCCATGAATCAAATCATGCAGAGGCTAATGCCGTCAACATCGCAAGATGCTGAACTGATGCTCTCCTTGCAGTTTTAAAGAGTAACTGCTGCTTTTTTTCCTGGTGAAAGTTGTAGATAATTGATATTCTACTGTCCATTTTCTTTCAGATCCTCTTTTTCTCACCAACTGTTTGGCTCCGCTGCCTCATTAAGCAAACCACAGACATTTTCTGGGCTTTGCATTCTCAACTTCGGAATACGTTGTTCCAACTCGACGGGAGAAAAGCAGTTTGTCATTCCTCTTGCCAGCACCCAGAATCCAGGCTCCACTCTTCACACAAGGTTTGCAGAATGAAGTCATCCCTCCACAGAAACTCTGAACAATGCCCCGATCTCCAAAAGCTGCGTAAAAACAGGGAGAGGGAAGCCATTTCTCCCAGCAGCTTGTGGCTAACCGCTCTCATTCCAAACAAACTGTTCTCACTTCCAGTTTGAATTAGTCTGGCTTCAATTTTCAGACAACAGTTCCTGTTGTGCCTTTTTTTTTTTTTTCCTGCTGGACTAACACCCTCTTTTACTGTAAAATATTTTCTTCCCTTTGAAAATGCTGTCATGTGATATTGAAAGTCATCTTGCAGTCAAGTTCTCCAAGTCTCTCACTACACAGCCTTTTCCTCAAGCCTTGACTAATTTCCATAGCTATTTTCTGCACCCTTCAACACCACTTTTAAACCCAGCAATGCCTGAACCATATACCACAGCCTTACACTCACCTCAAGGCTCGACACAAAGATAAACGACCATCCTACCTCCTGTCTCATACATTCAGCTGCACCCCAAGATGCTACATTTTCATCTCACTAAATCCCAGCATGGGGGGGGGCTGGAAGGGACATCTGGGGAGGTACAGCCTTCCTGCTACAGCAGGCTCTCCCAGATCAGGTTGCCCAGGAGGGTTTTGAAAGTCTCCAGAGAAGACTGGATACACCCTAAATTAGGATTAATTTGTCCAGAGTGACACTTGAATTCTTCCCAGCTGCTGCATTCCAATACACAGGTAACCATTCTGTAAGCACGCCTGGATATCCTCCCTTAAATACATACTTTGTCACAACTTGCTGCATTAGAGTGAATATTTTCTTATGGACTGTGTCCCACTTACCCATCTCTGCATCATCAACAGCCATCTGACTATTTCCTAATCAGTGGTTAAAAAATGTGGCTATCATCTCTCCCAAAGGAGCTCCCCTAGACCAATTTCTGGGGTCCAACAATAAAGCTGAGAATGTCCATAACTCCTCCTCAAGCATCATCCTCCCTTCTGTCACAGTAAACCCAAGCCCCAATCACCCAAACTTACCTCAAAGGAATATTCCACATTTCTTTCATTCTTCTTCTGTGCCAGTCCCTTTAATTCCACTTTTTCAACACTCACTACAAAAAAAAACAAACAACCAACAAAGAGATAAGAAGAATGAGGATATTCTTAAATGCATGTCAAACTGATGACTCCTTGGTAGTGCCAGGACTTGCTTTGAGAGGATCTGGTGACTTGTGGTGGTGCTTGAGGTGCACAGCTCAGGCTCACCTCACTCGGCAAAAGTTGTTATCACTACTCCATCATGCTTTCAATTCTAGCTTCAGCACAAATTCCTTTCAACCAAAACCCCAAACAACAAACTAAGTGCAAAGTTCTTCACTTCCTCGTGGCTGTACCGTATCACTCATCAACCCCACACAAACACGCAGGGGTTGATCTCAATAACATCAAGTAACAAATTCCATCATCCCTCTGAGGGGAAACTGGTGCTTAGAAAAACACAGATGGGCAATGGTCTCCATGTTTTCAGGGTCTGAGTTTTTGCAAGGAGTTCAGTGTGGTTTTATTACCGTGTTGACATCATGACGCCTCCTTGACTGCAGTTTCATGGAAAATTTCATCCTCAGTGACTTCAGTTGGAGTAAGTTGTAACTAAACCCAGAATCTTACTGTGGAAAGGGCTGAACAACAGCACAGGTCACTGCTTCCACCTCCTCATGTGATATGCTGCTTTTAAAGACAGGAGCTTATGCATCAGGTATTTGCTATGCTAAGTTTTTGGAGGCTCTTATTTCCCAATACACAGGGATCACAAATTCCACCATGCTAAACTTCATGAAGATTATTTTACTGACTTATTCTCTTGTAAATGTCTCTTGTCCCTTTTGGCTGCATGCATAGGGACATACACCCAGAATTCCTTTTCTAAAAAGCCACTTTACACCAGCTTAAAAGTTCAAAAAAGCCATTATACTAAAGTGAAGTCACTAGAACTTCACCTCCAAGCAACAAGCGCCAGAGGAGATGCCTGTTGGGTGTATGTTGTATTTTTTGGGTGTTTCTCACAAGCAAAAGCCAGAGCCCTACCATTTTGTTTCTGAGGAATCACCCTTGACAAGATGTTAACTTGTTTTCAAGACTATTTATACACTATATTGCTTGGAAGACTCAAAACTGTGTTAATCACAGATAACCTCCTTGTAAGACAGCTGCATGAGAGGACAGCTGCAATGTGAAAGTCACAGTGACAACATCACAACAGGCAACCTGTTCCATCAGCTTCACATCTCCTTACTCCCCATGGTGAGGCGATGGCCAAAGCAAAATGGATTATTGTCTGTTTGGAGCTTGATGTCCTCCACCTTAAGACAATCATGACCTTAACTCTTTAGCATGGCCATTCAAATACATCTTTGCTATGTCTTGTTCATCTAAACTTCTTACAACCTGGGTCTTGGCTGTTTTAAAGACCCCCTCTTTAACCCTGTCTATTTATTTGCACTTCAACTGCAAGTTTTAAATCAATCTCCAGATGTTCCTGTCTGTCTTTATCATACAGAACAAATATGCCTTTAATGATCATCTCAACCATTCCTTCTCCAGGTAATTAATTCTCAATTAAAACAGCATAAGTCATAGAACCATATTGTTTGGAAGAGATATTTAAGATCATTGAGTCCAACCATAATCTAACCCTACCAACTCTGGTGCTAAACCACACATCTCTTTGATTGTAAACACCTCCAGGGATGGGCATGCAACCACATCCTTGGAAAGCCTGTTCCTGTGTTTGAGAACCTTTTCAGTAAAGTTTCTTCTAATGGCCAACCTAAACCTCCCCTGGTGCAACTTGAAGACATTTCCTCTTGTCCTATCACTTGTGACTGGGGAGAAGAGACCAACACCCACCTTGCTCCAACATCCTTTCAGGGAGCTGCAGTGAGCTTATCCCTGAGCTTAAAAGTGATGACAATTCATTACTTATTACTTCCCCCTGCATACCACACTTTTTGTAGAGACTTGCTCCTCTTAGAAGTTTTCAGTGGGTTCCTCCCATGCCTCTAAACACAACTTCAGAGTCCTACTCACTGTCACACCACATGCTGAGAATAAATCTTCTAGCATGCCAGCTATTGATGAGCTATCTGGAAAATGGGTAGTAGCACAAAGGTTTAAACATACAAGTGGTTCAGAGGTTTTCTTGACATCTGAAGAAAAAACTACCACAGGACACTTACTGAGAAGAATAGTGATAGGACTAGGGGGAATGAAGATGGAGGTGGGGAGATTCAGACAAGACGTGAGGAGGAAGTTCTTCACCATGAGAGCGGTGAAGCCCTGGAATGGGTTGTCCAGGGAGGTGGTTGAGGCCCCGTCCCTGGAGGTGTTTAAGCCCAGGCTGGATGAGGCTCTGGCCAGCCTGATCTAGTGTGGGGTGTCCCTGCCCATGGCAGGGGGTTGGAACTAGATGATCCTTGTGGTCCCTTCCAACCCTGACTGATACTATGATAGTATGAATTCAGGGCACCCTTCCTTGTGATCACAGTTAAAGGGTACTGAATATTGATTGGAATTGTATGTCCTTCAGAATGAGAAAAAACTTGTAAAGTGGAGGGGGTTCTCACCACTCTGTTGGTGAAACAGCTGAAGGATGAGCAAATTAACTTGTAGAAAGCCAAGTGCCAAATGCTGCAACATCTGGTTTTGGAGTAGGGCACAGAAAGCTAGAAAGAGCAAGCATTTCTTCACATTTGTCATTCAGGGCAAATCCAGTGTCACTTGATTGAAACTGCTCTTATCGCTGGCATTTCTACAGCACTCAAATACCATCTCCTCTATCTGTTCACCATCCCTCTGCAGTAATTCAAGCAAAAGGAGGATTACCTAAAACATAAAATAAAGCTATTTCTGTTTTACTGTGTGGGTTAATAATAAACCTTAAATCACCTTGAGGATTTTGTGGTGCCAAGTTACCTGACCTTTCCATCCTAGAGTTCTGCTCTGAACTTGTCCAGTTAATACCACCTGCTGCCACGAATTTATCCTCTGGAAAATGACTGCAATTAGCAAAGGAACCATCAGGTAAATATTTCTGCACTGACTGCAGTGATCCTGAACTGAATCTTGGAAGACTAGGGCTGTGCTGCAGCATGAAATACACTTCATTGTGCAGCAGCAATATGCTTCCAGGGACAACTGACTGGGTAATTTCTAATGTTATACAATCAGTACCCAAATTCCTCCAGTGATGTTCTCCTAACTAGGTGATACTGTGGAACGTATCATCTGCCTCAAAAATCCCACAGTCCTAGTTTAATTTGTTCAGTTGTATGCTTTTGTTGTCTTTCACATGCTTTTCCTATTATTTAACTTGTGGCTAATTCTGGTAAAGCCACCTTTCTGAACCCACCTGGAAGCTTAACTTTGAATGAGCACTCGATCTTCAAAACCAAACCAGGAAGGAAAAGATGCCATCTACCAAGCAGGAGGAAGGGTGGATTAAATTTGCCACCTGACAATAATTTATGTATTAAAAAAAAAGAAAACCTATTTACTCTCAGAAGCATTGGAAATTACTCCAAGAGCTGACTCCACTCAATACCACTAGAAATGATTCCACGGCTAGAAAAACCTTTGTAAGGAATTAAGGACACTTGATACTGTTAGTCTTTTCAGGATGCTGAATTCAGCAAAACTCAAGCTTCCCAACCCAAGGGATGAAAAAAACAAACCATAATATAAAAATAAAGCAGCTAATGTTTCTAAATCAGGAGATAGCCAGAGCAAGTTTATTTGCACTACTTTAAATCTGAGCTATAAGTCTGGATCTAATCAATGGGAATTCATCCACTGCTACGTTCTCCACGTCAGGCACCAAGCAGGGCAGCTTGGCAGGGTGTCAGTCAGGATACAGGAGCTCAGAGACAAACCTTTCTATCTGCTCCTCTCTCCAGCACCTCCCTGTGAAACGATCCAAGAGAAGTGTGTGTACCTGTAGGTGTCTCCCTCACTGCTGCATTGGCACAGAAGACTTTTGTCACAGAAATTTATCCATAATAGGAAAGTCCTGTGAGGAGTGACTGAGAAACTGGCATTGTTTAGGAGAAAAGGCAGCTGAGGGGAGACCTTCTGTCTCTCTGTAATTCCCTGAAAAGAGGCTGGAGCCAGGGTTGGGGTGAGGGGAGGGCATCAGTCTCTTCTCTCAAGGAACAAATAGGAAAAGAAGTAATAGCCTCAAGTTGCACCAGGAGAGATTTAGGTTGAACATGAGGAACAACTTCTTTCCCTTGACAGTTGTCAAGGCCTGGACCAGGCTGCCCAGGGCAGTGGTGGAGTCACCATCCCAGGAAGGAGGGGAAAAGCTGTGCAGATATGGTGCTAAAGGATGTGGTTTAGTGGTGACTTGGTAGTGCTGGGTTAACAGCAGGACTTGGTCTTAAATGTCTTTTCTAACCAAAATGAATTCTATAATTATCTGGGAAATTAAAGCAGGGAAGTGAAACAGTGGGATGAGATCACAAATGACATATGAAACGAGTAGAGGAATACAAAGGAGGTTTGTGGAACTCCAGTGCTGTAGGAGAGGCTCCCATCAAGACTGTGGCACTCTGTGCCACTACCACCCTGTGGCACCATTCAGAATAGGGCAGAGCACTGGGACATACCCAAACACCCCTAAGCATGCCCTTAAGAGCTACTAGGAATCTAACTCTCCAATAGCTGAACCTCTGGTCTTTTGCTGAACTTTACTTTGAAAGGGCAGCAGACAGCACGAAAACATCTTCATTCACTCAAGAGATTTTCTGTAATCAAAATTCCCTAAGTGTTTGGTTGTTTGCTTGTTGTTTTTTTTTATTCCTCTCTTTTTTGCTGTTTTCTTTTAATCACAAAAGAGACACATTCTTTATGTAGCTTTCAATGGTCTGTAGAATTGTATCAAGCAGAGAGGCTTGCATTTGAAACACTGCAGTAGAGAGGCAGACATCACATGCACTACAAGAACTAAGTCATCTTTTCTCCTTTTCAAAGTGTCTTCTTTATACTTACTGTTTCAAAATGTCCAGATAAAACAGATCCAGTGCATTTGAAGATGTTTTATTTAGTTCTTTTTCCTAGCCTAGGATTTTTACCCATTCAGCTGCTATTAGAGCATTTGTCATCTGATCAGTTGAGCGCTTCTGTGAAGGCACAGACAAGCTCCTTCCCCCTCCTCACCACCAGGTACCAAACCCTCTAGCCTTCCTGCTGCCAGCCCTTGATCAGCCTCTCCTTCTGAAGAAGCAGGATCTTGGCCACCCTCCTCCCAGACTATCAGCAGCTACAGAAAGTGAAAGATCAATCCAAATGCTTCAAGACTAGCTGTGTCTGGTCAGGGTGAAACACAGCCATGTGGGCAAGAAACAAAAAACCCCATCATTTTTGGAAGCCACATTTGTTAGGTTGTGTTTTATCCAAGTCCTTGTCCCCAAAGTTCTTTCCCAAGTCCTTTTTCCCTTTTCTGGGTCAGGGCCCTGCTCACCAGTAGGAGGACTGGACAGATCAAGGTCTCAATCTACACTAAGAATTCTCCATCAGCATAATTTGTACAAGTAGCTTTTACACACCACTTTTTAAACAGTTTTCTTTAGCTAAAGAAAACATACAGGAGTCTACAGGTTTGGGTTTTTTTTTGTTCAACACTAGCTGAAAGCCAGAAATAAGACTCCAAGCCAAGAGTGCATCAGGAGAACGGAGCAACTGGGTTAAAGTGAATGACATTGAAATTGCTAGGAAGAATTTATCACACCCAGTCTGAAAGAGTAATTTCTACTCCAGACCTAGCTAGTCATCTTCCTCTTTATTAAATCACTGCATGCAGGCTCAGTTTCTGTGGCATGCAGCAGGGAAATGTTGTTCTCCAGCCTTCAGGTGGTAAAATTTGAGTGTCATGAACTTGCACAGCTCTTGAGATGGTGCTTGGCAGAAAAGCAGAACTGCTAGTTTACTGGTAAGAAGGAAAAAAAAAATATGCAAAATCCTTTAGTTCAAGTTATACAGAAGGCCAAGGACCTAAATTCATAACTGATGCTTCTGGATTTAAAGATTGAAATTTAAATTAAAGGTTTTCATTCATGAAGCTGTGCCTCACAGAAGCAAGCAAACAATTACAGCAGCTGGATTTTTTTGCTGAAGATGTCTACCTAAAGGAAAAAAAAGGAATAAATTACTTTCCACATCCTTGTTTACACAGAAGCGGTAACCAAAAGTGCACTACCAAGACTTTCATGAGCCATCATCTCTTGTTTTGCTAAAAGAAAGCCTTCCAAAGCAGCATTACTCAATTACTGTCCTCCATTAAACAGCAGAAGGTAATCCCAAGTGACTGGGCAAAAACTGGAAACAAAAACCCACAGAATCTCCTTGCTCAACCCTCAAACCCATCAGTATTTACATTCCCATACATACAGGGAAGGGAAAGAAAACAGAAAGAATGGCTCATTTGCAAGTTGCAAAGCTTATTTATGACGACAAGGCACATGAAATTACAAATGGAGAGGGGTTTCTGTTCGGTTGGGTTCTTTCTTTAAAGAAAAAGGTCAACTGATCTATTGATCTGAAGCTAAAACTGCTTAGAAGCTTCAGCTTAAGAGAAGGGGGTTTGCCTGTTTTTCAGAAAGCAGGAAGCTTTCTGATCATCATAAATCTTTTTATCTCTGCTGTGATGCAGAATAAAACCAAATCAAAACACCTAAGATACACTCTTCTTACAGCAAACATTGATCCTTTTCTGTCACAAGCATACAAGACAGTTTTATCATCAGCTACATTTATTTCCTTAGCCTCCTGCTTCTCAAAATCCAAATTATTCATTAACTGGAAATACTGGAGGCCTGAAGAAAACTCACGGAATCAAATATTAGGTTTCCAAAGCACACACAAATGTTTGTCCAGACTCAGTAAGATTAACAGTTTAGTGAGAATTGAGATCTAAATAACTCGGGTATTGATCAGCATCTTCCTGGTTGCCAAGAGCTCTGCTAATGATACGTCTCATGACCTTAAAACAGTCTCATGTTTATTTACCAAAACTGCTTTCAATGAATCAGAACTACAATAACTTGTAAATTGTCATTAAAGCCAAGAAAGAGCTGGCCCTGTTGATCTGCCCTCAGGTCTTCTTCAGGGGAGACTGAGGAAGATTTCACCAGAGGAGTATTCCTTGAAATCTCAATTTGAACTTGGACCTAACAGGTTCTGAATCGCCAAATACTAAGAGGATGCGACTGAAACCATCCGACCTGAACTTTGCTCTATTCAACACCCAGTGGAACCACATTTTGGATATTTTCATGACATTAACTCACAAACTATTCCTTTTAAGAGACATCCAATCTGCATCAAAAAAAAAAAAAAAAAAAAAGATGGGCCAGCATCCAAATCATGGAGTAACAGGAGCTGCTGCCTGGTATGTACTGGGTGTGCTTACGGGAACTGTGCTACTGGAAAGGGAAAGAACATGAAAGGCAGGATATACAATCTATGCTTAAAATTTAACTGCATCAAACAATTAAGAAGCATCAGAGCTAAATTCAACTTGAGTGACAAATGCCTATCATTCAGCTATGAGCTTGTCTACCTGTAGCTATTCTAGAGGGGAACAAAAAGTTCCCACATGAAAGCATGGAGAACTGTGTTGATTTTTCTCAAAAGCAAAGGGAAATCAATATTTCTTTTTGAAAATGACCTTATTTCACTACCAGAAAGTCAAATACAAGAAAGGATAAAGCAATTCTCTCTACAGTTCACTACATTGACTTGTCATGTAAGAATGACCTTTCACCACGGTATTAGTAGTGAAGAGAAATGACATCTCATTCCCAGAACTCTCCAGACACAGCAAGGCAATTTATGTGAAAACAGGTTAATAATGTAACAGTGGTTATGGGCAGAGACAGCACCATGTCAAGAGCCATGCTCGGGGCACTTAACCAATCCCCAAACCTTTATGCAAATATAAAGCTGCTGCTTAGAATCATAGAATCAACAAGGTTGGAAAAGACCTCAAGGGTCATCAAGTCCAACCTGTCATCCAAAACCTCATGACTACTAGACCATGACACCAAGTGCCACAACGACCACCTCCCTGGGCAGCCCATTCCAATGGCTAACAACACTCTCTGTGAAGAACTTTCTCCTCACCGCCAGCCTAGACCTCCCCTGGCACAGCTTGAGACTGTGTCCTCCTGTTCTGGTGCTGGTTGCCTGGGAGAAGAGACCAACCCCCTCCTGGCTACAATCACCCTTCAGGTAGTTGGAGACAGCAATAACATCTCCCCTGAGCTAAACAATCCCATCTCCCTCAGCCTCTTCTCATCAGGCTTGTGCTAACCCTCTCCCCAGCCTCG
This sequence comes from Picus viridis, assembly GCA_033816785.1. Lineage (NCBI taxonomy): Eukaryota > Metazoa > Chordata > Aves > Piciformes > Picidae > Picus > Picus viridis. The sequence goes on along the minus strand of CM066591.1, from coordinate 11,631,517 downwards.
TTGCCCTTCTCTGGACACATTCAAGAGTCTCAGTGTCCTTCTTAAATTGAGGGGCCCAGAACTGGACACAGGACTCAAGGTGTGGCCTAACCAGTGCTGAGTACAGGGGCAGAATGACTTCCCTGCTCCTGCTGGCCACACTACTCTTGATGCAGGCCAGGATGCCATTGGCCTTGTTGGCCACCTGGGCACACTGCTGGGTCATGTTCAGCCAGCTGTCAATCAGCACCCCCAGGTCCCTTTCTGTTTGGCAGCTCTCCAGCCACTGCTTGCTAAGAAATATTTAAGCTGACCCATAAGTTATATACCATTTACACCCCCTTCCAAAAAAAGGACAGGAAAATTGTGGTTGATATGAAAGCACAGTAAGATCTTGGCTTAATCGCCGCACATCAAATATCTTCAAAACACTCCATGACGCCTGGCCCATCCAGGACCTCAAAGACTGTGTTCCAGGGAGAACAGCACTACCTTTACAGTGTCTCTGAAGTGTAGTGATGACCCCAACAGTACAAAAAAAACCAAACTGAAATACTTTTTAAAAGTCATACATTGACTTGAGCCTCCAAAAGGAGCAGTTATTTTCTGATTACCAAATCCTTGAGACCGCATATCCTGCAGGAACTAATTCTGCCTGGATAACACAAATTCAGAAGACAGGACTAATGACCATCACAGCTTTCATTTAGACAAGCATAAGAGGGGAAAATTAGCAGAGCCCAAAAAAAAAAGAGGGGAAAAAGGGCCCCTGTTTCTTACTCATTCTCACACACAGAGTATCATCAAGTCCAACCTGTCACCACAGACCCCATGACTAGACCATGGCTCCAAGTGCCACATCCAATCCCCTCTTGAACACCTCCAGGGATGGTGACTCCACCTCCCTGGGCAGCACATTCCAATGGCTAACAGCTCTCTCAGTGAAGAACTTTCTCCTCACCTCCAGCCTAAACTTCCCCTGGTGCAGCTTGAGACTGTGTCCTCTTGTTCCAGTGCTGGTTGCTTGAGAGAAAAGACCAACTCCCTCCTGGCTACAACACCCCTTCAGGTAGTTGTAGGTCTCCCCTGAGCCTCCTCTTCTCCAGGCTAAACAACTCCAGCTCCCTCAGCCTCTCCTCATAGGGCTTGTGCTCAAGGCCTCTCCCCAGCCTTGTTGCCCTTCTCTGGACACATTCAAGAGTGTCAATGTCCTTCTTAAATTGAAGGGCCCAGAACTGGACACAGGACTCGAGTGCAGCCAGCACTTGGAAAACTCTCCAGGAGAGGGGGTTATTCCCTGAACCAACCAATGTCCCTTCACTCCTGGAGAGAACTGAGTCAGTCATACTATATGATCCAAGAACTATTGGCCAGCAGTTATTGAGCATGTCACATCTGCATTGCCGCTTTTTGGCCTTTGTCTCAAGGAACCACATGCTTAATCAGAAAGGTCAGTGCCAAGCTGATTTTCTCTTTGTAAGACAGATGGCTTTGTGGAGAAAAATGGAGAAAACAGGACACAAGTTTAAAGTATGTTGGACTCGTCAGGAGCCAGCTCAGCCTCGTAACTGAGTCCCATCATCCAGTTTTCTGCTGGTATCTCTTAAGGATCAAAAGTAGAAGAGCAGACAGCAGCTTTTCCATGGTGTCTGCTCAAACAGGAAGCTACCGCTAGCTAAACAAAAAAAAGGCAACCAAACAGAACCATTTTATTAGTTAACAAGTCAGTCTTCTAGCTGGCTGCTGCCTCTACAAACACAGAAGACGACAGTGGAAATTAAAGGTTCATGAGCATAATGAAAACTTTCTGTTAGCAGCAACATTAGCAAAAGAAATACTCTTAGGATTGTCATTTTTTTGGTAAGAAATAAAAGACTTCTTCCCATTTAGAGAAGACTTCAGATCAGGAACAACACATACAACATGAGCTGAAGTGACAAGTTAATCCTGCCTTAATTTAAAAGCAAGACTTCAAAACTATGAACTGCAATATTCCACAGGAAATAATTACACAGCTTTTTTTTTTTTTTTTTTAAAGATCAAGGACATTAGCTTACTTTTGGCAGCATATAGGAAGCAATAACATGCTGGGATTGTATCACTTAATGGAATGAAGCTGGAGGTGGGGAGATTCAGACAAGACGTGAGGAGGAAGTTCTTCCCCATGAGAGCGGTGAAGCCCTGGAATGGGTTGTCCAGGGAGGTGGTTGAGGCCCCGTCCCTGGAGGTGTTTAAGACCAGGCTGGACGAGGCTCTGGCCAGCCTGCTCTAGTGTGGGGTGTCCCTGCCCATGGCAGGGGGTTGGAACTAGATGGTCCTTGTGGTCCCTTCCAACCCTGACACTATGCTACTTGCCTCCAATCAAACCCAGCAGTTTTCCTGTTCCTGCTATTTCCTCCCTTTTGCTTATTTAACTGGCCAGCTAAGTGACCTTTTTCTGTTTCTGCAGAAAAGACATATTTAAAACGCCTGTATATCTTAGCTTGCAAGGTTTTAATTGAATTCATACATTGTTTTGAGTAATACTGAATGATACTGTCAGCACTTTAGCCACCCACAAAAAGCTCATCAAACCTAAAGAACGGTTTCGCAACTTCACTGGGATTCAAAAAGCTTAAATGAAACAAAAAGCTGCACTGAGAAGACTCCCATCTGGACAGGAAAATGTAAAACCCTGCAGAATCAGTCAGCTGCTCTTAAAAAAAAAAAAGATACAGCTTCAAACACTAACTTGAAGGTTTTTCCTTACCCAAGACTTCAGGCCAAGAGAACTAACTCCTGCATTACTGCTGCTGAGCTGCCTGCCATTGCCACTGAATGGACAACTTGCCTTTTCTCTTGTCTAATGTCAGGGGGGAAAAAGGCTTTTACAGAATAAATTATCCAGAAAGGGCTGCTGCATTGGACATATTTGGGTAACAGCTCCACTGCCTTACTAAATCTGAGCACCAACACATGTCACTAAACAGCTGCTGTGCCTTGAAACATATACTGACAGACCAAGAATATGCTGCTGAAATGTACATAATGATGCTCTGGAGAGAAAGAGAGTGCTATGATACACAGCCAGGAAAGCCTGCAGGGGCTTGGTGGTAGTTAGGGACAACTCAGTAACAGGTAAAACCTATTCTGTAATTCCAGTAGCTCTAAGCAAGCAAAGATCACAGAATACCATCATGGTAAGGGCTGGATAGGTCCTCTGGAGATCATCTAATCCAATCCCCTTGCTAAAGCAGGGTCACCTGCAGCAGCTTGCCCAAGATCAATGTCCAGGTAGGTTTGGAATCTCTTCAGAGAAGGAGACTCCAAACCTCTCTGGGCAGTCTGCTCTAGGACCCTGGTACTCTCACAGCAAAGAAGTTTTTCCTTAGGTTTGATGGAACCTCCTGGGTTCCAGTTTGTGGCCACTGCCCCTTGTCCTGTCACTGGGCACCCCAGAGAAAAGTCTGGCCCCACCCCATTCCCTCTTTAGCTGTTGCTGAGCATTGAGCAGATCCCTTCTCAGGCTGCTCTTTTCCAGGCTAAAAAGCCCCAGGTTTCTCACCTTTTCCTCCTTACAGAGAAGCTCCAGTCCTCTCAGCATCTTTGTAGATGCCTCTCTCTCATGGCAGGCAGAACATATCCAAAAAGGAATCCTTAACTCTGTTTTTTAACACCATGGAAACACTTTGGCATTTTCAAGCACGCTTTTAGATAAACAGTTGCAACACTGAAGGCTTAGAAGTACCATGCAACCAATTGAGAGACACTAGTCAGCGTTTGAGACGAAGCATGTGCTCAGATTCTGCTGCCTGGGGGCTGGGGGACTGCTTGTTTCTAAAAGAATTTAATTTGTCAAATATATTTGCTGTCTAATTCCCCAAGCTGGCTAATTCTCCATGTAACTGCAGCTAATTGACTATTTTCATACAACTGAGCAAAGCACGTGTAAGATCTGAATGCAGCTGTGTACTTCATTTGCTCAGAAATCCAGCCCAGTGACTCATCTTCCTTCTGTGGTTTAACTGGAGTAGACTTCTCCCAGAGGAATGCAGCTCATCTTGAGAAGTACTCCTGCAAAAGTGACCGTGAGCCCCAACATTCACTTCCAAGGCAGCTTTAGGAACCACAAATGTGCATTCTTGCATCGGCAATTAAAATAAGCAGGCTGCCTGGATCTAATTACACAGCCCAAGCTAGTAAAAATATCTTTGCAATCAGGAGAAGTGTTCAGCTTTGTATAGAAATACTTTTACTTGATGGGTAAGTAACATGCAGTTGTATATTCAGTCTGGTTTTATCTGATCAAGTGATTATTTCATTTACTGTTCTCAGATAACTTTCAAACAAAATATTGGCTTCGTTTCTCCTCTTGAAGAGAAGGTTAGCTCATCCTAGAGAAGTCTCATGCTCCCCTAGAAAAGATTTTCCCTAGCACATAATTCACCAAACCCCCACAAACCCGATCTGGTTCCAATCTAAACCCTATGTTCATATAAAAAAAGAGAACTGCAAAGTCAGTTTTCCATGGTAGTGTAGGCCCTTTGCCCAACCACAGGTTTTCTGCTAAAGTTTACCCAACCCAGAAAACCCAGGTTCCACTAAATCCCACACACAGAACCATAAAATTACTTAGGCTGGAAAAGACCTTTCAGACAAAGTCCAACCATTAACCCAACAAGCACTATCAAGCCGACTGCTAAGCCATGTCCCTCAGCACCACATCAATATGTCTTTTCAATCCCTCCAGAGATGGGGACTCCACCACTGCCCTGGGCAGCCTCTTCCAGCACTTGACAACACTTTCAAGAGAAGATTTTTTTTTTCCCTCATGCCCAACCTAAACCTCCCCCACTGCAACCTGAGGCTGTTTTCTCTTGTCCTGCCACTTGCTGCTCGGGAGAACAGACCAACCCCCACCTCACTACAGCATTCCCAGGGAAAACAAACCCAAAGCAGATGAAGCCTTTGAAGTGCCTATGTCTGCATGGAACAAACACTGAGATTAGAAAGAAAACAAAACCTCACCAAAGCACCCTGAAAGGAAACCATATGGGGAAAACATAACACATCCAGGTAGACACCACAGCTGGGAATCTGTGCCGGCATTTGCTTTGAAGTTTTGAGCACTGTCCTAAACACAGATGGACAAACCTACTGTTACACCAACCTACCAATAGTGCAACCCTAACCCTAATGTTGCCTTTGAGTGAAGTGTGAACTAAGCAAACCACTTTTTCCAGAGGGATAAGGAAAACAGAAATTGAATTAAGGTTGCCTAAAACTGGCTAGTTTTCCTTCACATCATACTAGGTTTTATGGATTTAAGTCTGCCAGGTCCCACTTAACTATAAGCAAAAGTTTAACTGAAAGACCCAGTTCTCATTGCATAAAACCAATGAGAGTTGTAATCAATCGCACAACCAATGAGGATTTATTGGCCTGGGAAAACTTTAAGCTTAAAGTCACCAAGTCAGGACCTAACCATTACATGTATCTATACATCCAGCACAGGCACTCTATAAAGCTGTGTTGGTTTGGTTTTTGTTTTCCACAGCAGAGTCTTGTCCAGACTGTGGGCTGCAGCACATAACCATATACCGGCACGGACGGACCCTGTCAGCGCGACGATAAGGCAGCAGCTGCTCAGCCAGCATGCCCTGGCTTGAAGGGCAATCTACTGATAAAACACCAGAGAGCTGAGATCAGATGGCTGGCTGGCTGCTCCAAGCCTGGCTGAAGGGTTTCTGCTACCTTCCAGTTTCCAACTCCAAAGCAAAAATACAGGAGAAATGTGAGTTTCAAACTCAAACAGGCAGCTGAATGCCTGCAGCCAGCCTTACATGAAAGGCAGCTCCTCCAGCGCACCGTAGTTTAATGGTCGTGTCAATAAGCACGTGCTGTTTTCGGCATTTTTGAGAACAGCATCAGCATCTTGAAACTCATGACTAAGGCTGCAGCAACAAGCAAACTCGAGCAGGAAAGACCAAGCAGTTTTATAGAAGCTTGAGAGGTTTTCCCTAAAGAGTTACAGCTTGAAAACCCTTGTTAACAACGAAAGAAAACCCCAAAATACCCTGCAAGCAGACTGTGTAAAAACAGCAGACTAAGGGACTGATCTAGAATAGGCAAAACCTGAGTACATGCAGTCTTGCCAAGAGCCACAAATGCATTCAAGTGCTTGCTTCAGTGAGAAACAAATAGCCCCTTGCACAGCCACTTCTGTGAGGTTCTCCTTTTGTTGGCAATTATGTCCTCCTACATTTTGGAGTCTCTGGTCTCAGGGCTTTAATATTCTTGTTCCCTTTTATACTTCGTTGTTCTTTCATTCTGGATCCCAGACAAGATTTGAGCAGCAATTCAAAAAGGCTGAAAAAAGTTCTAATTCAGCATTTAAGCTTAACTATGCAACTATTAGAGATGACTGTTTCTGTAACACATCTATGAGGTCAAGGCAGTGAGAATGCCCAGGAACTGAGGGGGAAAAAGAAACAAACCCCCATCGACTGGAAACCTCAGTCCTGCAGCTCTGAGTCTCCACGCTTGCCACTGGATTCTTCAGCATGCAGGACAGAACTAAATAAAACACACTTCCAACAAAACTAGAGTTTAAAGCTCTAGTTCCTCACTGTCTTTTGCAAAAACTATCAAATCCCTGAACTATTTAACAACAGGGACAAAGGAGCACAAACTCTGAGCTCCCTGAGCCACTAATACCTGTCTCATACCTACTGTTTTTGCAGCCCACGTTCACTTATTACACTTCCACAGTGCTGCTTACAAGCAAGTAACATCTCAATGCTTTGCAAATAACAAGGGTCCAAATGTACATGGACACACGTGCAATAATTCATCCACACAAGTGGAAAACACAATAGAGATAATCATCTAAGGCACTGTGGTGCTTTATGCCATTTCCCTTCAGCTGTGTATATTAATGATGTAATTTTAGCAGGGCTACCCCTTTGAGTTACTGTTAAAAATAGCATCTGCACCATACACTGATGAAATGCATCCACTCCAGGCAGTGAAGTAATGCAGCAAGTCCACAGGCCACTGCTTTTTACCCAGGGAGATAAAAGAACAAGTCAGAAAGCAAATGGAAAGTTAACCTTTCTGCTTAGCATTGCCCTGCACCTAAGAAATAAAATGTACTTTAATCAAAACAGTTGTTTTGCATAATTACAGCCTACAACTCGCCAGCATAAAGGAGCAAGAGAAAATGAAGCGAGGAATGAAATCTGACAAAGCTCCTCAGCAATGCCAAAGCTGACTGGTTGTCTCCTCCTCTACTCCTGCAGCACACTGTAGCAGATACACCGCAAAGATCAGAGCCACCATTCTGCTATCACAGCAACATCTCTGACAGCACCACCACCAAATGCACAAGGGGACTACCACATACTCCACCCTACACGGGTTTGGGGCAGTACGAGCCCTTCATCTCCCAAATTTCATTATCTGCAATCCCAGAATCCCACCATGGGGGGGGTGGGGTTGGAAGGGACCTCTAGAGAGCATCTAGTCCAACCCCATGCTAAAGCAGGATCACCCACAGCAGGCTGCCCAGGAAGCTTTGAAACCTCTCAAGAGAAGATGACTCCACAACTTCTCTGGGCAGCATGCTCCAGGGCTCCAGCACCCTCACAGCAAAGATGGAATCCCTCAGTTTGTGCCCATTGTGCCTTGTCTGCTGAGCACCACTGAGAAGAGTCTGTCCTCATCCCCTTGTCCTTCATCCTTTAGCTCTTGCCGAGCATTGAGCAGATCCCTTCTCAGGCTGCTCTTCTCCAGACTATTCAGCCCCATGTCTCTCAGTCTTTTCTCCTCACAGAGACACTCCATTCCCCCAAACATCCAATCCCCAAATGAGATTTTACTCTCAACTTACTTCTTAGCATCAACCCACAAACAGCTCTAGCTGCTTTCATTACCCATGCAGCTGGCAAATCTTTTAATCCAGGTCTCAATATCTGGCTCCACTCTGGCATTTTTCAACAGATGCAGTTTATGAAAACTCCATTAAGGCTGCATTAAACAGAGGAATCCAACTTCCTTTAAACCACTCCAAAGAAAACCAATTCAAGACAATTTCACTGCTTCAACTGTTCCCAACCTCTTCCTCTCTCCATGTTAATTTCTTTATAATGAATTCAGTGCTAATAGCACCATTTTCTTGTTTGCTTATTAGCAAAAGGAAATACAAATTAGTGATGGCACATACAGTTAGATGTTATTTCTGAAATTAAAACAAAGGGGAGGAACTTGCTTCTGCTCACACAGAACAGCCAAAGAGCCTTTCTGATCATCCATTAGAAAAACTCAAATGTTTTGACACAAACCTGAGATTTTCCTCAGCAAGCTACACAAGCATTAAGCCAGCTCTGAAGTGAGAGCTACCTTAGCTTGATGGATAGGTAAACAACAATCGACAGTAAATCACTGCACTCACAGCCCAGACCCAACAATCTCCTGGGTTGATCCCCAGCAGCAGGATGGAGGGTAGGGATTCTAGCCCTCTACTCTGCTCAGACCCTACCTGCACTGCTGGGGTCAGATCTGCAGTCCTCAGTACAGGACAGACATGGACCTGTTTGAGCAAGGCCAGAGGCCACAGCAATGGTGTGAGGGCTTGAACTCCTCTGCTGGGAGAACAGACAGAGAGGGGTTGCTCAGCCTGGAGAAGAGAGGGCTCCACAGAGACCTTCTTATGGTCTTTCACTACTTAAAGGGGCTGATGAGAAAGATGAAGACAGACTTTTTAGAAAGGCCTGTTGTGACAGGACAAAGGGTGATAGGTTTAAAATAGAAGAGGGAGATTTAGACAAGTTTTGTTGTTTTTTTCCCCCCGAGTCCCCCACTGAGGGTGGTGAGACCCTGGTCCACATTGCCCGCAGAGGTTGGACATGCACCATCCCTGAAACCTCTCCACCTCAGGTTGTTTGGGGCTCTGAGCAATCTGCTCTATCTGCAGATGTCCCTGCTGACTGCAGGGACAGTGGACTATATGACCTTGAAAGATCCCTTCCAACGCAAAGCATTCCATGATTCTAGTCTATGACAAGGAAAGCTGTATCTAGAACATAAGAACCAGTACTTCTTGCACAGTGATCCTGAAAGAACAAGGAACTGATTCCTTACCAGTTTGAATCTGCAGTCTGGAATAAACAGTACAATCACCCACTGCCTTTTGACCTAGGAATCAAGGCTGGTATCAGCTGGTAGTCAAAGATCAGGGGAACACTTCAAAAACCACAACAAATTTCCTCCCCTCCAACTGCACGTCCTGCAGCTCGGAGTTACCATTTGCAGAAGATCTCTCTCACTCTTATTAATACATTCGTTGTTTCTTCTTTGCAGTCCATCTGTTCCCTTGTGCCAGATACTGAATGTGAGAAATCATCATCACTTCCATGGAAATGAAGTGTTGTCATTTACTAAATAAGGTCACTTCCAGATTAGAAAGGAGGGAAGCAGAGCAAAGAAATATTTGCTGTAGTAGTAGGAGAAGCAAAGAATTGCTGGCAAAGTAAACAACTCTTTTTTTTTTGATATGTTCTCATCCTTCCTCTCCACCCACCTCATTTTCAAACCAGACCAGTATGTCATGCCAGTGCTCAATACTAAGGAGACTGTATCTCCTCCTGTGACTTACTGCTCTACTTGAAACCAGAAATTATTGTTCCCTCTTTCCAGTATCACCAATTTCTCTAATGTCTGGTATCTTTCTCCCGCTGTACCTGATTCATTTGGAAATTACCAGCCTCTCAGCTTGCAGAGAAAAGCCCCACTGTGGGATTCCTAATCCTGACATCAGAAGACAAGCAAAAACCCTAAGATTAAGTTCTCATGAATTTTCAGGTCTGGATGCAAAAACTCTGTGAGGAATAACATTTCTAGCTTGTACATGCAACTGCCTGTAACAGCTCCAGCCACCTATTGATAAAATTATTGTGCTTTAAGCCTGTTACCCTCAAGAAGTCACCTTTTGGGGAAAAGAAAAAGAAAACAAAGGTGCAGGAAAAGTGTGCTTTTGAAAATGGGGGGTTTAACAATAAACTGGTATAGGAATGGGAAGCACAGTCTACCAGCTAACAACCAACCAGCTATGAAAGCTTCTTCGGCATGCCATACACAAGAAAACTGCTATGTAGTTATTAGTATGCTTGTGACAGCATGTACAAGAAGAGGCAGGGACTTGATGGTTTTCTAGGAACACAAGTGAATCACTCCTATTTTCTTCTTTCAAGTGGTATTTGTCCAATTTAGTTCAGGGGAAAGCATAAGAAAGCCATTTGTTTTAAACTCTTGTATGCCTCTGCTCAAGACAGCAGTGAAATGGGTTCTTTCAACCCAGACATTTCCAGATGTTAAAGGGTATTAGGCTCTAAAAAGAGATGCAATGAACAGCTGAGCATTTCTGAACATTTCACACATCCCTTCCTCGATCTTCAAGCAGCAGATGCAAAAGTGTCCAGTCCTAGTATCATAGTATCAGTCAGGGCTGGAAGGGACCACAAGGATCATCTAGTTCCAACCCCCAAGCCATTTGCTATTGGGTTACAGCAGGAATTGCTAGGAGACAATAATCTCTGCTCACCTTTGTTTTCTCTTGAAGTCCTGCATGAGATATCTTCCAGCCTTCAGTAAGTTCAATTTCAAATTTCCTCCCCTGCCTTTATAAAGGGATTTTCTGCAGGTTTAAGCATCAGTTTCACCAAGCTGTACACCAGGTAAAGTTTTCACAACTCATTGTATTCTCTGCTACATTTTTGCAGAGGATGAGCTGCATGAAGCCATTATCAGAAGATCTGAGGAAACACTGGGTCTGCTCATTGAATGCAATTTTAATTAAAAGCTGAAGTTGCTGATGTTGTTTCTATTACTGGCAGAAGGTCATGCTATTGCTTCCATAGCTGTTGAAGTGATGGCTACCAATTTCGTCTGCATTAAGAACTAATGTGCCACAACCGATGTGCCATCACTTCCAGGATTTGAGACATGACCTGGCAATCAAAGAGAGTCCTTCTAGGCATCTGCATCCCTAAGTGTTGCCTCCTGTACTTCTGAAGAGCCATGGTAAAAGGCAAATTGTATTAAATATTTGTCTCACATTAGACACTGAATCAGGAATCTACCTGAGGAGGTAAACTCCTTGGCATGGCTCCATTAACCAGCATCCTAGTCTTAGAATTTGTTCCTCACGTCCAACCTAAACATCCCCTGATACAACTTGGTCATTTCCTCATCCTGATACTGGGTCTTTGAGAGAAGAGACCTTCATCTGGCTCCAACCTCCCTTTAGGGAGTCAGGAGGTCTCCCCTCAGCCTCTCTTTCACCCAGGCTGAACAACCCTGGTGCCCTCAGCTGCTCCTCACAAGACATGTGGTCCAAACCCCATATATCCCCAAAAAATTTACATAGTTAAATCTGCCTATAGGAAGTGTACATTATAAAGAGTCTCCTGTCATGAACTCAAGCAGGAGCCACTGGTAAATACAGATAGTAAGAAGTCAACTCACTACAGCTCTTGGCTAAGGGGTGGACATCTTAATCATGTGAAAATCCAGCAAACCACAAAGAGCTGCCCTTGGGAAGCAATATAGGCCATAAGTGATAAACATCAGTAAAAAGCACCTTTAAGTATGTGCACAAAAAGGTTATGGCAGTTCTTGCATGAGGAGGCAGATCAAAGTCTACTTCTCATTCAGTGGAGTCCTCATGCTGCTCTCCCCTCCTTTCCCTTTGTATCTTTGTCATGACAATCCCAGATCTCTCCTGAGAAGTCTTGTGTGAAAAGGGATGTAACAAGGATGACAAAGAAATACTGATTCCAACCTCGAGAGAGTACAAAAGTTAACTCATTAACAGTTAACAACATAAATCTGCCAGAGTCCAAGTGACCCCAGGAGTGCAGAACTCTACTCCCAGCTCTGACAGTACAAGGGACAGGTTTCTTAAGCTGGCCTCTGGCAACAATAGGTTTCTACATCTGCCTGCATGAGCACAAAACATCTGCATGATCAGTAAAAAAGTGAGATTTTTTTTTTCTTAACTGAAACCCCCATGAGTTTTGTCTTTGTTGCAAAGCTAAGCCTCTGACTTTAACTGAACCCCAACTCCAACCACCAATTTTCAAGCTGCGTGATTCAGGCAACAAAGAGGCTTCGAGAAACCTCTTAATATACAGTAATCTTCTAGCACATGGCGGGGGGGAAATATGCACCATCAAAACTGCTTGTTTACTTTTTTTTTCCAAGTACATTAATCCTTGGGCTTGATTGCTAGAATTAATCTAAACACTTGATAGTCACAAACCAACCCTGTGTATTAGAGAGCATCGGCAACGCACTGTGTGTGATCTCACAACCCCCAACGCTGCTGAAGTGGAGAAGCAGAGCTCTACTTCAGGCACAAAATGAACCAAGACATATACAAACAGCTGAAAAATTATATACAGTCGGTAGAGGGGGATTTTTCCTGAAGGATTATCATAGCCTAAATATTTCTTTAAGCCCTACCCTACCAGTAGGTGACCCAATATTGGAGATGATGTATTTACTTAAAAATAGAATAATCCAGCTACACAACTGATGCAGAACAAGGCACTCTAAAGTCTGGACCCTGAACCAAAAGGATTTCGGAGCCTTTATTTTCTCCCTCTGTATTTTCTCCCTGCCTTCAACAGGCTGAACAACTGGTGTCTAATATTTCACAAGGAAGAGACTGTTGATTGCCATTAACTGACAGAGCTCCTGCAGTCTAGTTCCTTGTGGAAAAAGGATGAGTCAAGGCAGCAGGAGGCAAAAAAAGGTACAAAGCCATATAGATACATTTTGCCAAGGGAAATAATTGGGCAGCAAAAATAGTGGGTCTGGATAGCCTATATATTTCTGCTAGCTACTGTAGTGCAACCACTTAGATACCAAAACTTGCTACACATCACACTCAGTTTAGCCTGCGACTTGTATCCTACCAGAGGTCAACAGGATTGCTTCAGACAAGGATGTATTTCACACCCAAATATTAGTCCAAAATTAAATTGACACACTGTTGAGATGCATTTTCTCTAAAGTTTGTTTTCCCTCAGGTCCTGGCTCCTTTTGTCCAGTCAGTCACATGCTGCTCCACATATTTATTGCAGCCTGGGACACATCAAGGCTTTGCAGGACCCAGTATGGGGACTAACAGCTTACCTTCAATTCAATCAGTTTTAAGGTGCTCAGCAGGAGCACTAAGTGAAGCAGAAAGTGAAGAATAAAGCCCACTCCACCCAGCTTACATCTAAAAGCTTTATGATCTCCACAGAAAGCATTTGTGCCTATCCTTAGATGCATGTGCTGCAAGAATTGTGATTCAGACTCACTATATAAGGATCACATTTCAACAGTTGCTTCACTGGAAATCAGACTGGCTGGGAGACAATTTTGAGGGTTTGTGTGGCAACAGCAAAAAGGCAAGATAAATACAGGGGAAAAACACAGGGACAGGGGAATTTTCTGTCACACTGCAGAAAACGAGGCTCGTTCAGTCGAGCAAACCATCTTCCAGACTGCTTTATGGAGGAAAACAGCAGTAAGTGGCACCTGCGAAGCCTCCCAGCAGCAATGAACACCTTATAAATACCAAAACAAAACAACTTTCCCTGCAGAAAATGTAAAAGAGAGGCTGTGGCAAATCACAATTTTACTCACCATTATGAGAAATGTACAGTATGAAGAGAGCAGCCTTCACACTGTAACGTTGTGCAACTTACATTGCCTTTATTACGGAGAGCTTTCATTCTGCACTTCACCATCTGGTCCGACGTACTCTATTCCTCTGTGCTTTTGGAAACTATGCTGTGGTCACTGACCATGTTTAATACATTGCTAAAATATGTCACATGCACAGAGCACTCCTTGCCTGCAGTGCTATGGCCAAGTCCTCCCGCTCAACCTTACTGTAAAAGTAATTAGTAACATCTCTGGTGGACAGGAAATTCCTGGAGCCTTCCATCCCACCCCTCTCTAAAAAAAAACCCCAGAAAATAAGCTGCATTTCTCATTCAGCTTTGATAATCCTAATGACTCTCTTTTGGGAATTGCCACACAAGGTCAGAATAACTCTGCATCCCCAGGCTTGTTACAGATTAGTTCTGTAAGCAGGACTTCCCAGAGGGCAGATAATTCCTTCTGGACTTTGATATAGCTGCGTTCCCTCAACTACCTGCAAAACAGAAGCTGCTAGTGAAGGTACTGCTTTTAACCAGTGAATTCCCTTTAAGCACCTGGGTCTCACTTGCTACTGAGAAAAGATTCAAGGTGGCTCCCAAAAAATAAAGGGTAATGTTCTAAACTGAAGAGAGCCTCAGTGCCTTCATCAGAATTCATCCAAGTAAGGATTGTTTCCTTTGTTGGCATTCTGCTGGGAGATACAAACCTGCCTATGGAAGGCACCATCACTACACAGCTGCACTGTTGGCTCAAGCGTATTCCTATCAGGCAAGTATTTGCAAGCACAAAATCTCATCTTTGAAACTGGAATCAACATTTCTGGCTCCAACACCTTCTGTAGCTGTATTTGCACTGGTTCAGTTCTTGCAGTACTGTGGAAAAAAAGCTGAAGGCAACACAAGAACTCTGGAACTTAACTTGCCCTACATGAAAAACATACCAAACTTTGACTTGAATTGATTTTGTTCAGTTGAAACCTGACTGCTTTCTAGAAACAGTGGAAAAAGACAGGGAGATCTAGCAGCACATTCTTCCTAGAGTTACACGGAACAGGAATCTATATTTGCCTTTGTTCTCCTTGACCAGTGAGATCTGTCAATACCCCAAAACCTGTAAATAAGCCCATCTGCAGCTCACAAGCACAATAACCAAGGAAGTCTCCACCTGCCAAAGTTAAAATAACTTGCACATCTATGAGAAGCTTAATGTCCTAACTCACCAAAATACATGAGTACAGCACAATTCATAGCACACATTTCATCTACATAGCCATAATTCCAGCACGGTGGGGTTGGAAGGGACCTCTGCAGATCATCTAGTCAAACACCCCCTGCTCAAGCAGGGTCACCTCACAGCAGGTTGCCCAGGATCAAAATGTCCAGGTGAGTCTGGAACTTCTCCAGAGGAGATGCACAGTCTCTGGGCTGCCTGACCTAGGGCTCTCACAGTAAAGCAGTTCTTTTCCTTATGTTTAGGGGCAACCTCCTGGGTTATAATCTGTGCCCGTTGCTCCTTGTCCTGCCACTGGATACCACTGAGAAGAGCCTGGGCCCATTCTCTCACCTCCCACCCTTTAGCTGTTGCTGAGCATTGATCAAATCCCCTCTCAGGCTGCTCTTCCCCAGACTAAACAGCCCCAGGTCTCTCAGCCTTTCCTCCTCCAAGATGCTCCAGTCCCCTCAGCTCCCTCCATCAGTCTCTGCCAGACTCTCTCCAGTAGTTCCTCATCTCTCTGCCCAGAACTGGACAATACTCCAGATGTGAAATCACTATGACAGAGCAGAGGGAGAAGAGAGCCTCCCTTAACCTGCTGGCCATTCTTCTTAATGCATCCCAGGAGACTACTGACCTTCTTGGCTACAAGAGCACACTGCTGGCTAATGTTGAACTACACCAGCATTCCCAGGTCCTTCTCTGCAGAGCCACAGGTCAACCCCTCACCTGTACTGGTGAGAGGGGACAATTTCTCCTCAGGGACAGGATTTGACACTTTCACGCAAAAAGCTGGTTTCAAACTATGGATTTGGGCAAATACAGCCACTGATAGCCTTCAGGTCCAAGTCTACTACAACCCCATTCACTGCTCAGCTATGCAGAGTGTTACAGTCCTGACATTTCTACACATCAGGATTAAAACCTTCCACTGGATTAATACAAACTGTCTCTAATCCAAGTAAGCACAAAGGATTCTGCACCTTCTGCGAGCTTTCTCATCTTTCTTCTATTTCAGCCTCAGCCTCTTTAACCAAGACACTTCCAGCTCCAGTACTCTGCCAAGAGATGAATGACCAACTGGGGCAGCTATTTCTGACCACAAGTGAGAAGAAATCCTGCCCTCTCAAGCTGTCTGAGACAAACCTCACTAGAAACTATCAATACAAGAATCACACAACTGATCAAGCAATCTGTCCATCCCATAGTCCTGTGACTCAATTTCAGCATTAGTAGGTGCTGCTAAATTAAGAGACATGTCTGTTTGCTATGAGAATTAGGAAACTGTAAGCGAGAAATCCTCAGTTGTACTCCAACCTCAACAGGCAGAGCTCCCTACCAGGCAGATCATCACGTAACACAACACAATCTTTGCTGCTGGTGAACCAGTAATAGAATAGACCAGGTTGGACGAGACCTTCGAGATCATCGCGTTCAACCTATCATCCAACACCATCTAATCAACTAAACCATGGCACCAAGCACCCCATCAAGTCTCCTCCTGAATACCTCCAGCAATGGTGACTCCACCACCTCCCTGGGCAGACCATTCCAATGGGCAATCACTCTCTCTGTGTAGAACTTCTTCCTAACCTCCAGCCTAAACCTCCCCTGGCACAGCTTGAGACTGTGTCCTCTTGTTCTGGTGCTGGTTGCCTGGGAGAAGAGAACAATCTCTGCCTGGCTACAACCTCCCTTAAAGCAGTTGTAGTGAGCAATAAGGTCTCCCCTGAGTCTCCTCTTCTCCAGGCTAAGCAACCCCAGCTCCCTCAGCCTCTCATAGGGCTTGTGTTCCAAACCCCTCACCAACTTCGTTGCCCTTCTCTGGACATGCTCCAGCAAGTCAACATCCTTCCTAAACTGAGGGGCCCAGAACTGGACACAGGACTCAAGGTGCAGCCTAACCAGTACAGTATACAGGGGCAGAATGACCTCCCTGCTCCTGCTGGCCACACTGAGAGGTCATTCTGAAAGCGGAAGATCAGTAAGGAAACTATTTTTTTCCACAACTTCTCTTACCAACTATCAGGAAGGCAATCTATAAATTAAAAGTCTACATCCCCTGAAAACTAAGCAGGTATTCTAAAGAGAGAGAAACAAGTCACAGGAAAACACAATTAATTTTCACAGAGTAGTGTGACTAATCTTGGCATATATGGTACTGGAATAGCAATCACTGAATACAAATGAAAACAGGGTTGAACTCTGTCCTATTTTTAATCCAATGAAAGCCACAAATGTAGCCATGCTTCTGCTTAGTGGTGCATTTTCTTCTACCCTGATAGCTTTTACAGCTGGAGAAAGAGCTCCTTGCAGCACTATTCTGCTGTAGGAAACAAAACAAAACACACTTACTGCTACTTACTGCTACTGGGATTGTAGTTGAGCATGTCATGGAAAAGGACCAAAGGAGGTCCGGTGGAGGAGGCAAGCTAAGAACATTTCCTTGGGATGTTTAACCCTTTCCAGTCTGTACACCAGTTCCTCTGAATGAAGATGTGCTTTCACATTCTTGATCACCATTTGTGTAGTACTAAACTGTATTTGCAAGGTTACAGAAGCATAGAATTGTTTCTCTGGAGAAGACCTTTAAGATCATGGAGTTCAACTATTACCTAACTCCACCAAGTCTGGTGCTGAGCCACGTCCCTCAACATCACATCTCTGAGGCTTTTAAACACCCTCAACCACCTCCCTGGGCAGCCTGTTCCAGTATTTGAGAGCCCTTTCAAGCAAAGTTTTTTCTAATGTGCAATCTAAACTTTCCCTGAGTGCAACTTGGAGCCATTTCCTGTTGTCCTATCACTTCCTCCTTGGGACAAGAAACCAACAGCCACCTGACAATCTCCTTTCAGGGAGTTGTAGAGAGCCAGGTGATCCCCCCCCTCAGCCTTTTTTCCTCCAGGCTGAACAATCCCAGTTACCTCAGCTGCCCCTCACAAAACTTGTCCTCCAGACCCTTCACCATCTTTGTTGCCTTCCTCTGGGCCCACTCCAGGACCTCAATGTCCTTCAAGGAGTGAGGGGGCCCGAAACTGAACCCAGTACTCAAGGTGTGGCCTCCCCAGAGCTGAGTACAGGAGGACAATCAGTGCCCTTGTCTTGCTGGCTATGCTAATGCTGATCCAAGTCAGGGTGCTGTTTACCTTCCTGGCCACATGCTAGGTCATCTTCAGCCACTGACAGTTAATACCCCCACATCTTTCTCTGCTGAGCACCTTTACAGCCACTCTGTCCCAAGCCTGGAGTATTGCAGGGTGGTGTTACACAGCAAGGCGGTGGCAGAGAAACAAACAACTCAGAAGGTCCTTCCCAGATGCACAAAAAACAACCAAAACAAAACCCAAACAATTTCTATAGTCCAGGAGAGTATTTTTAATGACATCTGAAGGCATTTTATTACTGCTGTTAATGTGATGGTGTATTTCCCCCACATTAGTTCTGCCATACAGAGCTATTTTTATTAAGACCACAAAGAGCTCACAGAAGCTGTTCTACACAAACAGCAGCTCACAGTTCAAAGACTTCCCTCACTCAACAGCGCTTTCTGTACACATTAAACAGGAATACTGTTAGTCACATTTTAACCTAGTCATTTTAATAGTTGTAATCTTAGCCTGGAGAGTGGAAATGGAATGCACTCAACTCAAATTTGCTAAGCCCAGTTTTCACCCAGGTCAGCAGGCAACATAGCAGTACAAAAAATAAGACTTATTGTGTGAGAACATGCAGGTTGTACATGTGTGATGAGGATGGTGGAAGCTCCCTCTCCTATCCTCCACTCCTCTTCCTTCAGCTTCTCACTCACGTGTCTTGGAACCAAGAGAAAGGTGGAAGCGGAAGCCTGACTGCTGGTTGAAATGCCTTTTCTTCTCCCCAGCAAAGCAACACTCAGCACCATATGCTTCATCCAAGAAACAGCCTGCTACTACAAGGATGTAAAGTGTAGTGTCAGAGATACTCAGAGAATATAATATTTCAAGAGAGCTAAACCAGTATTTCAACTCAGAAGGAGCCTTCTTGCTCATTTCCCAGCAGAAGGATAAGCACACTTGTCCCTCGATGACCATTTTTCACTGACACACTAACCCAGCAGTAAACAAATAAAATTCCAATCTCCAGTCAATTAAACTAACACTAATTACCATCAAGAGCTATGAGTTTGTTGCCCCTCTGGAAGCAGGCATGCAGAACAGGACACACCTTTGGAGTGTTTCCCCGAAGGCCTCTTGGGTAATGACTCCTCAATGGAATGTGTTGATGTATGGAGTACGTTTTCCAAACTGTTACTGACGCTGTTGATGGGGGTCTCAGACCTTGGAGTGACCTGCAAAGAAAAAAAAACCAGACCAAACTCCAGTAAAATAAACTAAGGGAAGGCACAAATTTCACACCTTCCTCCAGAGAGAGCAGAGGCATGCTGAAGGCATTTTGGAGACGCTTGCTTCCTTTACAGCCCAGGGGTGTTACTATTGATACTCCACAATTAACAGTTATGGGAAGTTGTTTTAGTCAGCAGCTATTCACAAATCTAGATTATCTTGGCTAATCTATAAAGCTACTTAAAAGTATAATTCTTTTGTAAACAATAGTCACACAGCAGTCAGTCACAGAGATACTGCAAGACCCTGAAACCTCTCCTTGCTGCAGTTCTTCACTGGGGGAAAAAAAAAAGGAAAGGGAGCTCTTGGAAAACATCATTCATATTTTTTGTCACTTTTCTGGAGGTATTTAAAAGATCTGTAGATGTGGTGCTGAGGGCCATGGTTTAGCAGTGGAGTTGGAAGTGCTGGATTAATGGTTGGACTCAATCTTGAAGAGCTTTTCCAGCCTGATTGTACGAATCCTTCTATACGCATGCAGACTCAAGACACTTCCAAAGTATTTCCACACAAGGAAAGAACTCCAATTAAAAAACACCAAAAAACACCCTCCCACACCCCAAAAAATAACCCCCCCCACCCCAAAAAATAACCCACTTATTTCCCTGTCTTTCCTTTACAAAGCCTGATGTCATGAACCTATTTCAATGCCCAAGCAGAAGGCTGCATCATCTGAACAGGTTTCACAGCCTTCCGTGTACCTTCTCAACCGCATTCAGCCTAGCAAAACATTTTCACCACTACTTAAAACTACAGAAACAAACCTAAGATATTAGAAAAGGCAGAACTGAACACTGCCCACTTCAGCTGCTCTCCACAAGAACATTCACCATCATGCAGCAATATATAAACCCATTTGTTCCTTGTAGTACATTTAAGGCCTGCCTCAAACAAGGAGATTGCTCTTGTTTTGTAGGTAATCAAAAGGAAAAGTGGGTGAAGAGCTACATTAGCAGCACTGAACACAAGGGTCTAAGTTTGTTAAAGAGGAAAGTGTGCTTTCAAGAGGTAGTTTAGTATGAGAGCTTCTGTTAGCCGTAACTAGTGCATTACTTCAATTGCCAAATTCTGGATCCACCTGAAATCCTGGTATAGAACCATGGAATTGTTAGGGGTGCAAGGGACCTCAAGGATCATCCAGTTTCAACCTGCCATGGACAGGGACACCTCACACTAGATCAGGTTGCTCAGAGCCACATCCAGCCTGGCCTTAAAAATCACCAGGGATGAGGCCACCACCACCTCCCTGGGCAACCTATTCCAGTGTTTCACTACCCTCATGGTGAAGAGCTTCTTCCTAACATCCAATCTGAATCTACCCATTGCTAGTTTGGCTCCATTCCCCCTAGTCCTATCCCTACCTGACACCCTAAAAAGTACTTCACCAGCTTTCTTTTAGGTCCCCTTGAGATACTGGAAGGCCACAACAGGGTCTCCTTTGAGCCTTCTCTCCTCCATACTGAATAGCCCCCACTCTCTCAGTCTGAACTCATAGGAGAGGTGCTCCAGCCCTCTGATCATCCTCATGGCCCTTCTCCAGACATGCTCCAGCATGTCCAGATCCTTCCTGTAATAGGGGCTCCAGAACTGGATGCAGTACTCCAGGTGGGGTCTCACCAGAGAGGAGTAGAGAGAGTATGGAGAGCTGTAACTAAAATTTAAGGTGAACTTTAGCTTTTCACAAATCAGAGAAGAAAAACAAGCATCTCCACATGACAAAAGCACTCATCCTTTATTTATGGTAACCCATACCAGCCACTACAGGTCCCCATAAGATAAAAAGCTTACTCAGACCCTGATTACTTGGGACAGTGGCATGAGTTAAGATAATTCACACTTAAAGCAATCCTTTGCTCACCCTACCACTAGCCTTATTACTGACACCCATCAGAATACACCACACAAGCCAAAACCAGCTCATCCCTACTCTGTACAATTACCTATTGTAAGCTCCATTTTAAGACTTGATGTTTATAGATTTAAGGCAGTAGGACAAGTGAAAGACTTGGCATACACTTGACATCTGCAAAAAGCTTATAGGTGGCAAAGGAATCAATCCAGACAGACAAGTGTCAGAAGAAAGTAGCATTACAAAGCACCTGCTTTCCTTTGCAGCACTCTTAGTTGACTTTTTGGTTAAAAAACAATAAAAAGTTTACCATTTCAGCACAGCTTTCCACCAAGAATGAAAACTCCATGTCAAAAATCTCATGTCAAAGAAAAAGACTAGTCATTAAACTTTAAGTGCAGGAGGGGAAAGTTGGGGAATAGTTTAGATCTCCTTGCCAAACCCAGTCTTTACCAAAGCTGCTCTCACATGTCTCTCTCCTGGAGCTCATTAAACTCTCACTCCAGTGGATTGCTGCTGAGAGGAAGTTCCAGCAGACTGAGCAATGACACCATCATCCTGCTGGCAATGGGAGATGTCAGAAGAGGGGACAGAGTAACAGAGCAAACAGAGGATTAGATTCAGACAAGATGATGTTACCCTGAAAAGCCAGGTTCCAAATATTCAGAACAATCAAATAAAAACACAGAGTACTTGAAAGTGAGTAAGAAAAACACTTAACAGTACTTGAAACCAAGTAAGAAAATAGCCACATGGCTTCAGAAAAACCTCTCAATTCCAGTTTGTCACAAAACATTGCCTCTGCTCCATTCTGGTTCTCTCCAATGTCTTTACAACAAGCACTGTGTGCAGTTTCAAACTGGCATTTTGTTTGCACATAATACCCAATTTTTTTTCCATAAAGATTTGATTATTTTCCTGTCCTTGGTAAAGATTAATTTAGCCCATATGTCTGCACTGAGTGAGCTCACACACTATCTGATTCAGCCACACATCAAAGCAGAGCCATTTCAAATTGGCCTAGGAAGAAAAAAAAAAAAAAAAAAAGAAAAAGAATCACAAAGCTCTGATTATTTCCAAATGGAACACTTTGTTAGTGAAGGGACTGGTGTTAGAACCAGACTCCTTAGAGCTTCAATTCCACATTTTAAATGTTACTTTTTCTTTTCCATACCCAATACTGCATAGGGTTGGATTTGTTTAAACATACCAAATACTGCAAAGATTTAGATTTGTTTAGAGAAAGGAAAAGTAATGGGGGGAAAAAAAGAAGTGTTTTGCAAATCAGGGTTTTCTAGTTCCAAAATAGCAACAGCCTTTTGGGTTTACTTTCAGGCCAAGCAAAACAGAGGAACAATAACCCATCCGCTATGAACTGCAGGAGACACTGGGAGACACACTGGCAAAAGCTTAACAGGAGATGCCTAGAAAGGACTTGTCCAAATTCAGCTGTAGAAACTCAGTGTCAGGCAAGTTCTGGGAAGAATGCTTCCCATACCTAAACATCACTGTACTCCCTGCTTTGGGCTCAGCAAAAATACCTGCTAAGCAGTCACTCTATTTTGAATGAAGAATACAATACACCAAGTTGGACGAGACCTTCAAGATCATCGTGTCCAACCCATCAACCAATCCAACCCACCCAAACAACTAGATCATGTCACCAAGCACCCCATCAAGTCTCCTCCTGAACACCTCCAATGATGGTGACTCCACCACCTCTCTGGGCAGACCATTCCAATGGGCAATCACTCTCTCTGTATAGAACTTCCTCCTAACATCCAGTCTAAACCTCCCCTGGCACAGCTTGAGACTGTGTCCTCTTGTTCTGGTGCTGGTTGCCTGGGAGAAGAGACCAACCTCTGCCTGCCTACAACCTCCCTTCAGGTAGTTGTAGAGAGCAATAAGGTCTCCCCTGAGCCTCCTCTTCTCCAGACTAAGCAACCCCAGCTCCCTCAGCCTCTCTTCATAGGGCTTGTGTTCCAAACAAGAGAAAGATTCTGAGAAGTCCTGAGCTAACTGCTTTGGACCTTCCAAGAGCTGCAACACCTCTGAGGAAAGCCAAAATGCCATTAAAGAATAAGCATCTGCTGTTCAAGAACAGTTAAAGGCTTGTTTCCTAAAGCAGCAAGAGCCTCCAGTAAAGGTGGCTAAGCTGGATGACAGAAAGCAGAAGTGTTCAGCCTTTCTATCACCAGCCACAGGAGCGACATTTTATAAATGCAGAAAAAATTCATGACTCACTCAAGGTCTAAGAGGGTACACAGCATCAAACATCCAAACAGGAGACACTGGGTTTTTCAACTGAAATTATTTGAGAACATCAGCAGGAGTAGTCCTTGAAGGCTAATGAAATACAGCAGCAACTCAGGAGAGTTAAAAGTGACAGAAATATTCTCCAGTATGCCTCATCTTACCCTGAACACAGCATTCCGTAGAGGGCCAGGGAAAAGAAAACCTTTTCACCCACCCATAGGTTCATTAGATTATTCATAAAAGGGTTTAACAACACAACAGCCTGTAGGCTTATTCCATGACTAAGGAAATGCCCCACTGACATGGGTACAGAAGAGATTCTTAAAGCTATTTTTACTCAACTCTTATGTTGAATCTGCTCCCTCCAACGGGAAAGCATCTGGCCCACAGATGAACTTCTGGTTTTCCAGATTAAAACCTACCTTGTCTCCTGAATTTCAAGTTAAAGTTGTAACCATAACTGAAAACAAAGAAAATGCATCATTATCTACTGACTGAGGCTCAGCCTGAATTATACTGTGCTTTACAGAATTATAAAGACAGCATGAAAACCAGTATCAGGGAACAAAAAGCTCTTCCTTCCCAACAAGGGCTAGGCAGAGGGATTATGGAAAGCCACCCCAAAGCCTTTCAACCCCAGGAGTCAACCAGTAAGAAAAGCATGCTTTGACTCAGAGGTCAAAGACAAACATGTCAAGGTATCAGGAGTCACTGCTAGACTTTCAGCCATTAGCACATTTTCCCCTTTTCACCTGCCAGCAAACAAGAACCTGTTTTCCAGCAGAGTGCAGTGGTTTTCTTTGCGGGATCAGAAATGTACTAACAGGTATAGATCTTCTTGGAACAGCAAAAAGAATTCTGGGAAGCTCTGTAAAGCTCTTGATCCATCGAAACCAACACAAAATAAACCAACCCCACACACACCAAAAAAAAAACCAACCTCCCCACACAACAAAACCACCAGGAGCAGGTACTTCAATAGGTGTGCTTCTCTTTTAGTGGCTCTGCCACTACCCAAGACAGTGGAAGTCAACATGGAAAACAATCAATCTTCAGTGAAGACATTCAGTAACTGTTAGCTTTGCTCCCCAGGATGATGCCTAATACTTAATATAGCAAAATGTTTCATAAAAACAACAGGACTGAGAGAAGTTGAACTTACAGTGGCAAAAATTTCACCAAAACAGCAATTTTACATTCCTCTTAAAATTACCTAAAGAGAACAGCAAAAATACATGGCTTGGTAGTGAAGTATTTGCTGACTTAGTTTGAAGTGAAGCCAACGCTAAAAATCAACAGATTTTACTACCCAAAGGGTAACATGACTCCAAAAATCTAAGGAAATTATGAGATAGGACCTCAGGGAACAAGATACTGCTTTGTACACCTACTTAGGTATGAGATTGAGGTCCTGCATCACACAGAAGAGAAGGTACAAGAAAGCACCAGGGCTGCAGCCAAAAGCTACACAAACACGTTCTGCCATTCACAAACATTCCCCCACTGATCACGCAGGAAAACCTTTTCACATGAGGTTTAAAAGTGGCCAGGGACATTGCTGGGAACATCCCACAGATAAATGCTTCTGCCAGTACAGGGAGTCTCCATAAAAAATGTTTTTTTCTTATCACAGTATCACCAAGGTTGGGAGACCTCAAAGATCATCAAGTCCAACGTGTCACCACAGACCTCATGACTAGACCATGGCACCAAGTGCCACCAACTGGCCTTCATGCTTGAGGCAGACAAGAATATATGCTTTTCACAAATGCATGTAGGGACAAGATGAGGGTTGATGGCTTCACACTGGAAGAACCTGCATTTAGATTAGACATGAGGAAAACACTCTTCCTCAGGAGGGTGGTAAAGCACTGGAACAGGTCACCCAGAGAAGTTGTGGAGGCTCCAAGCCTGGAAGCATTCAAAGTTAGGTTGGATGGTGCCCTGAGCAAGCTGGTCTAGTAGGAGGTACCCCTGCTTATGATACAGGGGTGGAACTAGATGATCTTTAAGGTCCCCTCCAAACAAAAACTGCGTCCAGTTCTGGGCCCCTCAGTTTAGGAAAGATGTTGAGTTGCTGGAACATGTCCAGAGAAGAGCAACAAAGCTGGGGAGAGGCCTTGAGCACAAGCCCTATGAGGAGAGGCTGAGGGAGCTGGGGTTGCTTAGACTGGAGAAGAGGAGGCTCAGGGGAGACCTTATTGCTCTCTACAACTACCTGAAGGAAGGGTGTAGCCAGGTGGGGGTTGGTCTCTTCTCCCAGACAACCAGCACCAGAACAAGAGGACACAGTCTCAAGCTGTGCCAGGGGAGGTTTAGGCTGGAGGTTAGGAAGAAGTTCTACACAGAGAGAGTGATTGGCCATTGGCATGGGCTGCCCAGGGAAGTGGAGGAGTCACCATCACTGGGGGTATTTAAGAGGGGACTGGATGAGGTCCTTGGTGCCATGGTTTAGTTGATTAGATGGTGTTGGGTGACAGTTTGCACTTGATGATCTCAAAGGTCTTTTCCAACCTGGTTAATTCTATTCTATGATAACACATAAAAGTGCTGTCAGGAACTGAGTAAGGAAAGCTGGACAGGGACAAACCAGTCAACTTCATTCACTCCTGCCAGTTTCCTATTAGTGAGTATTAACAGCAGCTTATTTTGAGGTTACCACCAAGGTCTTTAGTACAGTGCAATCCTGTTTGCAAAAATGCTTTAGCAGAAGCTTGATGGCAAGCACACAGCCCTGACAAGCTGAGGCAGATAAGCTGCTATTTCCCAACACAGGACTATAACTCAGGTTCCCAAATACTTTGAAAACAAAGCACTGCTGACACTCTGACACCAGTCTGCCAACACATGAGATTGTTCAGTGGGCTGAGCCTGAAACAAGAGCAAGGACCTGAAATTCAAAACCTGTTCAATTACAGAACTAGGAGGAACAAGACGGAGCAAACACCTTCCTCTTAGTAGCAACAAGCCATTAGCTTGCCCAGCTGCTTGTGAAACCATGGCCTCAGGCACCAGGTTTTGCCTTTCCTTCTGTATATGAATACCTGGCTGTTCTCACACAGGCAGAACATTAAAAACTAATCCTTTTGAAGGTTTGGGCTTTTCCACAAGGAAGTTTAAGAAACATTTGCAAACACATCCACTTTTCACATACCTAGTAAAAGCTTCAACAACATCCTACACTTAAAACTGCCTGTGTTTAGTTGCTTCACATCCCAGCCCAAATGGAGCTTGAAGCGTTTGGTTTGTGCTGGAAAGTCACAGTTCCAGCAGCCAGAATCTACCAAAAAAAGATCTAAGCACCAACCCAGGTGTTTCTCAACAGCTACAGAAGGTCCAACACCTCTTCCCATAGGAAGTGGGTAAAAAAGGCATCCATCTTTGAACACAAAGGGTGAAAAGGCAATTCACAGTGAGACTGGATAATAAATCAAATGCTTTTGTCCTGTGAGGCTATTACTGGAATGAAATGAGGCATGTAGTACTTAAATGCTATGGGACAATCACACACCTGCTACAAGGCTCCATTATAAATTGAGTACTTCATAGACTAAAAACTCCTTAGCTTAAAGAATTGACTACTTTGTGAATACTAGGAACATAAATCTACCATAGAGTAACTGGCCTTTAATTACACTGTGTTGAGCATTTGCCACTCAGGACAGTCAAAAGAAGCATCTGAAAACACCTGGCAACTCCAGCTGGTGCAAAGATGTGCACTCACTCTGTAAATGAAGCTTTCTGCAAAGAGGTTACAGAATCCTTTAATATTAGCTAGTCTAACGTTTCCTACCACCAGCCTCCAGCAGTTAACCAAGTGAGCTGCCAACAGGCAGAATACGTGGGATTCCCTGTTGAAAAGATATCCTGATTATGAACTCTAAAGGGGGAAAAAAACTCCATGAAAGGCAGCAAAAGAGAAAACAAAAGAGGGGAAAAAAATTAAATATTAATACAGTATGTTACAAAACAACAGCCTGTTTCATCTGCCTGATCTTCCACAGCTTATTACAGCTTACTGGACAGGCTGCAAGTGCAAATGGCTCACTGACACTGTGTTAATTCAAGGCACTTCTGGTACATCAGGCTTATTTCCAAAAAAGACAGATGACAACACAGATAATTTTCCTTCAAAACAAACAAGAAATCCAACCTGGAGTTTACAGACCAACCATTAAAAAATACCCCTCAAAATCAAAATAGGTGACTGCATATAACCAGACCTAAAAGAGGTACCACTGCACTGATGTACTCAGTTGCCACACCACAAATACTAGGTTCAGGTTTGGGCCCTCACTTCAAGAAGGACATTGAGGTGATGGAGCAGGTCCAGAGAAGAGCAAAGCCAGTGAAGGGTCTAGAGCACAAGTCTTGTGAGAAGCAGCTGAGGGAATTTGGGTTGTTGAACCTGGAGAAAAGGATTCTACAATTCTGTAATTGCTCCCACAGGACCAGTATGGACATCCAGGAGATAAAAAGTCAAAAGAAGCAAATCTGGAACCTGATGAGGTACAATGCAAGCAATGACACCAAAAGCCTTTTGCCGGTAGAACAGTTCACTGCCACTCCAGTCTCTTCTGCAACAGGTCACCTAAGACAGTTGACAGAAGTTATCTGGCAAGTCACAAATTCATTTCTCCCACCTTCCCCTCCTCACTATCCACTTAACTAAGTGTAACAAAACTACTCACTGTGGGAAAAAAGGCAACAGTGCAAAATTAGTCATAATATGAACAAAAAAATGTTCACTTTCACTGTTTACCACTATGACTTGGCAAGTCTAATTAAAATTAAGATCTTACTCTTAAGTAATTGATCTGATTATTTCTGGATCCCTTCAGCTATTTACAGAAATCCTGAAGCCCTGCATTGGCCAGAATACCTGTTAGAAACTTCATCCCTTCCAAGGCTTATTAGTGGATAATTATAACAACAAACCCAAAGGAAAAAAAAATCTATTTTTAAGAGGAATTCAGATGTTTGCTTGTTAGAAAACCCACACAAAGAGATCCAGATCCAGACCATATCAACATCTCTCTGCTAGGCTCAATACCCATTTCAGATCTGAATAGGGAAACAAAATCAAATTGCTTCAATTATTTTGCTGAAGAGCAAAGTCAAACCCCAGCTTAAGCATGACAATGGCTCTCATTTCGACAGATGAATTAGATGGAGTGTTTCTATAATAAGATTCTGAGTATTCAAAGAAACTCTTATTGATGTTCTTGAGAAAAACCATTCCTAAATTTGCCTACCCCCACACTTTTTTTTTTTTAGGAGCAAAAGCACTCAAGAGTGCTTGTAGCAAGATGGACACTGCAGTATTTGAATATGGAAGATAACTAAACATGCCCCTTGACCGAAGCACACTTGGAAGTGGCACATACTGCAGCCCTGAGAGGTCCACAGAAGCTCAGAGCTCCACTAGAAAGAGGCAGTTCAGTACCTAATACCCAGCTAAGCCATCAGTTTTAGCAACTCAAACATGGGAAAAAAAAAAAACAAAACAAACAGCTAAACCAAATGGTTAAACACTTCCAAGCAAGGATGCTGTTCAGTCCCTTTGAAGTTAGACACTGGAATGCTTGTTAGGTATGGTTAGCTACAGCTGGCCCTGCCTTTCCAGGAGGGACCTCCATACAGCTTGTACCTTGATGCAATTAAACCAGTTTGAACTCTGGTACAGTTCAAAATGCCAAACACCTTACAATAGGCATTCTTATTCCAGAAGAGATGAGGCCTGCTTCAGTGCTGCTTAACTGATAACTAATAGTTACAAGGTGATTAGTACCAAAGGGGGGAATAAAGAAGGAGAGCAAGTTAAAAGTGAACACACTGCTAAAACAAAAACTTCATTCAGCCTGCACAAAAAATGGGAAAACAGCTCATGGAAAAAACATCATCATCATTAGCTCAACACAGTTTTTAGCTACTCTGCCCCTGATGTTAGGATGTACAGTCCACTGCCCAAGCAAACTGATTTAGGTTCTTAAATTCATCATGTAATATGCTGAGACAATGTGAATTCAGTGTCAGTTAACACTACACCAGACCATTGTCTTCCAAGGATTCCTCCACATTAAATATGTACTGATACTTTGCATTAGTATAGAATAGAATTAACCAGCTTGGAAAAGACCTTCGAGACCATCAAGTCCAACCCATCACTCAACACCACCTAATCAACTACACCAAGTACCTCATGGTCTGAGTTGGAAGGTACCTTAAAGACCTAGTTTGAAGGCCCCTGACATGGAGAGGGACACCTCCTATTAGACCAGCTTGCTTAAGGCCCCATCCAATCTGATTTTGAACACTTCCAGGCATGGAGCCTCCACAACTTCTCTGGGCCACCTCCCCACTCTGTTGGGTGCCTTACCACCCTCCTGTGCAAGAATTTCTTCATGCTAAGCTGGTTTCTGAAAATATTGTAGGGTTGAGACTGAACAATTTCATCAGCCACAACCACTTTCAAACAGGAATACTGGTAAGAAATGAGCCAGAAATGGAAGCCTCAGATTTAACTGGCAGATCAAGAAGTGTGTGTAATCTCTGTTGCCTCAGAACTCTAAAAGGACATGCAAAGAACGGCACATGCCACCAGCTGGAAGCTACAAGACCTGCCCCTACAGCTCCACAGGTTAGTTTCATGTGGTGTAGAAAATGAGTTAATTCCTGAGATAGCAGATACTGCTAGCAGTGCACAAATATCTCCAATCTTAGCTAGCAACTGCTATTAACACAGTCAGCTACTACGGCTATGAAATACTTTCAGTGAGCTAAGGAGGCTAAAAAATAGGCTTTTCATGATTTATTCTATCCCCACAAAATCAGCAGAAAAGCCACAAAAGCAGCCAAAATTCACTTAATAGCTGGGTTGCCTGCTCTGTGACGACTCAGTTTCAACTCAGCATTAACACAGTCACAGAATTGTTTCAGTTGGAAAGGACCTTTAAGACCCTAACTCTACCAAGTCTGGTGCTAAACCATGTTCCTCAGCACATCGGTGCCTTTTGAACACCTCCAGGGACAGGGATTCAACCAGCACCCTGGGGAAGCCTGTTCCAGTGTCTGAGAACCCTTCCAGTGAAGAAATTTCAGTAGTAGTTTTCAACTCATCACTCCACAATAAAGCTTTCTGAAGATGGCATACGGAATTTCAATCACTCCTAAGGAGCAGTATAGAGAGGTGAAGGTATTTTAAAAGGACCCCTCAGAATACTTGCCCTGCACAGCTCCCAGTACATAAACTTGAGTTTTCTGAGGTTTAGATGAGCCTATGGAATTAGCACTGGTGAAAAATAGCACCCTAGGCTATAAACTTGAAATAGCCATGGGTGCAGTATTTGGAAGCTGACTAGGCAAGAGCCCTCTCTCCCATTCACAAGATCCCAACCTGAAACAGACACATTAACTACAGTGTCACTGACTTCCTTTCAGCTGAAAAAAAAACCTGTAGTCAGACCTACTATTTATGACCCTGGTTCTGCAGCTGAAGCCACCACCAGAGTATCCCTCTGATGAGCTCATCAGCCAGTTAGCAGAGATGAGGTGCCAAATATTATCTTATTTCACAGTTTTTTACAGAACTATCTCAATGAGTAGACAAAACTCCAAGGAATACTCCAAAGTGACAGATTCATAACTTCTGTTTAGGCAGAACCTGCTATGCTCCAGTATTTGTCCAATGCCCCCTTGTCCTGTCACTGAGAATACTCTAGCCCCATCCTCTTGACCCCTACCCTCCAGCTCTTGCTGAGCATTGAGAACATCCCTTCTCAGGCTGCTCTTCTGCAGGCTAAGCAGTCCCAGGTCTCCTAGCCTTTCCTCCTCACAGGTGCTCCAGTCCCCTCAGGATCTTTCTAGCCTCCACTAGACTCTCTCATGCAGTTTCTTCTCTGTCTTGAACTGGGGAGCCCAGAACTGGTCACAGCACTCCAGTAGAGGGGGAAGACGTTGCGCCCTCAGTGTTACTAATGCATGCAGACTTCTTAAGCCAAAGTTTAGTCCACGCAGATTCATATGTCTTGATGAGTTCCAGTACCAAAGCAGGTCCTGCTATGCCATTATCTACAAGACACATGCCTAAGGGATTTTGCAAGGACAGCATCACTACAGCCTCAAAGCAACAAAGAAGGAATAAAACCATTAAGTTCCCATCCATAGCAAAAACGTGCTTGCTGCCACAAGTCATGGACAAGAGAAGCCTGAATGAGTGGTTCAGGATGCTGGGAAACAGTTTTGAGGTATCTGCCCCTCCTCTGTGGGTCACAAATTCAGCAGTGGCAGTTTGCCTATCCAAGCACCCAGATGCAAACATGGACAGCAGGAGACATTTGGCTACTGGTTTTCATGTGCCCTGATGCTTCCAGCTTCCCCTCCTCTACAAGGGGAGCAGCAGGTTTGCAGCTTTAAGCACTATACATCTGCATTGAAATGAGCTTTCAGATGCCAGGTTCGAAGTGCTGGCCACAACATCATTCTCTCTCCTTTGTGGCAAAGATATGAAGGACAGCTGAATAGGCATCTTAAAATGCAAAACCAGCCTGAAAAGTCAGTTGCATCACTGCCAGTTAAAAATAAGCCCATTAATAACTTCTGTTCCTGGGATTAACTTTAAACACCTGATTGTTTAGATGCATCTGGGCTTCATTTGAAAAGAATCTGCATTGTTTCTAAACCATATAAACCACCTTGGATTTTATGCCTACCACTAAAATGTCTGAGGAATCCACAACTCAAGTCCTGCAAGTGTTGGCACCAAAGCCAGAAGCAAATACAGGTCAAGAAAAGGGGCAGAGATGATAATCTTTACAGAGCCCAAAGCAATAGCCTGCTGTGAAGAGGGCAGCATTCTCCCTGCTTAGGGCAAGGAAACCTAGCGTTCATTTTGTATCAAGTAGAAACCGTGAACCTCATAATTACTGACCTACTTCAAGCCAGCCACAGCCACCTTTCCCTGTAAAGTTAACTCAAAATCCAAGAACAATCTCAAAAAGCACAAATTAGACCAAAAAATGATGGGCAGCTGTTTTGAGTCTCCTTGTAATCAGCAACAGTGAGATAAGAGCAGAAAGCACTGGCTTGCATCACAAAGCAACCTGAAATGTTCATCTGCCCCCGAGCACCCTGAAGAATCAGGAAAGGTGAACAGCAATTTTCTATCAACTGTTGAGTCTCTTCACTGTAAGACCCAACTTAATTTTAAGCGACTTTGCTGTAAGACATGAAAGAGAGGGGATGGAAAGAGGATTGCAAGCTCCGATCCTCTGGGAAAAAAAATGAAAGGAGCTAAAATTAAGTTGGGTCATATTTTAGTAGAACCAAGTAAGCAGATGCTGCACACTTCCATTTCTTACTGCATAGGGAACAAAGAGAGCACCACTCAACTTTTTCATTGCAGCTCCCTGAATAAACAAATTAAATGTGTACCACCAGGAATTGTAACAGATCTGTGCTTACACAGAAAATCAGGAAATCACACAAGTGTTAGTCCCTGTCCCCAGACTCAGCACAAGACAAACACTGAAGGATAACTAGTCCTGCTCCCAAAGAGCTCCCTACTTGCTTGCCATGATTAATCCACTCCACCTCAGCTTCCAAAAGTTTCTTGAGACCTCAAAGAGCAAGCATTTCTCCAGCTCATTTTCCAAGGATGGGCTCAAGGAGGTTTGCACTTGAGGACAGGTCTGGAGACTCGTCCTCAAGAGCTGGAGAACATCTCGTGAGGAGCAGCTGAGGGAACTGGAGAAAAGGAGGCTAAGAGACCTTCTGGCTCTCCACAACTACCTGAAAGGAGGTTTTGATCTTCTCCCAAGAAACAAGTAATAGGACAACAGGAAACAGCTTCAAGTTGCACCAGGGGAGGTTTAGCATGAATCTTAGAAAACACTTCTTGACTGAAAGGGTTCTCAAACAACAGAACAGGCTCTTCAGGGAAGTGGTTGAATGCCCACCCCTGGAGGTGATTAAAAATCTGAGATGTGATGCTAAGGGACATTGTTTAGCACCAGACCTAGATAATGGTTGGACTCAATGATCTTAAAGGTCTTTTCCAACCAAAATGGTACTATGACTCTATGACTGAGAAGCAGCATTCACACAACACAGAACTGACTTCCAGTACCAGTTCAGCTTAGCTCCAGCTGTAGCAAAGAAACAAAAGGTACAAGAAAGGGCTGACACTGGGGAAGAAACTCTCCTCCAGTTCTGAAGAGTATTGAGAGCACAGGACTCTGGGCAGGCAGCAGCCCAGGGCAGCTAACTTTCTCTTGACACATTGTTTTTTCTAGGTGATGTTACAACACAAGTATTGTCACTACACAACTTGGTAACATCACAAGAGCTAAGTCCACCACATTGGAATTCATTTGTGCATAAACAGTGCTGAATGGAGAAAGTTACCTTTCTTTTTTACCCCCACTCCCTTCAACTCCTGTTAAGCCAAATGCTTCTTCTAAAAGTAGGAAAAAAGCCCTGCCCAGCTATCAACACTGGGGAAGGAAATGCTCATCTGTTCAAACAAAATGCATCTTCCAGAGACTGTGAAAGCAAAGGACACCTTTTTTATTCCCTCTTTCCTGTTAGTGACCAATTGCCTTCAACACCAATGTCTCAACAACAACAACAACTTATTTTTAAAAGGACAACCCTTTAATGAGTTCAGAAGGAAAAAAAAAACACAACAATCAATGACAGTCCTTAGTGCTGGCAGGAAAAATGCTAGGATGGATTCTCCATCCATTTTAGGTTGACATGAATAGAGCCAGAGTTTTTCAGCTACAGAAATCATGCACTGTTTGGGAAGCTCTGAAAGCATTCTCTAACAATGCCATTCCCCAGGTTTGTTTGGGGCTCCTTTTCTCATTTTATTTTGAGGCAACTTGTGTACCCATTTACAGTCTTTCCTTTCCAACCAAAGGCCTGTGTATCTTTTGAGTAAGGGAAGTTGCAAGCAGCTAACTGTCTGCAAGGAAGCTTTTCTTTCTGGTTTTAATTATAGCCTCCTACTTTGTGTGAAATATTCTTTCCATATATATTTTATTCACGCAGAGGTTTGAAGTGAATGAAGAGGCATTCCCACAGCCTGATCTTTCCACTTAAGGTATCAGGAAAAAGCACTGTTTAAAGACACAGGAAGGGAAGATTAAGAGAAATATGAAGTTTAGTAACACTCATCTCAATTATACAGTTCAGGCAGCGGTATTCGAAGAAACCAGAAGTGGAAGGAAATTTGTATTCTGAAGGCAACAGAGCATAGATCTCTCTCAGGCTGAAACCCAATGCTCAACTTCATGGAATCTGTGCTGAGCCCTCCAAAATAGCTTTATTTAGGATTCTACGCCAAAAAGAGGCATTTTCACAGCTTTTAGGTGTCCACCAGGATCCCCGAGAGAAGGTAGACTTATTTCCCAAGTCCTCACGCTCTTCAAAGCTACAGCCTGCTAACTGATCACATCCACCCACTTAGCTGGTACTTAGTTTGAACTTTAAAGTAGGTTCAATTCAGTCCAGAAGACAGTCGGACTCCCTCATTTGCAGCAGGCTAAGAGCACTTAAGCAGGCAGTAACATATCTAATTACTGACAGCTCCTCTTAAAATGTTAGCGTCTAGCTTAATTGTTGGCAATTGAATGAACGAACCTCAAGTTAATGACGGTGAACCACTGCCACCCAGATCAATACCCAAAAGATACAAGGTGGCAGGCAACGTTTCTTTATTATCAGAAACTCAAACGTGTTTGCCATCACATTCGTCTAAACAAAGCCCAGACTGATGTGCCTTTGCCACTGGACAGCTACTCCCAAAGCTCATCTTCCTTTCCAACTTCTTCCAGAGAAACTTTTAAACAGATGCTTGTTCCTGAGTCTAGCTATTACTTGTATCTCCCCGACTAAATCACTACAACTAGCATGTCTGTTCTCTCAGCAGATGCACTGCCAAAAGCAATCATTTAAGGTTTACAGGGCTGCCTGTTTATCAGATTGTGAATCCCCTCTCATTTAAATGACATAAGCCCCCCAAAACTCCTTGCATTCCCCTCATTCTGCCCTTAGTTGACCATCCTCATCATCAACCAAACAATCCCTGCACTAAAACGAAAGGTTTCAAATCAAAGTTGAGGACACAACCCCGTGCCCTGCTACAGTGGCATGGTGTTCAAAAGCAGGATACCCACCTTATGGCAGCCAGGATAGGTTGCCACGGTGTTGAGGGTAGTGGTGCTAGGATTCTTGCTGGTGCTGGCCATGATATTCTGTATCTGGGTGAGCTCTTGCCTGAGCACCTGTTTCTGATGGAAGCTGAAAGCAGGGTGGTTGGATGCCATAGTGAAGAGCAACAGGAACTCATCTCCTGTGCGACCCTCATTGAGTTGTAGTCCATAGTTGTTAATGACGGAATCAATGTGGGTGAGCGTACGGAAGAGGACCCCGGCTGCCTCTCGGTGGGCAGAGCCGAGCAGGGCGAGAGACACCAAAAGTTTGCTGCGTACCACCTCGTCCGTCAGGTTGGTGAGGCTCCCCAGGTCGGCGGGGTTGTTGGCCTTGATTTCGGAGTCGCGCAGGGAATGATAGTCCTTGCGGGCCAAGTCCTCCAGGCAGGCTCCTAGGAAGCGCAGCTCCAGCGGGATGCAGAGGTCCAGGAGGCCGCACAGGAACTCCACACGCTGCGGGGAAGGCAGCTCGGAGAACCAGCGGTACACGCCGTCCCGCTGCAACCGCGGGCACCGCTTCTCCACCATGGTGCTTCGCCTACCCCCGGCCCGGAGGGAGCAAACCCTGGAGGGAGCAGCGCCGGCGAGGGCGGGCGGCAGCGCCCCGGAGGGGGCCCTCAAGGCCGGCGCCCCAACACCCCTTAAGCGGCCCCCTCCGCGCTCCCGCCCCCCGGCAAACCCGCCCCCCGGGGGGCGAGGGGGCCCGGCGGCGAGGAGCGCGGGGGCAGCTCCCGGCGGCGGGCAGGGCCGAGCCGGGCCCCCCGCGGGTGGTCGCCGACGGCGCCGAGGGAACAGGCCCGAACGGCTGAGGCGCGGCCTGGCCGCGGGGTCCCCGCCCGGCAGGGCCCGGCGGCCCCGAGCAGGCCTCTGCGTTCCCGCGTCCTCCCTCACGGGGCGGCTCCTTCTCTCAGCCAGCCGCCGGCTATCTCCATCCTCCGCGCAAGCCCGTCCCGCCGCGCTGGGCCCCGCTGCCGCAACCGGAGCCGCCCCAGCGGAGCCACCACAACCGCGGGAAATAATCCCTCACTAGAAGGCAGCGAGCAGGCGGAGGAGAACAACACCGCGCGCGCACAACGCCGGTCCGCGGCGGAAGGATCCCGCAGTGAGAAGTCGCAGCCGGGAGCAGAGCGGGAGGCAGAGAGAGAGAGAAGGAACGGCAGAGGGGCTTCACTCCCGGCCTGACCCCGCGGCAGGCCACGCCCACCACCCGGCCGATTGGTCAAGCCGTCTACGCGCTCCTAGGGATTGGCTACTGACACGCTCCACCCGCCCCTTTCCTCGCGGGATGGAAAGGGCTTGTCAATCGCCAGCTTTAAGCTCTCCTTAGTCCCTCCCCTGGAGCTGATTGGAGGAGACGGCGGTTAAATGGGAGAGGGGCGGGAACAGCCGCCTTTTGTGTGCGACCCTCGGTCGGTCGCGGGGGTGGTGGTTGGCTGGAGCGTGGTTACTGTGCTGTCACTGCCATCGCTGCCAGGCCTGAAGCAGTGACAGCTACCCTACCGGGTCAGAGCCTTGCTTCGGGATGAGCCCGCAGACGAGCTTTGGTGGCTAGTCTAGGGCTGGGGCTCCTATTTGAGAAGTGCCTTGGGGCGCTACCTTGACTGACTTCCTAAAGCATTTCTGATCGGTTTCATTGTCTTCCGTGATAGCTGCTTCTGGGTCTTGCTGACTCAAAGAGTGCTGCCCGTGCTCTTAGAGAATAATAGAATTGCTTTGATTGGAAGATGCCTTGCAGATCATCGAGTCCTACAGTTAACCCAGCAATGCAGGTCACCACTAGACCATGTCCCTAAGCACCATATCTGCAGAGCTTTTCAGTCCCTCCAGGGATGGGAGTCCACCACTGCCCTGGGCAGACTTTTCCAGGCCTTGACAACCCTTTTGGGGGAGAAATTTCTCTTAATACCAAACCTAAACCTCCCCTGGCACAACTTGAGGCTGTTTCCTCCTGTCCTGTTTCTTGGGAGAAGATGTGAACCCCACCTGGCTCCAGCCTCGTTTCAGGGAGCCAGAAGATCTCTTCTGAGCCTCCTTTTCTCCAGGCTGAACAACTCCAAGTCCTTCAGCTGCTCTTCACAAGACCTGTGCTCTAGACCATTCGCCAGCTGTGTTGTCCTCTGGACACGCTCTTGCTGCCTCTAGTGTATACCTTTTCCCTTGACTTTCCTGTTGAAAGCATTCTCATTTCAGCCAGTAGGAGGTTTACAGAGTAGAAGAGGGAATGGCTACAATGCCTGCTTTCTTGTGCTGTTGTTCCAGGATGGCAAAAGAGCGTTAAGGATGGAGCAGAGAGTGAATCATGGCATGAACTCCTCCTGGGTGCGTGATGCCAAAATCTCGATACAGCTTTTGGCACCACCATTTGCCTGCGTGGTCTCGACAAACCAAGCCACGCTCTGCAGTCAAAGCCAATTTGGCAGCTGATTTCAGATTTGTCATTAAATACAGCAAGGAAACAAAAGAGATACAAAAGACCTCTTCAAACAGTAAATCTTCCCTCCACCCCCTAGTTCCCAGTCTCCTTTCTAAACCAGGATTCTGGCTGACAGCGATGTAGCAATGCACATTTTGAAGCAGCTTTATCATCTTCAGAGGGTTGCACGCTGAAGCAGACACATCATTTCTCTTTTTTCATCATGTGCTTCCATGGGCTTTGGCTGTGTTTTGGTTGTAGCCCAGCAGCCAGACTCTTCCATCAGCCCAATAAATGACATGGGTAGAGATCCTCAGGTGGAGCAGCCCAGGAACAACTTTTTGAAACGCAGCTCTAGGCGTGATGAGTCCAGACTTGACTTTTATATGATTGTAATCTTCTTGGAAGATGAACCTAGTGTTTTATTTTAGTAACTGCAATATTCCTGTGACACAGCTACACAAAAGATCTAACAGTGAGGTTTTCAGAAGCACAATTGCATTTTGCCTGGAGCTCATCTTTATGGGATGCAGACGATGCCCAAATGTGGGCTGCTTTCTGTCACATGAGTTTTGTGAACACTTGTGTTGGTATCACTTAGGAGAAACAGGCTTATTCCTCTGGGTGAGGGTTTATTGGAAATCTTATTATACACCTTGCAAAGACGGACTGCTGCACCACAAAAATTCCAAATGCTGGTAGTTTATCCTTTTTTATTTCCCTGTGGAAGGCTGTGGACTATCAACTGCATTTATTGAAGTGAAATGCAAGAGTAAGCAGCCAAAGGACTCTTACTGAGTTGCATAATGTCATATATTGTAAAGCCACACAACCCTGCTTCTGTGCTGCAGACTCCTGCTGTAAGAGGGTCCTTGAAAATCCCACTGCCTCTCTGTGTCCTTTCCATGCAGTGATCCGTCACTGAGTGCAAACCATATGTGCTTCCTTTTCCTGCCATGCCCAGTATTGTCCATTGGAGGAAGGGATCTGTGGAGAACAGAGGAAGTGCTCTCAGTCCCTTAGGAAAGGTTTGCATTGAATTGAAGCATGGGCCAGCCAGCAGGCATAAGGACACTGAGTTCTTTGGTGGCTTTTCTGCTTATACTGGTGTCTTTATCCCAGCATTAATCCATTGTGAGCACACTATGCTGTGCTCAAGGTCTGACAATTGCCTGGCCTGTAGCAAGGTGAAGGTTTAAACCTTTCTGCTTGGGAACTAGATGAAAGTTGGAATGTGAATTTTGCTGCTGTGGTTTATGGCCAGAGCAGAAATTGTTTGTTTTTGATGCCAGACAGTAAGATAAACTCTAATCTGAAGTGTAGAATATGGATTTGGAGCCTTTTCTCTGATTATGAGTGGCTTTGGGTGAAGCCTGAGGAAACCAAAAGGATCATGACATATAATTCTGTCACAAGCCACCAAGAATTCCTGGCTAGCCAGCAGGCAAAGCAAGGAACTGCCCTCAGCAAGATAAATCAACTTCGTAAGAGCTCATGTTACCACTTGCTCAAGACAGTGGGCTGCGAGTGAAGGTCGTACGGGATGCCTGGACAGCAGTGCTCCCTGTAAGAGCACGGCCCTTGGGACACCAGAACTGGCTCTTTCTTTCATCCCCAGATTCTCCTGTTCCCTGCATCTTCTCTCATCCTGTAAATTCTCTTTGTGCATGTTTGAGACAAACAGCTGGGGAAGATCTCCTGTCGGTGTAATTGGTAAACAATAACTGGGAGTGCAGTTGTTTTCCTCTTTGTTTTCAGAACATGCAGAGGATGTTAGTGAATGTCTCAGTCAGGGGAGGATCCATTTCTTCAGCACTGGACATATCTACTTCAATTCTCACCTGCTGTCTTGTGGGTCTGAGTTCTTGTACTCAGATTTCCTCAATCGTAACCGAGGAGCCTGGCTGAAGCATTTCTTCGCCTTTAAACAGCTCCTCGCAGCAAGTGTAACCAAATCCCCCAAGTTCATTTCTTCTTCATGTGACTTTGACTCAATGCAACACAATGTCCAAAAGCACATCCAAATTAACTGAAATAATTCAGTGTGAGTGGGACAAACGAGTCCTGTGTGAAAGGAACTATTCCACTTCTTTACCCATTGCAGAGGCAACAGGAGGAGAACCTCTGTGACTGAAATTAGAGGAGAAGCTTTATTTAGGAGGCTCCTAGTTAAAAGGCCAATTATGTTACCCAGATCTATCTCATGCCCAGTGCTCCCAGCCTGCAGGACTTCTCCACAGCAACCTTTGCAGAGCTTTTGTCTATCACCTATTAAAAAGTCCTCCAGTGCCTTTAGGAGATTGTTCAGCAGTTGTCATTAAATGGGCAGAAGTTTTTATGTGCTTGGTATTTTTAAACCTCCTAAATGTGCCTTAAATCGTAGTGCTGCTGCCAGAAATTCAGCCCGGAAATTCTAAGTCTTTCTTGCAAAGCCATAGATGAACCCACTGTTGTTTTGCTCTCACTGGGTATGGGTTAGCGATGATGAGCATCCTTCTCTCATGTGGGTTCCACCCTAAGCCAGGTCTCCTTCATTTTTAGGACTGAATGCTACCCCAGGGCAACATGCTGAGAGAAAGCATCTATCGGTGGATGTAAAACCTGACAGACCAACTCTGTGTGGTTTTGCATGTGACCTGTGTGGACTTTCACCCTGGAGCTGCTGTCTCCTTTTGTGTTACTTGGCACTACCCCTTTCCATTTCCTCTGCTCTTTCCCACCCCTCACAGTTTCCACTGCTAATCATCCCCTGCCTTTCCCCACATGCCCTTCTTGCCTGCCCTCTTCCAAAAGCTTGCTCTCCATTTCCAAATAAAAGTGCCTGTTCTGACCTGCTGGATGTCTACCTCTCCTCCCTCAGTGTAGTCTCTCAGTCCTTCAGCTCCACTGAAAACTCCTCCTTCTCCTTTTCTGCTGGGATGCAGGGAGTGGCAGGAGTGATAGCATCGCACTGCCACACAGAAGGGGAAGATTAATATTGCTGTGGCACGTTCTCTCAACTCCTTGTGTGCTCACGGGTTGTTTCCTGTGAGGTTTCTTGCAGATGCTGGAACTGAAGCTCTTGGTTTTGAAAAAACAAACAAACCCCAGCTTTGAAGCACAGAGGAAAATATCATGTGGGCTTTGGGGAAAAGGGAAAAAAAAAAAATGAAAAAGGGGCCAGATGTTGGGCTTGCAGCTTCCATTGCAGTCAAAGATAGAATGGTTTGGGTTGGAAAGGACCTTTCAAGGTCATCTAGTCCACTCCCCGTGCAGTCATCAGGGATACCTGCAGCTACAGCAGGCTGCTCAGAGCCCCAAATAACCTGATCTGCAATGGTTCCAGGGATGGGGCATCTCCCACCTCTCTGGGTAACCTGGGCCAGTGTTTCACTACCCTCAGCAGAACGAATTTCTTCCTTCTCTCTAGCCTGAATCTCCCTCTTTTTGTTCCAAACCATCACCCCTTGTCCTGTTGCAACAGGCCCTGCTGAAAAGTCTCCCTATCAAGGCGATTGTTTTGGGCAGGGGTGGTGGCAGGTGTCCTTGCTGTGACAGCAGGATGGATGAAAGGCTGGCAGCGGTGTGCGTGCGCGAGTGTCACTGCCCTCTGCTGATGGACTCCGGCAGGCACAGACTTGTCTTTAAATAAGCATTTTTCAGGTCTTTTTTTTCCCGCTGAAGGCAGAAGGGACAGACTTGGCTCTCCCCGACCTCGATCACCACTCTGTCTCATCTGCCACCTTTCCAAATGCAAAATGAGTGTCAGGCCTGAACTTCCCTTGCCCCGTGTCCCCTGTGTCCCTTCCTCAGCGGGGTAGCCCTGGCATGTCCCTCCTTGGCCCCAGAAGCCAGGCAGACCGTCTGGCTTTGCGCGGTTTCCCGTGGGGCTTGCTTCAGCTTGAAAATCCACACTCCCTGGCTGCCAAAAACGCTTCCCCCGGCTCCTTTCTCTTATTCCTCACATCCGCCTCAGAAACCACTGCAAAAGAAACATTTTTGCTTTTCCCTGTCTGTCACTGCCCATGCTTTGTCCTGTCCCATGACTGGGAGGATGGGCATGTCTCAGCCTTTGATGAAGCTACAGGGTCCCCTTGTCCCCACCACCCCTGTCACAGGGCAGTTTATTTCCTCTTTATTCCTGCTTGGAATTCTTCCTCACTTTAATCTCACAGTCTTGAGTGACTCTTTACAAGATGAGGGTGTGTTGCAATCATTTTTGGTTTGCTTTTACTTGAGCTAACACAGCTGCTTGCCACGTTGGGGTCCAGGTTGCTGGAGTCAACATTTGCACCACACACAGGATGCTGCTCCAGCAGCAGCCCAGGGTAGATTTGCCCTTTCCCTTTTCATAGGCTGATTCCAACTCTCATCCATGACACAATATTAATTTACTCCTTGTTGCAGCCAAATCACTTTGCAGCTGGAAAGGAAAGTCTGGAAGTATTTACTTGGCTATTCCAATGACATTCCTTGGGGTGTGTTCACATCATGTCCCTCCTCTCTCTGCCTTTGGTCAGTATTGCACTAACAAGCCAGAGGCATTTAAAATGCTCAAGGAGAAAGCACAAGGAAGGCAAAGAACACTTACCAAATATGAATGTGAAGTTCAGTGTTTCTTTGCAACGTTTGAAATTCATGGTACACTTGATTGCAGAAATATCAGCTTGGGCAAGAGAGTTAACATCATCTTGAAGGCATGGTTTAGTCATGGGGTCTGTGGTGACAGGTTGGACTTGATGATCTTTGAGGTCTCTTCCAACCTTGGTGATTCTGTGATTCTGTGAAAGGCTGAGAAACCTGGAGTTGTTTAGCCTGGAGAAAAGCTGCCTGAGAGGGGATCTCAGCAACAGTGGGGGGCAAGAGGATGTGGCCAGAACCTTCTCAGTGGTGCCCAGCAACAAGACAAGCGGCAATGGGCGCAAACGGGAACCCAGGAGGCTCCATCTGAATATGAGGAGAAAACTCTTTGCTGTGAGGGTGCCAAAGCCTCACAGGAGCAGGCTGCCCAGAGAGGTTGTAGAGTCTCCTTCTTGGGAGAGATTTGAAATCTGCCTGGATATTTTGATCCCAGGAAACCTGCTATGGGTGACTCTGCTTTAGCAAAGGGGTTGGACTAGACCATCTTCCAGCCCCACCATGCTGGGGTTCTGTGATCCTGTTGCCTTGCCCTACCTGCCAGCCCCACATTTCCAACCCTTTATGCAAACTTCCAATGTTTACCTGTTGTGATGCTCACTGGAACTGTGCACTAGGGGCGAGTTCCTGAAGAAACCCACAAATCACTTCTGAGTGGTGACCAAAATGAGAAAACAGGGATTGGTTCACAGGCAATTCATGAACAGAAAAAGCAATGAAATTAGCTGAATGAACTGTTCATTATGCATTATTCAGCCAGCTGCACTAATTGGTGCCTTAAGGACTGTTCCTGTTCTGACTGCAGCCAACTCCAAAACTCCTTTTGATTTCAGCAGGAGGAGGACAGAGCCCTCAGAGGTCGGGCCTGGTGCCTGCTTCCTCTGCAGTGCCCTTTCCCCCCACCCCCTTTACTATTGCCTATTGATTCCAACCTTTTATGTCTTCTTTTAAAAGGGTTATTCCTAAAATGTCCTGTGTGATGGTCAATTAATCACAGAAAGAGAAGCACGCTGTCATTCCCAGAGTGTATATCTTATGCCCAATGCATTCTTTGAAGGGGAAGGTTTTTCATACATCTTCCTCTGCTTTTATCCAAACTATGTGGTACTGAGGAACACAGAAGCTTGAAAGCCCTTTGGAAAACATGAATCAGTCCAGAAATGTCACTAGGGCAGAAGGAACAGGAATCAAACATATGCACTCTGAGCCCAGAACTGGGGGCTGGGCATGTAATTTTTTTCTACTTTTTTTTTTTCCCTTTATAATATTTGTGGTGTTTCTTTCCCAGCCAAAATATCCTACAGTTCAGTTTTGCTCTGAACGTGGCAATGTCAGAAAAAGACATCAGTTCACACTGGGGCTTGTGCCTCTGTCAGAGCTGTCTGATGTAAGACTCGCCTCCATAGCAGAGTGCTTTGTCCTGCCTTCAGATTTATGGCACACAATACTGCCTGCATTGATCTCTCCATCAGACCACTTGTGGTAGTGACCAGAATAACACACTTTATGTCTTGCTTTTCTTACCCTGGGCAAGCCAACATCTTCAGGAGGAACAAACCCTGATTCTGGTGTTGCTCGTGGGGGGATGATTTTAAAACCAAAGAGGGAGGTTAAGACTGGATGGAAGAAGGAATTTTTTCACACAGAAGGTGGTGAGACCCTGGCCCAGGTTGCCCAGAGAGGTGGGAGATGCCCCATCCCTGGAACCATTCCATGTCAGGTT
Source organism: Picus viridis (assembly GCA_033816785.1). Classification (NCBI taxonomy): domain Eukaryota; kingdom Metazoa; phylum Chordata; class Aves; order Piciformes; family Picidae; genus Picus; species Picus viridis. The sequence continues at coordinate 11,587,176 of CM066591.1, read as the reverse complement.
GTTTGGGGCTCTGAGCAACCTCCTTTAATTGCAGGTGTCCCTGCTGACTGCAGCAGGGTTGGACTAGGTGACCTTGAAAGGTCCCTTCCAGCCCAAACCCTGCTATGATTCTGTGATTCCATGGAAGACTACAATGTCATTCTGCTTCCTGTTTCGCCCTGGGTTGCAAAGCCAACTAATTTGGAGAGGCACAACTGCAGAGCATCATCCACATAATCTTTCCTGCTGCTGCTGAGGCCAGGGAGATCCCAGCAGATCCCAGGTTGAACTTGAAGGGCTCCCATTGAAATGAATTACCCCAATCTTGCTGCAGAACCCTTCTGCTCCCCGAGCCCAAGGCAGAGATATCTTCACTGGGGACTGTAGAGAATTGCTGAGTAGGTAGTAGCTTTCTATTTACATGCAGATACATCCAAGTTTGGCCTGGATTTTTCCCAAGTTTGTCCATGTCACAACAGACATATTTTTCCTCCCTTTTTGATCCCTTGGTGAGCAGGACAGCACTGCTCCACAGTGCTGCTGGTGGGTTTCCATCCCAGTGATTCAGTAAAACTGCCTGCTGGGGAAAAAGCGAAGGATGTCCTACCAGCTCAGCTTAGAGGAATCTCCACAGCCCCACTCTTTGGGCTTCTCTCCACAGACTGCCTAAAATGGATGTAAAGGAGCCTCAGAGTGGAATTTATTTTCTTCCTAAGATCATCCTTAAAATAACAAACACCAGAAAGCTGGTGACATGTGGGACATCTGTTTGAATAACATGGGCCTTCTGTCTGTAATAGAGGAAACTCCAAATAACTGTTTGATTTGTGTTTCCTTTTCTTCCCCTTCTTCATCTCCTCCTCCTCCTCACTACTGTATGCAAATCTGTTCTGCAAGCTCCACACCACCAGTTCTCTCTCTGCCCTGACAAGCTTGTTTTTATGCTGTGCAATAGCTGTTTTATTTCCTCTTTGCTTCTCACACAGCTAATATTTATCTTTCCTTCTGGGATTGCGTCTTTGTTTATAAGCTGATGTCAAGGGGTAAGGGCAGCACTTCTTTAGATCCAGCAGACCAAATTCCTGCCCTCTGACTGCCTCTCATGGAACAGCATCTTCCGCTGCAGGCAGCCCCAGTTCAGAGCAGCAATTAGGATGAAAAGAACTATGTGTTTAAAGTTAGCACACGTTGAAGTCCTCTCCTAAATAGAGACACTCTCTAAAGCGGAGCCAGCGGACTCACTGGTGTGGCAGGCAAGGTTCAATGGGCTGTTAAACCTGGCCCAGTGCTAGCTGCTTAATTACTTCCCCAGAAACAATAAGGCTGGGAAAACAATGGCTAGTGGCCATCTCTCTCTCTCTCTCTCTCTCTCTCTCTCTGTTTTTTTTTTCACCACAACCACTTAAACACGGAGTTTAAAGGTATGGAAAACAGAGGTTGTGAGGCACCCTTTCCACCAAGTCGTCTGAAATCGACATGACCCTTAGAGAAGTGTCATCAGCAGGATCTTACCAGCCCATGTGTCTTCTCACTTCTCCTTTGTTCAAAGCCACGCTCTAAACCCAGTTAGGAAGCATCTTTCCCTCATTAAATCTGTTTCCTTTCAGCGCTGATCCTTCCACTTCATTACCACATGCAATTCCTTCAAGCCCTCGGAGCTAATATCACAACTATAGATCTCGGGTTTATTTATAGCCCTAAACTCCGCAGAGAGCTGTGTGTCTTGTTGCTGTGGAAACTGGGATTCTAAAAGTAAAAGGATTTTGAAGGGATCTTCGAAGAGACCTGCTGAATTTGAGTACTAGCTTTCACTTCCAGAGGTCTGTGTTCAGCTGTGCCTTAAACATACAGGTAAAATATAGCTGATGGTCCCAGTCAACCCTTCAGGGGTTACCGGCCCTCTTGGCTCTGTTTATGATCTGCCACTTTGCAGCCTGGTTTGTGCTTTGTGCTGTGAGACAAAAGCCATGCAGGTAGCTACGGGGGTGTTGAACTCTTGGTGTCACCAATGACACTTTCTCCAGGCTTGTTTTTCTTCCATTGTTCTTTTGGGAGCCTTTTGCCAAGGGAAATACCACCTTTTGTGCTGCTAAGTTTGCAAACCTCCTGCACACTGCAGTAAATTCAGAGCTTTGAGGCTGGCAGGGGTGGTGTTTCCTGGGATTTAGATTTGACTCTATGAAATAGTTATTTCAATGGTTTTATTTATCTCTGGGTGTAGTATGTAAAGGACTAGAGTGTGATTGATGGGTCCTGCTTACACTCTATTGCCATGTCAACAATGGGCAGACTCACACTTGGCCAAAATTCCATGCTTTACCTAGGGCAGGGATCCCACTGAGCCACTCCAGGGGAAAAAGGATCCTCCCCCACAGCCCAAAGTACTGGAACAGGCTGCCCAGGACAATGCTTAAATCATCATCCCTTGAAGATATTGATGTGTAAATGTGCTGAGGGACATGGTTTAACACCAGGCTTGGTAGTGTTAGGTTAATGATTGGACTTGATGATCTTACAGGTCTTTTGCAGTCTAAACAGGTCCCTTCCAACCCTGACTGATACTATGATACTATGATTGTATGATACTGAAGCCAAGCTCCTGCATGAGATACCCAAAGCCAGCAGCACGATGTCCTCTGCGCCTGGCCGTGGGCTGCCTCAGGCTGCCGGATCATCGCAGGAACGCTGAGCTTGTCACCACCCATGCTTTTTCCATGTCTCTAAATGTCAGGTGTCCCCCACCACCCCAGGGACAAGCCTTTCAAGAGCTCTGCCAAAGGGCTGCATGCAGAACTACTGGCTCAGGGCGTCACTTTCGAGCAAGAGCTAAGCTTTTAAAAGAAACCCCAACAACCCACCCCTTATAATTCAAGGAGTAGTTCTGTTTATAAACCAGCTCCAGAAACACGTAAACCTGGACAGAGATTTGAGGTGCTTCAAGGCTGCCGAGCTTGGAAAAACAACCTGGAAAATGCCACCCTATTGATGTGGCCAAGGGAGAGGAGGGTGAAAGGGAAGGACAGGCAATGTAACGCGACCAGCCCACTAGCATGTGTCTTAAATTCACAAACAAGGCACAAATGTCAGAGCTGATTAGCGATTGCCTTCTATTTCCATAAGTAAAGCAACAATCCCTCCGTGTGTGCTGGCTTCTAGGGCTTTGGGGTGTGTGTGTGTGTGTGTGTGTGTGTGTGTGTGTGTGTGTGTGTGTGTGTGTGTGTGTGTGTGTGTGATCACCAGGCACCATCTCCTTCCCCAGAGCAGCCCTGACATTTGTTCAGCACATTCTCCAGGTCCATGCTGGTACGAGTTGTATCGTGCCTGGCTAGAAGTTATTACTGTGATATTAAGATTAAAAATAGCAGTGCAGGAGCCAAGCCTCACAGAGCAAGGGAATGGTAATTCAATGACTGATCTTTTCCATTAGAGGGTGCCAGGAACCTACTGTTGCTGCAAGCCCTGGCAATCATGGAAAACCTTTGTTCGGCACATTCTGGGACCGGACAAATCCCTGCCCGTTTTGGGCACCCAGTCCTCCTACTGCCCAACCAGACCAACTAAAGTAACTTGATTGCTGTGCTGAAACGGGGACGGGGAAGCACTGATGTGGCACTTCTACATCAAAACCTTGAGTACTGGGTTCAGTTTTGGGGCCCTCACTCCTAAGAAGGACATTGAGGTACCGGAGCAGGTCCAGAGAAGGGAAACAAAGCTGGTGAAGGGTCTAGAGCACAAGTCTTGTGAGGAGCAGCTGAGAAACTGGGGTTGTTCAGCCTTGTGAAGAGGAGGTTTAGAGGAGACCTTCTGGCTCTCTACAACTCCCTGAAAGAGGTTGTAGCAAGGGTGGGGGTTGATCTCCCTACTACCAAGTGATAGGACAAGAGAAAATGGCCTCAAGTTGCACCAGGGGAGGTTTAAGTTGCATATTAGGAAAAATTTCTTTACTGAAAGAGCGTTCAGGCATTGGAACAGGCTGCCAGGGAAGTGACAGAGTCTCTACCCCTGGAGAGGTTCAAAACACCTCTCAACATGGCACTTCAGGACATAGTTTGATGGCCATGGTGGTGCTGGGCTGACAGTTGGACTCAGTGATCTCAGAGGTCTTTTCCAAACAAAATGATTCCGTGGTTCTATGTTGCAGCATCCTTTTGCATGCTTGTAAAAAAAGGGTGAGCGAGCCTCATTAGGTGTGTGCCCTGTGCCATCAATCCTTCCTCAGAGAAGGGAAACCTTCCAGCAGCACTTCCTAGCCCTTCAACTGTGACATGTCATCCAGCCTCAGGTATGATATGGACCACCCAGTTATCAAGTGGATCCACTTCTCCATCCCAGAGATGCCACTTTGGAGGGGCAGAATCACCTCAGATCTGTGCTGTATGCAGACCTCAGCAGCATTTTCACCCTTCCTTGGTTGCAGGGGTGAATGCAGCTCTCCAGCTCTCCAAATTCAGGATGTTTGACCACCAAAACACACCATGGGACTTGGTCACTTCCCCACATAGGTGTTGCTAAATTATTAGCAGCAATCACCTGCAGGGTTTAAAAAAATGGCAGTCCAGAGAAATTAGGAAATTGGTTTTAACAGCACAAGATTAAAAACAGAAGAGGAATTTTCAGAAGGGCAAAGCAACCCAGTGCTTCCATTTTGGGCTTTTGAAAAGCAGTGTGGACATTGGGAGAGAGCACAACAGATTAAGGTCTCCTTTTGGTTTTGAACCTTTGGAAAAAAACAATTCCAGGAGCTGGAGTTTTGTTAAGAAGTGTTAGTGAAACTGCAGATCCATCAGTCATTCCCAGCAGTGTGGAGACCCTGGCTCTTCTTCATGCCTTCAAGGCCAAGAGTGCAAAGAGCTGAGATGGCCATACATGGGATACTGGTTCCTATCTTTCCTTCTGGTGCAGCTGCAGCTGGGCACACTGCTGCTTACACATGGGGAAAAACAAGGTGAAGCCTTGGACTAGGTGATACCTTTGTCCCTGTCACTGCCTCTGCGGTGATTCTTGGTGCAGTGCTGGGCAGATCTGTCCCTCTGCCTTGTTTTCCCCATCTGCCTGTCCAAAGCCAGTGCTCCTCTGGAGCTTGTGGTGGACAAGTTGACTGGGAAGTGTGAACCTGTTTGGAACTGGCGGCTGGAAAGTGATAGGTCACAGCAGTGAGAGGAAGGGAAGAGTAATGAATGTGTCTAGGTCCCAAAGCCCAGCACTGCTTGGCTCTGCATCACACACTGGCAGCTTTTCCTGTGGACTTCAGCCAATGTGGCTCAGGGTTTGGAGCCTCCAGCTCCTATCCCAGCCACAGTGGGTGATTCAGAGCAGGTGGGATGAAAGGGTGACCCCGAGGTCCACCACCAAGACCGATCTGTTCATTCCTGCCTGGGATTTCAGCATAAATCAGGAGCAGCAGTGTCTTGACCAGGTGGATGAGGATGATGTCAGCAGCCAGCATACAACGCTGCTTTTCCCCAGCTCTGGGAGGAAGCTGGTCCTTGTGGACCCAGAAGTTAGTATCATGTGCCAGCAATTATTCCTCGCTGACAGATAAAAAACCAGGGGTGGTAAAAGAACGAGTGACTTGCCTGAGACAGGAGCTTTGCAATAAACCCATGCTTGGCCGAGTGCTGGTGATTGCTGAGGGCATCCTTTTGGTCATGGTGGTTTCCCTGGTGTCACAAGGATGGTGGTTCACACATGGTCCATGTGGAGCTTGGATGGACCTCCAAGAACGGCCTGCCTCTGTCTGCTCTCATGCTGCTGTGGCTAAGAGGCGAGAAGAAACCTGGCATCCAAGTCCCTGGTCCCTCTCACACCTCTGAAGCATTCTGACTTCATGGGACAGGAATAGCAAATTGCTGGGCTGCTGTCACATCCTTGTGGAAAGAGCCACTGAAGGGTGGCGTCATCTTACATTGCTGGAGAATCTTTCTTCCCAAAACGATCCCAAAGCATTTTGAGGAGTAAATATAAACCAGAGGCGTTTGGGGAGGAGCATGGGTGGGGCTCGGGGCTCAGAGCGGCGCCGCTCAGCACTTTAGGATCGGAAGGGGAAACACTTCCGAGGTCTGGCTGCATCAGGGGAGTGCAGGGCAGCAGGGTGTGCACTACAGCAACTGGCAAATCTGGGGCTTTGGCCAAGAAAATAAACATGGGAAATACTTGAGACTGATGAAACCCATGGGCAGCCTGCTCTTGTTAAGAGAGGTCTTTCTGGGACACCCAGAACAGATGCCTGTTGCAGACAGAGCAAGATCCCAGCCCTGTTGAAAGTCCTGGTGAACCCTTCATTGACTTCAGCCTGGCCAGGACTTCATTTCAGATGGTTCTATTTTTCCCCAGAATGTGATTTCCCCTTTTCCCTCTGCCCAGCAAGGAAAGCAGGCTGCTGCAATTTTGGAGGTTTGTACACAGCTCTGGAGGCAGGGCCTGTACAGGACTGAATGCTCACAGCACATCAGTAGGAGCAAAGGATGCTCTGCCACACTCCAGAGCTATGTGCAAGCACTTTGGATCAGTACAGTCAGAGCTGAAGACCAAAGGTGAGCGCTCAGCAGCTCTGATAATCAGCTGGGTGGCTTGGAAGCCAGTTTCTGCCCAGTTTTCACTTTCAGAAAGTAACCTGAAGGGTTTTCACTCCAGAGTTTCACTTAGGCACCTTCTGTTAAAAACTCAGACCGCTGTGAGCTCTTCCTAAAGAAGGTGGCAGACCCTGGGGCACTCGAGGGAAGTGAAAAGTTGAATCATAGAATAGAATCATAGAATCATTAAGGTTGGAAAAGACCTCTAAGATCAAGCCCAACAATCAGCCCAACACCACCATGCCCACTGAACCATGTCCTGAAGTGCCCTGTCCACGTGTATTCTGAACACTTCCAGGGATGGTGGCTCCAACAACTCCCCAGGCAGACTCCTCCAGTGCTTGACCACTCTTGCAGTATTCATTTGACACTGAGCTGCAGTTTGAGACCTTCTCCAGAATTAACCACCCAAACCCCACAGATTCTTGAAAATCCTGGTGGCTTTGATCGTGAAGGATGTTTGGAGGGACGGACCAAGGGATGCTGGTAAATGTGAGCAGAGGGTAAAGGAGGAGCTTGGGGTGGTTGTGAGAAGAAGAGCATTGCTAGGAGATGGGAGCACAAAGAAGAATTTTCTTCCTGGCTAAAAATGAGACTGGGTAAGAAATGAATGAGGCAGAGGGCAGGGAAGGAAGCCCCTAGCTCCACTTCTTTCAAGGAGCTGCATTTGTCCCATTGTGCCTGGGATGAGCAGGGCCAAACCACCTGATGTTCCAGTCTGAATCCAAATTCCCCCTCCAGTTCAGAGGAGCTCCTGGCTGGGGTTTATCAGCCCCATGTGCTCCTGGGACCCTGTGTTTGGGCAGGACCAAGGTGTGCATTTGATCACAGTGAAAATTCAAGTACTCATTTCTTCTTCAGCCCTGCCATGCTTCGGGCCTGGGGTGTCCCTTGACACCAACAGCTGAGTTAATCTGGGGGTTTAGAGTTCTCATGGCTTGATTTCAAAACCTCTCGCTGTTCTGGGGCGACATCCCTTTATCCCTCCTCCTTTCTTTCCCTCCTGGATTATCCTATGTTAATAGGGACCATGTAATACAGTCTGTTGTTAACTGCTCCTGAATCCTGCTTGCTGATTCCTTAAGCAGATCTTGAAACCCTGCGAATCTGGCTTGGAGTTTTGTGGAGGTTTGTGTTGTGCTTTGCTTATTTCTTTTAAACACAAGGCAGGGAATGTGTAGGGTAGCTTTCTAGTCTGACTTTTGGGAGCCAAAGGAGTTTTGTGTGTTTAGGCAGCCTAGACTCAGTATTCCAGACTGCAGGGTGCATCTGCTTTAAGGCTCCTGCAAAGTAAGGCACACGAAAGAAGCCTTGTTTGAAAAACTACCTCCGATACTGAATCACCGAATCACAGAACCTTGGAATCATACAATCATGAGATGGTAGAATCAGAGTGGTTTGGCTTGGAAACAACCCTCAAGATCATCTGCTTCTAATCCTCCTGCCATGGGCAGGGACACCTCCTGCTAGAGCAGCTTGCTCAAGGCTCCATTCACCCCGGTTTTAAACACTTCCAAGCTTGAAGCCTGTGCAGCTTCTCTGGGCAACCTGTTCCAGTACCTCACCACCCTCATGGGGAAGAATTTTTTCCTGATGTCTGACCTAAATCCTTCCATAGCCATTTACCTGCTCAGGAAAAAGAATCCTTGAAGGCCTTTCTGTGTCAGTATTTCACAGCAAAAGAATATGAGTACTGTCAGCTTTCTCACATTCCTGTGCCTTCTTGCTTCCATGAAAGACATTTCTTCTGTGTTATGAATTTTCAATCTCTATTGCTCCAGTCCAAACAATTCTGGGAATGGCTGCCACTGGCTTTCTGAACACAGGAAAACACACTGTCCTTGCCCTTTGCAACGCCCAAAGTGTTCCAGACATTCATTATTCACACTGAAATCCGTACACCAGCATCTCCATTAAACTGAAAGCCTAAACCCTTCTTTCTAATCAGGTGCCAAACTACTTCATTACTCGGTTGTCTCCTGAGCCTCCACGGGTTTAAGTCTGGCTTGGTGAGGCTGGCAAGTGGTATGTGATGTTGAGGAGGAGACAACCCTGCCACAAAATGCCATGGTTCAAGCATCATCTCTCCTCTCCTCTCCTCTCCTCTCCTCTCCTCTCCTCTCCTCTCCTCTCCTCTCCTCTCCTCTCCTCTCCTCTCCTCTCCTCTCCTCTCCCTCCTCCTCTCCTCTCCTCTCCTCTCCTCTCCTCTCCTCTCCTCTCCTCTCCTCTCCCTCTCCTCTCCTCTCCTCTCCTCTCCTCTCCTCTCCTCTCCTCTCCTCTCCTCTCCTCTCCTCTCCTCTCCTCTCCTCTCCTCTCCGAACCTCTCCTCTCCGAACCTCTCCTCTCCTCTCCGAACCTCTCCTCTCCTCTCCGAACCTCTCCTCTCCTCTCCTCTCCGAACCTCTCCTCTCCTCTCCGAACCTCTCCTCTCCGAACCTCTCCGAACCTCTCCTCTCCGAACCTCTCCTCTCCGAACCTCTCCTCTCCTCTCCTCTCTTTTCCTTCCAGTAGGAGAAAACCCTAATCCCAAGGTTCCAAAGTGGACCTTTTCCTAAGCAGCAGAGCAGTGGATTGAGTGTTTCTGACCCTGGCTGTGTGACAGCAGCAGTGCTGCCTTTCTCTGTCAACTGCACCAAAACATATTACAGTATCACAGTATCACAGTATTACCAAGGTTGGAAGAGACCTCGAAGATCATCGAGTCCAACCTGTAACCACAAACCTCACGACTAGACCAATGCACCAAGTGCCACATCCAGTCCCCTCTTGAACGCCTCCAGGGACGGCGACTCAACCACCTCCCCGGGCAGCCCGTTCCAATGACGAATCACTCTCTTGGTGAAGAACTTTCTCCTCACCTCGAGCATTGTTGGTCCCTGCCTCAGTTTTCCCACTGGCAAACCCCAGATATTAGCATTCAGTCTGTTGGGAACTTGAGAAAAACAAGGAAAGCCATTTAGGCCAATACTCATAACCCTCAACTCCAGAAGTCCTGGAGTTCTTCTAAGAGCTTTCCAAATTAAACACCCAGAGACTTTCTGTGGCTGCTTGGGCAAAACACCCCAACCTCTTTCTAAAAAGTACCTCAAATAACCCCAACCCAAAGAATCCCAACAACCTACAAGTTGTTTGTTTGGTTTGTTTTAAATCTCACACAGGGTGAAGCCTATCTCAGGACCAAGGTGGGGCAGAGGGACCAGACATGGATTTTTCTACTAGGTTTGGCAAAACTTTGGGATGGAACCCATGAGGAGCCCCACGATAGTGGGTGACGGAACACTGGAACAGGCTGCCCAGGGGAGTTGTGTAGTCTCCCTCTCTGGATATATTCATAGAATCAATAAGGTTGGAAAAGACCTCAAAGATCATCAAGTCCAACCTATCACCCAACACCTCATGACTACTAAACCATGGCACCAAGTGCCACTTCCAGTCTCCTCTTGAACACCTCCAGGGACAGCGACTCCACAATCCTCCCTGGGCAGCACATTCTAATGGCCAATTACTCTTCCTGTGAAGAACTCCTCACCTCGAGCCCAAACTCCTCTTGGCACAGCTTGAGACTGTGTCCTCTTGTTCTGGTGCTGGTTGCCTGGGAGACGAGACCAACCCCCAGCTGGCTACAACCTCCCTTCAGGTAGTTGTAGAGAGCAAAACCCACCTGGCTGCCTTCCCGTGTGATCTGGTTTAGGTGACCCTGCTCTGCAGGGGGTTGGATTGGGTGACCTTTCACGGTCCTTTCCAGCCCTTAACTTTCTGTGATGAGCTCCTCTGGGCCCCCTCCACCACCAGCAGGCAGGAGCTGCCTTTGCACGTGGCCCTGATGAAGATGGAACCCAGCATGCCAAGTCGTTTTCTGAAGCAGGTTTCTTCTCCTCACATTATGTCAGCCGCATTTCCTGACAAAACCAGCAGGAACATGCGGGTGACAGATGTCCCTTAATTATCGGCAGCGCTCCCGCTCCTTGGTCGCAGACACGAAATTCAGAGGCTGGAAATGAAGGCCATGTTGTGTTTGGTTAAGACTGGCTAGCTCAGGTTTATTTACAAGCACCTTTCAGCTCTGCAGAATTAGTTGCCTCGGGTCTTCTGCCCTGCCAAGGGGTATGCCAGCCTCCCGGGCGAGGCAGGCAGACTGGTAGGATAGGAAGTATAGGAAGGTGTGGGTGGCTGGAGAAACCAAGTCCCTTCAAATGAATGTGGCATTGCTGACTGCAGAGATTAGCAGCTGAGATGGGGAAGAGAAGAGAAGAGAAGAGAAGAGAAGAGAAGAGAAGAGAAGAGAAGAGAAGAGAAGAGAAGAGAAGAGAAGAGAAGAGAAGAGAAGAGAAGAGAAGAGAAGAGAAGAGAAGAGAAGAAGAGAAGAGAAGAGAAGAGAAGAGAAGAGAAGAGAAGAGAAGAGAAGAGAAGAGAAGAGAAGAGAAGAGAAGAGAAGAGAAGAGAAGAGAAGAGAAGAGAAGAGAAGAGAAGAGAAGAGAAGAGAAGAGAGGATAGAACGGAATAGAATGGAATAGGAGTAGGATAGGATAGGATAGGATAGGATAGGATAGGATAGGATAGGATAGGATAGGATAGGATAGGATAGGATAGGATAGGATAGGATAGGAGTAGGAATAGGAATAGGAATAGGAATAGGAATAGGAATAGGAATAGGAATAGGAATAGGAATAGGAATAGGAATAGGAATAGAATTAACCAGGTTGGAAAAGACCTTCAAGATCATCAAGTCCAACCTATCACCCAACACCATCTAATCAACTAAACTATGGCACCAAATGCCCCATCCAGTCTCTTCCTAGACAGCTCCAGTGATGGTGACTCCACCACCTCCCTGGGCAGCACATTCCAATGGCCAGTCTCTCTTTCTGTGAAGAACTTCTTCCTGATATCCAGCCTAAACCTCCCCTGGCACAGCTTGAGACTGTGTCCTCTTGTTCTGGTGCTGGTTGTCTGGGAGAAGACACCAACCCCCGCCTGGCTACAACCTCCCTTCAGAAGGCTCTGCATGGCAGGCTGCATCTGCAGAGAGGTGACCATGGGAAGGATAAAATCACAGAACGGTGGAGCTGTTTTGGTTGGAAAAGGCTTTTATGATCATCAAACCCAACTGTTAACCCAGCACTGCCAGCTCACTGCTAAACCATGCCACTCAGCACCACACCTCCATGGCTTTGAAACCCTTCCACCAGCACCTCACTCTGGCGCTTACAACCCTCAAGAGGAAGAAATTGTTCCTCATGTCCAACACAAGCCTCCCCTGGCGCCACTTGAGGCGTTTTCCTCTTGTCTTATTGCTTGTTCCTTGGGAGAGGAGACTGATTCCCCCTTGGCTCAAATCTACTTTTGGGGAGTTTTAGAGAGCCAGAAGGTCTCCCCTCGGCCTCCTTTTATCCCAGCTGACACAACCCAGTTCTCTTAGCTGTTCCTCACAAGGCTTGTGCTCTAGATCCTTCACCAGCTTCGCTGCTCTTCTCTGGACCTGCTCCAGCATGTCCAGCATGTCTGGATTTTATTGCGAGCAAATAACTGAACACAGATTTATTGTTGGGTCAGATGAGACTTCTTGGGGGGCAAATCACATTGGTTTTCCTTGGCTTTGTTTTTCAGCTTCCAGTATCACAGTGGGCAAAAGCTATATCCATTCTTTAGCAAACATCACAAAGGGATGGAGAAAGGAAAGGAGGCTGAGATGCCGCCACCTGCAGAGCCATGCACTTCTCCTTTTCTCCTTGCACTTGCTTTTGGGGGCTTTTACACAGGATAGCAGCTTGATCTTATCAAATGCACTTGCTGGGGATGTTCCACAACACATGGAAACTCAAATCTGGTCATCACTCATCTACCAATTTATCTAAACCTGCAGCAACATAGTTTCTCCCCTCACCTGAGTGCCAAATGGCCTGGTTCACCTGCTCCTTACTCCTGCCTCTTCCGCATCAGTCTTGACCCATTTGTCCCTTCCAGCTGATTGCAGCCCTATGCCTTCCCTCCTTGAAAACACATGAAACATCAATACTGGGAGGAGGTTTTGCCTGAGGTTCCCACATTCCCCAACTCCTTCCTTCAGGCTGCCTGATGGGTGCTGGGAGCAATGCAGACCTGGGGGAAAAGATCCATCTGGCCACAAGGAAGAAAGCATCACAACACATTTCACGCTCCCAGCACCGCAACTCTCATCTCCCATGTGCTCCGTTGATCAGGATCAGCTTCTTTGCTGCTGTTTTTGTGCCTCTTGATTTCCACACGGAAACTGGCTCTATTTTTACCCAGCTAAAGCTGATTAGATTTGCAGTAATTGGCAGGATAAACAGCCCCATACTGTATGCAGCAGGTTAACGCGATACTTTCAGGGACCAGCACAGGCACTTAGCCCATGGCCAGCACAAAGAAGACAATCGAGGCAAACAATCGAGGTAATTTATTGTCCACATGCCTGTAACATGCCCATTAGCCATCCCTGTCCTTCCTCTCTCTGCAAACCCATTTCCCCTTTGAGACAGCGAGGATGTTGCAGGCTGCAAGATGTTTCAGCCTTTTCTCCTCAGCTCTTTGCAAACCCCTGTTAAGCCCAAGGACACGCCGGAGTTTCTCTTTCTGGTTGAGGCAGGTCTTGACTTCTGGTGACCTGTGGGAGAGGATTGGAGTTGAAGCAGCCACGTATTCAAAAAGAGAGATGCTACTTACAACTCAAAGGCTGACCTCCTTCAAGTAATGCAATTTCCAGCCATTTCAATCACTTTCATAAGCTACAATCTACCGGAAGATTAGCAGCAGCCCTTCTAGCTGCAGTATCATTCTGTGCTTAAATTGGTTTGGAGGGGGTAATTTAGCTAGAGATCGAGTAGATAAGAGAAAACTTGGGGCTGGCATCAGGTGATTGTACACTCCTGACCTTCAACTAACTGGGGAGGAAATGAGCGGGAAGCAGACCATGACAATCATTCCACTTTCCAAAGCTGCATATTTCAGCCTAGCGTGGTTAAACCTTGAGATCACTCTGGTGGTTGTTCCTGGTGGTGGTGGTAAGGTGGTGGCTGCACCACCCCTTCCAGCCCAGGACAGACACACAAGGCAAGCAACCCTCAAAATGGTTGGATTTGATGATCCTAAAAGTCTTTTCCCACTGAAACGATTCTGTGATTGTATCAAAGGTTACAAGCCAGGCTGAGAGGTGTTTTGTTTATTTGAAACCACCTGTATCAAGTCTGATCCTATCACAGAAGGCTTCCCCTCCCTCCAGCTGCTTCAGGACCCCACTAACGTGTTGGGTTTGAGCCACTGACTCCTAACCCTGCTGGCAGAGAAGTGTTTCCCAGTGAGTCTGAACTGGATATAGAGAATAAAACCTTCCTCTTCCTTCTTGCCAGCTTGCTCTCATCACCAGCACTTAGCTTCTCTGCATGTGCTAGTGCTGCAAGCAGGATATGAAGACCACCTCAGCCCTTCCCTGATCCAGGCATGCTGCAGCCCAAGTCCTGCAATACCTCTGGACACACAGATGCTTGACACTCCCTGTTTGCAGCTTGAGCCCCCTCAAGTATGCAATGTTCATCTCTTTAATGCAAGCCCTGCAAACTTTGTGCTGTTTCCTGATCAATCCATTGTGTGGGAGCAAGCCAAGGGCTGTGAGGAAAGCTGAGGATATTACATCTCTATGATTATCTCTACTCAACACCCTGGTGAGCTCACCACTGCCTGTTTCCCTCAAACTCCTCTTTGCCATTTGTCACATCACCCTCACTTCATTCTCTATCCACCCAAGTTCAGCATTAGTGGTTCCATTAACTGTCCAAGATTCCTCCCAGGCTTAAAGGCTTAAAATCTCTGGTGGCTTGTTCACCCCTTGCAGCGTGGGCACAGTGCTGGCTTTCCCCAGCCCTCCAGTACTTCCAATGCCTGTTCAAAGACCTATTGAAAATCACCATTAACTATCCAGACAGCTCCTTGGCCACCTCCTTTACAACTCTTGCAAGTTATTCACATCTGCTGGTTTAAAATACCCAGCTTCATCAGCTTTGCTCTTCAGCAGACCTCCAATGTTGTCTTTTTTTCCCCACCAGATACCAAGCAAGAAACCTGCCCTGAGTCCTTCTGCCCTTTCAATGTCATTGATGAACGTTGCATTCATGTGTGGTGGTGTTCAGCTGCTAATGCAAAGCTCCTTTTCATGGAAACCTTGGAAAATATCCTCCTGCCTTTAATTTCCCTGGCTCCTGAGGACTGTTGATTGCTACCAGTTTCCCTTCTCTTCTTCTCCTGCGTGTTTATATTTTATGTGTTAGTCTTGGTGGCTCTTTCACTTCCTTTCCAAGCTGTGCTGGTGTTTTGAACCAGGATTTCTGTCTGCTGTGCTGCTTTGGGGGGTGGTGATGGTGGTAAAATATTCTTAAAGGCTTCTCCCTTTTCAACCCTTTGTGGAGATGTCTTCAGGATTAGCTGAAATCCCACTGCGGAGCTCAGTTTTGGCCCCAGCATGGCAGCACCTGTGGAGGTCACCACCAGTAGCAAGAACATCATCCAGAGGGCAAAACCCAGTCCTATCCAGGTCTGGTGTGAAATCTAATCTGGAATTTCCTCTCCCTCAACCTCCCCTACGTCAGCAGCACCGAGGAAATATGACCTGGTCTGGAAAGGACTCCCCAGGGCAGTAAATACTGCAGATGATTTGGGCATGACTTTTGGTTTTAAACTAAATCATAGAATCATAGAATCAATAAGGTTGGAAAAGACCTCAAAGATCATCAAGTCCAACCTATCACCCAACACCTCATGACTACTAAACCGTGGCACCAAGTGCCACTTCAAATCTCCTCTTGAACACCTCCAGGGATGGTGGCTCCACCACCTCCCTGGGCAGCACATTCCAATGGCTGACAACTCTCTCAGTGAAGAGGAGCCTAAACTTCCTCTGGTGCAGCTTGAGACTGGATTAAGTCTAGGAAAACCAGATTTATTTGGGGATAGGCTCTGAGACAGGAGTGTGGCTGCCTTGGGGTTGGCTGTCATGCCAGTATCACCCTGAGGCCTCTAATCATCTATCCAGCCCTTTCATCTGGTATTCCCATAGTCTTCTTTTTTAGCTGCCAAGGTAGATGTTGGCAATTTTTGGAGCCTCCTGATCCAAGGTGGTTCTCTTTCAAGAAGGCAAATGGCATTCTGTCCTGTATCAGGGACAGTGTGGCCATCAGGAACAGGGAAGTCATTCTGCCCCTGTAGGAGAGGCTGAAGGAGCTGGGGTTGCTTAGCCTGGAGGAGGCTCAGGGGAGACCTTATTGCTCTCTACAACTCCCTGAAGGGAGGCTGTAGCCAGGGGGGGGTTGGTCTCTTCTCCCAGGCAACCAGCACCAGAACGAGAGGACACAGTCTCAAGCTGCACCAGGGGAGGTTTAGGTTGGATGTTAGGAAGAAGTTCTTCACAGAGAGATTGGCCATTGGAATGTGCTGCACAGGGAGGTGGTGGAGTTATCATCACTGGAGGTGTTTAGGAAGAGACTGGATGAGGCACTTGGTGCCATGGTTTAGTTGATTAGATGGTGTTGGGTGATAGGTTGGACTTGATGATCTTGAAGGTCTTTTCCAACCTGGTTAATTCTATTCTATTCTATTCTATTCTATTCTATTCTATTCTATTCTATTCTATTCTATTCTATTCTATTCTATTCTATTCTGTTCTATTCTATGCCATGCCATGCCATGCCATGCTATGCCATGCCATGCTATGCTATGCTATGCTATGCTATGCTATGCTATGCTATGCTTTGCTATGCTATGCTATGCTATGCTATGCTATGCTATGCTATGCTATGCTATGCTATGCTATGCTATGCTATGCTATGCTATGCTATGCTATGCTTTGCTATGCTATGCTATTCTATTTACTGTATCTTCCACTCCAGCCACAGGGCAGGAAAACAGGCTATGGGCACACTACAAAGCCTAAATGAGGTCACAAGGAGAAGATTGCTTGTAGTGATTTTTTTCCCCAGGTACCATTAAACATGCTGTTATTCCAGACCCCTCTTTTATGAGGAACAGCATCCCACCTTGGTTGGAGGTGTGTCACTCCTTGGGGTGTGTGCAGGGCTTACCCTCTAGTCTCTACACCCAGTTAAACCCCACAGAAGGAAGAGTTGGCCATAAATTAGCATGGCAATTAACATGTAAAACTACTAGAACTGTGTAAAACTACTGAGAAAACAACAGGAGTAGGATGGAATTCCTTTTTTTTTCCCCCTGCCAACATTTTTCTACGAGTTGAAGCAGCTTCAGTTGTAGAGTTTTTCTTGGAAAGTTTTGGGGTTTCCAACCAAAGTCTCTCTCCAGGAACAAAAAATGGGAGTTTGCTGTTGCCAAAGAAAAAATATGCAGTACCTGAAGGGTGGGGATTTTTGGACAACCCCAAAACTTTCCAAAGTACAATGAGGACAGTGCTTGCATTCCTGAGGGACTCAGTGTAGTCTGAAAAGGCATTTTCAACTGACAGTGGGAAAACCTCCACCCATTCTGGTTGCATCTCTGCCCTCCAGCTCAGAGAGAGAAGAAAATATTCACCTGGACAAGGCTGTTGATGTCTTTCAATGGATGGACAATAAAATACATTAAGGGGGAATGGAAAGATGAAACCTGAAACTTCCTAATAGGAGGGCAACTGAGGCAAGTCCTGAGTGCAGTTGTCCCTTCCAGTGGGATCCATGTGACTAAATCCCACAGTTCTGCATCACAGGGCTTCATACAACTCATTTATTTGTTTATTTTTGCTTGGAGCCCTGGCTGAGCCAGGTCTTGAATCCAAGTGGATAGTCCTGGCTCAAAACAAGCACTCCAGTAACAGCAGAGGTGATGGCAGGATGCAAACACGAGCCAGTGCGCTACCGGAGAGTTTGGGGAAGCAGCTTGCTTGCCTACAGCTCCCAGATTTTGCTTTACAGGCACTTGTCAGCATCTTTTTAATTGCTCTTAAGCAGAGCTCCCCCTTTAATACTTGTGCATTAACACACTGGTGTGGTAACATAAATATCTACGAGTGTGTGTGATGCAACCATTTGGCACGTTTAGAAACAAGGGGAAGCGTGGCAGGACCAGGACCCTGCGTACTCTGGAGGCACAAAGCCAGGCTGGGTGATGCTTTCACATCTTCAGCAATCCCAGGAATAAAAATATAAAGCCTAAGTGAATCTATGGACAAGCTTGGCAAGCTCCTTCTGCTGTTGTGCCTTTCTCCTGGTGGATAGGAAGGACCCTGATGAGATGCTGTGTGCTGGAAGGAAGGGATGGAGGTTCAGGGCAGCCCAGCCCAGCCCAGCCCAGCCCAGCCCAGCCTTGCTGTCATAAGCCCCCAGCGACAGCCACGGCCTTTCCATGAATAAATAATTGGTGTTGCAGTTGCAGTGTTGCTGGAGCAAAGTCTGCCCAGAGATTTGGCGTTGGTGGAGCTGAACGAGGTGTTTGGCCCTTTCCCATCGTCTGTTCCCCTCCTCAACATCCACCCCCACCCACCTGCCAATGGAGTCTGGCAGGGGACGGCAGTGGGGAAGAAGATGGGAATGGGGGGAGTGAGATAAAAGGATAAACAAAAAATCAGGGACCACCTCAGTGAGGTCCCATCGTTTGTGTCCACCACCACTCACCCACCCACCCACCTGCAAATGGGGTCTGGAAGAAGACAGCAGCAGGACAGTTATGGGACTGGGGTTGGGGGGAGATGAAGGGACAAATAAAAAATTAGGGAGCGTCCCAGTGGGGCTGCTGGGGGCTGCGGGCCTGCTGGGGTGGGAAGTGAAGGCGACGCAGTTCCTGTCTCTTTAAATCCACCCTGAGCCAGGAGCAGGGAGATGAGGCAGAGCAGAAAGCCCAGGATCATTAATAAGCAGGATTTATTCCCGTAGGGAGCCGGGAAAAAGGAGGAGAGGGGGTGGGGGGTGGGGAGGACGCCCCTCTACCCGACCCTCAGCCCCTCACCGCAGCATCCAAACCTCCCTCCGAGCATCCTCCGGCAAAAGATGCGGGATCCGCTGGGCGAGGCGAGCGGGTCCTCCCGGGAGTGAGGTTTGCTGGAGGAGGGGAGAACGGTGGTGTTGTTGTTGGGGGGGGAGGAATGTGGCTAACGGAGGCGATGGCGGGTTTTTAGGGCGCGGGGGTGGCGTGGGAGAGGTTGGGGGAGCCGAGCGGGAGGGCGGCGAAGGCATCACCGCATTGCTGCTGCTGCTGCTGCTACCGCTGCCGGTGCCGCCGGTGCTGTCGGTGCTGAGCCTCCCGGCCGGCCCCGCCATGCCACCGCGCCCGCCGCCCCCCCGGCCCCCCGCCCGAGCCAGCTCGGCCGGCCGGGGCAGCCCGAGCTGGAGGGCAGCGAGGAGGGGGCTCGGAGCTGAGCGACCCACCGCCCCTCCGGGCTGTACCGGGCGACTGCTCCGCTTCCGTTTCCTTCCTGCTCTTAGCGTTTGGCCTCTTTTTTACCTAGGGTTCCCCCCCCCTTTTTTTTTTTCCTTTTTCTTTCTCTCTTCCCCCCCCCCTTTTCTTTTTTTCTTCTTTTTATTTTCTTTTCCCTTCCCCCTTTCCACCTTTTATTTCCCTTTCCCTCCCTCCTTTTTTTCCCTTTTATTTTCCTTTTATTTCCCCGTTTTTCATTCTTTCCCCCCTTTTATTTCTCCCTCCCTTTTCCCCCCTTCCCCCCTCTCTCCCCTTTATTTTTCCTCCTTCCTTTTTGTTTTATCCTGTTTTTTTTTCCCCTTTCATCTTCCCTTTTTCATTTTTCCCCCTTTTATTTCCCCCCCCCCTTCCCTCTTTTTTTTTTTTTCTCCCCTCCTCATTTTTTTTTTCTTTCCCCCCTTTTTATCTTTCCTTTTCTTTTCCCCCCTTTCTTCTTCTCCCCCACCCCCGTTCCCTGCCTCGGATGGTTTTTAGGTGGAGTCGTTTGCACCAAAACCCAATAGCTGCTGCTGTTCTTGCTGCTATTCCCCCCCCCCCCCCCCTTTCTTTCTTTTTTTTTTTCCTCCCTTTTTTTTTTTTTTTTTTTTTTTTTTAATGATACTGTTTCCACAGCAGAGGAAGAGCGAACTGAGCCTCAACATACTCCCAGAGAATGAATAATCACAAGAAACTGGCTTAAAAAGCAGCTCCTTGGATCTGGTGCATGATTTTCAATCGAGCTTGATTTGCTTTGAGATTTTTTAATATATATATATATATATATATATATATTCTTTTTTTAATTAATTCTAATTTTTTTTCCCCAAGTCATCCTTCTTGTTTCATTTTCTGCCTTTCCCCCCCCCCCCTTTCCCCTTCCCCCTCCCCCCTTTCTTTTTCCCCCCCCCCTTTTTTCTTTCTTTCTTTTTTTTTCTTTTCACCTTTTGGGGGATTTGCAAACCGAATTACATGCATGTCCAGTGGGGGAAGGTTTAATTTTGACGATGGAGGGTCGTACTGTGGAGGCTGGGAGGACGGAAAGGCTCATGGCCACGGAATCTGTACCGGCCCCAAGGGTCAAGGTGAATATTCGGGCTCCTGGAGTCACGGCTTTGAGGTCTTGGGGTCTACACTTGGCCCAGCGGCAACACTTACCAGGGCACCTGGGCGCAGGGCAAGCGCCATGGCATTGGCATGGAGAGCAAAGGGAAGTGGGTGTACAAAGGAGAGTGGACCCATGGATTTAAGGGACGGTATGGGGTCCGAGAATGCACTGGAAACGGGGCCAAGTACGAAGGCACCTGGAGCAATGGATTACAGGATGGCTACGGGACAGAGACCTACTCGGATGGAGGTAGGTGCTGCTGCGTTGATACCTTCTTAGCTGGGGTGGGTGGTGGTGTTGGGGGTACAAGCCTCGGAATGGAGGGGCCTCTTGCTTTGGTCTGTGAGTTTGCAGCCTGCTAGCTTGAAGTGAAGGATGCTCGTGCCCTGCGGGAGATAAGGAACCAGCCCAGCACGGCATCAGTCCAACCCCTTGCTACAGGTAGCCCCATATGTTCAATGGGTCGCTGGGTGCTGGGCCCTACCTCCTGCCCCCTCCTTGACCAGGCTTTTTGGGGAAGGGACTGGGCTGCACTGGTGAAGAGACATTCAATTCTGGCTCAGGGGAGTGGGAGGGTGAGGTGGGCCAAGGCGCTGGGAGACAACCCAAGTTGCACATGGGATTCACAGTTGTGACCGCACCACTGGAACCTGTAGATTTGCACTGAAGCGACCCAGGGCAGAGGGGAAGTGAGATTTGGTGGCGGGGGAGGTGGGCCAGAAGGGTCCTGCTAATGCTACCAACGAGAGGCTGG
This sequence comes from Picus viridis, assembly GCA_033816785.1. Classification (NCBI taxonomy): domain Eukaryota; kingdom Metazoa; phylum Chordata; class Aves; order Piciformes; family Picidae; genus Picus; species Picus viridis. Next base: position 11,566,361 of record CM066591.1, on the reverse strand, counting down.
GGTCTTTGCATGCCCTGCAGCCCTTCCAAAGGCAGCCCCATGCTTGATCATAGCAGGCAAAGGACTTTAATTCAGACAAGAGTCTTACATTCCTAGTTTACGGCTTAATGCTTAACGTTGGGGCTCAGAGGGATCACCAAAGCTCTTCTCTGCCGTCAACACGGCTTAAACGAGATGTGGAGGGGAAACTGGGATCAGATTAAAACCAAACCAAAACAAAACCCATGAAAACCCAATTGGAACACAAAAAAAAACAACCCCAAACAAACAAAAAAATGCTGGGCTAACAAGCTTAAAAGCCAAACTGAGGGGAACAGCTGGTGCTGTGCTGTAAGTGGCTGTATCATCCCCTCGCTCGTGTTTTGTGGCCACTTCCATCTAAATTCCCACCATAATCCGAGGCAGGCCTACCTGCCTGCTGGCAGCTGGGGGTTTTGGTGGCCCTGCCCGGTTGGTTTTGCTGCTGAATGTCTCCCTCCAAAGCAGGCTCACAGATTTCAGAGATGATTTTTCCTTTTTAAGCTGCTATGGTTTTCCAGGATTGGTCCTTGAGGGAAATGGCAGCCTTGCTGGGCTCCGTGGCAGCCTTCCTGAAAGGTGCTGCAAGACCTCTCTGTAGAAACCCCAGTTTGCTGCCTTGTGGATTACACAGGGAGGGAAGCATGCAGAATCCCAGCACGGCAGAGGTTGAAAGGGACCTCTGGACATCGTCTGGTCCGATTAAACCTTACCTGCAGCTCTTTTCTATGCTCTTGAAGGGAGAGGTGGAACGATCTCTTGATTTTTAATGATAATATTGTGCTGGTGGCTTTCTCCTCTGGGAAAACAGAGCTGCAACCTTTTGTTTCAGCTGCCTGGAATAATGCTGGGCTCTGAACTGGAATCTGCTGGGTGTGTGTTTGCAAAGCCATCAATAAATCCCAGCAGCCCTCTAGATGAAAATAAACCTTGCTCAGAGAATAAGCAGAGTCTCCCATGTTCAGAGCAGTCAGGGAGGGACGTGGGGGGGGTTTCTATGTGCTCCCAACATGGATGCCATCACCCCACTCCTCTCCTGGCACCCAGCCCCTGACAGGGAGGTTTGCAGGCGGGCAGACAGAAGTGTTCACAAACCACAGGTCTCTGGGGGTTGGGTGTTGCAGGGCTGGTCTTGTCCTCAGCCACACACGTGCCCACACCCCATCATGCTTCCCCCTCAACTGCAGTGCAGCAGTTCTTGAGGAACCTGAGAAGCATCTCCCCACTGGGGTCCCTGACCACTGGTTTCACACTTTCTGAGAACCTACCAGAAGCAAAGAGCTTTTTCTTCCATTTTGTCAGGCCAGGCTGGCTTCCTAGTGTTTGGGGACCAAAGAGCTATATTGCTTGTTTGTCGTTGGAGGAGGAGGAGGCAAGAGGAGGAGGAGACAAGGACGGGGCTGTGACACAATGCTCCCCACTAGGGTCCCTCCAAATTGTCCTGGGAGGAGAGGACAGCCATGCTGGAGAGTGATAGTACCTGTGGCCAAGCCCATCCTGCTACTGGAGTGGGGACAGGCCCTACACACCCCAACCAGGCTCCTCCACACCAGCTTTCCCCCATTGTGGTTGGACAGTCCCCACAGAGTGACTGAACCCATGGAAAACTGCATTTCCACCAACTCAGCTGCAAGTCCCTAGAGGCCATGACCCTTCCTCAGTTGCCTATCTCCGTTCTGGGTGAAAAACACCAAACTTGGGCATCTTGAGCCTTTTGGGCACCAAACCTTAATGAGCTCTGGGTGCAAGAAGCTGGTGTGTGGAGCAGCTCAACTGGAAGGGTGGCTACGTAGCTCTGGCACAGGGGAGGCAATGGTTGGGAAGGATGTTTCTCATTAATCTGCTCGAGTTATTACCTTCATCAAACTGAAGTATCCTAGAGCCTTCACCCCAGCATCTGTCACTTGCCACCCACAGATAAATATTCATCCCTTGCATATACACATATATATATATTTCTTTTTTGGAGCACATCAAGCTAGCCCAGGGGCTGGGTCCCTAAATGCGCAGCGAGGCTCAGGAAGCAAAGTGCCCCAGAATTCATGGTTTTCACTCCAGCTTTACCATTTCCTTACAAAATAGCAGGGAAGGGCAAATCTCAGCGTTCCACCAGCTCTGTCTTGGGGAGAGATACTTTGTGTGACTCCCGAGCACGTGGTGATGCGTTGGGCTCGGACGTGGGGTACGGCATGTGGTGACCTCGAGTTGTATTGCCGCCACCCCCTCTGCCATGCCGGCTCTACTCGCAGCCCCAGGTGCCATCTCCCCTCAGCAGCAGCAGCAGAAGCAGCAGCAGCACAGGCTGGGGGCTCACACGTGCAGGCTGATTCCCCCACATGCAGCTTGCAGAGCTCACACCTCCCACGCGACACGCTCATCACCATGCACACACACCTCTCCTCCTCCCCACACGCCTCTCCTCTGCTCCCCACACGCCTCTCCTCTCTTCCCCACACACCTCCCCTCCTCCCCACACCTCTCCTCCTCCCCACACGGGTCTACTCCCCACCCCCAGACACTGCCCAGCCCCTCCGCTCCCATCCCCACGGGCACATGCTCTGCCCCCATGCCCTCAGCATAGCGCCAGCCCTCCCTGACCCACGCACAGGCCCCATGAATGCCAACTGGATTCCTCAAGCTGTGCAGATCCCTGTTCATCAACTCGAGCCTATGTGCAGGCACAGCTTTGAAGCCCACACTGCCAAATTACCCTGGTGCTGCTGCGTGCCAAACCCGTGGTCCTGCACCTGTGGCACACCAGCCTGTCTTTCCCCTCCTCCTGGACCCCCTCTCAAATCACGCTGCTGCTGCCATGTCCTTCTTTTGCTGCCCAAAATCCCTGCTACCTCCTGCCCCCAGCCAACAACACTGATATTACATAAACCACACTGCTGAGGATTGCTTCAGTCAGATGCTGGAGTTGCACCACTTGTTTGCTGTGCCCAGTTCCAGAGCAAGGAGCAAGATTGCTCCCTTGATCCAGGCAAAAGGGGCTGAATCCACCTGGATCAGCACCTGTGTGAGCCCAGGTCACTGCTCTGGTCCACGCTTGAAGTGGTGGAGCCTCTGGAGCAGAGGATTGGACACCTCCTCCCATTGGATACCATCTGAGCAGGACTGGTGATCAGGAGACATCTCAGGTGGTTCCTGCTTTTCTGTAACTGCTTGGATATTTTGGGAATATTCAGGGACTTTACCCTGAGGACAGTTTGAGTTGTATCTGCAGGACTGGCATGGAATCCTAGGGCTGTGCATTGGGTTTGGGCTTAGCTGCTGGAAGCATAGTTGTAGAGGCAGATGAGCTGAAGTCGATGGGCTGGATGAGGTGAATAGTGCTGGTTTGACAGTTGACTCAGTGATCTTAAAGGTCTTTTCCAACCAAAAAAAACCAAAACCCAAAAAATAGTTGTGTCATTCTGTGACTCTATGAAGGCCTCAAATCTGCTTATCTGCTCCTGCCATAGCTCCTTTTCCTCCTCCCTCCGCCCCTCCCCAGCTGAGCATTTGGCATCTGAGACAGGACAGAGGGACTCAAAGAGGGGGTCAGCCCCTCTCCCAAGTCTCTACTGCCCAGTCAGTCCTCACAGTGGTTCCCTGGGCTGGAGGTATCCAGAGTGCATCGAGGCCATGCCAGGTCCCTCCTGCAGCCACCCCCTCACCCCATCCTGGGTGCCCACATGCTCCACACAGCCTTGGCTCTTGGGAGGGCTACCCCAAAAGGGACAGGCGGTCGCATCGCCGTCTTCATCTTGTGTAATCCTTTGTGCCCACTCACCTACATGAATCATCCCTTTGATAGGTGAGTGAAATATAATTAGTGTTTTCATTGTTAGCACCGTGTGAGTAGGCAGGTGGGCTCTCTTGGCCCGGGTTTGGAAGTGTTCATGCTTTGGGAGCAACGGGGAGAGGGAAGCGGTGTATTGAGAACTGCTGGTGTGGGTTCTCCCACAGCCTGACCTACCTGGGAAGGAGCTGTGGCAGCTCCATGCCCCACTTTCCCCACCTCTGTGATAGCATTGGTGACACCTCCTGCTGCTCCCTGAGCAGGTGCAATCAGGAGCTACCGACCCAATGATTTTGAAATGGCTGAGGAGATGAAAAACACGAACTATTTTGCAACATCAAGCTCCTTGCCAACATCAATGCTTTCTCCAGGAGGATGGACTAGGGATGCTGGGGGGGGTACCTGCCTGCCTGCTTGGAACCACCCTTGCTGAGCAAAGAAGTGGTTCTGAATGAAGCACCATGACCAGTGCCACTAAGGGCACCAGTGCCACCTTGAGTACTGTGTCCAGTTCTGGGCCCCTCAGTTTATGAAAGACATCAAGACACTTGAACATGTCCAGAGAAGGGCAGCAAGGCTGGGGAGAGGCCTTGAGCACAAGCCCTATGAGGAGAGGCTGAGGGAGCTGCGGTTGTTTAGCCTGGAGAAGAGGAGGCTCAGAGGTGACCTTATTGCTCTCTACAACTACCTGAAAGGTGATTGTAGCCAGGAAGAGGTTGGTCTCTTCTCTCTAGCAACCAGCACCAGAACAAGAGGACACAGTCTCAAGCTGTGCCAGAGGAAGTTTAGGGTCGAGGTGAGGAGAAAGTTCTTCACTGAGAGAGTCATTCGCCATTGGAATGTGCTGCCCAGGGAGGTGGTGGAGTTGCCGTCCCTGAAGGTGTTCAAGAGGGGATTGGATGTGGCACTTGGTGCCATGGTCTAGTCATGAGGTTTGTGGTTACAGGTTGGACTCGATGATCTTTGAGGTCTCTTCCAACCTTGGTGATACTGTGATACTGTGAAGGGCAGCGACATCACCGAGGGCTGCCTCATGCCTTGCTCCACACCAGGGCTTTTTATGGGTTCCTCTCCAGCTGCAGGGAACCAAGCAGGGAGGGCAAATTTCCGTGCTGTCTATTCATAGCACGGATGTCAGAATTACCTTAAAAGTATCAGCTCTCATCTTATTTTGCTGCCAGGAAGGAATTGTTGATGCACTTCAAATAGTGGGTGGAAACAAGCAAACACAAACGCGCCCTGATCCCCAGATCCTCCCAGTTCCTGCAGCACCCAGCCAGAGCCAGAGCTGCTGCTGACAACCCCCCTGAGAACCTGCTGATTAAAAAGAATAACAATAATCAAAAAGCCCACCAAGCCACCATGAACTTTGTTTATGAAGCATCTCGCTGCACAGGTTTGGTACGGAAGATGCTCGCAGTGTGACAGTGGCTTGCAGGAGAGCAAGAAGGGAACCATCAGGACCTGCTCCACATAGGAAAATGAATCAAAATACTAAATGAAGCTTCTGACCAGCCTCATTAAAAATAAATGGTATGAACTCATGGTAATTACTTCGCTCCCTGGAACATGCTGCTTAGTTTCAGGTACAGCTCAGGACAGAGGAAGAAGGATTTCTAACCCCAGGGAAAAGTACATGAGATAGAAATTGGCAGACAGGCTCAGACCCTCACTCTATCTTCTCCATCTTTATCCAGCATGTGATGCTCCAGGGGATGATGTAAGACCCCAACCTTGGGCCAATCTGACCCAAAATAGAGGGTGACTAAAACCCTGAAGCACCACAGTAATATCCTTTCACTGGGGATGCTGGGGTGGGTTTCTCATGGCTTTTCATGCAAATCTCAGGATATTTGCATGTGATTTGATATCCCATGGGGCTCCTCGTGGTTGGGTGACATCTGCTCCTGTAGCTGAACGTTTGGTTTGTTGTGTTTTTGGGTGTTTTTTTCCCCTTGAAGCTCCAGCTTGTGGAATCATGTGATTTTTGCAAGGTTTTCAGCTTCAGTTTTCAAGCAAGGTTTCCACCCAGACTCTTGCAGAAAAGTCATTCTCCCAGGCTTGGAAACCAGCAGATGAGAGCTAAAAATGCCTTCTCTTAAAAAAAAAAAAAAAGCCTTGGTTTTTCAAATGAACCTGATGAATTTTACATGCTTTGAGCCAGGTAATGCTGACATAGATGAATGAGCTGTATTAATGTAGGCATGACTTGAAGATGCAGCAGCTGGGCAGGATGGGCTTGGCGATGACCTTATAGGGCCCAACGCTGTGGTTTTGCTTCTGTCTCAGGAGATTTTGCAGGTTTTGGGGGTCTGGCTTTGGCATTGGTTGAAGTCCTGAGCAAGAAAGGGGTTGTTGGGTTTTGGTTGTTGGTTGGGTTTTTTTTCCAGGCTATTGCAATAGTTGCAGGAAAGCCTTGCTGCTGGCCTGCCCTTGCAATAAGCTGGTTAACTTGCAAATAAGTATTTAATGATTTGACTCAATGATCTTGAAGGTCTTTTCTAACCTAAATGATTCTATGATTCTAGATCTTACTGCTTTCTACAACTATCTGAAGGGAGGTTGTAGGCAGGTGGGGGTTGGTCTCTTCTCCCAGGCACCCAGCACCAGAACAAGAGGACACAGTCTCAAGCTGCACCAGGGGAGGTTTAGGTTGGATGTTAGGAAGAAGTTCTTCACAGAAAGAGAGATTGGCCATTGGAATGTGCTGCCCAGGGAGGTGGTGGAGTCACCATCACTGGAGCTGTTTAGGAAGAGACTGGATGAGGTGCTTGGTTGCGTGGTTTAGTTGATTAGGTGGGGTTGGATGATGGGTTGGATGCAATGATCTTGAAAGTCTCTTCCAACCTGGTCTATTCTATTCTATTCTATTCTATTCTATTCTATTCTATTCTATTCTATTCTATTCTATTCTATTCTATGTTAACAAAAGGGGGAGCTTGGAGAAAAACCAAACCAACCCAAAACCTGAGTGGCAAGTGTTTGTATTTTGGGGTTTGATTTTGGCTTTTCAGAGACAGATTCTGGCCTTTGAATCAAAAATCCTTTAAAATTGCCCTTGGTGCATGAGCATTCCCTTAGAACATCCACTCTTTCCCTCATATTATTCCCTGAAGAGGTTCTTAACATATAGCAGAGCCTCATGAATTTTCATGAATGAGGGAACAGCCAGAGCAAGGTCCCAAAGTTTTTGGATATCTCACCAAGATGATCACTGTAAAAACACAATTTCCTGCTCAGAGCATCATGTGTCCAGTTCTGGGCCCCTCAGTTTAAGAAGGACATTGAGACTCTTGAATGTGTCCAGAGAAGGGCGACGAGGCTGGGGAGAGGCCTTGAGCACAGCCCTATGAGGAGAGGCTGAGGGAGCTGGGGTTGCTTAGACTGGAGAAGAGGAGGCTCAGGGAGACCTTATTGCTGTCTACAACTACCTGAAGGGAGATTGTGGCCAAAATATGGGGGTTGGTCTCTTCTTCCAGGCAACCAGCACCAGAACAAGAGGACACAGTCTCAAGCTGCGCCAGGGGAAGTTTAGGCTCAAGGTGAGGAGAAAGTTCTTCTCTGAGAGAGTTGTTAGCCATTGGAATGTGCTGCCCAGGGAGGTGGTGGAGTCACCATCCCTGGAGGTGTTCAAGAGGGGATTGGATGTGGCACTTGGTGTCATGGTTTAGTAGTCATGAGGTGTTGGGTGACAGGTTGGACTTGATGATCTTTGAGGTCTTTTCCAACCTTATTGATTCTATGATTCTATGATTCTATGATTTTGGACTTGCAAACTGATTCCATGAACTAAACAAGGGATTGATCATTTATTTCACAGGGAATAAATAAACCCTGTTCTTGCCTCATCTTGTCCTGTGCCATCCTTACTCCTGATCCAGACTTGTATCCTGAATTCATGGGGAGCTCAGCATCTCCCACGCCTCACATGAGATGCAGCCCCCCTGATGGTGGCACACAGCACCATTTGTGAGTGCTGGAGAATTGGCCCTTACTCCTGTGAGCTCTGCTGAGAAATGGGGTGAGATCAGAGAGTTTGTGATAAGGATTAGAGTGCCAGGGGATTAATGGGCTAAGCATTAGCCTGATTTCACTCTGCTTTGTGAAAGGAACACATTAGCTGGAATAAAGGTGGTGAGTGACACACTAATGTAACCCACAAGGATTCAACTGTGCTGGGCAAAACTAGGCACCCCATTTCACCAAGGGACTGATGCTCATTTGGCTTTCCCTCTTCTCCAGCCAACCCAGGAAGACTGGAAATTTCTTTAGTACTTTCCTCTTGAAAAGCTCTATTTCCCCTGACTCCAGGACCTGCTGCTTTAAGAAAACTGCCCTGAGATGCATTATGTGTCCCCTCAGAGTTAGTGATGCTGTGATTTGATTGTCATTGTAATGGGCTGAAGTGTTTCTCCAAATGCTGGCTGCAAAAAGCAATTACTAATGAACTCGGGGAAGCAGGAGATAGAGAAGCTATGAGGGAGAAAGGGGAGGGGATGGTCAGGATGGGCTTGTGTTTTCCTGTGCTTGGTGGAGAGCAAATTAAGTTTTTCCCCCTTGGAATCCAAGCCTTGCCATGGGTGTGTGGGGATGTTCCTCTGACAGATGTTATCTGATCTGAATCTCCATCTGGGAGTTTTCTGGAATGGCTTCTCCTTACCATTATAAGGTCACTTATTCATCACTGTCCATCCCCTGTGGAAAATGGCTTCATCCCTGCAGCTTGGGTTATCTTCAGAGGTAGGACATCAGCTTTGGGTTTTGCCCCATTCCCTGTCCTGCTGTAGGTTTGCTGTAGGTGGTGCCCACAGCAGAAGGAGTCACAGACCTCATTTTGTTGGAGGACCTCATCCTCCATCTTGCTTTGTGCTTCAGTTTCCCATCTGTAAGTGGTCTTTGCAATACCATAGTGCAGATCAGTGTTTGCCAGTGAGGGAAGTAGCTTCCTTCTGCTGATCTCCTGGTTGCAAAGTGTCACAGGGCTGGGCATCATGGCAACGAGAATATAAAGGACTCTCATGCTTTGGATGAGGCTCACACTGCCCGGATGAGCATTCTCGCCACATGTGAACCTGCCTTTCTGATGGTTTTCCCTGTGGAGCACAGCTGAGCAATCCCTGCTCTGTGCTATTTCAGCCAGACTTACTTTATGTTGTTATTTGCATCCACAGAGGAGGAGGCAGATTCCCAGGCTGTGGCATGAGGCTGGATAAATCCATCTCCTTTCTCCAACCCCCAGTTTTTGCTCCCACAAAGGTGCCTAGCAAGGCACCTGTCTCTACCTGCATGCAAGGTGGTCTTCTACGTCACATCATCCAAACCCAACCAACCTCACTGGTTTGGATGAAGGGTCCCTACCCTTTAGCTGTCAAAACCATGCTGATAGGAGCTGCAGATTTGCAGGGATGTATTTATTTGCCGAGCTCCAGCAACAGACTTAATGCTACACAGCACCCAAGCAAAGCAGCCCATGCCAGCTCTGCTCCACTCATCCTCTTCTCCTCTCTGCTCTGCTCTTCTCCTTTCTCTTTTCCTAGCTGCCTTTCTCTCCTCCACAGATGCCCAGACCTCGCTGTGCCCATCGTGTCTCTCTGTCCCCAGCCCCGCATTCAGCAATATGACTAACATCCATCACGTGTTCCTGCCTGCAAGATTATATTTGCATACTCAAAAATCCATACTTTATTTCTTCCCCTGTGTAAGCAGTTACCAGAGCATATTTTTGGCAAATTAGCAGCCCCAGCAGAAGCATCTGACTGTGTTTTCAGCATGGCTTGGTGGTGGTCAGAGCCATGGAGAGCCTTGGAAGGGCTGTGGGGGAGATAATTTGCTGCTGGAGCGTTATCTGTGTGGTATTGCACACATGCACCAGCACTGATTCCCACCTTTTGTGATGGGCAATGCAGCAAGGAAGTCCTAGCCCTCAAAACCATGTCAGTGTGGGATCTAGGTGAGCATGTGGGGGACAACTGCTGTTCTGCAACCAGCAACATGGGACAGGGTAGGGAATGCAGTTTGTGCCCATTGCTCCTTGTCCTGTTGATGGGAACAAACTGAGAAGAGTCTGGCCCCATCCTTTTGCTCTCCACGCTTCAGCTCCTGCTGAGCATTGAGCAGATCCCCTCTCAGGCTGCTCTTCTCCAGGCTCAACAGCCCCAGGTCTCTCAGCCTTTCATCCTTACAGAGGTGCTCCAAGTCCCCTCAGCATCTTCACAGCCTTCACTGCACTCTCTCCAGTAGTTCCCTGTCACTATTGAACTAGGGGAGCCCAGAACTGGACCCAGTATTCCAGATGTGGCCTCAGCAGTGCAGAGCAGAGGTGGAGGAGATACTTCCTCTCATACATCTTCTCTTTGGGATGGATGCTTCTGAGATGCTAAACAAAATCAGTGCATGAATCCTTCCTGGGCTCAAAAGTGGTATCTATAGAACATGCCCCTTCTGTTGTATCACAAAATACCAGCCTAATCACTGCCACTGAACATCCCTAATTAATATGCTGCAGAGTTCAGAGAGAAGAGATCTGGGGCAGGGAGCATACCAGGAAGGACCCTTCAAAAGATGGACAAGTAATTTGCAAGGCTTAATTACTCTGGCTGGGTTTGGAAAACTGGGCAGGCATGTTGGACACCTCAGCCCTCGTTCCCAGATTTCAGTGAGTGGCAAAAGCGAGCTGGGAGGTTCAGCTATCACTGCCAAACACAGCCACCATGACAGGTGCTTCAAGGATGGGACAAAGCCTCCAGAGAAACCTGCCTTTTGAAGCCTGCTGCTCTGTGGAAGCCTGTTCCCATGTCACTGATTATTTATCTAACCTGGGAAGAACTTGTGTTTACCTATGACAGGGGGTTAGCTGGGGAGTGCTTCAGTGTGAGAGATGGATAAGGAGTATTTTCCTAAGCACTTGTCTGTTTATTTTTTGAGGCCATGTTGTGATAATCACAATATCTGTGTGTCCACAGGGCCTCAGAATGCTTTACAGCATCCTAAAGAACCACTTGAACTTCTCCATATGAGAAGCTGAAGTGGAGAAAGGCAGAGCAGGGCTGTGCAAAGCTCCCTGTGTGCTTCACCCCCTGTGCTTGCCAAAAGTTTCATCCTACAGGCCACGAAATTGGCTGTCTTGGTTTGGGAAACATCTGTGAGCTGCCTTCAGTCCATAAACCTTTGTACTTCATGGTGTTCCTGGGCCCCAGCCAAAGGGGTCAGCAGCCTGCAAAATGCCAGATCCTTAGGTACAGGGAGAGGGAGGGAAGAAAATGCAGCTGTTCCAACCCCCTAAAGCCTGACCTGTCTCCTTCCAATGCTATGAAGAAGATGGGTCAAGTCTATACTCAAGTGCATGATCCCACCTCGGGAAGCCCCATCTATGTTGCTGGGCTGTGAGCAGATCATCCACATCCCTTGGGGCTTCCTTCTGGTATCCACAATCCACCCGCTGCTCCGGTGTGCCCTAAGGAAAACCCTAAGGTGTCTCACCACCCTCGGTGTAAACAATTCCTTCCTTCTCTCCAGTCTAGATCTCCCTCTTTTAGCTCAGATCCATCACCCCTCGTCCTGTCACAACAGGCTTGGCTAAGAAGTCTGTTCCCAGCTTTCTTCTCAGCCCCTTTAGGTACTTAAGGGCCACAAGAAGGTCTCCCTAGAGCCTTCTCTTTTCCAGGCTGTACAACACCAACCCTCTCAGTTTTTCTTCATGAGAGAGATGTTCCAGCCCTCCATCTGGGCCAGAAAGGCCATTTTCTAGATGACCCAGGTCTCCTTTCCCTCTCCATCATTCTCTTATGTACAAAAGGCACCTGGTATGGAGCCAAATGACATCAATGTAGTGACTCTTCTCCTTGCCTGAGGTTTCAGCCTGGTGTGTTGTGTGTGGGAAGAGCCAGCCATAAGCTGATTGCCTCTTCCCAGACATGACGAAGACCTTATCTGGGAGAACAAGAAGCTCTTTCTGTGGTCCTGGGCCCATGAGCACCCACATGAGCCCTGCCACAGTGGCTGTACCCTGGGGAGATGGAGATGACGGAGATGTAGAAGATAGAGATGGAGATAAATGGAGGTGGATGTCATCTCTTTCTGCTCCCCAGGAAAATCACCCAAAACTCTTTGGCAAAACCAAGGAAATGAATGGAAACTTGTCAATGTTCCTGGTCTCTGTAATGCCTCAGATCCTCCTGAAGCACTTTGCAAACAGGAGCTAATTAGCTTTCCTAATACCCAGCTGAATTGCTAGAGTGCCACCACATGATCCCTGTTTCCAGCCAGGAGCATGGAGGTGCAGAACTTGCACCAAACCATCTCATCACCAGCTCTGCACTCACGTCTCCATTTCTGCAAGGTGCAAACCAGGGTGAACCCCGATTTGGTGGATTTTGGGGACAACAGGAGCAGCCCCTGCAGACTCCCTGCTCTCTTCCCAGAATGAATTTCAGCCTCCTGAGCCAAATGCTGAGGAAGTGCTGAATAATGGCAGCAAATGAGATTACTTTTTGGTGCTTGTCATTTCTCAAAACAGATGACCTCCTGCTGGAGCATCAGAGATGATGCTTTGGAGGCCAGGGACTTCCTGACTTCTGCTTTCAGTCTGACTGGCTCCAGCCAAGAATGGGGCTCCACCTGGTCCTCAAGGCAACAGAAATTCCTGCAGGAGTTTTAAAAGCTATTTGGAAACAACCCAGCCTTGCTCCAAGGGGAGCAAGACAGAACACCCCTCCCATAACAAGGAAGAGTGACCAGTAACCACGTCAGTCATTTTCCTCTCTCCATGTTTCCGTCCCATCCTGGCTTGCCTCATTTTCCCACTGTCCCATTCCCTTTCTCACTCTCCACCTACTGTTTCCAAAAGAGGAATATTCTCACTCATCCATCTTTTGGGATGGCTTCAGTTATTTTCTCCCAGCCTCAGGCAGTGCCTGCCCCTTATCTTGGCATCACCTTTATCTTGACCAAATCCTACTGGAGCAATCACACCAGGAGTCACGAAATCTTCCCTGTGGTGAGCAGAAACACAACCTGCTTATTCCTTGCTGCAGATGTCCCATCCTTTCAGCAGGAGCCTGGTGGTGGCTGAAATTTCTTGGCTAGACTGTCCAGTGCTCTCCTGTCAAGTATCTGCTTTTGTCCACAGCTTCCACCCAACCCTACACTTGTCTGCAGCTGCTTGTGTGGTGGTGCCCTGACCACCTCATGGCTGCTGCATTTTTCCTGATGGGATCACTCCATTAATCTCATGCAATTAATGCTTCAGGAAGCATTTGGCAAATATGGAGAGTAAGGAAAGAGCTATGAAGCAGAAATGGCTGATGCTTCCCTTCTGTACCATAGCAAGCCACAAATTACCAGCTCAGGAGGATTTTCGTTCCACATTCAAGACTTTCTTGCTGCTCTTTGTCTTGCATTCATGAGTGACCTGCATGGCTAAGGGCAAGAAGTTGGCACAGGCTGCCCAGGATTGCAATGCCCAGGCAGACTGGGAATCTCTCTGGAAAAGACTCCACAGACTTTCTGGGCAGCCTGCTCTAGGACACTAGCACCCTCACAGCAAAGAGCTTTCTTCTCCCCTTCAGATGGAACAACCTGGCTTCCACTTTGTGCCTGTTGCCCCTTGTCCTGTTGCTGGGCACCAGTGAAAAGAGTCTAGCCCCATCCTCTTGCCTTCTGCCCCTACCTTTAGCTCTTGCTGAGCATTGAGCAGATCCCCTCTCAGGCTGCTCTTCTCCAGGCTAAACAGCTCCAGATCTCTCAGCCTTTCCTCCTCAGATGCTCCACGGGTCAAGGCTGGACAATGCAATCAGTTTGTGACCAGGATTGCAGTGGTGTTGGCTTGCTCCTTGCTTCCCATGTCCATAGAGGCATGTTTCACTCTTGCACACAGTTAGAGAGGACATCTCCTCCAGAGTGCTCAGCACTCTGAAGTCCTTGAGAACCTCCATTCAGCACCTCAGCAGATCAGCCTGGGGCTATTTCACATCAGAGCTGCTTGTCCCATTAAACTCAACCCCATGTTATGGTCCTCACTGCATGGACTTCCTGTTGCACACTCCCTAGCTCTGAGACAGTTGTAGCTGCTCCACCCTGGCATGCCAAGTGCAAAACCATAAAATCCTGTTCCTCTGCAGGGAGAAGGAGTCTCCCAGCTCCTTGTGAGATTAAGCTTTGTGCATACATCTGCAAATGTTAGGGGGCAGAGGTTAAACTGAGCAGTGCAAGGGGAGAAGGTGATGGTGCTTAGCAATGCAGATCGGATGGCTCTGAGACCTTCCTGTACTCATGGACAAATCCTGGACTATTCAGGGGTTTAAAATGTGATGAAGTCAGATGAAGGAAGAAGTGCTCTCTGAGTGAGAAAGGATGGATGAATTCTGCTCCTTAGAAGGAAGCTCTGTGATCTGCTGGTGATCAACAAGGTGACCAGAGGTTTTGGTGACCATCAAAGACCAGTCCCCAGATGCAATTCATGCTACAGCATCCAGCAGAGAAGCAACCAGGAGAGCAGCAATACCATGAAAGCAGACTTGGGGGTTGAGGTTTGCTCTCTGCTGAGCATTTCTTCATGGCTGAGGCCACATCTGGAGTACTGAGGGTACTGGAGGACTGTGTCCAGTTGGGCTCCCCAGTTCAAGAGTGGCACAACTACTGGAGAAAGTCCAAAAGAGGCTAGAAAGCTGCTGAGGGGATTGGAACAGCTCTGTGGGGATGAAAGGCTGAGAGACCTGGTGCTGTTTAGCCTGGAAAAGAGCAGCCTGGGAGGGGATCTGCTCAATGCTCAGCAAGAGCTAAAGGATGGAGGGCAAGACTCTTCTCAGCAGTGCCCAGTGACAGGACAAGGGGCAATGGGAACAAACTGGAACCCAGAAGGTTCCATCTGGACATTAGGAGAAAATTCTTTGCTGTGAGGGTGCTGGAGCCCTGGAGTAGGCTGTCTGGAGAGGCTGTGGAGTCTCCTTCTCTGAAGAGATTCCAAACCTGCCTGGACATTGTGATCCTGGGCAACTTGCTGTGGGTGACCCTGCTTTAGAAGGGGGCCTGGACTAAATGATGTCCAGAGGTCCCTTCCAACCCCCATCATTCTGGGATTCTGGGATACTGGGAGGGAAGAAGCGGGACAGCCTGGCTGGCTGGGGTGGCTCCTCAAGTCCTTGCATCCTCTCCTTAGAAAGATCAGCTTTGCCAAGGAGATGCAGAGATGGCTTCTGGCAGCTGTGCAGATCTAGGAGTAGACTTCTAGGCCATTCAGAGATGACAGCTTCCCAGGAGCCTCTGCCATGCTGGGGACAGCACAGGCACTGGCTGCAGCTGTCACCTGCTGAGACCAATTTGCCAGCTCTGCTCCAGCTCAGACATGGTCACGTCTGCTCCAAGAGCCCTTTCTTCTGCTCTTTGCTGCTGTCCCTGGTTTCCAGCAAGGGCTGTACTTGCTTTGTGGTGCTTCTGCTTAATCTGCTTGGGTTTTTTTTCAGCTGCAGATTTGCTAGGAACCGGGGAGCTCAAGGGATCTGCCTGAGGGCAGGGATCGAGTCAAGAGGTTCAGCCAAGGGACAGGGATTCCAGGATGTGGGCAGAGCAGGTTGTGGTGAATCTCATGCAGGACCTTTCCTTCCTGTCCTTTTGCCTGCACTGGCATCTTTCTCTGAAACCCATTGGATCCATCTCTAGGAGAAACAAGAGGTTGAGCACAGGCTGAGGAGATCTCAAGCCGGCTTGGAGGTTCCCTTTGCATGGATACTTGGGATGTTGGAGGCTGTCTCCCTCATCCAGCTGCCACACATCACCCCCAAGAGGTTGTCCTGCTGAGATACTCTGGGATGGAGCCAGAAAGAGGAATAACAGTCTTCTGAAGGGCAGCTGAGAGAACTGGGGTTGTTCAGTCTGGAGAAAAGGAGGCTGAAAGGAGACCTTCTGGCTCTCTACAACTCTATGAAAGGAGGTTGGACCTAGGTGGGAGTCGGTGTCTTCTCCCAGGGAGCAAGGCATAAGACAAGAATAAATAGCCTCAAGTTGTACTAGGGGAGGTTTAGGCTGGATGTGAGGAACAATTTTTTTCCCTTGAGGGTTGTCAAGGCCTGGGCCAGGCTGCCCAAGGCCCTGGTGGAGTTCCCATCTTTGGAGGGGTTTCAAAGGCATGGAGACATTGCTAAGGGACGTGCTTTAATGGTGACTTGGCAGTGCTGGGCTGATGGCTGGATTTGATGATCTTAAAGGTCCCTTCCAACCAAAACAATGCTATGACTCTGTGCTTTTATGGTGCCAGGTCTGCAAGGATGGACAGATGGCTTGATGGGCTCTCTCCTGCCACAGACACCATTCCAGTTTGCTGCTGGGCACGGGAAGAGCCATGGGTGTAGATCATCAATTGTTACCTGTTCTTTAGGACACCAAAGTGGGCTGCAGTAGGGCAAACCAGGATCACTGCTCAAATTCAACCACAAGACATGCCAAGCTGTTTGCCATCCATCTTGATGATTGTTCCCCATCCTTCTCCCCACCAACACTGCCACCACCTCCTTACTCTGCCCACCAGTGCCTGACATAATCCCAGTGCCTGCCTCCCTCCCCCATGCTAATCCTATAAACCCTCAGTAAATCCTTTCCTCCTGGCCCTGCCTCTCCATGTCCCTTCTCTGAAACAGTCATTGTGGGGTCCCTCAGCCAGAGGCTGGCATTTTTTTGGGGTGTTACAAGGCTGTCACCCAGATATTGTAGCACCTTGGGGGACTGCCTGCATCAGAGCACTGAGAAGGGTGATGGAGCCCCGAGAGATTTGTGCAAAGCACTGGGAGCTATTAAATAACAGCTGATGCACCCTAAAATGCACCCTAAAACATGCCAGGTGCTGGTTTCTTAGCCTTGGGAAGCAGTTGCCTTGCTCAGCATGAGCTGCCCCAACCTGTATCTGTATTCAACCACTGAGCTATGGGGACTGGGTGGTGGAAACCTCAAAGGAAGTACTGGAGGGTAGGATGGGGATGGAGAAATAAATGGAGTAGAAAGATGAGTAGGGCTGGGATGACAAGAGGAGGGTTCCTCTGGGTTTGGGGATAGGCATGGCCAGCACAACTCATTATAATAATACTTTCTGCTGGGCTGTTGATAAATGGTGAGAGAGAAAACGCTGCAGCAAGGCAGACAGGTCTCAGGGAACAGTGTTTTTGCAGTTCAGGTGGACCTGATGGGTTGCTCATGTCTCCAAATCCTGGCCTGTTTGCAAAGGCCAAAGGGCATCTTGTGCAAAAGGGCTGTAAAACCTCTATCAGATGTAGCCAGCAACCACCATCCAGGCTGTTTCCATCATTCCAGTGTGACTCTCACAGGCTTCACTGTTTCAGCAAGGCTGTTTTAAGACTCCCTTGGCGTGCAAGAGCAGGACTGGGGTGAAGGGAGGCCCCAGTGCTTCAAGGTGCTTCCTGCTCCCATCCTTGGACTTTGCATCTGCAGGGCTGGGAGACAGCAGGGCAGCCTGGGGCTGGGATCAACCACAGCATCCCAGCAACACCAGTGCCAGGCGAGGACACATCCTCAGTCTCATCAATCCACCCTGAGAGGGGTTTGGTGAGCAGTGAATTCATAGAATCATTGACTTGTTTTGGCTGGAAAGGAGCTCTAAGTTCATCAAGTCCAACCATCAACCCATGCCCACTAAACCATGTCCCAAAGTGCCATGCCTACACGTTTTCTGAACCCCTCCAGGGATGGTGACTCCGCCACCTCCCTGGGCAGCCTGTTCCAATGCCTGACCACTCTTTCAGCAATGACATTTTCCCCAATATCCAGTCTAAAACTGATGCATCTTGATCTAGTCCAGAAAAGATAAAACTGACCTAAGAATCAAGACAAGCCCCACAGGTCACTGGGCTGGGATAAAAGGCAAAAGGGTGTCAATCCCAGAAGGAGAAGGGATTATAAACCACTGCAGTCTATGGCCCCGCTTTGTGTTCCACTTGCACACCCCAGGCTGGATGGATTTCTTGATGCTCCCATTCCCGGTGCTGTGGAGAGGTCCTGTGTGTATTTTGTCCTGCTAAAGACCAGTGAAGCCATTCCACTGTGAGCCCACACAGATGTAGGATTTCAAGCAGGGGTACATTCCTGAGGAGAATCTCCAAATGGATCTCTCTGTGAGGCCTTGATTTCTACAGAGCTGCTCCCTTCTGCTCCATGCCAGATGAGCAGCTCTATGAACAGAAACAAACATCACAGTGGACCATCCGCTGCCAGCCCTGTCAGCAGCATGTGCAGCAATGGAATCTGTTCCCTGATAACAATTCCCTACCCCATCTCCCTGTTCCCTTCCCTTTCAAAGTAGGGGTTGATCTAAGGGACACTACCTTGAAGCTAAGTGATGTCTTAGCCAGCTTCTGACATTTCCATTCTGCAGCTGGAGAACATGCCTGCAATGATCTAACCAAGATGTTCTTTTGTCCTCCTGTAATGTGAGATTCCAGTCCTTGTCACATCGGGAGGGAGAGCTGCACTTTGCTGCTCCTGCTAAGGAACAGGCTTGCAGAGGAGTTTGGTGCTGTTAGTCACAGAATTACAGCATGGTGGAGTCTAGAAGGGACCTCTGGAGATCATGTCCAAGCAGGGTCACCCACAGCAGGTTGCCCAAGATCACAATGTCCAGTGGGGTTTGGATCTCTCCAGAGATTCCATAGACTCCCTGGGCAGCCTGCACCAGGGCTCTGGCACCTTCACAGCAAAGAATTCTCTCCCCCTGTTCAGAAACAACCTCCTGGGTTCCAGTTTGTGTCTGTTGCCCCTTGTCCTGCTGCTAGACACCACTGACAAGAGTCCAGCCCCATCATCTTGGCCCCTACCCTTTAGCTATTTTTGAGCATTGATCAGATCCCCTCCCAGGCTGCCCTTCTCCAGGCTAACCAGCCCCAGCCTTTGCTCCTCACAGAGACACTCCAGGTCCCTCAGTACCTTCATAACCTCCACTGCGCTCCCTCCAATAGTTCCCTGTCTCTCCCACGGTCCATAGGATGCTGTGCCATGAAACCCCTCTTTGCTTTTGTCTCCTCTTCCTAGGGACATACCAGGGCCAGTGGGTCGGAGGGATGCGCCAGGGTTACGGCGTGCGGCAGAGCGTTCCCTACGGCATGGCTGCGGTTATCAGGTCACCCCTGAGGACATCCATCAACTCCCTGCGCAGCGAGCACACCAATGGCACGGCGCTCCACCCCGACTCCTCGCCGGCAGTGGCCGGGAGCCCCGCGGTCTCCCGGGAGGCTTCGTCCTCATGGCCCACAGCGATGCCGAGATCCTCAAGAGCAAGAAGAAGGGCATCTTCCGGCGGTCGCTGCTGAGCGGGCTCAAGCTCCGCAAGTCTGAGTCCAAGAGCTCCTTGGCCAGCCAGCGGAGCAAGCAGAGCTCTTTCCGGAGCGAGGCCGGGATGAGCACGGTCAGCTCCACCGCCAGCGACATCAACTCCACCATCAGCTTGGGCGAGGGCGAAGCCGAGCTCTCCGTCATCGAAGACGACATCGACGCCACCACCACTGAGATCTACGTGGGCGAGTGGAAGAACGACAAGAGGTCAGGCTTCGGGGTGAGCCAGCGCTCGGACGGGCTGAAGTACGAAGGAGAATGGGCCAACAACAAGCGCCACGGCTACGGCTGCATGACCTTCCCCGACGGCACCAAGGAGGAGGGCAAGTACAAGCAGAACATCCTGGTCAGCGGCAAGAGGAAGAACCTCATCCCGCTGCGGGCCAGCAAGATCCGTGAGAAGGTGGATCGAGCCGTGGAGGCTGCCGAGCGGGCGGCCACCATCGCCAAGCAGAAAGCGGAGATCGCGGCCTCCAGGTAAGGCGCTCCCCGTCCCGAGGTGGCTGCGGCTGGATGGGAGAAGTGGGATGAGACTCTTTGTGGTAGCAGGTGCTGGAGGGGTAGGTATTTTACGTGAGCTGCTGGGAGCAGGCAAGCCTTGTGGTGGGCATCTGCTAGCATAGGCAGTGGTCAGTGCTATCTGAACCCTAAAGCAGGGGTGAGCAGCATCCTGGAAAGCCAAGCCGCTGGCCTTGCCCAGGCCTTATGGATGGTGTTCAGAAGAAGGTAGATCCAAGCTGAATTGTCCCTCTGCTAACTCTGAGTGGCCTTTATGAACCAGCCAGTGAGGACATGTGAGGCCATCCAGAGCAGTGGTTGCACCTCGGTGGGACTGCACCTGTGGGTCATGGTGTGGGCTTCACAGGATGATAGCTGTCACTTAGGAGGTAGTGAGTCTTCTGCTCTGTTTCTGCCTAGCCTCTTTAATAAGCAGGATGATGATACCCTTAGCAGCAGAGCTCCTGAGATGCTGCTTGCCCATATCATCTGTCTGACTTACCGCCAAGGGGAACCATCCCTGGGTTGGCCTGTGCTGGGAGGTTTCCCAGCTATTTGTGTTCCCAAAAGAGGTTTTGAGTGGAAAAGCAGTCAAATTGCTGGCTGCAGCTGGTGGATGCTTGGGGAGAGTTTGCCCTGCCTGAGGCTCTGCTAGAAAGCAGCAGATCTGGGTACCCAAATAATCCCTGCAAGCCTCAGGGAGCCCCTGCTCCCCAGGATGTCTCTAGCCATCATGGAACTGCTCAGTGATTCAGAGCTGGGACCTGATCTGGATGAAAACCAGAAGGATGGAGAAGGGAAAGGGGTCAAGTCTAATTTAGGTTGAAATAGGGACAGACTCCAAGCTCATGGCCAGCTCAAACACCTTCTAGTAGGCTCCCAAAATGCACCTGGAACTTCTTGACTTGCAGTGAGATCCCAGACAAGAAGTGAGTGGAGGAGGAAAGGCTCCTCTGCCAAATTCTGGACTCTTTGTCTCACTTTTAAGGGTTGGTTTGACAGAGCATTGTCATTCCTCCCTGGTTTCTGAGCTACTGCTGCATACAGCAGCCAAGCTGGTGTTAGGGGACAAACCCAGGTACCTCCTCCTCAGTCACTTGTGCTGGGTTAATTGCTGACTCTGGATCATTGGTATGCAGAGTCACACTCAAAATCTTTATCAGCATGTCTGCTGATGACTTATCTGCAATGTGAATGAGGCTCCCAGGCTTGCTTTTGGGAGCGTATTTGGGTTTGATGACATTTTTGAGTTGATATTGTACCCAATTGTTGTCAAAGCTTTGGGTTAAAAATGAGAAATCCCACTAGATTGCCAGGTAGGAAGCAGACTGCAGAGCAGCAGAAAGGTCAGATCTTTTCCTGGGATCTGGGGATGTGAACACCTCAGTACAAAAGCCTGAATCATGGAAACATGGAATTGTGATCTACTGTGAAGTGCCAGATCTGAGAACCTGAGCATTCTCCATCACCAGGTGGTAACAGTCCTGGTGCACTGAGGTGGGATTTGGAAGACATCCCCTCGTGGTGGAAATGCGTGATGAGCCATTGACATGTAATAGTCCACCTTCTAACTATGAGAAAGCAGGAGAAAATCAAATCTGCTAAGAAAGCCATGGCATGAATAGCTTCATCCCCTGTACTGGCTGGGGTGACATGGTCCTGAGCTCTGCAGGAGAGCTGGGAGGGAGGATGAAGCCCATGACCACATGTGCACATGGAAGAGGAGAGAATATGTGGGACTTGGGGACTACCCAGAGCCCCCTTCAATCATCAGTGAGGATGCAAAGAAATAAATGAATGGGAGTGCAGACAGTCCATCAGAGACTCAACATGGTCCCATCAGGAAGGGCTCCATGAGCAGCCTGTCATCTCCATCCCGCAGCTTGGCTTCTTCCACCATTTGTGCTTAGTCTTAACTAGTCTGTCCTTGACTAGACACATGGGGGAGAAAGCATCATCAGGAACCCAGGGCTTGGCTCTTTCTATGTCACAGCCATTGCCTCCAGAGCACAAGGCCTGCTGGGATGTTGAAAAGCCCTTTATTGATCTTCTGTGCAGCTTATCCCTGGGGCCGGGCAGACTTCGATTTGACTCGTGCTGTGCATTAGTGCAGGGTTACCAACCACAAGTGACATCTATCCCAGGAGCTTTTTACTGCCTGTGTTGACGGTTTGTGTTGAGATCACAAAACCTACCAGCAAAGAGCCAAACCATTTGGGTGGGATTGCAGGATTTAGGCTTTACTGGGGGCATGGAGCAGGTGGGATGGGATTAGTTTGGCTCAACCCCAAGGTCTTGGAGGGTGTCTTGGGTTTGCAATTTGCACACAGAGGAGGCCTGAGGACCTGACCATGCAAGTGAGGAGAATCTGATTTGTCTGAAATCCATGATCATTCATCTGGAGTTTTTCCCTTTTATGAGGGTTAGAATAGAATAGAAAATAGAGCAGAGTAGAGCAGAGGAGAATAGAATAGAATAGAATAGAATAGAATAGAATAGAATAGAATAGAATAGAATAGAATAGAATAGAATAGAATAGAATAGAATAGAATAGAATAGAATAGAATAGAATAGAATAGAATAGGACTACAATAGAATTTACCAGGTTGGAAGAGACCTTTGTTCTTGCAGGCTTTCAGTGCACATAGAATCACAGTAACATGGAACCATAGAATACTGGAATCATGGAATTAGGGAATCACAGAGCCACAGAATCATAGAAACATGGAATGATAGATTCATAGAACCACAGAATCACAGTATCACAGAACCACAGAATCATGTAATCCTAGAACCACAAAATCATTTTGATTGGAAGAGATCTTTAAATTCATCATGTCCAACCATTTCCCCAACACTGCCAGGTCACCACTAAACCAGAAGCAGAAGACAGCAAGGTTTTACAAGCCTACAACCAGCTAAGAAGTCTTCCATATATTTAGCCTGATTAATTGTAAAGCTTCTAAACGAGTAAACACTCCCCTGCAGTGCCCACACCAAACTGCACCATCCAAACGCAGAGAAATGCTCCACACAGCCAGTGGGTGCATTGGTGGAGGCCTCTTGGTGCTCATTTTGGTGGCTTTGGGGCTCAGGGGTGCAATATCCCCCCCCAGCACCAACATGAGTTTGGGTTTACCGTCGCCCGGGGATCAGATGACAGCACCGGTGTGTGTCTCTCCGTGCGTGCGAGTGTGGTGTTCTCTTCTGTCTAATAATCCGGCTGAGTTCACTCTGCAGCCTTTCCCTTGGTGGGGGAAAATCTGTGCCCACCCACGGATTTCATTAAATTTGTAGGAATCCAAGTATTTTTGAAATCTCTGCCTCTCTGTCAGAGTCAGTTGGAATTGGCCAACACGTTCAAAAGTTATTAGTGTGGGAGTGATGGCATGTAGATACATAAACAGCACAATCACAGAAGTGAGCCCCATTTCCTGGGGAAAGCAGGCTAAAAACAGTGTACTGGAGACAAGGAAACTGGATCCTCAAAGTTGTTTGAGTCTGAGCACGGAACGGTGCTAGCCGTGGCACAGAAAAGGAAGCTCTTTTAAGGAGCAGTATTTAGGTTCAGTAGCTGACTCTCCTGATTTGTCTTTTATTTTCTTCATAGAAATGGAAATGAAAACACAGAAATGGAAGTGAAAACACTTTCTCTCCTCTTCTGTCTCGCTGAAATAGCTTGTGCAGAGTCAATGGGCAAGGAGGGGGATGAATCAGGTCTGGAAAACTGCTGTTGAGATCAGCTCTTGGTTTTTGGAGGTAGCCAGGGAGCCTTTTCCCAACCTGCTTAAATTAAGGAGAACAGTGTCCCCTCTGTGCTATGGGATGCTTCATTCCCTTCTCATATCAGCCAAGAGCCATCACTCTTTCTGCTGCTACCCTGGAAGGATGAAGGATGCCCTGGAGACAGACTCCCATCTCATTAGTGATAATGTTCATAGATTCATGGAATGGTTTAGGTTGAAAGGGACCTTAAAGATTATCTAGTTCCACCACCCCCCCACCATCAACAGGGACACCTTCTAGTAGAGCAGGTTGCTCAAGGCCCCATCCAACCTGGATTTGAACACTTCTAGGCTTGGGGCCACCACAGCTTCTCTGGGCAACCTGTTCCTGTGCCTTGCCATCCTCATGGGGGAGAATTTACTCCTACTGTCTAATCTCAATCTGTCTTCTTCCAGTGTGAAGCCATTACGCCTTGCCCTGTTGTTCCATGCCTTTGTAACAAGTCCCTCTCCAGCTCTCCTGTAGCCCTCCTTCAAGTACTGGAAGGCTGTCCTAAGGTCTGCCTAGAGCCTTCTTTTCTGCAGGCTGAGTAACCCCAGCTATCTCAGCCTGTCCTCACAGGAGGGGTGCTCCAGCCCTCAGATCATCTTTGTGGCCTCCTCTGTCCCTCCCTCTGCTTCATACCTCAGGCAAATGGTCCATAGGCGCTGGTGTGTCATGGTAAACTAAAATACAATATCCAGGCAAGTGAGGTGGGCCACAAAGCTCATCCTCTCCCCTTGACTTTCAGCATAGCTGCTGGACATGCAGGATAAAAGCATGTGGAGCATTGTGGAGTGCTCAGGACCAACTCCAGCTCACTGAGATGTATGATTATAGCTTTAACACAAAGCAGACAGTCCTCCATTCTCTCCAGGGCTTCCTTCTGCTACCACAGTTCAAGGTTTTGTAATTACTGGCTGGACTATTTATGAGAGGACAGGATGGCACTGCTGCTGGATATAGGAGTCCCAGAGATGGGCAGCATTTGGCAAGTGCTCAGCTCTTCTCTAGTGCAGGCTTTGCGGGACAGCACCTGAAATAACAGCTCCTTGGAGCAGCCTGTCCCCAGCACCCTGGAGGAGATGCTGTCCTCAGGTTAGTCCTAACTAATGCTCTTGCAGGCATAATTATAGCCGAGCCCTTCACCAACGATGAGAAAAATATAATTAAGCTCCATCGTCTCAGGAGGAGTCAGGCTACAAATTAGCACAGTGTCATTCAACTTCAGAAGGGGAAACTGGGGAGGCAAAGGAAAAAGAGGTGGACAAAGACAACCCAACAGTGAGGACGAGTGAAGGGAAATGTTTGGACTCAGTATGGATGCTCCTTCAGACCTTATCACTCTCCACAACTACCCGAAGGGAGGTTGTCATGAGGTGGGTGTTGATCTCTTCTCCCTAGTGATAGAACAAGGAGGAAGGACCTCAAGCTGCACTCGGGCAGGTCTAGGCTGGACATTAGGAAACAATTTCATTGAAAGAGTTGTTGGGCATTGGACCAAGCTGCCCAGGGAGGTGGGTGAGTCACCATTCCTGCATGTGATGAGCTGTGCAAAAGTGGTGCTTGGGGACACGCCTGAATGGTGGACTTGGTAGAGTAGGGCTAATGGTTGGACTTTTGGACTTGATGATCTTGAAGGTCTATCCCAACCTAAATGATTCTATGATTCTGTGATGCTGCAGTGAGAGCAAAGCATCCACCCAGCCTTCGACACACAACGGGGAGCAGGAAGGCAAGAAAAACCCAGGAGAGCTGAACTGCAAAGTGCAGAAGGTTGTTGGGGCCAAGCAGGTGTTTTTTGTTTCAGAGAATGGAAATGCAGCCTAGGCAACACCCGCCGGGAAGAAGGGATTCTGCAGCCCTGCTCCCAAACATTCTGAGCCGCGGTAATGTCACTGCCGGCAGTACGCCCAGCCGGAATAATGCTGCTTAATGCTCTCGCAGGCCTGTGCCTCCAGCTTCCCAATTGTACTCGGCTGCCTTTGATTTCAGGTTTCTGCTGGCTTCTCCCATGCCTGCAGGAGGTGGCTGCGGGGCTCCCGCATTAGTCTCACCCTAATCCCCACTTCGTCCTGCCAGCGGGGCTTTCACTGCGGATGGGGAGCGAGGGGGGGGAGGGGTGTAAGGGGAACACCATGGTCCCCAAACGGTGGTGTGACCCCTTCCTTGGGTCAAGATAGGAAGCAAAGAGGATGAGAAGAGATGGGGGTTAAGGGCAATGCTTTGGTCCCCAAAGAGTTGTGTGTCCACTTTATTGGGTCAGGATGGCAAGGATGAACCAGCAGTGGATGAGCTGAAATGTGCCACAATTGAACTGGGACTGAGCAAATGTTTCAGGGATCAGACCAAGCCTGTCAGTGTCTCCCACCACCTAGTCTATCCCCTCTTCGGGCACTTCATGGTTCAGGGTGGGGTTTCTCTCCTTAGGGCCCCTTGGAGAAGTCCTGTCCCATTTTCCCTTTCTAGCCATCTGGAGCTTGGGGCTGTGCAGGAGCCACCTCTACCCATTCACTGGGAACTGATGGGTTCACTGACGGCATCACACTGGGTCTGGTGCATGGAGAACATGCCCTGTCCTTCCCTTCCCAGCAAAGAGACAGAGAGAAAACCACACAGAGGATGGCTGGAGGTGACTCAAAGGGTGGAATCAGCTGGGGCAGGAGGTAATTCTCTTTAGGGCAGCATTATCCTCCTCCTTCCTGCCCTCTCTCCCCCCAAACAGTCCCTGTGCAATACAGACAGGAACAAACCCCGGAGCTGGCAGCCTCCAGCAAGCTTTCCCATGGATGGGGAGTGAAGCTGAGCTGCAGCAAGGCACTCAGGCTTTCCTTCCTGCCAGCTCCTTCCCTCTGCCCCCTCCTTCCCCTCCTCCTGCCTGGGCACAAGCTCCAGCACGTTGACAGGGGCCAGGTGATCTCGTGGCAGCAGAGATGAGCATCAGCTGTTATTCCTCCCGTCCCTGCGTTGCTGTCTGCTGGGATGACACAAGGACCTCTGACTCATGGCAAGCACAATTCCAACCTCCAGTTCAGGACACGGTGGCAGATCCTGGGATGGCATCCCAGGACATGGCATCCTTACCCACTGCCAGCTCTTGCAGGATCTGCTGTCTGCACCTTGACTCTTTAAGTCTTCCTGCAATACCAATTTAGTAGCTTCCTGCTCAGACAGGACTTAGGGCATTAAGCCTTCTGTGGCCATGCCAAACGTCAAGAGCAGCCTCACACTCACGCAGGACCAGCTCTGTGTGTCCCCAGCTGCCACCCCGCTGCCTGCACTGCCATGCAGAGGTGGAGAGGTGCACAGACACCAACAGGCTAGAAAATTCAGTGCCTGTCATGCATTGGAAGGAATTATGCTTTACAAAATAATCCAGCAGGGTCTTTTTCAGATTCTAGGAAAGCAGCTCAGTGCAGGTTTTGTTAGCCACTCTCCTTTCATTGCTCTCCCATCCTTCAACCACAGTGGCTGCTCCCATTCTGGTGTTTCCCACCATCTTCCCTCTCTGCTGAGCTGAATATGAACTAAAGCACCCCAGCTCCCTGCCCTAGGGTGTGATGTGGGTTCATAAAATCATTTCCAACAGAGTGGGCTGAGTGGAGATTCACACAGCCCTTTGGACTCACCATGCTGCCAACCACTTCTTCCCTTCTCCCTGAACTCATCAGGGAAGATCTCCAAAATCCATATGCTCCTGGCAGACATAGTTTGTGCTGCAGCTGGAGGGGGTGGTTTTGCTGTGGAATGAAGCAGGAAAGGGCTCTTGGGATGCAGGAGGAAGCAAAACACCCAGTGGCAGAGCCAGGATGGGAGAGCTGTGTTGTTGTCAGAGTGTGATGTGCTGGTGCCTGCTCCGTGGTGGCTTTTGCAGCAGAACCAGAAGGAAACAAGCAGGGATGGCACTGGCTGGCATGAGGCAGGAAGGATGGAAGGGTGATTCACTCCAGGCAGCCACCGTTTCCGTAGGAAGGGGCTGCCCCAGAGAGCTGGGCAGGAGGCTGGGGCAACATGGGGGCCAAAGGGGAGGTTGCCTCCTCCTCCTCTCCAGCATCACACAGCAGCCCATCACAGCCCAGATCATCTGCCTGGTTTCCAATCCAAGCCTTTTACCAGTTCAGCACATGGGCTGAGCATCCAGTGCTGCTGTCCCGCTGCAGAACTGGCCCTTCTCAAGAGATGGTACAGGATGGTTTCAGCCCCTTGAGTTGTGCTAGATCCACCCACTAAGACAACAACCTCCTGCCTGCCCTGATGGCCTGTGCAAGACAGGAAATGAGCTGAAGAAGAGGATGGAGAAGAAGCAGCTGAGGAGAGATCAGTAGTAGGGAGGTGGGGGTTGATCTCTTCTCCCAAGTAACAAATGATAAGAGGAAATGGCTTTAAGTTATGCTAGGAGAGGTTTAGACTGGGTAGCAGGAAACACGTATTCACTGAAAGAATGGTCAAGCCCAGGAAAAGACTGCCCAGGGAAGTGGTGGAGTTCCCATCCTTGGAGGTGTTCATAAAGTATGTAGACATGGCACTTCAGGACATGTTTCAGTGAGCATGGTGGTGTTGGGCTGATGACTGGACTTGGTGATCTTTTCCAGCCTTACTGATTATGATTCTATGGTGAAACCTCATCTTTTCCATGCTGATGCCTGCAGGAGGGGAGTGAGCTGCTGTCACCCACTAGCTTTTGGGGGGAGAGGGGGAAAGAAAGAGAAAAAGCCAACAACAACAAAACCCCAGCCCCTGATTTTTCCATTCTGCTGCTTTTCCTATTCAATGAGCAGAAACTGCAGCATTGCTTTTCTCAGCAATCTTCAGGAGGGAAGGGATCCATTCCCCCTGCAGCCTGTGCAGCTGCCTGCCAGCCAGGCTGGCTCACAGCCCCACCGCTCTCCTCCATCCTCCGTGGGGTACAAGGAGACTGATGAGGGTACACACAAGCCCTAGGTGTGGAGGATGCTGACTATGCCATCCCAGCCTCCTGCCACCATGTCCCACCACCGAAAACCCACAAGATGTGTCAGTGGGAGCTATGGTGCCATGTCCCTTCTCGCTCTGGTGCTGCACCGTGGTGACGCTGCACACCAAAGCTTGGATAGCAGAGGAGAACCAAGGGGGAGGTTTGGGGTCCCTACACTACAGCTATGCTGCCTTCCCCTCTCATGACACAGGTCTGAGTGCTGTTTCCCTCTCCCAACTCCCATCTTGGGTTTCCTGGCATGCATTCCTCCAGCTGCACTGCTCCCACCCCAGCTGCCCACCCACCGACTTCCCTGCAGCTACAGCCCTAACACCCCCATGCTCCTGTACTCCCACTAAGCCTCTTTTTCCCTGGAGAGAGCTGAAATCAATATCAGGAGGTGAAAATGCAGAGCTGAGCAAAAATGTTGAGTATTTTCCTTGCTGATATTCACTAGCATCATTTCCTACCACAGCCAGGGATGAGGATGCTGGGGGGACAGGCACTGCTGGGAGGGGAGCACAGCAGCTGGACTGGGGACTCCTGGTGTCTTGGTGTTCTTGCAGTTAGTTTGAAAAGCCTTGAGCAGTGAGGTTTCTGTGGCATCCTCCATGCAGGACAAAAGACAAGCTGCCCTGGCTTCCTAATCCAGGAAATTAAAGGATTTGACTATAGACCCTGCTAAGCAAATTTCCCCCTGAAAATCCCAGGGGGATTTAACCCATGGATCCGACTGATTATCCCTTTAAAGTTGCAACTAAGAAAGGTCCCAATTCTTCAGGGTGCTGAGCACCCTAAAATCCCGTTGTGACAGCTCAACTTTCCACCCAGTAAGACCTTGTTTTCAGCTTTAGCCCACTTCCACCACCCCTTTACAAGGGTGGGCAGCAGCCCTTTGCTGCCAACTGGGACGACTGCAACTACAGCCTGAATCCACCTCCTCCTGCCCCCGTGTGTCACCCCACGGGGATATGGCTCATTATTAGGGACTCTTGGTTTTCCCAGGGATAAGATGATTTAGAGAGGAAAGAGGTATGGAGCTGGAGTCAGGCAGGGGCTGGTAGCCCTCCAGCTCCCCTAAACGGCCTCTCTGGGGAAAGAGGCTGCAGCCTTCTCTCTGTTATCTGGCTGCGTCTCTCTGTCTGATTGGTCTCTCAGCACCATAACACGGAGGTGAAGCATAAATAATTAAAAGCCCAGATTCTCTCCTGGCAGAACCAACCTCTGAGTCCCTTTCCCTGTTGTGCTCCTGGCTACTTAAGTGGAAATTTTCACAGGCTTTGCCTTGGAGGCAATGCAGACCTGCAAACCCAGGGCTGTCTGCTGGCCTCGGGGCATATCAGCATTTGTGGACTAGAAAGGTCACTCACTTGCCCCATCACCTTCCCAGTGGCAGCATTCCACCCAGGGGATCCCATGGGATGTTGAGGGTGTGTGGGATGAGAGCACCACCAGCTGAGGATCAGAGCTGGGTGCAGGTAGGCACTGCAGACCCAGCAGCTCCTGCATGGCCCCCCATCTTGAGATGCCTCATGAGGATCACAGAATCATTTTGGTTGGAAGAGACCTTGAAGATCATCAAGGCCAGCCCTTAACCCAGCACTGCCAGGTCACCTCTAAGTCATATTCCTCAGCACCACATCTACACGGCATTGAAGCCCCTCCACTACTGCTCTGGGCATCCTGCTCCAAGCTGTGACAACCCTTTTGGGAAGGAAATTGTTCCTCACCTCCAACCTAAACCTCCCTTTGTGCATCTTGAGGACTGGGATCTTTGGGGGTCCAGGCTGGTTTGTGGGCTCCTGGGTGCTCAAAAACCCTGAGGTGTCAGGGAGGAGAAACCCATGCAGGCATCAGGGGGTGAGGAAAGTAGCTCCTTCTAGGTGAACTCTGAGGCAGGTAGGAGCTGCTCATTGCTGTGGCAACTGGAATGATACATGTATGTTCCACACTGCCCCTCCACCTCTGTCAGCAGGGCTGTGGCCAACACTTGCACTTCAGAGCAGTCTGCCCACCCCAAGCTGGCCACTCAAGACTGAGCACAGCCTCACAGGCACCCACAACCCCTCTCCTTCCTGTCTGTACCCATCAGGGCTGTGGAGGATTGGGGGAACGTGTGCCACAGGGCCAGGTAATCACCAAACACTCCTGTCCCCTCCACCCCTCCCCATGGGGACTGGAGCTGCAGAGACTGGTGACAGCAGCCTGGCAGTAGATGCATTTCTGCAGCACTTTAGCACTTGATGTTGCTTTTAGTAGGGCAGGTTTGCTAGGTATTGTTTACAGCTGAGATTTCTGTGCAGGTCTGTGTCCAACCAAACTCCATGCAGGGCTCAGCTGTGCTAGTGGATGGTGGTACCCAGGGTTTTGGGCACAGCCAAGCAATGTCCTCATCCCCACTTGGCACCTTCCAGGATGGTGCTAAGCAGTGGGGTTAAGGGGATGCTGTCTGTGGAATGCTGTCCTTGGGGAGCATTTTCACTCTGGGTTGGCATTTTGACATTTTCTCATCATTCCTGGAGCTTGCTGGTGTGCAGACATGGAAGCTGAACATGGTAGTGGGGGATGGAGGTGATGCTTCCATGCCCCACATGTGGCTGTCTCCAACCAGGTGCTTTGGGTCCCGTGACCCCTTGCAGCAGAGAGAAGCTTCACTGTTATCACCAGGTCCATCCTGGTGAGGCTGAATGTGAGAAGAGGTGGGTGGACAAAAGGGTGTTCAGCACAAGCATCTTGCTCCAGGCCCAGAATCAGCCTCCTCCAAGCTGTCTGGAGCAAGTCATGGCTGCATTTGCTTTCCTAGTATCTCTGGTGGTAGAAATGAATTCTTCTATCACTCAGAAGATGGGATCATTTTAGCCCATCCCTTAGACCTCTGTTACATCACCCAGAGAAATATCTTGTCTCCTACTCCTCAAGGCTGGAGGCAGCAGAGAAGTCCTAGAGGGTGAGGCTGGATACCAACCATCTTTCCTGTGACAGCTGGAGAGCATCCATCAGCACTCCTGAGGCCATTTCGGCTCCATGTCTTGGCCTGAGTCCAGCCTGTGCTGGAACTGAAATATTAAATTCAGTTAAATGAGTTTGTTGTTGACTCTGGACAAGGCTTTTTGCAGTTTGCTCTGAACTGGGGTGAGCTTTGCTGTTGGGTGGTGGCTGGTTAAAATGGTGCGTGGCCAGAGGTACATCAGGGATCATTATGGTCCATGAGCCCATCACCAGGGGAAAGGAGAACCATGAGCTCAGCATCACACTGACTCTTTCCAGCTTTTGTGGCTCCAACAGCAGAGGGGGCAGGGGGAGAGATATTGCCTGGAAAGTTCATTTGCTAAATGTCTGTTTTGCTTGAGGTGACCAAAACTTGTGAAAGTGCCAGAGTGTTTCAGCCAAACCCCAGATGGGGTGAAGGGTCAGGAGAGGGAAAAAGACTTTTCCTTGCGGTTCTGTCGTGTTTTGCTTCAGAGTTTGGTTTGACTCATTCTTTCTTAGGCATCAAAATGAAATTGAAATTAAATGTGCAGATCTCCTTTGCTTCCTTGCCCTCTCTTCCCTCACCTGGAGTTTTTTTGCTTGAAGTCTCCAAATTCTCTTCTTCTGAGTGCTTTTCCCTTGGCTATCGGGAAAAGCCCCAGACAATTCCCAATGGGTTAGGCTGTGCTGAAGGCTCCTCTAAGGGATTTGAGGGCTTCCCTGGAGGCAGGCCAGAGGCTCCCTTGGCTTACTTTGCCTGGTTGAATTTCTCTGTGCTGCATTTTGGGGTTGTTCAGCCTGGAGAGGAGAAGGGTCCAGAGAGATGTTGCATCTTTACAGTGCTTAAAGGGGCTGATCAGAAAGCTGGAGACAGATTTCTTAGCAGGACCCCAGGATGAGGGGTGATGGCTTGAAGCTAAAAGAGGGAGATTCAGACCAGACAGAAAGAGCATTTTCAGTCTGAGGGTGGAGAAACCTTGGCCCAGGTTGCCCAGAGATGTAGGAGATGCCCCATCCCTGGAACCATTCCAGATCAGGTTGTCTGGGGCTCGGAGCAACTTGCTCTAGCTGCAGATGTCTCTGCTGACTGCAGGGGAGGTGGACTCGAAGAGCTTTAAAGGCCCCTCCCTTTCCATCAAAACCATTCTATGATCCCACAAAGACTGCTCCAAATTTGTGGCTGGACTGGGGGTGACCATATCCCAGCCAAATCTTTACCCTCCGCTCCTCCACAAATCCAGGAGGACAGGTAGTTACACCGAGCCACCTATGGCAGACCCACCACACTCACACCTCCCACCAAAGCCCTGACATCTCCTGGGTGTAAGACTCAGTGCTGGGCTCAGGAGAGTTTTGGCAGTTCCCCTTTTAGAGTCAGCTCTGCCTGGAGACAGAGCGATGCAACCAGAATGCAGGATCCAGCCTGAAGTCATTCCCCTCAACAGCAGCTACAGCCAAACTCAACGCTCCACATGTCCAGGCAGGCTGAGTTATGGCTGCTTGGGGAGCTAGAACTTGGCTTGTGGTGCATTTCAGAATCCCCACCCGACTGCAGCACTGATGAAGGGCTTTTCTGCTGCTCTCTCTTTGATTTCAGCAGGAGGGGATAGATCTGCAGTGTGTGGATGATCCAGCAGGTTCCTTGGAGATTTTTGTGCCTTTGCTTGCTATTTCCTGGGCTTTTTCCTCTTCTTCTTGTTTTTTTTTTCCCTTTCCCAGGGTTGTTGGTGATTTCTTCTGACCTGTTTTGCCTGCTGGTGGAAGGCTCGTTTCTAATGCACTATTTTTGCACAGAGGTTAGGGAAGCTTTTTGTGCCTCTGGGATGTGTGTAGGGAGGGCTGTCTGCTGGCAGACAGCGAAAGCAGGAACTGAAGAGGGAGGCATCAGTGTTTCCCATCTCCATTATGGACATTTTCTGTGATGTACATGACAATTACCCAGTAAAATCATGGAAACCTGCCCCATCCAAATCATGACAGCTGGACAGCATTCCCCCTTGCTTGCCCCTTTCCCTTCCTGGAAGATAACTCTTCCCAAACCCTTCTCCAAGTGGGTTCCTGCAGGTTTTTCATCACCACCCACCACTTTCCAGAAGATAAGGATGTTCCCAGCATTTCTGCAATTGTCTCATGCTTTCCAAAATGACAAGAAAATGGGAAACTCCATCCCTGGAGCTGGAATTTGCTCTTGCTGCCTCCATGTCTTATTTAGGGTGGCAGTTCATTGCTGCCCATCACTGACGTGTTTGAGCTAGCAAAGAGCTGGAGTAATGCCAAATCCTTCTCCTGTGGTCAGTCAGGCTGGAACAGCAGTGGGGACAATGGCATCAAATCTGTCTTTTTTCCACAAGAAAGCCTTGCTCCTGCTCTGGCAGACACCACAACACTGGGATGGACAGGTACTGCCTGGCCACATTGCTCACTGTAGCATCCTCTGTAGCTTCATGTGACAGATGGCAGGAGATGAGACTCCCTCTCCAGATGTTAATTATCTTGCAAGCTGTAAATAACATCTCAAGGCAGCTCATGCATCGTCTCTGGTACGAAAGATCCATCAGCTGTGCCCTTGCTGGGGGCAAACAATTAAAAGGCAGGAAGAAAAGCCACCGGGAGGGCAATGCATGAGTCTGTGTGGCTCTGCTTATTCTGCATGTCCCCTGGTCAGAGGGACAGGCTGGCAGCATCCTGGCAGATGTGCTTGCAGGTCCCAACTCCACCTGGCCCAGCCCTTTGAAGTCAATGGAGCTGGATTTTCTTGTGCCTGGGCTGGATTTTTTTATTTGTTTGTTTGTTTAGCAACAATAGGGATGAATGAAACCATTCTAAGCAATCCCATGACCAATTTGGGATGATGGCAATAAGGTGAGATGGAAACGATCGTGGTGCTGTGGCACTTCGGTGATTCTCATCCTTCTCTGCTGGGAAGGACACAGTTCAGAGTCCTGAGGGATGGGACATGGGCAAGATGCAGCTCACTGCCTGCTGTGTGCTGTGGTTTGGGCCACGTTTCTCCTAGGATTTTGGGGGTGTGATGTTTGGCTGTGGCTCATCCCTGTCCCCCAAAGCACTCTGTGACTTTGCATGATTCCATGTTGTGCATTCAGTTTCCCAGCACAACTCATCTTGCCTGCTTAAAGGCAAGGCATGGGACAGAGGAGACCTTATTGCTGTCTACAACTACCAGAAGGGAGGTCATAGCCAGGTGGGGGGTGGTGTCTTCTCCCAGGCAACCACCAACAGAACAAGAGGACACAGTCTCAAGCTGCACCAGGGGAGGTTTAGGCTGGATGTTAGGAAGAAGTTCTTCACAGAAGGAGTGATTGGCCATTGGAATGTGCTGCCCAGGGAGGTGGTGGAGTCACCATCACTGGAGGTGTTTAGGAAGAGACTGGATGGGTGCTTGGTGCCATGGTTTAGTTGATTAGATGGTCTTGGATGATAGGTTGAACTTGATGATCTCGAAGGTCTATTCCAACCTGGATAATTCTATTCTATTCTATTCTATTCTATTCTATTCTATTCTATTCTATTCTATTCTATTCTATTCTATTCTATTCTACTCTACTCTACTCTACTCTACTCTACTCTACTCTACTCTACTCTACTCTACTCTATTTAACAGAAGGACACAGGCCAGGGTATTTAGGTTAGGTATTTAACAGGTTGCCCAGAGACATGGGAGATTCCACATCCCTAGAAACATTTCTGGTCAAGTTGTTTGGGGCACTGAGTGACCTGTTCTAGTTGAAGGTGTCCCTGCTGACTGCAGAGAGGTTGGACTAGGTAAGCTTTAAAGGGCCTTGCCAACCCAAACCAGTCTCTGATTCTAGGATTCTCTGGGTTGTTTTTTTCCTTACACAGATGTACAGAAAAAAATGTTTCAGAGAAAAATGGCAAATGAGGCCTTGATGAGTTTGCTCTCAAAATATGAAAGTAGAGGAGGAGCTGGCACAGGTGCCTGGAGCAATGAGCTCAATGGGAACTGGCTCCATGAATTTTGGAGACCTCATGTACGCCATACCCCAGCTGAGACATGGGCACCTGCTCCCTATGAGGTCTCTCAGCTGGCTTAGGAATGGTTTCACCACATTAAATGACATTTCCCAGTGTAAAACCACAGGAAAACTCAGATTTGGCCTTCTGACCACACCATTTTCCACACCTCTCTGTATTGCCCTTCATGGGGCAATAACAAACACACTCATGGAGGGACTTCTTCCTCAAGATTAATGGGATTTACTCTCTATGTCTTTTCAATTCACACCTAGAGTCTTGAAATATGACTTCCAGAGCCATTTTTTCAGAGCCTGCAATAACCACCCCTCCACCCCATGCCATTCCAGCCACCCCCAACCCTTCTCTCTTGCTGTCTCATTGATGGGAGGTTTCCCACTCCTTCACCCAGTCCTCATTGCTGGCACACAGAGCCCAGGGAGGGGTGCTCCATCCTCCCACCCCCAGAAATCTCCATTCAGAGCTGGGAAATCTGGAAGCAGGCAGAGGGAAAACAGCTTTTTCTCTTTGCTATGCACAGCACCTGCTTTCTGTCTGGCTGCAAAGAGCCAGAGCAGACGTTTTTGGCTGCATTACATCATGTCAGAGGTCACATTAGAAGCTTTTTTCTCTTGATTAAGAATTCCAGTGCTGGGGGGTGGGGGGAAGTGGGGGAAAAAGCAGACAGAGGAAGTGGGCAAGGCAAATATGCTTGTGATAAGCAGGTAAATGGGAATTTATGCACAGATAGCTAATTGGTGTGTCTAATATTCCACCCCTGAGCACCAGTACTGTATTACTGCCTTCACAAATCACTCAAGGCAAGCCTAGTGCGGTAACAACCAAGCCAGGAGAGCTGTGGAAAGAGGCAAGCTGAAATTAAGAGTGGGTTTTATCGGGGCAATAAATGCCAGATAGGGAAAATAACAAACAGGTTGTTAATTGCTGCCACCTCCTCACTCCCTGAAGGAAACGTCTAGACAGGGTCGTGCCTACCCCAGCCCTCGCAGCCAGGTTGTTCCACCTGTCTTTTGGGACCAGAGGGGTGCAGGATGCGGGATGCTGCTGAGCATCCTGGTGAAGGCTGTTGAGCTGAAGCCCATGCTGGGGGCAAAAGGAGGCAGAATGGACACTGCAGCTTTCCCCAGCTCTGCCCTAAATCAGAGATGCTCCCGCAGAGGTAGAAGCCAGACAGTCTGCAGCAGCTATTAATAATTCAGTCCCAATTTGTCCCATCTAGGAGAGCATGAAGACCAGCCAAGCCTCTCCTCCTTTCAGGCAGGGTTTGAGACACTGCCCTGAGCAGGCAGAGCCTCTTCCCAGCTCCCCATCCCTCGCCAGTGCTGGTTGCAGCTGTTGATCCCATGCCGGCAGGGTTGGGAGCTGAAGCACCTCACCTTGCCTGTGGGTGCGGAGCGAGCAGGTAGCCTTGGGAGAGGGTTGCATCAGCATTGCTGCTCTCACCTTGGCTCTGGGCTTTGGTTACCAGCATCCATCAACTGGGGACTTGTGCTTTGTGTTTCTTGGAGCATCTTGGCTTGGTGCAATTAGGGCCAGATTCTACTCTCTGTTGTGCCAGGAGGAGCATAAAATAGACCTGGGTGAGTCAACACAGTTGAGGGACTCAGCCTGGGTTTTGGCACATGGGGTGGCTGGACTCAAAAGCTCCTTTTCCTTGCCTTCTCTTTCCATCCCTTCCCAGGACAAAGTGCATCCACCTCATCCAGCCATCCCTTCCCAGGATGAAGTGATCCCAACACTTCCCTGACAAAGCAAAGCACTGAGTCTTCAGTGCCCCCTCTGAACAGTTCCTGGTGTATTTTCTTGCAGCTGGCCTCTGTTCCAATTGAATT
Source organism: Picus viridis (assembly GCA_033816785.1). Classification (NCBI taxonomy): domain Eukaryota; kingdom Metazoa; phylum Chordata; class Aves; order Piciformes; family Picidae; genus Picus; species Picus viridis. The sequence continues at coordinate 11,529,199 of CM066591.1, read as the reverse complement.
TTGCCATTTGAAAAATACATGAAGCTGTGTAATGGAGGGAGGAAACCTTCCTCCTAGAGGGAGATAAAGATGCATTAAAAAAAAAAAAAAAGAAAGAAAAGAGACAACCCCAAAAGCTGCCTGATTACATATTGACCTGTGAGACAAAGTGTATCCAGTGGAGCCAGCCTAGCCCCTTAGGAAAACTTGAGGCTGGTCATGATGAGCTCATGAGCTGGTTAACTCCATCCTCACCACTTGTGAGTGCCAAGAGCAAGCAGTGCTCAGCTGCTGAAGTGAAGCCTTCAGCCTGTGGTGGTTTTCCATGAAAATATGGACCTTTCATACGGTAGGAGTTAAAAAAGCTGCATGGAAGAATGTTTTAATAATAGGTTTTCCTTTGATCTCATCTTTCTTAGTTCATTCGTAAGGCCTGGAATGTGAGAATAGTCTTTCCATCACTCCTGCCCCTTCATCTGAGCTATGAAATGAAAAACAAAGGGGAGAAGATGATGAATCCCTCTGTAGTTACCAGGAGCTTGGGTTTTTGAGCTCCCTTGCAGGTGGGTTGATTTGTAGACGTACAGGCAATATAGAAAAGACCTAATCACAGAATCATGGAATTGTTTTGGCTGGAAAAGGTCTTTCAGATCATCAAGTCCAACTGTTAGCCGAGCACTGCCAGGTCACCACTAAACCATGTCCCTCAGCACCACATCTCCATGGCTTTGAAAGCCCTCGATGGTCTGTGATAACAGACATGCTGCTTAGAACCCAGCTCCATTCAGAAATATTTCTGGTGCTCTGTAAACTTGGTTTATTTTCCAACCCAGTTTTTAAGCAGTTTCATAGAATCCCAGCACGGTGGGGGTTGGAAGTGACTTCTGGAGAGCATCTAGTCCAGCCTCCCTGCTAAATCAGGGTCACCCACAGCAGCTTGCCCAGGATCACAATGCCCAAGTGGGTTTTGGAATCTCTCCAGAGAAGGAGACTCCACAACCTCTATGGCCAGCCTCCTCCAGGACTCCAGCATCCTCACAGCAAAGAATTTTCTCCTCCTGTTCAGAAAGAACCTCTTGGGTTCCAGTTTGTGCCCCTTGCTCCTTGTCCTGTTGCTGAGCGCTGCTGAGAAGAGTCTGGATCCATCCTCTTGCCCCCTGTGCTTTATCTCTTGCTGAGCATTAAGAACATCCCCTCTCAGGCTGCTCTTCTCCAGGCTAAACAGACCCATGTCTCTCAGCCTTTCCTCCTCACAGAGATGTTCCAGGCTCCTCAGCATCTTTCACTGGACACTCTTGAATAGGGAAGGATCCAGTCTTACTTTGACTGTGGTTTCCAGGATGGCTTCTCTGTCTAGGATGGTAGAGTGCCCATCCTTGGAGGGGTTTCAAAGCCATGTGGATGCAATGCTGAGGGACATGGTTTAGTGGCGACCTGGCAGTGTTGGGTTAACAGCTGGGACTTGTTAAACCGAAAGGTCTCTTTCACCCAGAACAATGCTGCGATTCTATGATCCTAACATTTATGACAGCACTCGGGGCAGGAGGAGAAGAGTGATCAGATCAGGCCTGGGAGAAATACCTGCTTTCCTGGGAAATAAACTCCAGCAATTAAGTGGGGGATTAAGATTGAGTGCCGGCTCTGAGCAGCAGGCGTGTGTGAAGGAGACAGCTGTTAAATTCCGTGTGTGACAAAGTCCTGCGAGCACTAACGGGATTACTTGCATTTATTTGGGAATGCTCGTGTATTTTATTATGCCACCTATAGATCACCATAATTCTGCTTTTCACTCTGAGGACTTCTCTCCTCCAAGCATCTTAGGCAGCATTACAAACAATTAAGCCTCCCTGCGCCTCTGCCTTCTATCCGCTTTGTAGGCATTGAGTGGAGTTTAGATGGGAGATGGCTTCATTAATGTCATTGATTTGTCACAGAATCACAGCATGGTGGGAGATAGGATAGGATAGGATAGGATAGGATAGGATAGGATAGGATAGGATAGGATAGGATAGGATAGAATAGGATAGAATAGGATAGAATAGAATAGAATAGAATAGAATAGAATAGAATAGAATAGAATAGAATAGAATAGAATAGAATAGAATAGAATAGAATAGAATAATCCAGGTTGGAAAAGACCTTCGAGATCATCAAGTCCAACATCACCCAACACCATCTAATCAACTAAACCATGACACCAAGCACCCCATCCAGTCTCTTCCTAAACACCTCCAGTGATGGGGACTCCACCATATCCCTGGGCAGCCCCTTCCAATGGCCAATCACTCTTTCTGTGAAGAACTTCTTCCTAACATCCAGCCTAAACCTCCCCTGGTGCAGCTTGAGACTGTGTCCTCTTGTTCTGGTGTTGGTTGCCTGGGAGAAGAGACCAACCCCCACCTGCCTACAACCTCCCTTCAGGGAGCTGTAGAGAGCAAGAAGGTCTCCTCTGAGCCTCCTCTTCTCCAGGTTAAGCAACCCCAGCTCCCTCAGCCTCTCCTCACAGGGCTTGTGCTCCAGACCCCTCCCCAACTTTGTTGCCCTTCTCTGGACACCTTCCAGCAAGTCAACATCTTTCCTAAACTGAGAGGCATTGAGTCCAGCCCCCCGTTAAAGCTGGGTCACCCACAGCAGCTTGCCCAGGGTCACAACATCCAGGTGGGATTGGAATCTCTCCAGAGAAGGAGACTTCACGGCCTTTCTGAGTCTGTAGGACTCCAGCACCCTCACAGCAAAGAATTTTCTCCTCATGTTCAGATGGAACCTCCTGGGATCCAGTTTGTGCCCATTGCCCCTCGTCCTGTTGCTGGCTACCACTGGAAAGAGTCTGGCCCCATCCTCTTGCCCCCCAGTGTTTAGCTGTTGTTGAACATTGGTCAGATTCCCTCTGAAGCTGCTCTTCCCCAGGCTAAACAGCCCCAGGTCTCTCAACTTTTTCTCATATGAGAGATGTTCTAGTCCCCTCAGAATCATTTACTAGACTCTCTCCAGTAGTTCTCTATCTCTTGCACTGGGGAGCCCAGAACTGGCCACAATACTCCAGCTGTGGCCTCACTAGGGCAGAGTAGAGAGGGAGGAGAGTGTCCCTTCACCTGCTGGCCACACTCTTCTTCACACATGCCAGGAGACTATTTCACTTCTTGGCCACAAGGACACTTTTTTTGCCTGGAGACAGTTTTCCAGGGATGGAAATCCATCCATTCCCCAGGGGTGGTGATTTTCACCCATTTTGGTGACAAAAAGGGAGGTGGTGATTGTTCAAGAGGAGAGCAGGGCTTAACTGGTGGCTCCACATATGCTCTTCCAGCATAACCTCCTGCTCTGCAGACAGCATTGTATGCCCTCAGGACCCTTGGATGTGGCACAAGCTGCTCCTCAGCACTTCCAGCCTCCTTCTCTGGCAAGAAGCGACAGATAAGTGCCTCCAGTTGCATCTCCAGGGAGGAGTTTAGGGAGGCAGTGTGTAATCCAGCCTGCTGAGTTTGGTCCAGACGCTCTCAGACATTATTAATCCTTCCTATCAATCCAGTGGGGAGCCAGGCTGCCGTCACTGTGCTGCACTACAGGAGGGTGGTCTCTTCCCCGGACAGTTTTCAGTCCGAGGAGATGGCAGAGAAATAGATGGATGAAGGATCTTTCAGAGCCAACATCCAGACCATTAAGAAGATCCTATGGAGGATGCCAGACCTTTTAACAACATCAGAGAGCCAGCATGTGAATTGTAAGCCTCAGATGGCTCTGTCCTTGGCACTGGGGTGGTTTAATTGGCAGGTGTGATGCTCCAGCCTTTCCCACTGACCATGTTTGTGCCAAAACCAAGTGACTGTACCTCTGTACTCAGCACTGGTGAGGGCACACCTAGACTACCGGGTTTAGTTTGGAGGCCCTCATTCCAAGGACATTGAGGTCCTAGAGTGGGTCCAGAAAAGGGCAACTAAGCTGGTAAAGGGTCTGGAGCACAAGTCTTGTGAGGAGTGGCTGAGGGAACTGGGGATGTTCAACCTGGAGAAAAGGAAGCTGAGGGAACACCTTCTGGCTCACTGCAACTCCCTGAAAGACTGGAGCCAGGTGAGGGTTGGTCTCTTCTCCCTAGTAACAAATGACAGGATGAGAGGAACTATCCTCAAATTGCCCCAGGGGAATTTTAGGTTGGACATGAGGAACTATTTCTTCCCCTTGAGGGCTGTCAAGGCCTGGACCAGGCTGCCCAGGGCAGTGGTGGAATCCCCATTCCTGGAGGAGTCCTGAGGGACATGGCTTAGTGCTGGGTCAATGGCAGTGCTGGGTCAATGAACTTGATCTTAAAGATATCTTCCAAACAGAACAATTCTATAACTCTATAAAATACAAAAGTAGTTTGTGTCTCCTTTCCCATGGGTTTGCTGCAGCTCCTGCTCAAAGCATCCCTGCTCCTCCTAAGAGAACTGAATCTCCCTGCTTTGGCAGCAGGGTTGGGCTCGATCTCTGGAGGGCCCTTCCAACCCCTAACATTCTGTAATTCTGTGAACTGGGATACCTGCCAGGTGATGGGTCTGTACCATGCTTGTCTACTCCTCCAACCCTGCCTGAGTGTTGAGCACAGTGAGCACTGAACCCAGGAAAGAAAATAATGTAAATCCCCTTTTTAGCTGCATTGCTCGCAGAGGAACACTGCATCCCCTTCACCACCTTCAACGGCTACAAGGGAAGAGGTTGGATTTGCTCCCTCAGCTACTCCAGAGCATCCAGTTTATGTAACAAAGCATTTATTAGAGCAAAGACAACTTGTGCTGCACAATGCCACGTTGGGCATGCTATTGGCCCCTCTTTTCCATTTCTAGGAGCCTGTCAGCAGTGACACTCCTCCTCGAGCAGATGTCAAGAAATTAGAGGGAATTCAGCAAGTGACAGGGGAAAAAAAAAACACCCAAAAAACAAACCAACATGATTAAAGGAGATGGAGAGCCTGGTTTTGGAGGGAAATCAGCGGAGCTATTTATAGCCCTGCCTGCACCAGGGTGGGTGAAACACAGGCGATTCGTTAAAGTGAGATTTAACAAGACCAAGTATTGGGTTCTGCATTTTGGTCACAACAACCCCATGCAACACCACAGGCCTGGGGAGGAGTGGCTGGAAGTAGCCCAGTAGAAAAGGATGTGAGAATGCTAGAGGACGGCCGGCTGAACACAAGCCAGCAGTGTGCCCTGGCGATCAAGAAGGCCAACAGCATCCTGGCCTGTATCAAAACAGTGTGTCCAGCAGGAGCAGGGAAGTGATTGTGCCCCTGCACTCAGCCCTAGCAAGGTCACAGATTGAGTACTGTGGTCAGTTCTGGGTGCCACAGCATAAGAAAGACATCGAGGTTGTGGAGTGTGTCCAGAGAAGAGCAATCGGCGGCGCTATTTACAGCCCTGCCTGCACCAGCGTGGGTGAAAACAGGCATCTTGTTCAAATGCCTCTGTAAGGTCCCTCACAATTTTGGGGCTCTCACTACAAGAAGGACATTGAGGTGCTGAAGTGGGTCCAGAGAAGGGCAACGAAGCTGGTGAAGAGTATGGAGAACAGGTTCTGCAAGGAGCAGCTGAGGGAACTGGGGGTGCTCAGTCTGGAGAAAAGGAGGCTGAGGGGAGACCTTCTGGCTCTCCATAACTCCCCTCACAGGAGGCTGGAGCAAGGTGGGGTTCAGTCTCCTCTCCCTAGTAACAAGTGATAAGACAAGAGAAAACATCCTTACCTTGTACCAGGAGAGGCCTAGTTTCAACACTACAGGAAACTTCTCCCAAACACTGGAACAGGCTCCTCAGGAAGGTGGTTGAAATCCCCATCCATGGAGGTGTTTAAAAGACAGAGAGATGTGGTGCTGAGGGGCACGGCTTAGCACCAGACTTGCTAGAACTAGATAATGGTTGGACTCAATGAGCTTAAAAGTCTGTTCCAACAAAACCAGTTCTATGATTCCATGATTTTGTGATTCCATGAGTCTATGATTCCATGATCTCTCAACCCAGGGAAAGGGGCAAACCAGCCTCTGGAGGATGCTCACAGGAACACTGTGGAGGGGCTGTATGAAGGTGTCAGTCCTGAGCGATGGGATGAAGCACCATCAAACACAATTGTCTTGGGAGTCAGTGGTAATGGGTGAGTGCAGGTGACCACTGCTCACCCAGAGTGGAGAAAAGCCCTGATAAAGGTGTGCTGGGGGTGGTAGAGGCAGTACTGATGGCTCCTCAGCTACTTCTGCTCTTGTTGACCTATTGCACTTGTATTCACATCCAGTGCTCTGCACGAAACATATGGTGAGGGTGGAAATCTTCACTTTTTCATCCAAGAGCAAATGGTTTTGGTTAAAAAAAGCTCATTGACTTTCACTTTAGGCCTTCAGCCCCAGAGACTGGCGGGTGATGCGTGCAGAGATTGCTGCAGATGTCTGCTGGGCTGTGGTCTATGAGAGATGTGGGACGGAGGTGACCAGGCTGCTTTGGGGTGATCCGTCCCTGGGGAAGCAAAGCACCCAGCCCCTATTTCCAAATTTCCTGGGTAATTTGCAGACTGAGAAGCAGTTTGTGGAGATGTTGTTGATGTAGCATCAGCCATTCCCCAAGGAGTCCCCATTCCCAATGGCAGCTCCTCTGTCACAACCAAGAAGGCTCGGAGTGAAGGGATTTCATAGAGGTAATTTGGGGTTCTCCAAGACTTGGTCTGCAGAGGGAAGGTCCCTGATGTGGTCCTTGTCTTTCTGGTTGCCTTGCAGGACCTCTCACTCCAGGGCCAAGGCGGAGGCAGCTGTGACAGCGGCGCAGAAAGCTCAGGAGGAAGCGCGGATCGCCAGGATCACTGCCAAAGAGTTTTCGCCTTCCTTCCAGCACAGGGAGAACGGTCAGTGCCTGGTGCTGTGCTGCCCAACACCACAGATGTGGCTTTCACTCCCCATCTCTCTCTGTTCCACTCAACTCTGCAGAGACCCAAACCCACCAAAACCAAGCCCTTTGCAGCTCAGTTTGTGCTCAGAGCTTGCAGTCCTCCCTGGGAATCCTGGGGTGGGATACAGCCCTGTTACACCAGTTTTGGGGAGTTTTAGCACAAGGCCTTCAGTGCTCCCATCCTGTGCAATCCTGTCATTAGCACAAGGCCTTCAGCAGACAGTGCTCCCATCCTGTGCAGTCCTGTCATTACCAGGATGTCCTTTTTTCACACCAAACCACCTCTGTTTCTTTAATTCATAGCCCTTGATGGCTGCAGAGAAGAAAACAAACAAGAGCTCTGAGGGCAAAACTGCAAACACAAATGATCCCAGAGGTGGTCACTGATTTTACCCCCATGGCTTTTATGGTTCATGATTTCTTTGAACATACTTTTGGGTTTGCAGAGCTGGGCAACACATGTTGGTACCTAAGTTGGGTGTGCAAAGGTGTTAGAGAAATGCACATTTGAAGTTTGCCCGATGGCTCTTCCTTCCATCATCGTCATCATCTTCCACCTTTCTGGCTGGTTTGCCCAAATTTTTGCTCATTGAAAAGAGGCTCAGGCTCAGCAAAAGTTCAGGCAGGAGGAAGGCACAAAGTGGTTGAGCAGGGGTCTGCAGCTGGTGGGTGCATGAGGAGGAGTCACCCCATGAATGCTGTGCCCATCTGGGAGCAAGAAGGGCTCTGTTCGTGGGAATGGAAAGCTCCAGGTCCCCACAGCAATAATTAACATAGTAATTAATAGATGTGAATGGTTTTATTCAAAACTTTTCCTGCAGTGAATCCTCATTAGGAGGCTTCTATCATTATTGTCTCCCCCTTCCAGTTCTCTAGCTGAAGATTACTCATTCGGTTTAATTGCTCCAGGGGCTGATGCTGATGACTCACGTTGACGGTGCCGTTCCCTTAGACCAGGGGAAAAGGGATCCTCGGATCTTTCGACCAGCCAGCCCATGCACGAGTCCCCACTTAACTGAGGCACCGAGGCTGTGGGGGTGGCTGGGGGCATCCCACAGCTCAGCAGCGATGAGCCAGACAGGCTTTGAGGTCTGGCTCCAGTCATGAAGCTGCCCGGGCTGGAGTGATGTGCACGGCAAACCCTCACCTGAGACATGGCCACGTGTCGATGGGCATTTCAGGGGGCAAGGCAGGCACAGCCCCAGCAGCCAAAGCCCCTGCAGCTCTCTGCTCGCTGGAAGAAGGCACAGCCCTGTTGTTTAAACAGCCCTCGGTGCTTCCTCTTGCAGAGGTCCAATTTGTGTATCAGAGATCTGAGCTTTTTCACAGGGCTGCGTGGTCCCAGGGGCTTCTTCAGCCCTGAGATATTCCTCATCTCCATTTCCTCTCGCCGAGAGATTTTGCTGGTTTAAAGCACCTCTTGAAAAGATATTTTTAGGTAATGCATTTTTTACTAGCTTCTAGACGGGGACATGGTGCTCGACTTGTGTTGGGGCTCGTCTTTCTGGTGCTCACGCTCTGGGTGGGTTGTGTGTGAGTGAAGGGCGGGGGGAAGGAAGGAGCTTCCACTCAGAGCACATTAAAAAACAAACACAGCATCCAAGACGTGTTGAGGAACCTGGGAGCGCCCGTGGAGCAAGTCAGGCAGATAAATGCTGCGAGCGGCCGCGGCACCCCACAGACCCTGGAACCTCGGGCAGCAAGCTGCTGGCTGGCTGGGGAGAGCAGCAGCAGGGACACAGTGAGTTGCTGCCACCACACTGCACGGTGTCATGGGCGCTGTGTGTGCCTGCCACGCACAGTGTCGTGGGTGCTGGATGTGCCCTACTTGGACAGCAGCATGGGTGCTCTGCGTGCCCACCTTGCACGGCGTGGTAGGTGCTGGACATGCCCACCTTGCAGGGTGCTCTGGGTGCTGTGTGCCACCCACCTTGCACAGGACTATGGGTGCTATATGCCACCCACTTTGCACAGCGTCATGGGTGCTGGATGTACCCACCCTGCAGGGTGCCGTGGGTGCTGTGTGCCACCTACTTTGACAGCATCCCAGGAGTTTTTGTGCCCACCTCACTGCCAGCCCCATAAGCATCCTGGCCCATTGCACCCCCTCAGCACAGCCCCTGTTTTAACAGACAGACTCCAGGCCTGCAGGAGACTGCCAGCTCCTGCTCCAGCAAGCCCAAACACACTATGACAGCTCCACAAAGTCTTCAGCTGGAAAACCAAAACACATTCCTGCTCAGGACCCTGCATCACCCTCTCCACTGTGGTTTTCCAACCATGGTGGTTTCCCATGGTGAGACCCTCTATGGCCCCATCTCACTCACTGTGTTTGTGCCTCAACAGTTCCTGGCACACAATCCGGATGGTGCTGGTGAATTGACTCCACCAGGGTGATGACAGCACATTGGTGTCAAAGGCAGGAGCTCAGCACCACTCCTGAATCCTACACATGGGTCCTCAGGGGCATGGAAGCAGCTGGGGGACACACGCTTGCCTTTGAAGGTGCCACAACTGGGCCCAGCTGCCTCCGTGCTGCTGGAATTCCAGATTTGTTGCTGCACATCCTCCTTCACGCTCTCACAACTGTTCTTCCAGGAACACCACGTGCTCCCTGACTAATTTTAGCTCATAATAATTGTTGCACATCCTCGGGTGTCAAAAGCCGGCAAGACGGCACCGTGCATCTGTCGAGTCCCTCCACAAGGAAATGCCTGCATCCCCATGAGGTTCAGGGCTGGAGGGGCATCACCTGCCTCTGCTCATCCCTGAGCCCAGCCAAGAGCTGCAAGAGTCCAGGAATTAACCCATGGAGAGGAAGAATTCTCTCATTTAGGTCTGGGAGGGGAAGATTTAGGACAAGATGCTTAATAATGCAGCCTTCAGTGTGGGTCTCCAGGGTGAGGATGCTGGAGCACCACTGAGCTTTTTCACCTCCATCATGGGGCTCAGGGGACCAGAGAAGACTGGGGCTGGGGCCAAGGTGCAGAAGCAGAGGGTGCAGTGGGGTTGTGACATTGGGTTGTCAGAGTTGGTGGGAAGCGTTCAAGTCCCTGTAATTCCTGCAAGACCCCTGGAGACCAAATTGAGGAAGATCAGTCAAAGCCTGAGATGAACAGGGACACCCAAAGTCCATAGCTGGATTTGCAGCTTTCTCACAGGAAGCCAGTTCCCACCCATCCAGTTTCCACACTGGAGAGTGGCTGAAATGGGAACATCTCAGCAACAGCCACAACATCATTCTGCATTTGTCCCCACTGACATTTGAGAACACAGCTGGGGAGCTCCACCTTTCCCCTTCACACAGCACTATCCCACCAGTACAAGGATTGCTCAGGGGCCCCAGTTCAATCCCAGGAGGTTCAGTCTTCCACAGAGAAAGAGAGACACAGGGAATGAACTAATGCGGAACTACCTGGGTGTTGTCCCAAACCACACAGAGAAATTTTGGTGGCAGATATTACCAGATTTGACAATCACTAGAGAGAATTTCCCATTGAGAAATCACTTCAGCAGGACACTTCCAAGCAGCCTCATCACTATTTGTTTACCCTGTAAGTGCATCCCCATGTTTCCAGCACCCCCTTCATACACCCAGTTCACAGTGTGGTGGGACACAGGGATGGCCGTGGGCAAAGGCAGGTCCCGGCAGCAGCTCCTCAAGATGATGCAGTAAGAGAAAATTACTCGGCAGAAGTGAGGAGATTAGAGCAAGAGCTTCAGAGGGTTGTTTTGTTGTTGTTTTTTTTAAAGCATGGTGAGAAATTGAGTTTTTCCTTTTGCAGACTCATTTCTCTCATGTCTAGCCATGGCAATTGCAATTAGATGCATTTCAGGGGCATTAGGCAGTTAATATATTTATCGAATTATTCATGTTAATTGAGCATGGCGTTAGCTGGGAGCAGCTATGCCTTGAGAGGGTAAAATGAGAATTAACCACTGTTAGCTTGCTCCCCCTTGAAATAATTTGGTGTTCCATCAAGGATTAATAAGTTACAGTTTTTTTAATAAGTGTCCAGAAAAGCAACATGTGTCTTGCCAGCTGGTCTCCAGCAGAAGATGCTCAACTGCTCTTGAAGCCCCTGGCCCCAGGGAGATGTCATCTTGGCTGTCCTCTGGGTTCTGAGGGATCAAGTGCAGTCAGTATAATAATGATATGATATGATATGATCTAATCTTTAAAGAAGAAATTCTTCACTGTGAGGGTGGTGAGACACTGGCACAAGTTGCCCAGAGAAGTTGTGGATGTCCCATCCCTGGAAGTGTTCAAAGCCAGGTTGGATGGGGCTTTCAGAAACCTGGTCATGTTGAAGATGCCCCTGCTCATTGCAATAGAGTTGGACCTAGGTGATCTTTAAGGTCCCTTTCCACCCAAACTATTCTATGACTCTGTGATTGTGTATTGCACTTTTGTAGCTCTGAATGTGCTACTTTGTTCCTGCCCAAGTATCTGAGGCATGACCACCTGTGTGCTCTCCAGCATGCCCAGCAGGGAGGGTTGAGTGGGGAAATGTCCATGTTCTTGTCTGTATGGGACAGGAATCTTCATGTGTCCAGGGAAGGAAGGTGTCCAGGGACAGTGGAAGCTGCAGGCACCAAAGGAGCAGCCACCATTGAGCCTGTCTGAACTAGAATCAGAGAATCTCAGAATCCCAGCATGGCGAGGGTTGGAAGTGAGCTCTGGAGATCACCTAGTCTAACCCCACTGCTAAAGCAGGGTCACCCAGAACAGCTTGCCCAGAAGAACAATGTCCAGGTGGGTTTGGACTACCTCCAGACATGGAGAATCAGCTGGAAATGACAGTCCTGGGGGTACCAGATGATTTCTAAAAGGGTCAGTAGCCCTTGGGTTTACAGCCATGGAGAACTCCAGCTCCATGGAGAACTCCAGCTCCATGGAGAACCCCATGACACAGCAGAGCTCTGTCATGACAAGGCAGGCAAGTGATCCTGAACTATTTCCCATGCTGGGCTGCAGCTGCACCCCTACACTGCTTTGGAGACGCTGGAGGTGATGATAGGTTTGGTGTAAAACCAGCTATGCCCTTTCCCTTGGTCTAGTAGCAGAAGCTGTTTTATTGTGCCACGTTGCTGCTGTCCTGGTCTTATCCCGAGGTTGTCCCCTGCTCTCCAACACACTCAGCTCTATTCTTTGACCTGAAAAACCCTGTGGGTGCCCACAGAATAGAAATAATCCTGTTGCCTTTCTCTCCCCTCTGTCTGTCCTCTTCATGGCTACACAAAAAGGGCTAGAATGCCAGCGGCCGAAGCGCCAGAACTCGAGCGACGACATTGAGGTCCTCTCCACCGGGACACCGCTCCAGCAAGAGAGCCCCGAGCTGTACCGCAAGGGCACCACCCCCTCCGACCTGACTCCTGATGACAGCCCGCTGCAGAGCTTCCCTGCCAGTCCTTCCTCCACCCCACCCCTGGGGCCTTCCTGCAGGAACAAGAGCGCTCACTTCTCCAGGCAGGTGTCGGTGGACGAAGAGAGGGGTGGGGAGATCCAGATGTTGCTGGAGGGACGCGGTGGGGACTACTTGCGACCCAACAGCTGGAGCGAAGAGAAGGTCAGTGGGACACGCGGTGTGAGAAGCGGGACCCTGCGCAGCAGTCAGCTGGGGTCAGCCTCGGTCCCTGAAGACTACAGAGGTCGGAGCGGAGGACATAAACATTCAGCCTCCAACCACAAGCAAAGAGAGAGGTGGACAGATTCCCCAGCCACAGTTTCATGGACTTCCCACCACAGATCCCATAACCACAGCTCAGGGAGCTCCAAGCTGCTTGAGCTGGATGAGGAGAAGATGAGCAATTACGAGATGGAAATGAAGCCCCTCATGAGGATGGATTCTTATATGCAAGAGATTCACACCCAAAAAAGACACTATAGCAAAGGGGGACCCTGCAGGAGCATGTCTGATGACCACCGCGGGGAAGAACGGGGCTTTGGGGTTCAGAGACTAAGGTCTAAGTCCCAGAACAAAGAGAATTTCAGGCCAGCTTCCTCTGCCGAGCCCACGGTGCAGAAACTGGAAAACCTGAGATTCGGGGACAAAGCTGAACCTCGGCTACTAAGGTGGGACTTAACCTTCTCCCCACCACAGAAATCTTTACCTGTTGCACTAGAATCTGAAGAGGACAGTGGGGATGCGCTCAAATCCAGTACGGTAAGTAGGTGAAATGCTGTGGTGGAAGGTGACTGAGACACCCAGTGCGGTGCTGCTGTGGTGCTGCAGCAGAGCAGAAAGGGAGGTTGCTCTGCCTGCAGAGCTGACCCCCAGATTATGATGGGTTTGTGCCTTGAATCCTGCCTCCTCCCTTTTCCCACCCTCCGTAACAGCATGTGCTGGACCCTGGTGTGGGGCTTCCTCTGCAGCCTGCCTTGGTGGGAACAGCGGGTTTTTCGCTGGAGGTTGTGAGCAGCAAGCTTTGAGTTTGTTTTGCAGCTCAGGGCCAGCAATAAAAGTACATAATGGCTGGGACTGTGAGTGGTCACCTGGAGGGAAAGCTGCAGGAGTAGGCAAGGTGTTGATGAGGCTTCCTTGTGGTTATGGCAGCATCACGCTGGCCTAAGAGTGTGGTGGGTCCTTGTTGCAACATCAGTGCTCAAATCCAGGGAGCTGGATGTTATGACAACCTGCACCAGTTCTCCATCACTCCACCACTATGTGGTGGCACTGGAGCAGTGGCCTTGTCACCACGTTGTACTGGAGAGCTAACCCAGGTGGAGGAAAGAAACATGGCCATGGAGAGGAGGGGACCATGGTCATGGAGAAGGGGACATGACAGAGGGGTTGCATTCCTAAGCTGAGCACTGATCTGCAGGTTGTGACACAGCTCAGGGTCTTCGGTGTGTGTATACCGCTGAGCCAGGAGGGGGTACAAGGACCTCAGTGGGGTTGCAGTGCCAGAGGGTATCAGCAAACTGGAAACAAGAAGAAGGGCATAGTGGTATTGGGTTCATGACTGAACTAGATGAGCTTAGAGGCTTTTCCAGCTGTAATGATTCTGTGATTCTATGAACTAAACTCCAGATCTGCCACAGTTTCCCTGCTGTGGATAAATCTCCCCCACACTCAGCCCTGTAGCTTTCTGGCTTCCTGTTCACCTCACAAGCTTCAGCACAGGCTTGAGAGCACCCACAGGGCATTGAAGAAGGGCTGAACACAGTTGTGTTTGCTGGTGAACTGCACCCTAGGACACATCTCACCGAGCTCTGAGCACACACCAGTGAGCACACAATCAGGTGCCAGGCTGTCCTTAGCTCCTAGCAGAGATGCCTGTGAAGCACTAGAGAGATGACAGGCAGCATTAGAAACCTAACAGGCTTTCAGAAGGGAGAAGCAGCAGCAGTAATTGCATGGGCATCAACCTTGTTGAGGTCTGTGGGGCTCACAGATGGTCCAGCACTGTTGATAATGTGACCTCAAGTGGTGGCAGGGAGCTGGGAGGGACACAGATTCCAAAGGAGTTAGGAGGAATGAAACCACCATTTCTCCTTTCTGACAGACAGAGGTTCCTCAGAGAGATTGCTGGCACAAGCAGTCCTTTCCCTACCCAGCTCAAGTCAGACTTGGACATCAACTCTGTTGAAGTCTGTGGGACTCACAGATGGTCCAGCACCATCGATAACATGACCTCACATGGTGGTAGGGAGCTGGAAGAGACACAGGTCCCAAAGGAGAGATGAAACTATGAGGGTGGTGGAACACTAGGAACAGGTTTCCCAGAGAGGTAGTGGAGGCCCCAACCCTTTGACATTCAAGGTCAGGCTTCACAGGGCTCTGAGCAACCTCCTCTAGCTAAAGATGTCCCTGCTGACTGCAAGAGGGGGTGGACTAGAGGTCCCTTCCAAGCCATTACATTCCACAATTCTATGATTTCATGTTGCTGACAGCCACAGCCACTCACAGATGGTCCAGCACCTCTGATAACATGACCTCATGTGGTGACAAGGAGCTGGGAGGAATGAAACCACCATTTCTCCTTGCTGACAGCCACACATTCTTTGGGTAGATCTCTGGCACAAGCAGTCCTGCTGTCTCTCCCCACCCAGCTCAAGTTAGACTTGGCTCCCACCTCGCAGCCTGCCCGCTGGTGCCATCCTACACAAACCTCCTGCCCAGGAGGAGCATTGGAGCTAACGCTGGAGGCAAACAGCCACTAATGCACCATTCATGGCTCTTCCAAGTGAATGCTGGGCACTAAGGAAGGGGCACAGCCTGCATGGAAAGGCACACAGAAGAGCCATTAGGATGCACATCATCCTTTGGAAGTGCTGGAGCTGTGAAGCAGCATGTTCAGTTTTCTCACATTCATAACCGAGGGTGGAACAGATGGCGAAGGTTTGGGAGGAAGCTAATGTAATACAGAGGAAGAGATAATATGTGGATTTAAATAACCCACAATGCCAGCAACAATTTGTTCTAGCAAGAGTTGCACTGTGCTGGAAGGGTTTATGTTTCAGTGGCCTGGCTGGGAGGGGAGTTGGTCAGAAAGGAGCAGGGGAAGGAGGTGTAGGAGAGGAATAGGAGCTGAAGTGACTTGTGTGCCAGCCTCCTGCCTAACACCATGGCCTTGCCTGTGTCTTCCATCAGGGTTCTCAAAGTACATCATGGTGATTGAATCCCTATCCCTGAAGGTGTTTAAAAGATGTAGTGCTGAGGGACATGGTGTAGCAGTGGATGTGGTAGAGTTAAATAATGCTTGGGCTTGAACTTAGAGGTCTTTTCCAAACAAAATGAAACAAAATGATTCTCTGATTCTCAGTTCTGGATTCCTTTCCTGGCTGTGCAGATCAGAGAGCATCTTCCCTCAGGTCTTGGGCTTGTTAAAGGGAAAAGTGTCTTTTCCAACTGTGGTTCTTCTATGGTTCTATGAATCTATGACCCTATGACTCTATGATTCCATGGTTCTACGATTCTATGATTCTATGATTCCACGACTATAATTCCATGATTCTAGGAGTCTGACTCCATGATTCTATGATTCTAAGATTTCAAACTTCTATGAACATAGTGAATCCCTGAGGAAGAGGAGGGCATGGCTACGGGGGAAGGATTCATCCCACGGTCCCCACATCCACCTCACCCAGTGCCACGGTACATTCACACACATAGTCCTGCCCCAAATCACTGCATCCTGCTCACACTCCAGATCTCTTCACACAAACTGACGGTTCCTCAGCTTCCCCAATTTCTCCTGCTAGCCTGAAGCATCCTTCTCCTTCTGGCTCACCCAGCAGCTCGCCCCCAGCATGCCGGCTGGCGGGCAGGGCGGGCTGTGCGCACGCGTGTGCGTGCCCGCGGGGAGTGCCCACGCCGCTTCAGCTTGCCTGACAGCCTGCTTCCCTGTGATCCACAGCACTGCCATCTGTGAAGCTGCTCACTGAAAAGGGCATTTCTCATCTCCCAGACAGCTGGGCTGCTTCAGAAAGGTGTCTGCCAACCAATGGGAAAGATGCTCTTAGCTGCGGAGGGCGATTTTTGCCCTACCTGGAGTATTTCTGCACAAGGCTGAGGTGACCCTCAGGGGTTAGCTTGCTTTAAAAATAAGCTGCCCTAAACCAGCTTCAGACATTCTATTGATGAGCCCAGTGGCTTGGCTCAGCATTGGAGTGTCAGCTCCAGCTTGAGAGCAAGCCCACCTCTGGTGGTGCTCATGAGAATGGGATAGAGACACAGGCCTTGCAAAAATCCAGCCCTGAAAGGTTTAGGTTGGATATTAGAAGAAACATCTTCACCAAAAGCGTTATCAAACACTGCACCAAGCTGCCCAGGAAGGTGGCGGAGTCTCCATCCCTGGAGGAGGTCAGAAAACCTATAGACATTGCACTTGGAGACATGCTTTAATAGCCATGGTTGTGTTGGGCTGCTCCTCACAAGACTTGTTCTCCAGACCCTTCACCAGCGTCCTTGCCCTTTGCTGGACACACTGCACCACCTCAATGTCCTTCTTAGAGTGAGAGCCCCAAATCTGAACCCAGAACTCAAGATATGGCCTCACCAGTGTTCAGTACTGGGCAAAAATCCCTTCCCTGGTCCTGCTTGGGAAGCCCCCTTCACTGGGGCTGTACATTAGTAATTGGAAGTTGCTCTTATAAAGATCATTTCTTGAGGCCACCATTCAAAAACATTGATGTAGTTCAGTGCTGCTTGATGCTGTCTATCAGGGTACTATGGGGTTTCAGGGTCATCAAGCTGCTGCCACGGTCACAGAAATGCTTTAAAATGACATTTCAAGCCACCTGCTCTTTCAGTGTCTGTGTGTGCAGTGACCCCTGCACATCCAGAACAAACTCACAGCAATTGTCACCACTCGGGCAGATGAAGACGGACTCGTGTCGGTGTCTGCCGGATTAAGGGACTTACATGAACGTCACCATCCTTGCTGGCCTTAAAGACCCACGAGGCACAAAGCTCAACCCTGTGCCTGAATGGTTCACAGGATCCTGGAACCTTTGAGATGATCTAAAATGGGAAAGGTAAAAAAGGAACTGTTGAGACGCTGGAAAAGGAAAGAGGTTGTCTCAGAAGCCAGCAACTCTTTTATCCATCAGCACGAAACACATCACATTTTTAGGGGTGGGGGGAAAGAACACATCTCCTCTTTCTGCAGGTGCTGAACATCTGCAGCTTCTAAAAGGGGAAAGAAGTGTTTTAAGCACAGAGGTCCTCAGCATGCCTGCAAGAAGGGCCAGTGTTCAGGCACAAATGGAGCCTGATTCATCTGCCTGTCCTCATTTAGCAGGAGCAATCATGGACGTTTAGATGAAGACTTCTAGGGACACGTTGTGGTCCTGTTAAAGGCACCCTGGAGATGTGAGTAGGCTCAGAACTTGGCCCTTTAAAATCCCTGTCTCATCTCATCCAGAAAGCCTGGTGGTAGGGCAGCAGCCCTCCCCAAAAAATAAATAAATAACTTCAAAGCCACCCCTGGCATTTGCTTCCCTTGTCACTTGCTGTTGGGTAAGATCTCAGTGGGCTCGACCGTTTGCTGGTGGCTCTGCTTCTTACTGCAAACAAAGCAAGGAAAAACAGTTGCAGTAAAAGGAATTTGCAAGACATCAGCTGGGTTAGGGATCTCCAAGAGACCCCCTTGTCCCCTCCAGGTACCCACTGGGAAGGGATTCCAGCAGCTGCAGCATCTTCCTTCCTCGCTCCCGGCACAAGGGGCGGATTTTCCACCCAGATATTCTGAGCAGGTTTTGCTGTCGCTAGGGAAAGTGAGGAGGAGGCAGCCAATCTGCAGCCAGCACCGGGCTCTGCCGGAGCATTCCGTGCTGCCGGAGACAAGGATGAGGGAGGGGACCTGGGCAGGGGGCTCAGCCCAGGATGAGGGAGCAAGGTGGGGAGGATCAAGTGTGGCAACTTGCCCCAGGAATGCCTGATGATGTTCCTTTTTCCAGAGGCTGTGGGGTTAATCTTGAAGACACTGACCTCGGGGTGGAGTGCTCTCATCAGCAAAGTTTGGCACCTTTAATTCAAAAGGGTGCCAAATGAGATAAAAACAAGAGCTGGTTCTTCCTTCTGCCCCAAACAGGCATCTGCTGTTTGCAGGGTGAGTCTTCACCTGCCCCTCAGACCAAATACTTCTATCTGCCTTTGGAGTCTGCTGGGAAAGAGTCCTGGGGACTTTTTTGTGCTTATCCTCCTTGGGTCTAAACCCTGTGGCCTACCCCTGTGGTCCTCTCAGTCCTCACACTTCAGTTTTTTTCATTCTTTTCATTTCTTAATCCCTTCCCCAGGTCTCCTAACATAGGCACGTCTGGGTTTTCCTTGTTTCTCTCATCTCAACCAAACAGGTTGAAACCCCAATCCCACATGGACACATCCATACAATTTTAGGCTATAATTACATGGGAATAAGGAGGAGGATCAGTGCCACTTGTCACCACACCTCTAGAGATGAGCCTGGTCTGAGCATTGCTGCGGGGGCTGCAGTGTGCATGGGAAGAGGTGTCGCAAGCACAAAGCAAATGGGTTTGGGGGGGTGTTAAAACAAATAATAATGAGAAACTGTTCTCCTCTAATCTCTTTTATGTGCAGACAGTGCAGGCATTCTTGTAACAACACAAGGTAAATAATCTTCAGAGAGAGATGTGATATTTAGCTTGACAGGGTCCTTTTAAAACCCTTTTAATCTCAGGGACCCTTTGATGTAACGGAAGTGAGGACCTCGCTGACTTTGCTCCTGTCATCCAGGATTCATGTCAAGGTTTTGCGCCCAACTCTTGTCTTCCTGCTTTGAAAAAGTTGGGGTCAAATACCAGCCTTTGACCAGACAAGAACCAAAATCCTTTAAAACATCCCTATAGCTCCAAACAACATCCTGGCCTGGATCAGGAAGAGTGGGGCCAGCAGGACCAGGGAAGTGATTGTCCCCTGCGGTGAGCAGCCACACCTTGAATACTATGTTCAGTTTTGGGCCCCTTACTCCAAGTGTGTCCAGAGAAAGGCAAGGAAGCTGCTGAGGGCTCTGAAGAACAGGTATGGTGAGGAGCAGCTGAGGGAACTGAAGTTGTTCAGCCTGAAGAAAAAGAGGCTGAGGGGAGACCTTCTGGCTCTCTACAATTCCCTGAAAGGAGAACGGAGCCAGGTGGAGGTTGGTCTCTTCTCCCTAGTGTCAAGTGATATGACAACAGGAAATGGCCTCAAGTTAGAATGTCAGGGGCTGGAAGAGATCTTGAAAGTCATCAACTGAAGTTGCACCAGAGGAGGTTTAGTTTGAACATTAGGAAAAATTTGTTCACTGAAAGAGTGGTCAGGCTGCCCAGGGAGGTGATGGAGTCACCATCTCTGGAGGTGTCCAATAGCCACGGTGGTATTGAGTTGACGGTTGGATTTGATGATCTTAGAGGTTCTGTGAAACCTACAGCTTGCTCCCAGCTCCACAGGCACCTGTGACAGGAGGTTTGAAGCAGAGGTGACAAAAGAGTTCAGTTATGAGACACCACTGTGTCCAGTTCTGGGCCCCTGTGTCCAGTTCTGGGGCCCTCAGTTTAAGAAGGACATTGAGACTCTTGAACATGTCCAGAGATGGGCAATGAGGCTGGGGAGAGGCCTCAAGCAGAAGCCCTGTGAGGAGAGGCTGAGGGAGCTGAGATTGTTCAGCCTGGAGAAGAGGAGGCTCAGGGGAGACCTTATTGCTCTCTACAGCTACCTGAAGGGAGGTTTAGCCAGGAGGGGGTTGGTCTCTTCTCCCAGGGACCCAGCACCAAAACAAGAGGACACAGTCTTAAGCTGCACCAGAGGAAGTTTAGGCTCGAGGTGAGGAGAAAGTTCTTCACGAAGAGAGTTATTCACCATTGGAATGTGCTGCCCAGGGAGGTGGTGGAGTCACCATCCCTGGAGGTGTTCAGGAGGGCACTGGACGTGGCACTTGGTGCCATGGTTTAGTCATGAGGTCTATGGTGATAGGTTGGACTTGATCTTTGAGGTCTCTTCCAACCTTGGTGATTCTGTGATAAATCCTTGCATTCGCTTCAGCCACTTTTCTGCAGAAGCAGGTCCTTCCTGGTTGCACACTGGTATCAAGTGCCTGTTCCTCTTACACAGACACATTCAGCATCTCCTGGGCTCCCTTCCTCAAGTCACAGGAGATGCTGCAATACACTGGAGAAAGCAAACCCAATCCCTTCTGTTGCTTTTGCTAAATGCTCCTTAACCATTTCTCAGCAGCCCGTCCCTGGCAATTATGTGACGATTCAGCACAAGTGTCACAGAGCTGCTATGTTTTCAGCCCTTTCCAAGGTGCTGAGGCTAGAAAACAATGCACATGTCTTTCTTTGAGTCTCTTTTTTTTTTTTTCTTCCTGCTGATCCAAGTCCTTAGTAATTACACTTAATAGATCCCAGAGGGATTCCTAGGTAACCTGCACTATGGTTTCCATGGCAGAGAGGCAGAGCTTGCACCCCACGATAACAGATAATAATGGATTGTTAATGCCTAAATTAATTATGCTGCAATTGTATTTGTAAACCAGCTGTCCCTTCTATTCCCAGTAAGACTCTGGAGTTGCTACACAACAGTCAAAAAAGATAAAAACAAACAAGACAGAGGGGCAGAGATGGTGGAGGTTGGCTACAGCTGCCATCAGAGGTGCTGGCTTCATTCATTACTCCTACAGGAAATCGTCAGCCCTTCACTCTTTACCTCTAGAGTGGTTCCTCCCAGGCCACAACAAGGGTTTACTCATATCTTGGTGTTTTCATGGGTCTGGGGCTGTGTTCCTGCTATCTAAACTTTCACAGAATTGTCAGGGTTGGAAAGGACCTCAAGGATCATCTGGTTCCAACCCTCCTGCCATGGGCAGGGACACTTTCCATTAGATCAGGTGGACCAGAGCCACATCTAGCCTGGCCTTAAAAACCTCCAGGGATGGGACCTCCACCACCTCCCTGGGTAACCTGTTCCAGTGTCTCACCACCCTCATGGTGAAGAACTTCTTCCTAATGTCCAATTTAAACCTCCCCTCCCCTAGATTGGATCCATTCCCCCTAGTCCTATCACTACCTGACACTATAAGAAGTGCCTTCTCTTCTCCAAACTGAGCTACCCCAACTCTCTCAGCCTGTCTTCGTAGGAGAGGTGCTCCAGCCCTCTGATCATCCTTGTGGCCCTTCTCTGGACATATTCCAGCACGTCCAGACCTTTCTTGTAATAGGGGCTCCAGGTGAGGTCTCACAAGAGCAGCACAGAGGGAGAGAATTGACCTGCTGGCCACACTTCTCTTGATGCAGCCCAGGATCTGGCTGGCTCTGGGCTGCAAGCGTACACCGGCAGCTCATATTGAGCTTCTCATCCACCAGCACCCCTGAGTCCCTCTCTTCAGGGCTGCTCTCAAGCCAGCCCTTGCCCAGCCTATATCAGTGCCTGGGATTGCCCCAGCCCAGATGCAGGATCCTGCATTTGGTCTTTTCCTGTGCTGGAGCCCAGGCTGGTAACCGTTCTGGGTGGCGTTCTTCGCACATGGCTTGGTCTACAGACAGCCTGGCTAGTTAGCACAGGCTAGATGTCTAACATTCAGACAGCTAAAACTGGGTGAGAGGACACTGCCAACTGGCATCTGCTTCCCAGTAAAGCATGTTCTGGACTTGTGGGCACCATGTTGGGAGGCAGGAGGGGGTTTTGCAGTGGAGCCCCATCTCCTGAATGACAGGCAAAGGCAGTTTGAACAGATCTGTGCAGTTCTTTAGCACAACTGTTTCAGGGGGACCATCTCTTTTTAAAAACATATAAATAAAGAAAGAAAAGCTTTGCCAGCTGCTCCCTGACTGTGACACACAAACCCCAGGCTTGGAAAATCAGCTCCAACTCTGGTTTTCTAGCACCCCAGAGCCTGCCACACCTCTGGCCTTGGGGACTTCTTGGGGCTTTCCTAAGTCTCAACAAGACCAAACATGAGATAAAGCATGGCCAGACTACTAAAGCAATATGCAAGGTTGAGTATCTTCCTCCTAGAGGTGGGTGGCTCACGTTAGAGGGCTGGCATGTAGTGTGAAGGGCTGGAAAAACTGCTAGTTCTCAAACACTGGCTGCAGCTGCAGGAAGAGGCAGTTCACTGACCTATGGCCAGGCTGGGCTCAGCAAAACATCTCTTCCAAAGCACAAACCCAGCAGCGATTCGTCTTCTGGGCACCAAGCACGAATCAGTTCTTAGAAAGAGATGACACACATCCCAGGACACCCTTGCCATCAAAGGGGAGAAGGGAAGCATTTCCTCTGAGCAGAGGTTAATGCACAAAGACCTTACAAGTTAGAAATAAGCCAGACATAAGCATTTAGAAGTGCATCAGGATTCATAATTAGAGCTGAAACAGAAGCTCCAGAGGAGCAAAGCTGCTTATCCACCAGCTGCCACCAGCAGGAATCCAGCCCCTGCCAAGACACGTTGGTGTCTCACCGTGGGGAGCAGCCCATACCTGCACTTGCTGTGTGGAGAGCCCTTGTTGGGGTTAGCACAGAGAAGAGGGTGTTAGAAAGTGAGAGCTGTAACAAGGCAGCAGAATTTGTGGGTTGTCAGACAGCTGGATTTGAGCCGTTCGGTTTGCAGAGACCCCTCCCCTCCCTGGTCATCTGATTTCTGGCATGGTTTTGCTGGCAAATGTGGAAGATCCCATCTCTACAGCAGCAGAGCAAGCATTTTCTCCTACCTCTGCACTGAACAGAGGATGCAAGATGCAAATAGATGCAGACTGAGCCAGGGAGCTGAGCAAAACATTCCTGCACAGGAATCCAGTTGCTGCTGATGCAGCTGGGTAGGTGCATGTTGGTTAGTTTGGTGACTCCCCTCATTTTTCTGGGTGAGAGCACGACTGTGATGTACTGGGGGTAGAAACAAAGGGTGTGCTCCCTCCTCAGACACCACCAAAGGGTTGTGATCTCAGTCAGTCCAACAGATCCATGCCAAAGTGTCTGTGTTTGTGAGGGTAAAGCTCAAACACCAGGGAATTAAGAGGCAGCTGGTCCTCCCCTGTACCTTCTGTCAGGAGAAAACAGCCTCCAGATTATCCCGGGCTCACCTCAGCTGCTCTACAACTTCACCTCCTTGATGGTACTGGAATGATCTAGCAGTCTGAGAGGAGCAGGGGCAGAAATGGTGACTGTGACTTTGGCAGGGGAAACCAAACAGCGAGCGGACCAAGGCTAACGCAAGTGTGAGAGCCGTTAAATCCTCTCCTGGCTGCGAGGTGGAGGCAACCAAATGCATTTTGTGCCTGCCAACAGAAACAATGACAGCGATAATCGCTGGCAATCTGTTATTCTATTAACACCAGCTCAGAAATGGTCAAACCCAATAATCTTTTGAAATGAAGCTTAAACCCCCCGACTGCAAAGACGGCGCCGCAGCGCTTGGCAGCGGCGAGGCTACGGTGGAGGAGTGGCAACAGGGGGGCGGTTTCAGCCTTTGAAAGATTTTGCGTGGTGCAGGAGGAGAGATTTGCTGGGAAGCAGTCAGGCGTGGATACCTGGCTGCCAGGAGAGGCTCTCTGCAATCCCTCCCTTTGCTTGGCTTCCTTTGACCCTGTTGCTAAGCTACAAATATGCCTTTCCAGCAAGCTCCAGCATCTTCGCTCCCACCCACTCCCAAATGCGAACTGAATCAGCCTGTTCCAAAGAGATCTCTGGCCAGCCAGCAGCTTTTGCTTTTTCTTTTCTCCCCCTACCCCCCCACCCACCCGTTTTTTTTTTCCTTTTCTCCCCAGCAGCTCTGTGCAGTGGTACAAGGCCTGGCTCAGAAAGGGTGCCCACCCCTGCCCCCTGCCAACTCAACAGGCACGGCAGCTCTGTTAGGAGGGCAGGAGCACAAAGGGTTTGTGCCATCCCAGGCGATTGAAGCTGGCACAGCTCTGTTGCAGCAAGAATAGACAAGGATACCAGCTACCCAAGAAATAGCTACCACCTACCTGCACACAGGCTTGCTCACCCTGATGCCAGCCACATTAACACTTCAGGACAGCAAACGTTTGGTGGTAGGGATGAGGCGGCAGGGTAGATGTTTTTCTGACCTATGTTCTGCAGAAGGATGCGTTGGAGGGTTGTTTGCAGTCCTGACGCCGAGTGGCCTCTCTCTACCCAGCATTCCTGGGATGCTAATAGGGTCCAACAGCCACCTCGGGTCCAACACGAGTCGTCTGGGCTGCCTTTGTGCTCAGTAGGAAGTCATGGATGCTTCTGGGGTGGGCTTCAACTCAGGCTGTAGCGGGTGTGTGACACAGGCTGGCTGTGGTGGGGACGCTGGTTAATGACATGAGGACAGAGGTAATAGATCTGGGTTTAGTCTCAGCTTGTGCTGTTTGCTCACCTCTGAGGGGGGAGATCTTTATTCCCACCTGCCTCACTACCAGGTGCTTTGGGATCGTTGGCTTGAGGGTGTATATCTGCTCTGCCTCGTCCGCTCATCCTGCAGACCTGCCTGCCCTGCAGCGTCCCGGACCCCACCGCAAGACAACCCCGGGGGCTAACTTTCACCACACCTTCTAACTCTTCTCCTTCTCTTTCTCTTCCAGGGCTCAGCTCCCATCTTGGTAGTCATGGTGATCTTGCTAAACATTGGAGTCGCCATTTTGTTTATTAACTTTTTCATCTAATTCAAGACTGTCTCGTTTGCAAAAATAACAGTTACATGTATGAATGGGGGAAGAAAAAAAACCACCAAACAAACCAAACAACAAACAAAACAAAACAAAACAAAAAGGGGAAACAAAACCCACAAAAATCCTAACTTGAACTGTCCTAGGACAATTTCCAAGTCTTTTCACAGAAGAACAACAAACGATCGAGTCTCACTCACAGTTTGCCTTTTTTTCCTGGGTAATGTTTTTTGGATTTTAGCCAAAATTCTTTGCTTGTATAACACTATGCTGTGTGGCATGGCAAAAATGCTATCAACACTCTGCCCCCCAACACTGGAAAGGATGAGAAAGAAATCCCAACGAAATAAAACCTCGTTTCCCCCCTTCCCCTCACCCCTTCCTTCCCCCCCCCCAAAAAAAAAAAAAAAAACCAACTAACATTAAAATTGTACCACTAGGAATGAACCCAAAAATGGAGACCGGGTGAGGGGACCGTGGGGAGAGTTTGTCTGATGTATGTACAGGTCCTGGGATGCTCCAGGCTGAGTTTCCCAGGAGAAATCACAAGAGCTTTAATGATAAATGGGAGAGGAAAAGCAAACCCAGGCTTTTCTTCCCTCTCCTTTTGCAGACAGAAGAATGTTGCTGTAAGAAGGTGGAGAGAAGGAGCACAGGGAAGGCAGAACCCTGTTTAGATGGGAGAAGGGCAGTGGGCCCCATGTTGCTATTTGTTTCTATAACAAAGCAGCAATTGGCATTTGGCTAAATTTCTTGGGGGGGTGGGGGTGGATAGGGAACACAAGGTGTGAGCAGCAGCCCCACCACCCTCCTGCCTTCAATCCTCCTCCCCAGGCTGCTTCCTGCCGTGGCAAGGCTGGAACATTACCCAGAGCTACTTTAAATTCACAGCAAATTTCTCTTTGGTAAAAATGTAAAAAATCAGATTCCCCCCCCCCCAAAAAAAAAATCTTGCAGGCACCTTTGGCAGCACAAATTGAGTAGCTGCTGGTCACTGTGCCATGCTCACCAATACATAAGGAGTATCGCATCCCAAACCTGTGCATCCATGGAGATGTCAGGGAGCAGACTGGTGGGGAGGGACTGGGGAGAGAGGGTTCAATTCTGATCCTCTTAGGATAAGAATAAACCAAAATCAAGCAAAACAAAACCATTTCTCAAAGGCATCTGGGGAGGAGCACTGGAGCATGTCCCAGAGAGGAGGGAGAGGGTGGTGGGTTTGTCTCTTACATCTTGCTGTGGACTGTTTCAGACATCATGCTTGGGCTCTGAGCATGTAGTATTTTGCACTTTGTAATGCAGGATGTATATTCCAGCTTCCAACATGTCCCTGTAAAGAAAAAGAAAAAGAAAAAGAAAAAGAAAAAGAAAAAGAAAAAGAAAAAGAAAAAGAAAAGAAAAAAAAAAGAAAAAGAAAAAGAAAAAGAAAAAGAAAAAGAAAAAGAAAAAGAAAAAGAAAAAGAAAAAGAAAAAGAAAAAAAGAAAAAGAAAAAAGAAAGAAAAAAAGAAAAAGGGAAAGAAAAAGAAAAAGGGAAAGAAAAAGGAAAAAAAAAAGGAAAAAGAAAAAGAAAAAAAAAGGAAAAAAAAAGGAGAAAAGAAAAAAAAACAAACACCAAAAAAAAAAGAAAAGCAGAAACCCATCATTGGCAATGGCAGCCTCTAAGGATGTATTCTTTTCTTTTCTTTTCTATGTCACTTAATTTGTTGGTTTCTACCATCCATCTTTGTAATATGCCTGCCTTGATTTTCTCCCCTCCCCTGTCCCCACTGATAAGATGCATACTCATTAAAGATGCCGTATCCCTGTTCTGAGCTGTTATGGTCCCAGTCCCAAGGGTGTGTGGTCTTAGCTCAAGTGCTTGGGAATGGCTCTGATGTCCCCTCGCTGCCCTGTTTCCTCCTCCCCGCGTCGCCTTGCCCCGCCGTGGAGGTCGGCGTTGCCGCTGATCCACCACCACCAGGTACGCAGCAAATGGTTTGTTTGGGATTTGGTACACCCAGGGACCAAATTCCACCCTCAGTTCTACCCACTGCAGCTCTATTCACCAGGAGAAGGGGTGCAAGTGTGGCAGCAACCCGAGGGTGGGATGAAACCCACACACAGATATATTTTGGGGTGGGAAAGGAGGGAAAAAACCAAAATCTTCCTCGACATTTCACATACAGAGTTGTTGGGTACAGCCCTGACTTGTGGACTCAGCTTTGCTTTGCTTCTGTTTTAGCTGTTTCTCTGCTACCTTTTCAGCAGATTTCTTATTACACTGCACTGGATTGCTATATTTTTAACCAGAAATAAACTAAGGATTAGAGCATGTGCCAGTTAAATTCAGTTCTTT
Organism: Picus viridis; assembly: GCA_033816785.1. Classification (NCBI taxonomy): domain Eukaryota; kingdom Metazoa; phylum Chordata; class Aves; order Piciformes; family Picidae; genus Picus; species Picus viridis. The sequence goes on along the minus strand of CM066591.1, from coordinate 11,501,891 downwards.
TCCTTACATGGTCTTATTCCCTCCTGTCGCAGTTTTTCTTCCTCTTTTCCTTCCTCCTCCTTTTTCTCCCTTTCCTTTTCCAAGCTATGGGTGGACAGGGTAAATGAAGGCAGCAAGACCCCCAGCAACTTTTGAATTTCATTTGCCACAGTAGAATCATAGAATCAATGAGGTTGGAAAAGACCTCAGAGATCATTGAGTCCAAACTGTCACCTCATGACTACTAAACCATGGCACCAAGAGCCACATCCAATCCCCTCTTGAACACCTCCAGGGATGGTGACTCCACCACCTCCCTGGGCAGCACATTCCAATGGCTAACAACCCTCTCTGTGAAGAACTTTCTCCTCACCTCGAGCCTCATCCTCCCCTGGCGCAGCTTGAGACTGTGTCCTCTTGTTCTGGTGCTGGTTGCCTGGGAGAAGAGACCAGCTCCCACCTGGCTACAAGCTCCCTTCAGGAAGTTACAGAGAGCAAGAAGGTCTCCTCTGAGCCTCCTCTTCTCCAGGCTAAGCAACCCCAGCTCCCTCAGCCTCTCCTCACAGGGCTGTGCTCCAAACCCCTCCCCAGCTTTGTTGCCCTTCTCTGGACACCTTCCAGCAACTCAACATCTTTCCTAAACTGAGGGGCCCAGAACTGGACACAGGACTCAAGGTGTGGCCTAACCAGTGCTGAGTACAGGGGCACAATGCCTTCCCTGGTCCTGCTGGCCACACTATTCCTGATGCAGGCCAGGATGCCATTGGCCTTCTTGGCCACCTGGGCACACTGCTGACTTATGTTCAGCCTACTATCAACCAGTACCCCCAGGTCCCTTTCTGCCTGGCTGCTCTCCAGCCATTCCAACCCCGGCCTGTAGCACTGCATGGGGTTGTTGTGACCAAAACTGTAACAAATCTCTTTTGTTTTCCTTTTGGCTCCTCAGTCATCTCTCCTTTTTTTTTTTTTTTTTCCACTCTTGGATGGTTGCTGCATACTCAAACTGAACCAATTAACAGCATACAGAGATCGCAGCCCTAGCAACTCATTTTGTCATCCCCGTTACAACTCTTTGTAAAGACTTTTGAGGACTTTTATTCCTTTTTGCACACAAAGGTCCCCCCTGGAGCAGGTTAAACAGTGACCTGCAATCCCAGTATGATATTTAGGAAGAAGTTCTTTACCATGAGGGTGGAGGAACGCTGGAACAGGTTGCCCAGGAAGGTGGTTGAGGCCCCATCCCTGGAAATACTCAAGGTGAGGCTTGAGAGGGCTCTGGGCAACCTGATCTAGTCGAGGGTGTCCCTGCTTACTGCAGAGGTGGTTGGACCAGATGACCTTTGGAGGTTCCTTCCAACCCAGACCATTCTGAGATTCTGTGATATCTAGATGTACATAAACCAGCACAAAACCAGCTCTCAGTTTCCATCAAATAAAAAGCACCAACCAGTGATTTCCTGAGTGGCTTTTCCACCTTGGTAACTGACCAGTTATTCCTGCCCTTGCCCACATCCCAGCAGTTACCTACAAACATAAATGCAGCTCAGATTTTTCATCTCTTTGTTCCACAGGATAAAAAAATCCTGTGGTTTATTCAGTAGGAAAGAGCCAGAGACTCATATTAATTGGCTCCCAAACCATGTGTTTAAAAATAACGATCACTTTATTAATCACAGGGAGCTGAGCAATTTGTCTTAGTTCTGGGCTTTTTTTGCCCAAGGCCAGAAATATTCTTGAGAAGTAGCCCAGAGAGAGAGGTAATTCAGTGTGTTTCCCTGTCTTAGGAGCCCTGGATTCATGTGTATCTAGCTAGGGCACATTAAACTGCCTGTCGTGGTGGCACATAAATCCATGTAAATCATCCATCCCTGCTGCTTGATGTCCATACTGACAGAGCAAACAGCTGAAGGTGCAGATCATTTGTTTTCAGGCTGCGACGGTATTTTTATGTTCCTGCAGCAGAACAAGCAGCACCTGAAGCACAAGGAGGGGCTGGGGCTCAAGGAACCAGCTCACCCCCTGCCATTGCAGTAAGGTGATGGGAAAAGGGTGCCCGTCCCTCCCCAGGGAGACCCAGGTCATCTGGCCAGACCCCACCTGTGTGAGCAATGAGCTAGTTTGACACCACATCCTTGGGGAAGGAAGAAGGGAGGAATACAACCCCCTTCTGCCTGCTCGTGCCACATCAGCTTCTCACCAGCCCATCTGGCGTCTGGTTTGCTTCTACCCAAGACCCAGATTCTCCAAGAGCTCTGGGACTCTCCAGGGCCTGATTTCTGAGACACCAAGCTCCTGCTGCATCTATTTACCTTGGGCAGGGTTATGAAGCACTGCTGGGAGAAGAGAATCCAGACAGCAACAGAAGGGGAGGGATGAGAGGAGAAATAATGCCATGGAATCCCAGAATCTCAGCATGGTGGGGGTTGGAAAGGACCTCTGGACATCAACCCCCCGGCTACAGCAGGGTCACCTACAGCAGGTGGCCCAGGATCCCAGTGTCCAGGTGGCCTTGGAATCTCTCCCCAGGAGACTCCACAACCTCTCTGGACAGCCTGCTGCAGGGCTCCAGCACCCTAAAAGCAAAGAAGTTTCTCCTGTTCAGATGGAACCTCCTGGGTTCCAGTTTGTGCCTGCTGGTCCCCTGTCCTGTCACTGGGCACCACTAAGAAAAGTCTGGCCCCATCCTCTTGCCCCCCACCCTTTAGCTGTTGCTGAGCATTGATCAGATCCCCTCTCAAGCTGCTCTTCTGCAGGCTAAGCAGCCCCAGGTCTCCTCACAGAGATGCTCCAGGCCTCTCAGCATCTTGAAGGTCTGATTTGAAAGCCAAGGACTAATTCTATGTCCTGAGAGGCTTTGGCAGGTTAAGGGAGGATGGAAAAGCAGGAATGTTTAAAAGCTGTCATAGGGTGAGGTTGGCTCCAGAGATTTGTGCTAAAGCAGAACTGAGCAGAGGCCAGACAGATCTCCTGCCCATGCTGCACAGCTCTGCTGCACATGAGCAAGTTGTGCACACAGAAGATGGGCTTTGCAGACCCTTGAGATGGTGGCAGGTTCTCCTGGTGTAGAGAAACAGCTTAACTCCTCACAGTCTTCCAATTAACTCCATCAGTCACGTTGTTGTCACTGACGTTCATGGCAAGGCTTCTTGCATGGAGCCCAATGCCTGAACCACTCCTGAAGACAACTGAACACAGCAAGCACCAGATATGCCTTTTGAGTAACAGATCCACCAGGGCTGTGCTCCCTCTGAGGCATCTCAAGCTCTGGAGTTGTTTATTGGTCTGTTCCAACTAATCACAAGCCACAGGCTTGCCCCAGCATTACCACCAACCTGTTTTTCCAGGCTCTGTGTAATCACCATGCCAAGCAAGGGAGGTTCACCAGGCAATGAGCCCCCGTGGCTACTAACCTCTGCCCAAAGGTCTGAAGATGTATCTCAGCTGCATCATGAGCTGTGTCCCTTCCCTCCAGTCATCTCAGAGACCCTGCTCTGCCATAGCAAAGGAGAACTTCACTTTCTGGAAGCTGAGAGATGCTGGGTGTCACCCTGAAGTTTTTTGTTGGACATCTGGCTTAAAAAGGCTGTGGTGTGCTGCACATTCCTCATCTGGAGGTGTCAATGGCATCACCTGGGGGCTTTCAGCCAATGCTCAGAGGAGCAAGGCACCATCACAGTTTGCTATCAAACCATCATAGTTTGCATTTCTTCAGACCTTAGCAGAGCCCATCATATTCTGCCTCCTCTGCAGGCACTTAATGTAGCAGTAATAATCAGTCAGTCCTGCTTGGGTGAGAGGTTTTACCTTTTCTCAGTGGTGTTTTTTGCTCAACCAACCTGTGGCAGCTTCCATGGCTTCCACAGTTACACCAAGAGAAGGGCTGGGGTGGCCAGACAGACCTTTGGGCCCTGCAGCCAGCCACAGCCAAGGGAACTCTGCATTAGCCTGGTTCCTTCTGCTGAGCAGCAACTGCAGATGCACCACAATCAATTTCTGTTGCCAGCCCAATAGCTGCAGATGCTCCAGTGAGTGGACACTGGGCTGGTTTGTCCCCATGCAGGCTGCTCCAGATACAGTGCTACAGCCTCCTTTTGTCAGAGCTGGCAACTACGCCTCCACTTTCAGGCCAGGACAATTTGCTGTGGAAGCAAACCTCTCCTCACACAACCTAAGGATGGCCACCAGAGCCTCCTGAACCATGCCATACAACCACCCCCAGCCTGTGCTGGCTCACCCAACCCCCAGCTCTGGGAAGAACTAAACCTGCATGCCCAGGTCAGCCCAACCTCCCAGCAGAGCAATGACAGCCCTGGAAGCCAACATCTCCCCTGGAACTCATCCCAAAGCCTCCTCTCTCACAGCCACATGAATATGCTGCTGTGCCTCTCACACCAGTGGGACAGTTGCCCCATCCTGACTCACAGGTTCCTTGAAGGTGTCTCCAGTCTATGGCTTCTCCAGTCATACTCAGCTTGGCACAGAGCACAACTAGGACTACACTGCAGAGCCCCTGAGGAAAAGATGAAATGAAAAAGCTCAGCTTATCATTGCAGACACTCCAGCTCATCTGATGCATCCAGTTCCATCATCCAGCAGCCTCTTTACCAGAGCAAGGGGGAGGGAGAATCTTTCCTGGTGGCTGCAGCAGCACTGTACAAAACAATCCTTCATCCTTGGCACTGCTGCAAACCAGCTTCAGCTCCAGGAAAAAATTCTTTTGGGGTGGTCCTCTGTACTTGAAAAGGGGAAAATGATGAAGTGTGTTTGGCAGAGTGTGTCCTTTCCCTATCTGGTTGGGCTTTTAGGATAGGGTCCTGTGCACAGATGCTGGCCTTTTAAACCCTGAATCTGCACATGCAGGTGTCCCAGAACTCTGCACAAAGAGCCATGGGTGCCACCCACACACAAAGGATCAAATGTCAACAAGATCAAGGTCTTGTAATCTAATCCAAGAGACAGGACAACAGGGCAACTGATGCTATCAGCCAAGCAAGTGCTATGGATCCTTCCTAGCTTATCACTAACTGGTTTGTTTCTACTCTTTCCTGTTACCCTGCATGAAAGGTACCTCCTCCCTGTCAAACATGGTCCCATCCTGACAATTAAACCATGCTGGCACAGCCTGCTCTATTTAATCTTGATGACATTCTAATTAGCCTTGCAGAACCTAGCACTGTTCTCCTGAGAGCTAGCTCCCCAGTGATGCCCCTGCCAAAACAATACCCATGGCACCCTGGATTTCTCTGCACAAGGACAGCCAGTGCCTTCTGGTGTCAGCCCAAGTCAGCAGTTGTTTGCTGCAACAGACACACTTGTATCCATCTGTTGTCCCTACAGACCACAGCACTGCTCTGCTGGAAAGAAAGTGATGCCTTGAGGAGGGGCTGAGTCAGGAAGCAGGGGGTAAAAAACAAAACAAAACCCACAAAGTGTTTTGAGAGTGTCAGCCCACTCCCTCCTGTCCTCAATGTGCCATCAGGTCTCATAGTAGGACACTTCACTGGTCATAGTGAGTTCACTTGGCCATCTGCCTTCTTGGCCAGCAAGTGAGAAACTGAAGTGGGGGACACCACAAGCAAAGGCAAAACTTGCAATGGCTAGCATTAAAAAGAGATTCCTGCTGTTACCTGTATCAGGGCTTACAGCGTCTCTCCGACAGACAAGCTATGAAAGGACTCCCAGGTTTCTCCAGGCAGTGCAGCCACATCTCAGGGCTGCCAGTGCAGCCTATGACCACCTACCCATGCATTCCACATAAGGAAGAGATCTTCCACAGCAGGAGAAAAAGAAGCAGAAAAGGTGGGATGGGATTAACTGAGAAAGCCAAGATGACGTAACCAAAGTAGTTTATTGCAGAAACCCTTGGAGCACATTCTGGCCCCAGCTGGGGTAGGGAATTTTGGACCAGTGAGCCATTGTGATGTGCAGTTTGAGTTTACAGAGTCCAAACAACTTTTGAACCCAAGTATGGCAATATTGTACACAGCAGCCTCGGCAGAACAAGTGCTTGGACAGCAATCCTGTTCTTCGAGACCCTCCCATGACCTCCAGGGCAGTAACACCACATCCAGAGCATTGCTCAAGTGGGCATATTGAGACTGGTCAGCCCAGAGGCACTCACAGGTGGAGCATCAGGAAACCTTCCGGACATGCTGACTGCCTGGCACATCAGGCTGAGGTCAGTGGCTCTAACCACTGCTCCCAGTGTCTTTCTTCACTCATGGAACAGCCTCAACTGAATCTTCATAGACAGTCTTTGCCATGGCATGTGCCACTTTTACCACCTTCTTCTCCTTGGCATCTGGGCCCATGTTGCTGCGGGCCAGTTTAATCCAGTACTGCTCTGTCCTGGAGAGGTAGTCTGCGTGTTTCTCACCAGGCTGAACAGATGGGTGCTGCTCCTCTCCTGGTACACAAAGAGAGGGAGACAGAAAGAAGGGTCACCAACAGCTAATGAAGGCAACCTGCTCCTCCATGTGTCAACCCAGGCAAGACTGCTCTTCAGCTTATGTCTTTAAATGTAAGAGGCTAAGAACCTCTCAGCAACCAAGGAAATGTCTCTTCTAGCCTGAGAGCAGCACTTTGCTTCTCCTGGAAAGCTCAACTGGAAGCCAGTGAGGCCTTCTGGGCTGGCAGTGGAACCAGCCTGTACTAAAACCCACTTGATGTTAGTATGAAAGCAACAATCATCTTAACTGGTACCTTCCTCATCTTCACTCTCCTCTTCAGAGCTCTCCTCTTCTTCTTCCCCTCCTTCTGCACCTTCCATATCATCATCCTCTTCATCCGACTCAGACTCTTCCAGCCATTCCTGTGCTTCTTTGATGGGAAAGGGAAGAGAAGTAGTAAGTGACAAGCTTATTCCCACTCCTGCACCCAGAACTGACATGGAGGACACCAGGGCAAGGTCAGACAGATGTGCTCCTTAAGAGCCCTGCTGTATTCCACCCACTGTACATGGCCTGGCTCTGATGGGGGACAGTGGGAAGAGAGGAAATAGAGTCAGGAGAAACTGAACAGCACAGAAGAGCTGTGGAGAAGCTGATTTGTGCTGATGCTCAACTCTCCTTCCTGTCACTTCACAGTTCCATGATCAGGAGCTCCAGGGCAGGGACACCCTGTTTTAATGTCTCTCTACAATGCCTAAGACATGACCTAGGCACCACCATAAGAGATACAGTGCTCACCACCACCCCTTGAGGAAGCTCCACAGTTGATTGTCTTTTTATCCCCTAGGGTAGTGTTACAACACTAAAGGCAAGAAAGCGAGATCTCACTGTCAAAACTTACTTGGATCCATCTCCACTAGCACCTTCCATTCTTCCATCTTGTGCAGGTCAATACTGTAGAGGTCACTGAGGGTGAACTGGCGATCACCCACCTCAAACATCCCCCCATAGACATAGAGAACCCCGTGCTTCACTGCCAGCATGGCGTTCGACCGCGGGCATGGCTCCACTGGCTGCCCCAAGGCTCCAGCTTCCTCCTCCTCCTCCGATTCAGACCTCTCCTTCTCATCTGCAGGTCCAGAGATCACCTGCTTGATTGTCATGACAGTCCCATCTTCTGCCACCACCTCTTTGACTATCTCCACCGGGCCTTGAGGAGGTTGCTTCTCCATCTCCTCATCTCCACCATCCTCTGCCTCAGTTTGTCTGCCACGTCTTCGCTTCTTCTTCTCTGATTTTGGTCCCTGTTGGCAGGAACAAGGAGCAGGACACTGTGTGAATTGTGTGCACCTAGTAGCAGGTACAGCAGTTAATACAAACACTCTGGATTCTGCTGGGAGGGAAGGGGGAGAATTCAGTTATTTTTCACTGCAATTGTAAGCCTCAAGTGACAGGTGCCACCTCCCACTCAGCAGGAACTTCCACCAGCCAAAAAACCAAGGAGCAATGAAACTACTGGAGAACCCACAGTGTGGAGTTGTTTCCTCTATTAACAGCAGCATGTGCTGAAGAGACAGAAAACAGCTTTTTGGCTCTCCACCTTGCAGGTGCACACAAACACACACAGAGCCCACCACTCTGTGACAAGAGCAAGAGAAAATAACCCACCATTTTGTGGAAACAAACCAGTTGCTGGGTGCTAAATTACAGTGCATTATCAAGAAGCACTCCAGGTCTTCCAGGTACTCTAGGAAAGGGCTGGAAAACAGTCAGCTAGGAAGGCAGAAGCAAGCATCTGATTGCATGTTTGCCTGTTATTTGCTGATTGACTTCCTTTGAAAGCAAAGCCAGAAACAGTTGGGGTGGAAAGAAGGAAGCTCAGCCAGGTCAATTGTACCTCACTTGCCCCTTGAGAGTGGTTCAAACAAAATCAAAGATCTGAGCTGAAAGCCACATTTATGAGGTTCTTACAAGCCAAGGTTAGTATTTCACCTCTTCCAGTAGCTCATCAACACAGGTGAAAATAGGGAGGTTTATTGATCCCAGCACAACACAAAAGCTCTTCAGCTTTTACTGAACTATCTCATGTGAGACTCACACATCTGACCTGAAAGTGGCCTCCAGTAAAACACCATCAGGCTGCTTTGCTTCCTTTTGCATTACACAGCAATGGGGCACATGCAGCCTGGCTCTTGGAAGAGGAAGATTGCCTCCTGAACCACTCTCACTTTGTGCCCAACCATCAGGGCTCTCAGGCTTCTTCTCTACCCCAGAAAGGTGACAAATCTGCACCACACTGGAAGCAGGGTGTAGAGAGCACAAGGAGCCATCTGGCAGGGAAGGAGAGAGGCAGCATGAAGTTAGAGAATGCAGTTGGTTTGAGAGCAAAACCTGCTGGATTGCACACACCCGGCTTCAGCTCTACAGCCTCTCCACAGTCAGTGGGTAACAAATCAAAGCAGCAGCCACATGTGGTGGCTCAGCCTTTGGAATAGCCTGGGGTTTGAGAAATTAGCCTGCTGCACGCTGCAGGAAAGCTGCATGAGGCTAAAAAAAAGGTCCAAAGGACAGGTGTCAAATGATCAAGGAGAGTGAACTGAAAAGATCTGTGCTGTTTTTCAAATGGGACCTTCAGCTGCCCAGGAAACCAGCGGTTCTTCCCCATGTCATAGAAATACATGTCGTTGAAGAAGTCTCCCTCGATGCTCTCCTCTTCCTCCTCGTCATGCACACCTCCAAACAGCAGGGAGCGGTTGTTGGGACCAACTGCCACTGAGAAGCCAGACCTGGGCGTGGGCTTCACTCCGGAGGGGTTGAGCCGACTCCATGCCCACTTGTCTGGTAACAGAGAAAAGCAAACATGAGCAGCAGCGAAGGAGAATGCTGATCCTTTTCCTATCTCCCAAGGCTCCTCACTACTCCAGCAGGTAACTCAAGGACCCATTTTAGACATTCTCAGAACTGCACAGTGTCCTCAACGACAGCATGAAGCAGAACCACTTGACAGAAGGGCAGAGTCCAAGGCCATGAGATTTATCACATCTAACTGCCGGGTTCTACACATTGGCCACAACAACCCCGTGCAGTGCTACAGGCTGGGGTCAGAGTGGCTGGAGAGCGGCCAGGCAGAAAGGGACCTGGGGGTACTGGTTGATAGTAGGCTGAACATGAACCAGCAGTTTGTCCAGGTGGCCAAGAAGGCCAACAGCATCCTGGCCTGTATCAGGAACAGTGTGGCCAGCAGGAGCAGGGAAGTCATTCTGCCCTGTACTCAGCACTGGTTAGGCCACACCTTGAGTCTTGTGTCTAGTTCTGGGCCCCTCAGTTTAGGAAAGATGTTGACTTGCTGGAACATGTCCAGAGAAGGGCAACAAAGCTGGGGAGGGGTCTGGAGCACAAGCCCTATGAGGAGAGACTGAGGGAGCTGGGGTTGCTTAGCCTGATGAAGAGGAGGCTCAGGGGAGACCTTCTTGCTGTCTACAACTACCTGAAGGGAGGTTGTAGCCAGGTGGGGGTTGGTCTCTTCTCCCAGGCAACCAGCACCAGAACAAGAGGACACAGTCTCAAGCTGCGCCAGGGGAAGTTTAGGCTGCATGTTAGGAAGTTCTTCACAGAGAGATTGGTTATTGGAATGTGCTGCCCAGGGAGGTGGTGGAGTCACCATCACTGGAGGTGTTTAGGAAGAGACTGGATGGGGTGCTTGGTGCCGTGGTTTAGTTGATTAGATGGTGTTGGATGGTAGGTTGGACTCGATCTCAAAGGTCTTTTCCAACCTGGTTAATTCTATTTTCCACATTTCCATCCCTTCTGCCCTCAGAAAGCTGCTGTGTCTTCAGCAAAAGCAAAGGTGGATCTTCACATAAGACAAAAGTCTTATGAAGAGCACCTGAGGGAACTGGGATTGTTTAGTTCACCTTACCACCCTTTACAACTACCTGAAAATTCAATACAGAGGTAGGTGGTGTCTTCTCACAGGTAATTAGGAAAATTAGGAAACAGTTTCTCACTGAAAGAGTGGTCAAGCATTGCACAGACTGCCCAGGGAGGTGGTTGAGTCACCATCCCTGAAGGTGTGTAAAGGTCTTTCAGATGTAGCACTAAGTGATAAGGTTTAGTGGTGAACTTGGTAGAGTAGGGTTAATGGCTGGATCTGATGACATCAAGAGTCTTTTCCAACCTGAATGGTTCTATGAGTCTATGATTCAGGGTGTGCTTTCTGGGGCAAGGAGCTTCTTGAAAGATGTGTATACCTTTACAGGAGGATGGACTTCAAACAAGGCCTGACTTCCCTTGAGTACCAAGAAGATGCACCTCAAGTATTCCATGGAGCCCATCCTACATCATTTCTCTCCAGAGGACCTTATCTGCTAACTTGCACCACTGCCTTAACCCCAAGAGTAAGAAGAGTTCAGTGTATGGAGACCCAACCACACTTTAAGCAGCTGCAGAAGGCTTGTGCTCTAAATCTTCCAATCCTTTCTACCCTGGATTTAGAGCAAATCCCTACAGTGCAGGCTGGGAGAAGCCTGTGCACTGGGCTAGGCACTGGAGGAACCACGATTTCACCAAGATGAACTATAAATAACACATAATGCAAGCAGGGTCTGGCAGCCAGACAGTATGTGACCAACCCTCCTTCCCAGATCCCACTTTAAGAGGGTCAGGTTTCAGGAAATCAATCACAATTTTAACACTGGGGAAATTCAGCTCAAAAGAAGATTGTCCCTTGCCATGAGTCAAGGACAAAATACACTTCAGAAAGTGATGGAATTCCTATTTCTGGGGACATTGAGAGGTAAAACAACCAACCAACACCCACTCTGGAGAATATCCCTGCAGTAGGTAATCTCATGAGATCACCCCCCAATCTTCTCTCTTAAGACTCTCTGAGACACCAGTTCAAAGAGAGTTTGTCAAAACGGGAAGAATTCTGAAATCCCAACAACTTTCTGTTGTAAACCAGAAGAGCAGTGACCAAAATGTCCCAGAGAAGAAAGAGGAATTGCAAAACGTTGTTTTCATTCCCTCCCACATACAAACCAAAAGAAAAAACAACCCCTAAAACATCTTTTCCAGTAATTCTTCTAGAAGCTGCCTGTGCAGGCCAGAGCTTCTCACAGTTATGCAAAGAGCCTGGAGTCCATCTCAGACTACAAAAATATAGAGGACATAATTCCTCCAATATCCCCCCACCCTGTCTCCTTCACCTAGCCCCTTTCTTCTTCAGCTACTCACACAAATGCACTTAAACTACCCCTGGGAAGTTTGTATCAACTCATCTGCTGTGTTTAGCCCCAAAGCAAACACTGGGGCTTAGCACTTGTCATTAAGAGAGAAATTTTGTTCTAAGCTTGGGGGTTTTGGGTCTGTTAATCAAAGGAAGAGAGAGGATTTGCATGCAGAGGCCTGCAGCATCACTTCCAGCACAACCCTCTGAGCTGCAGCAGTAGCTTACCTTCCTCCTTGCCCACACCTTCAGTCTTCAGCAGGAACATATCTGTGTGCAGGGTGCCTTTGTCAACATCCTTCTTCACTCTCTGCAGAGGAAGGAAAGAGGGGGATGCTCAGTGAAACAGTTTCAATGCCCCAAAACACAAGGGGGGCAACTTCTCAGGGCCTAGAAACATAGGTATGTGCCATTCTGAACTCACCACCCCACAGGCAGGCCTGACCACAGCCTGAATCTGTACATGAGAAGATAAACACCATGACAGGGCAAGGAGAAGCCACACAAGTGGTCACACTGTGCCTCTGGGGCATAAGGCAGCTTACAACCACAGTGTTCAAACCAGGGCTGCTTCCTGGGATGAGCCACAACCAACTTCTGCCCCGACAACGAGGCAGAGCTCTGAAGGCTGCAAGGCAAGAGATTAAAACTGATTGTTTTGGGGAGGGAAAGCCAAGGGAAGGAAGGAAGACCAAGGGAAGGAGGGAGGGAAGTGAGGAAAACCAAGGATAGGAAGGAGAGGGGGAAAACCAAGGGAAGGAAGGAGGGAGTGAGGGGAAAAACCAAGGGAAGGAAGGAGGGAGTGAGGGGAAAAACCAAGGGAAGGAAGGAGGGAGTGAGGGGAAAAACCAAGGGAAGGAAGGAGGGAGTGAGGGGAAAAACCAAGGGAAGGAAGGAGGGAGTGAGGGGAAAAACCAAGGGAAGGAAGGAGGGAGTGAGGGGAAAAACCAAGGGAAGGAAGGAGGGAGTGAGGGGAAAAACCAAGGGAAGGAAGGAGGGAGTGAGGGGAAAAACCAAGGGAAGGAAGGAGGGAGTGAGGGGAAAAACCAAGGGAAGGAAGGAGGGAGTGAGGGGAAAAACCAAGCGGGGGAAGGAGGGAGTGAAAGAGCAGCACCAAGGAAAGAGGAGACCCACAGCCCTGCCTTTTACTCTGCCACAGTATCAGGTGCTCCTGAGGGACTCAATTCCCATCCATGCCCCTGCTTCTCCAGCTGTAAAGGAGAGCAGATACCTGCTCCACCAAAGTGCCACACAACAACTTTGCATAGCAAGACCCTCTGGGATTCTGCCCTTGAGCGCTGAGTAGCTCAAGAGTGTCTGTGCTGCATCATTTGCAAGATCCAAGTATAAATACAGACCTGTGACTAGCAAGAACTCGAAGTCTGTCTGTCCCACTGCAAGAGCAGCAGAGGTGACAGTTCTCTCTCTGCATCACAGCCCAACTCCAGTTGTCATTTTTAGTACTCAGGGCCCCACAGAGCCTTGGGCAATAGTTTGTTGGTTTTTTTTTCTCCTAAACAGAAATAGAACAGCAAGGCAACAGCAAGAGCAAGATCAAGCCTCAGTTGAGGCCATCATATGTAATGCTGTTTTCCCTTGCTCCTGTAAGCCCCTGTGCTCCAGAGCTCACAGCAACATGCAGCATTTGAAAGCAGCACTGTGCAACACCACTGGAGTAGGTCTTTTATTAATGTCATTATCCACCCATCCTTCATGCAGAGCTCCTACATCCTCATATTTCCCTTCCTCCTGGGAGTGATGGCATAGCTAGGGAACTGCTTCCAGCAGAAGCTGGGAGGGTTGGGTCCAATCCTCAGTAAGAGGAGCAGGGCTTGGGCACATCTGAGAGGACAACAGCACAGTGCTGTCCTGCTCTTGCTGCACATCTCCAACCTTGTGCCTTGCACTTGACAGGTTTTGTTACTGCAGGGTGTGTTGTGTTATTACTGCATGGCAGTAACCAGTTTGAAGGACCAATATTCCACTCTCAGAGAGGTAGAAGAAAGGGTGCTTGAGGCACTGGACAACACCACTGTAACTTGGACAATGCTGAGAAGCCCCAGTGAAGGCTGATGATAAAGTGCTAGAGGAAACAGAAGTCTGCTCACAGTGTAGCAGAAAGGCAGCTTCAGTTAATACAAAGATCAAGGTCTATCTGTAGGGCTGTCTTGGAAAATCTGTTCATTTGGGGATGTGGCTCAGGTGTTTTCTTGTTCTCCACATGCACCTAAGCTTGTCCATTAGCCAAATGAAAGGCACACACTCTTCCAGACAGTGTATCTACACTGAGGAGAACCAGTTCTGGGCAGCCACTTCAGAGAAGTCAACAACTGCACTATTCCACCTGCTGTCCTCAAGCAACAGAACATGAAGCACACAAGGGATAGGAAGCCTGTAGGAACAAGGATCAGTGACAGCCCTGTTTTCTCAAGAAGAGGTTTTACAGCAAGGACTCCTTCAGCCCCTGCCAGTTCTCCAGCAAGTGGAAAACAAGTTTTTGTATTGATGAGTGGTTATGAGGCATAGCTAGAGGAGATGTGGTGCTGGAGATGCGGTTGGAGGGGCTGGCAGCAGGCAGCACTTTCAACAGACCCTTGAGAGAGAGCTGTCAGGGCAGGAAGGGAAAGAAATGCCTTCTAGGAAAGGTGCTGTTAAGTATGGAGCACACCAATTCGTAGCCTGGTGGTGCCTTTATTGTGGCATCTACAGCAGCAGCTCTCAAGTTCAAAGAGCTGTGAGTCACTGTGCCAGGGCAAGTGCCATCCTCTGGCAACGTCACATGCTGCTGTCACACCAGTCCAGAGCAGCAGAAGTCACCAACGAGTTGCAGGCTGTGGGCAGCTGAGATATAACAACCACTTTTGGTCTATCACCTTAACACTGCATGCTTCTAAGCCTCACCTGAGCAAAGAGCTGTCATGGATGGGCAGAGGGAAGTGAGGGAAGGGAAGAGAAAGGGGGAGGAGGAAGAGAGGGAACGGAAAAGGAAGAGAGGGGAGGGAAAGGAAAGGAAAAGAAAAAGAAAAAAAAAAAGAGGGGAGGGAGGAGAGGGAAAGGAAAGGAAAAGAAGAAAGACAAGAGGGAGAAAAAGGAAAAAGAGAGGGAGTGGAGGGAATGGAGCCTTCACACCTTACAGCACTGAAGTGCACCCCAGTGCCTGCCAAATGCCTGTGTGCTGACAGGAATTGTGGTTATTTCCTTCTCAGTCTCAGGCAGGCTGCACGTTGTCCTTAAATGCTAGCCAGAGCACACATCCACGCGTGTGGGGGACACACAGGCTGAAGAAGGAACACGGTGAGATGTGCACTCTCTGCATGCAAGGGCGGTGGGAAACAGCAGACACTGGAAGAGCAGCTGCTTTGCCACCGCCCAAGCTGAGTACAGTAAGTGCATTATTTGTCTCCTAAAGCCACACGGCTCCCTGTAGTAAACACTCTGCGTATGCACCGTGACAAATCTTCTCGGGCTGAGAAAACCCCAATGAGGCAGAGTGGGAGTTAGTTATTTGTTGTCAAAGAGATGCCTGTTTTCCCCAACTCACACTGGCTTAAAAGCAGGCAGCAGTACACTGCCACTGGAGAGATCAACCCCCTCACACTCAGAGCACCGGCTGGCCCTGAGCAAATCACTCTGTCCATCATAAAGAGGCTCCTGTTGCCCTCCACTGTCCTTCTTCCCTTGAAGTTCCAGGTGTTTGCTTTCAAGCCCAACATTGACTTGGAAATCCACAGCCTATTGTTTGCACATGCAGGTAAACCACAAAGTTGCAAGAGCTTTACAGACATTAGCTAAGAAAACAAACACCCCAGCTCCACTGAGAGAGAGCAAGGTGCCTGTTTATCTCCCTTCAAAAGGAAACTGAGGCACGGAGAGCTGCTCTTGAGAAGGGAAATCAGGATTCCCCATCTCTAATGTGCTAAACATAGAATCATAGAAGGTTGGAGGGGACTGACAGTGGCAAAATATACCACATCAGCAGAAGGCCTTAGCTACAGAGGGAACCAGTCCCAGCAGACCTTGCAATTCAAGAAAACGCTTCAGCCCTCCCACAAGCAACTTCCCAGCAGAATCCAATTCGGCCTTGTAAAGCTTTTCCCTGAAAAAAAAAACAAACCATACCACCCCACAAGCCAAAAGAGCACCACATGCCAGTCTTCTTTGGCATTCAATAGCCCTGCACATGTGTAAGGCCAGCTCTCCCATGGCTTGTAGGCTGCTTGCACCTGCAAGGTAGAGCAGCCTTAGCCTCCAACACCTCCCAGCTTCACTTCAGAGCTAGTCAGGCACAGAGCACTCAGGTTGCCTAGCAATAGAGAGGTCTCCTTGCTTTGCACAGCCCAAAAATGCAGCCTGATGCAGTGAGACCCACCCTCAGCATGAGAAACAGGTGAGGACATCTTTAAGATCAGCAGGAGAGCAAGTCTGAGCTCCTTGAGGGATTGTGAGGTACATTTTAGGCAAAGCTGACAACATCCCCTTCTGCAAGGGACTGGAGAAGTTGCCTTCATCATTCTGAAGCTGAGAATGAGAGAGACGAATACAGGGGCACCACTGTGCCAAGAATTGTGCATTTTGGAATATCAGACACACTCTTTATCAGTTTGTACACTGACATCTCAAGTTAGTTGCACTGAAGGTTGTAAAGCTCCTTTCTCACCATCTGCATCCTGGTTGTTCACCACTCAGCCAGCAAAATCTAGTGGCTGGCACAGGCAAAGGCTTGTCTGGGTAGCAAGGATCTCATCCTGGCTCTGTATGCAAGTACTGGAGTGCCTCAGACAAGATTTTCTGCCTCTGTTTCCCCAGCCATGAACAAGGTTTTCCCATTCAGGTCATGGGAAGGTAACTGAACAACACAGCCTGGAAAGATGTGACTGAAAAGTGACCCTCCAGGCTCAGCTCTGCATCCAAGTCCAGGAAATCAAAGCAGGGACAAGTCTCTGCTTCTGCCTTCCCAGCTCACAACATCTGCTGACCAGACTGAGGACAGGCAGATTGATCACTCCATCAGGGCAACAGCCCCAGCTGCAAGCTGAGAGTGTTGCTCAGGCTTTATAGAGCCCCAGGAACCAACTGGGTACAAAAGATGTCTACAGTTCCACCCATAACCATGAACCCCCGGGGCTTACATCTCTTTTTGCCCTAGGCAACGTGCATTATACCAGACCACAGAGCTGTTTTGGTACAGTACTTCAAAGCAGATCTACAAGGGCTCAGGGGACCACAGGATAGAATGCATCCAACTGCCCGTCGCAGGAAAGCAGCCCTGCCACTTCACAGCTCTCCTCCGGCAGTGTGACAGCCATATCGTGCTGATGCTGAAACAGAGCAGCTACTTCCATTTCCATCCCTCTTCCCTCCAAACCAATTCACAACATCTACATGCTTGGAGGCAGCTCTGGCCTTAGGAGGCCTCCACACAAATCTACCCTTTATTTTTTTACAGCACACATACGACTTACTCCTGTCTTTTATTGAAAGAGAAGTCTCTGTGACTTGGTGAATGACTGGACACTTGTCATGTGTAAAAATGTCTTCATACAGCCAAAAATGTCTTCAGATCACTCCTAAGTATAGCACCTGCCTCTCTAATTGGAGACAAGGAACAGGTCTTCTTCTGTGCCTGCCCAGCACCAATTGTTTCCTCCTCCATCTACCTCTCAAGAGTACCTCAGCCAATGGCTTTGGGGGAGTACACAAGCCAAACACTCTTCACTTCCAAGTAAACCCAGAGAGACTCACAATCAGCTATAAGCAATGATATGAAGAGAATTAAATGGCTACACATTAATGAAGTTGTGTTTCTCCTAGAGGGGTTAAACCTTGCTGAACTACAGTTTCAGAAGTGTGCTACATGTTTGTTGCTTTGCATCTCAAGAAAGCTGCAGAGAAAATTCTGTTCAGTGCTCTGGTCCTGTCTGAAAGTTCACTTGTGTGTTCTGTAGCACAAGTGAAGTCTCTGCTAGGAATGGCAGATCAGAGAGAGACAGACTTAGCTTTCTGTATTATAAACAAAGTGGTTGTTCTAATCTAAAAACCATTCTCCAAACTGAAGAGGAACTGGACCCAGCTCTTACCCTTGCTTGGTGCCCTGCATAAAGGCTGAGGGCAGCTTGGCATTCTACTGGATTAGCTCAAAACACAGAGCAGTGTGACAGAGCCCACCCTTGTAAAGCGGAATGGAATAGAACCAACTGCAAACATGCATCAACTTTTGCATTTCTGTGGGGCTCAGTGTGCTCTTGGAACACAGCTGCTTTCAGTAGAGACCAGAGATCCACACGAAGCATAGCATGTAGGCTCACGCTTCCTTCCCACCCTCAAGAGTGAGGAAACAGGATAGGGAAAGAAAAGAGGACAAAGCCCTTTTGGGTAGAAAATGCCTCTGTATTGTGACTGCTATTTAATCAAATGCACATCTGATGAGCTAGAGCCCTGAGCGCAGGCCGTGAGGAGGCACAAATGCTTCTAAATATATATCTGGACTATCTTCCCTCTCCTTTCCCTGCTTTTCTTCTTTGTTCATTTATTCACATCAGAAGAACAACGTGTCCTCCTCCCCCAGCGACGCGCTGCTGGAAGCGATGCCGCTCCACTGAGACAGCAGCAGCAGGATCCAGCTCTTCTCTCTGCATTCACAACATTAAAAGCTTTTGCAGGAGCCTTTTGCTCAATGAAATATTTACTTCCTCCTGCCCAGCACGGAGACATGGATACTTGGTCAGTCAGGACACATGGTCTAAAGGGCTACCCAGTATAAATTACCATGATTAACAGAGCCAGGAGCAGAGCAGAGGAAGCCTGGTGCTCATCAAAACTCTTCTTGGGCTTATTGAGTTTGCTAAGTAGTGCTGCTCCCTTAACCCTTTCGCTGACGCAAGGAAACACAAGTCTCCTGGCAGCTGCTGCTATTAACCTGCAAGTACTGGAACACAGATGAGCACTACCTGGCAGTAACCACCACTACTGCTAAAAAAGGTCATTTCTCCCAGCTGCTTATCCCTACCTCCGTGACATCATCTCCTTATACTGGGTTAGATTAGCAAGGAAAACACAAAACTCCTTTTAAGCAAGAGAAGGTCCTCAATCGGCACACAATCACATGAAGAAAGCCACAATGAGAAGACCAGATGGCTCCTGGTCCACAGCAGCCTGAACCACCCCATGTCTGAACAACCCAAGGGCACAAGTGCACCTTCACTCCGAGCTGGCATAAGCACAGGCAAAAATACACCTTGGCTACCAGTGGTTTTGGACATCTGGCAGCTGCCTGACATGTGGAAACATCATCAGCAGAGCAGCAGGCAGTTAAGTGATGAGATCACCACATCTTGCACTGGGGACAAGGCTTGTGAAACTCAGCAGTGGAAGCTCTCCCAAGCTCTAAAACCTACTGGTCTCTCCAAGCAGTAAAAATACAGGCCAAAAACCACAGCCAACACTGGCCACAACAATTGCATTGGCCCCAGTTAGGCAACCCGACTTTGCCAGGTTTAGTTTCCACTTTACCTCCCTAGCTTTTCCATCAACTATTCAGTTTAGATGCAGGAAACAGAGCACTGGCTTACCACAAAGTCCCTCCTACCTGTTTGGAGTAGCCTCCATAGATGATTATGCTGCCCTCAGGAGTGGTAGCCATTTGACACCCAGATCTTGGAGCAGGCCCAATCCCCGAAGGAGCCAGCTTGCTCCAGGTGAAGGAGTCCAGGTTGAAGGCATAGACATCATTGTAATAGATGTAATCTCTAGGGGGAGGAAATTGGCACATCACAGATTTTTGTGACAGTCATCATTTAGGACAGGATGAACTACCACCAGGAACCTCTGAGGAGGTGCAATACCCTATTCAACTCCTTACATTTATGGCTTTTCTTCTTCCATAGCAACACAGAGATTTGTTTGGGTGAAGATTACTGTAACAATTTGCACTTGACAAAGTTCCTTTAAGCAAGACCTCCCTGGGTTCTTTTTCACCCCTGTCATTCCTTACTACAGCTGAGGTTTCAACGCTTTTCAGTTAACATGGTCCAAGGTAACTTCAACCAGAACATGAAAGATCAAAACAGATTCAATTTATGTCTGTCTAGGAGGGTGGGAAAAATATCCCTACGTCCTGCTCTCCTTCTGCTAGCCAGCTCACACGCTGCTAGAGGAAAATGCTCTGCAGAAGGTAAACTCCCAAGGTCACAGCCAAGTCTGGGGCAGGCTCTGCAATGAGCACTGCACTCCCAGGGACTCCAGTGATGCTGAGCCTTGTCTGAGACCATCCACAGCTCAGCTCTCTTCACAGTCCCCATGACAGTGTAGCTGTGATCTCATGTAGGTTCTTAAAAGTCTACTGGAGAAAATGTTTCTAGAAAGACCAGGCTCTTTGACAACATTCAGAAGCCAAAGATGATGCGCTGAGCTTGAGCTACAAGGGTAAGTAACTACTTCAGTGATAAGCTAAGCGGTACAATAGTTTCTCAAACATCTGAAGACTAACTCAAGATCACTTGTCTAACATAAAACTAGTTCAGCAACAGTACTGTTGAGGATAATCCTTCCAGTAAAGCACAGCTTTCTGTGACTGGTGAAATTCTGCTGTCCTTTTTACAGAGGACTCAATACCATCCTGCAGTAACCCACCTTGCACTCTCATGGAAACCACCAAAGACTATCAGCTGTCTTTTGCAAGCGACCATTCGATGTCCACTTCGTCCAGAGGGACCTCCTGACGCCCTGAAATGCAAACAAATTCCACTTGTCAGCAAAATTCCCTTTCCCATTTGCATGTCAGTCCATGTTTGTTGAAGTCATTGGCAGCTGGGCTGGTTGAGTTCAGCTTCTGTTCTCCTGGAACTGGAACCACAGGGAACTTTGTTGCCTTAATACACCTGTATGCTTTCCTTCTCTAACTCTTGGTATTTGCAACACAAGCATTGTGCATGAACAGTTTCATTCCTAGTGATAAGGGTCTAGTATCTAACAGCTCCCAAAGCCTTCAAGTCTCTTCTGCTATGAGTCAAGAGGTAATTTTTCAGGGTAGTTTAATGAATAGCAGTTAACACAAAAGGCACTTCAGACAGAGATGTTTTCTCCTAGTACCAGGAGGCAGAGCCTGCCTCTGACGTCCCCTCTCCTTTAGTGCCTTAGGAAATCATGTACCCATGCTGTCTTCACTCATCCACCTGCAGATAGGATACAACATCAAACCACTGAGAAGACTTTGCAAATTACATTTCCCCCAGCACAGAGGCACTGCAGCAAAACAAATCCTCGTTATTATCTTGCACATTCAAAAGCAGCTACACATCTCTCTTCTGCTCTTTCAAGCCTCCCTGACCTTTCAGTTAAATGTGCCACTTCCATCTCCAGGAACAATCAACAGCACCCCATCTGTCACATCCAAAAGCTTCATGCAAAGCCAAACAGCTGGCAATCAAATTCCTGAGAGGGAATGAAGGCACACCTTCCTTCATGTTCACCCACAGACTGAGCATCAGATCGGAGAGAACAAAAACAACTTCAAGAACTCTCAAAACAAAGGCAACTTCAGGCCAAAATGCTGAGAAGACAGGGTTTGCTTTGTGTGCTCTCTGTAACCTATGGATTGATCTATCAGGTTTTCACTCTCACTGAGGAGCCTCCCAAAGCACACATGGTTGGCAGTACCGAACTCAGCAGCAAGCTTTCTCAAATAGACAACGTTCACATCTGTGAAGTGGTTGCAAAATCAGCCTAAAGAAAGAGAAAGCTGCTCACCTTTGAAAACAACAGCAAAACCTAAACCCACAGCCCTGCTGCCACACTTGAACTGGCAGCAGGTAGCTGTGAAGTGTGATAATAGATTTCTGCGGAAAGAGAAAATGAGGGAGGGTCCTTGTTCCCCATCAAAAATGACAATCTTGCACCAGTCATCATGAGAAACTCCAAGCAGAACAGCAGTATTTGGGGAAGACTGAATTAATATTGATTGCCTGGACTTTTTATTCTGAGAGAGTTGGGTTTTCTAAGCATTTACTGGATTTTTAAGTGTCACCCTGCAGAACAGCATCCCTGGTATTAATTTCATCAAGATCTGAAATCACTATTTTCTCTTCTCTAACCCAGCTCCCATGTTGTTATTCCACAGGAAGTAATTTCTTTTCTTAAAGGAAAGAAGGAATTAAAAATCAAAGCTAACAACAGAATCCTGTCCTCAGAGAGTATCTTCTGCCTTCCTTCTCAGACAGGTTGCCTCCAAGTCAGGAATCAATTCTGAACAATAAAAGTGTAGTCATTGATGTGTGTTTTAGTAAACAAGTTCCACATGTGTACAATTAACTCAAAGTCACACACAGAGAACATCCAGTCTGGGGCTTGATCTGAATTCAGAGAAGTCTCACTGGCACCAGCAGCATTTGCTTTCAGTCATAAAGCTGTTTCCTCCTTTCTTTAGCTTAGCAACACAACATGCTGAAACATGGTTCCAGAAGGTCTGCACAGCATTGCATCATCTCAACTTCTTTGGCCTTGCTAATCACAGTATCACCAAGGTTGGAAGAGACCTTAAAGATCATCGAGTCCAACCTGTCACCACAGACCTCATGACTAAACCATGGCACCAAGTGCCACGTCCAATCCCCTCTTGAACACCTCCAGGGACGGTGACTCCACCACCTCCCTGGGCTAATGCTACAAATCACAGGAAGCAGATGTAGAAGAAAGTTGACAGCTTTTTATGTAAGGACATACCCTCCTAAACTTGCAGCAACTGCTCTTTAGAAGTATTTTTACATGGAATTATTCAGTCAAGGGCCTTCATCCCCAGTCTCCAAGCATAACACTGGGGAAAACCAAATGGCATGGTCAGGTAGGAATGGCAATACTTATAACCATGGTGTCAGTCCAGAAGGCACCTGCTGCAAGCTCCAAAGCTTGTTTCCCAGATACAGACTGTGCCCTTTTACCTGTGTCATTGCTCTTGGTCCAAAGCAAGCATTTTGGAAATGGTTTCACAGGCTTTATGATTAATACTCCACTTCATGGGGTTGACACCAGGAAGCAGACATGTGGGAGGGAGCTGTAAATTCTCCAGACATTTTTTTTAAAAATAGATTAAAAGATGAGTCTGGGTAAGGACTGGCTCTCCACATGTACAGCATGAGTCTGATCAGAACTGCTCCAGAAGGAATCTGCTTTTGCTTGTGGAGTTACTCTGGGAGTTATAGTAACGTAACAGACCTGAAGTCAGCCCCCAGATTCAAAAGTTAAAGACAGTGGCTGCAGACTGCACAAGTGAGTTACCTTTTCATTCATCCCTTCATTCAGAGCAAGGAATCTGAGGATGAATCTTGGAGCCTTTCCATAACAATAGAAGTGACAGAACATCAGTGTGACATTTCAGGACAAAGCACTTATCCTCCAGCATTCATAGCAGGTGAAGCCCAGATACTTTGCATCCCGTTTTACATCTCAGGCTCAGGAAGGCCAACAAGGGGTCTGGTCAGTGGTGCACACACACAGCTAGTGCACCCATGTGTTTGGATAGTCAGGCAGCACATAAGCAAACACACAACTGTCACAAGGCACAACTCCCCCGAATCCCTTGCAAAGTCCACCAACAGTTGTGCATTTGGACCCTGATCTACCAAAGAATAAGCTCACAAGGGTCACTTCTGGGCTGACAGAGGAAGTCCACTCAGTGGTACACCAAAATACACTCCTTTAAGCACCGGTGCACCTTTCCACCTTGTGCTGCAGGACCTGATGTTTGCAGTGACAGAGAGCACATGAGAGAGCAGAGCTGTCAATTAGAAACAAACCTGTGCTGACAGGCATCCCGCCCGACAGTGACTGCTCCAGTTCTCTCTGTAAACAGCGCTGAACAGATGCTTGTGAAACCTTCCCCTGCAGTATTTATAGCACCACATCTCAGAGCTGCCATGGGAAGGATCATTAACATTCCAGCATTAAAAGGAGCTACACAGGCTCCAAAGCAAGACAAAAAGCTACATGGAGGAGGGATCTGCCACTTCCCAAGCACAGCCCCCAAGCCTGATGCTCCCCTGTCTCTCTTTGAGGAGTGCATTGGGCCAGAGAGCTGAATATAACAATTCCTCTCTAGAAAGGAATGAGGCAATTAGGTTAGAACATGGCTTAGCTCTAAGGTAGAGCAACAACCAGTTCATGCACTGAGAAAACCTTGTGCATCACACACATGACAGGGTGGTTCCAATAAGTCAAAGTCAGTTGCTGGCAAGTCTTCTGACAGGCTGAGATTTGCTGTATTTAGACCATTTTGGTGCATGCAAAATGCAAGTAAACATAGCTAAATATTGCTAAATGTAGCAGGTTTGAACTCTGCCAAGCAGACTGGCACCACTGTGCTCTGTGCTAGGAGATAATGGAGACCCACCTCCCCAGCAGCATTTGCAGACACAGCACAAGGATGTTATTCACAGGGATGAGTTGAATTCAAGGTTTTATTTTCAGAAGTGTTTTATAGTCAAGCCTCTTACTGCACCAAGATGGTCTGGGGCATGAAGTGTGGGCCAGGAAGGACAACACAATGGTCTGAAACCGAAGCTCTGAGGCTGCAATAAATTAAATTTCCTAGAACTCCAAGTTCAGAACACAGCAGGGTCATCTTAGCTATTAAATCCACACAAACTAATACACTCACACTCACCTGAAAAGGGGCACATGGGATTCTTCCCATGTAGAAGAGACAGAAACTTTCTCTCTTTTGGCCAGATTGTTATTCCATTTATGTGCACTAAAATGTCTTCCAAATCCAGCTGAGTTGACTCAGTACCAGTTTGTACCCCAAATGTCTTATCCCCAGGCACTTACCCAGGTAACACTGCTACCAGACTGGACACATGGCATTACTGGTCTGCTGTGTGAAGGCTTCTTGTACCTGGGTTGGTGCCTCACCACGACCCAACAAACCTAAACAATCTGCCCCTTCCATCTAGTCTTCCCAGACATGTTCACTCTCTCAGTAGCCCCGAGCCTAACCCCACTGCCACCAGTCAACCAAGCCACTTAATGACAAACCAAAGTATGATAGGAGCCTGATTTCAGGCAGACATGAGGAACATATGTGGAAAAATGAGAGCAGCAATGGGGTTCAATGTGGGGGAAAGCATAATGCTGAAGGAAGTGAAATGCAGCAAGTGTTATGATCCTAATTTTCCAAGAAGTAGGAAAAGAAGTCCCTCGTGCAACTCAACAATCATCCCTGCCCTTTCCTCTTCCCCTTTCCAGGCAGTCTGTAATCAAGATGCCATATGGAAAAAAGCAGAGAGGCAGCAGAAACTTGATTTTCACACTCAGTCAGGTTAGCATTAAAACAAAGACGTCCCCTCCCAGCCTCCTCCACCAGATGCCTCATTAATGCAGCTCCTGGAGCTCTGCCAAAGGATGAGGAGGAGATGCACTTTGTTTTATTCCAACACTGGGACCAGGGCACAGGCACTTGCAAAATTCCAGCAAGGTTGAAAGACAGACATCCACCCAGACATATCAGGAAGGTCTAAGGGAGTGGGTCTTGCATGGGGCTGAGAGAGAGAAAACATCATCTCAGGGCACTTCCACCCATATAATTCACAACTGTCAGTTAGAAAATGTCTGTCTTGGGATCTGTTAAGAAACCATGAAGCATCAGTGTCTCCAAATGCATTCTCCCACTGTGGCATGGCAACCTAGGTGACATGTGATAACCAGTTCCTAGGGACAGAGAGTAGCTCTGGGTGGTTTGAAAAGTGTGGACCTAGAACTTGCTCCTTAGGTGGGGTGAAGAACTAACCTTAGCAGTCTGGCTCCCTCCTAACTGACTGTAAAAAGCCATCACAACAAAAACTCTTGCCTTGGTTTTAGCTCACTTGGGACCTGGTACTGCTGGGGACATCCTGCAACTCACAGCACACGGAAACTTCATGCTCAGCACCAGAGAACAAAATATAGAATGTTTTGGGTTGGAAAGAATCTTAAAGATCATCTAGTTCCAACCCCTCTGTCATGGGCAGACATGTCTTGCTATAGCAAGCTGCTCAAGGTCCCATCCAACCAGGCTTTGAATGCTTCCAGACCTGGAGCCTCCAGAACTCCTCTGGGTAACCTGTTCCAGTGCCCCATCACCCTCATGGGGAAGAATTTCTTCCTGCTGTCTAATCTAAATACAGCTTCTTCCAGTTTGAAGCCAATCACCCCTCATCCTGTCACTCCAGGCCTTTGTAGAAAGTCTCTTTCCAGCTCTCCTGTAAGCCCCCTTCAAATACTGGAAGGCTGCAATAAGGTCTCCCCAGAGTCTTCTCCAAGCTGAACTCAAACTCTCTCAGCCCTTTGATCATCTTTGTGGCCTCCTCTGGACAGTTGCACATCCTTGTGTTGAGGGATCCAGAGCTGGACACAGTACTCCAGGTGGGATCTCATGAGGGCAGAGGGAGACAATCCACTCCCTCGGCCTGCTGCCCACGCTGCTTCTGATGCAGCCCTAGAGATGTGGGTTTTTTGCAGTGTAGGTTACACTCAGCATCCCCACTGCTGCTGTCCCATGTGAGATAAGATGCAGGATGAGCAGAGCCTCACAACCACGTCATTTCCTCCTCCCAGGCAGGTCAGGTACCACAGCATTTGTTTTGGGAGTGGAAAATCCCAAATCAGCACTACAGCAACACATCTGCAAACCCACGAGAGGACAGTTTGCACCAGCAGTGGTGGAGCCAAGGAAGCTTCCTCTGGATTCTCCAACGGCTCACAAAACCCAGTCTCCCTCCCTCGCCCTCCCTGCAGCTGGGTGTTTACACTGTTTGCTGGTGAGGATTATTTCAACCAGGAGTTTGGTTTAAATGCCAACCCTTTTCCAACTCTGGTGAGCATCTCCACCTCCCCCTCTCTCCTACATGGAAGCCACTGGGATAAGAGACATTTGAGTTCATCCCCTTTATTTGGCTGAGAGTGAGCAAAGGATTCAGAAGTTATTTTGGGGGAGCTGGGAGGGATACAGTCACAGTCATTACATCAGCTTCTGCCTTAACAACAATAGGCAGATCAGCCTGCACACTGACAGGTCTTTTCAATCCTTGCACCTCTTAAAGAGCCCTCCATCATTTTGGAGGGTTTCTCAATGACCAGCAGGACTCACTACGGTAAACGTGGCCTCCTGTAACACAACAGATTACAGCTGTTAGTAAACTAATACTACCAGGTCTGGAGCCAAGAACCACACTGGTGGGCAGGAAACAGTCACTTATGAATCAAACAGTTTTTCCTCAGCCTCCCAGAGCCACTCAAAAGGACAATCCCTGGATTCTCACAGAGCTGCTAGGATCCTATGCTGTAAAGCATCCTCTCAGCCCAGCCAGTTTTGGAATCCTTGGGGGTTTTGAACATTGCCTCCATATTTTCACCTGCACCTTCCATATGAGCAAGTATCCAAAGCTGCTGCTTTCCCCAGTGCCACCTCAATGGCCAGTGGTACTGGAGCTCCAGCCCACCCAAAGATGTGCTCTGTCTAATCCCACAGCCAAGACAATTCCAAAGTCTGAGAGAAAATTTATGTCAAAGCCAGACCCAAAGCCACGCCTCCTGCCTCTCAATCCACGGGATGACTCACCAGACCTTCTTCTCTCATGCAAATACAAACATGAGCAGCAAAAAAACAAGCCAAAGGTTAAGGAAACATTAGGAGAGAAACATTCAGGCCAGATCCACAGAAGGTATTTTGACACCTTAATCCATGTCAAAAACTCCCAGGGCTTTTGGCACTGATTTACTTTGACAGGTCTGAATTATTGGCTTGTTCATCCCAAGGAATCTTGAAGCAGCAGATGCCAATTATCAGGAATGAAGTTGGCTCTGTGGGTAGATACAAGCTGTCTTCTCAAGCAATGGTCAAAATGGGAGATCCTCATACTAGTCTTGCACAACCCAGCCTGGAGGCACCCACCCCTCTATAGTCAGGAGAGAGATGAGCAGATAGCTGGGAAATCACAGCACTATACCAGGAATCAAATTCAGATCATGCTGGCACAGATCCTTGTGAGGTCAACATCACTGACTTCAGAACACATCACCCAGTTACAGAACCCCGGCTCAGTAGGGACCTCAAGGATCATCTAGTGCATTCTTCCTTTGCAAAGGCACAGCCTAGACAAAACGGTCCACCACTTACTTGATCTGCTCCCAGGTCTTGGTAGCCAAATGCAGGACCCAGAGATCCTTGTAGTGATAGAACTGCTCCCCATTGGGAGATGCAAACTCCCCGCCAAACACCCAGAGCTGCCCACCGGCTGTGGGCACCACAGCTGCCTGCCAGAAAAAGAAGGAAGAGCTGGATCAGGTGAGAGTTCAGGAACTTGTCAGGAGAACTTTACCAGTCAGATGTGGCAGCCTCCTCCAAATACCAGAGAGCAGACAAGTGACAAGAGCAGCTCTCTGAGAATGAAGGAAGGGGGCTTTAAATCAAGCTATTCATTGTTTAGCAGACCTTCCCCATAGCAAGGGGAAGCTGGCCATGGAGTTGGGGCTTGCCCACCTCCTGGCATCTTGACTTCTGGTTCTACAAATTCAAAGCTCACCCTGAAAACATCTTTGGGATTTAGCTTAACAGCTGTTGAAATCTCTCTGTTCACCAAGACCTAAGGCTCAGCAGCATTTCACTCACATTTCAGTCACATAAAAAGCATCCTGCAGAAGACAAACTGGGAATCCATGGGAGGAACAGAGACACTTCCTGCCTCCAAAATATACCTAACAGCACGAGGCAGGCAGGGTAACACAGGGAAAAATCTTTTCGGAAGAGGCCATTAACAGCACACAACTGCCCTTTGAAGTTTCTATTGACTATAAACAACAAACAGTAGAGAAGCCAAGCTGCAGCACAAGTCCAAACCTTACACTCTGTCAAGACCTAAAAAGCATTACTGCTCCCTCTGAAAAAAACCAAAACAAACCAAACACAAAATCCCAACCATGAAAACCCCAACCATGAAGGAAATGTGCAGTACTTGGAAAAGAGGAGCCTGTTACTGCTTTGATTACAACAAGTAGCAGAGGAGAGTATCAAAGGGGTTTGTTTGGATTTTTTTTTGCACAGAGCAGCACTAAAACACTGCAAGCTGACACTTAAAAGCAGAGAGAAAAGAGCAAGACTCTACCTCCTTAAAATTACCTGCCTAAGAACTCAAGAAGAAACCTCAGAAGGAAACTATGTGACTGTGCAAATTTCTTCCTTGACTGGGACTTCCTGGGTTGTTTATGCTATAAACAAATTCTTCCATGCATATTTTCTTCAGGGTACCCATCACAGATCAACACTGGGACAATGATCTCCTCCTTCAGAAGGGCTTCAGCACCTGCCTGTCCTTCCCAGCAAAGGTGATTTTTTTAGCATCAGACACATGACCATGCCCTGACATCAACTAGCCCATACATGCAACAATATGGGGTGTGTCTACAAGCAGCATTTGTGGGAGCATGAAGCTACCTAAGCAAAGAGGTATCTACTGCTTAAAAGCTTAAGGAGAAGGTAGATACAACAGCCAACTCATACTTGTGTGTGATCTTTTGAAGAGCTGGCTTGAAATTCACTCTACAGCCAAAACTTTTCCTTAAATGACAACACCCATCCATGGTTATTCTCACCTCAGCTCTGTTTGAACTGATGTAATGAAGCCAGGGTAAGTCAGAGGACCATGTGCCAGGGACAACAAGACTGAAAATGTGCACACACTAACCCAGAGACATGTTTCTGTTCACCTCTGAGCTAATGCAAACAATGAATTCAAAATAAAATCACAGGGAAGACACCAAACTGGTGAACTAATGAGGCTGAACTGTTTCCTGTGTGACTGTAATTATCAGACAGAAAATGCTGTTGAAGCAGGACTCCTCACGCAGGATTCTCATTTTGTTTCTGTTGTGATCTAGTGGCAGTTCCCCGAGGCACAGCCTGCCTGCTCAGCTCACATTCAGCTGCTAGACAGCCACCTGCTGGCTACTAACACCCCAACAAGCACCTCTCAACTCTACACCCACCAAGCAACTTCCTTTTTACCCAAGGTATTTGAATCTCCTTATGGAATTTAGGCTCTGAAATCAAATTCTATTTCAAGCACCACAAAAATCAAGACAGAACCTTTCGGTTCAAGGCAGAACACATAGCTCAGAGCAAGACTACCATTTAGGGTGTAGCAAAATGAAGGTAAATGAACCTAACTAGGGTATTGGATCTTACCAGGAAGCTCTGAAGAGCTTTGGCCATGTGGAAGAAAATAAGATTCGCATCTTGTGTAGCAGCTTTTGAACTGTACCAGTCACCCAGCCACTTGCTGCAACAGGTAATATAATCTACCAGGCTGGCAAGAGCCAAAGACCTGCAAAAAACACAAGTCTTTGGACCAGCTTCTATGGTGCAGGTGTTCACATCAGAGTAAACAAACCCAAATCCTTCATCATCACAACCAGCCAGTGATCTTAATGATACAGGCACCAGAGAGGTGAATTCTAAGGAACTATCATCATACCCCAGAGAAAATTTAGACAACTTTCTTGCCTTTTCAGACAACAGAAAAACAGCCCATCTGCCAAGGGAAAAAGGAAATTGCAAACCAAAGGCACAACACAGTCAGTGCTAGTGGTCCATCACATAGCTGGGACACTGGGCAAAGCCCAACTGCTACCTGTTAACAGAGACATCCTAAAGGAATGGGTGAGGCTTTCACGCTGCTTGCGTGTCAGGATCTGTAATGCCTGTGGGCATTAAGGAAATCATCATGCACAGCAACCTAGTCATTCAGAGCACTCAGGTCAAGTTCAAAGCTATACCCTGACCAGCATTTTGCAAGTTCAGTGCCATCCTAGGATTAGGGATGTCCGAGCTGGTCCCTACAAACCGCAGCAAAGAGTTATTCAGAAGGAGACGGTCTCCCCCATAAGTCCTGTTTGAGTTCTGCTGACCCAACAGATACAACCTCAAATCTTCATTCCACACTGAACATTTCCAGAGGCCACCTGGTGATCAGACAGCACAAGCACCTTGGAGTGGCATGTACAGGCCCACTCAGCAGAAGAGGTGAAGTGACACCACCGGCACCCCTTTACCAGATGAATACACAGAAGCCAGAAACCCACAGGGGTGAAAAAACAAAACCCAGATGAACTCACATCCACCTTCAGAACAGTGTCAGAACCACCCCAGCTGCTGCTCTGGCAGCCAGAACTTTTACCTGGTGAGCACATCGCCTTGGTGGTGGGTTGGGGATCTCTACTTTAGCCCAGCTGCTCTTCCGGATGTTGTAAACATAGAGGTCATTATACAGGTATGTCTGGGAGAGAGGAAGAGAAAACACACATCACCACAGCTCTGCTTTGGATGGGGTCAGTTTGTCCAGGCACAGCAACCCCTGAGGGCTAGCTATGAGTATGGGATGGAAGAACAGCAACAGCTCTGCATAGCACAAGCTCACCTGCCTCATCAGGCAGGGTAGGAGGACAACATCCTCCTTTATTAGGCTGGGAGTCATCAGCTTTTTCAGTGATCCACTGGATTGGACTGCTCTTTCCCAAACCCTTGGTTAAGACTTTGACAGCTCAAGGTATGAGCTCAAGGTAAGTTGGAGCTTAACACAAAAGTGCAGGTTAAAGTTGCCCAAACTGCTGCTCACCTCCAGAGACAAGAACAGCTTGAGGTAGTGAAGCAGTCAGAATTAGTTTAGCACATCACACTGGGTGATCCTAAAGCAGCCAAGTATCATTGGCAGGCCCAAGTTTTCAAGCTATAGCACATACAACTTCTTAAGAGTTATTAAGACCAGTTTGTTTCCAGAAAGCACCATTTATTTCCAGGAGCACAATAAACACTTGCAGAAATTCAGTATGTTACAAACATTTGCTGCTGTACCCATCTCCAAGGCAGGCAGAGCCTTGCCAGCAGCAAAACTGCAGAAGTATCTTGTTTTGAAAGATGGAACATACGAGATTCTTCAACAGTTATCAAAAGATGAAGGGCAGATATGGGTACAAGTGAGTCTGGAGAAATTATGAAGCCCTGAAATATTGATGCTGAGACAATCACTCTGACTCCTTAATGGGTTCTAACATGTCTCCTTCCTGCCAACTGTTCAGGCATGAGACAGTATCCTGGCAGAATTAAAAGGCTATTTTGCTCTCATTCAGGGACAAATACATATTTTATGACTTCTGCCTTGAATTTCACTTCAAATGAGACTCATGCAAATTACAGCAAAAGGCAGGGAGAGAGTAGAAGAAAGAAGGAAAAAAAACGGAAGTATACATTACTTTTTGGCCATTGAAATATTCACCTCCAAAAAGGATCAACTCGTCTTTCTCAGGGTGAGCAGAGAGGGAGCCATTGAGCCTGTGAAAACAACGAGGGATGGCCAAAAAAAAAGCAGATGTGCAAGAGCCGTCTCAAACTCAGAAGCTTCCAGCCTTTAATTCACATTAGCACCTCTGCCCCCTAGCCACAAAGGTCTCTCCATCATCTGCCAAATTACTAGGCTGCGATATTCCCCCCAGGGCTAAAAACTTCTCCAAGAAATTAACTTCTTGCAAACTTCTGGCAAGATGGATTGGGCAGTGTCTGAAATCCTCTCCTATTTCAGGAGCACACGTCCCACCCTCATTAAACACGCCTTTTGACGTGAGCCCTTCAATTTTAATGCTGGCGTGCCAGGAACAGGAGTTAGTTTTATGAGGGCACGTAACAATGGGCACAACTGTCTCAGATCGACTAATCTGCCTCATTACTCTGCAGTCACCAACTGGTCACTGCTCATCTGCATCCCACCTAAGGGCTCTGCACCATGCAGAGACAGACCTCTGACACACCCAAGGAGGAACTAAGTGACCACTCTTAACAACCCTGTGAAATTAACAGTAGGGTACTGACCAGAGCTGAAAGTACTCAAAGGGTGTTGAGTACTTTCACATATACCCCTAAGATTAATCTCCCCTAAAACACTGGGTTGCTCGAAAGAGCCCTAAAAGGATAGCAGATTATCACAGATAAAAGGCATTGATTTAACAAGCCACAGGAAACAGAAATACAAAACCTAGGAGTAAGTGGACCTAAAGTTATGCTTGATAAAGTGTCTAATATCTCATTGCACATCCTTCTGCCTCTTCAGTCCATTCAGCTTTCTAGTCTGAACTGCTTTGCCTCCTTTGTGCTGATGGGATGATTTTAAAAGTGGATTTTAAGGCCAAATAAAGCTTTTAGTTCCCTTTTTAACCAGAGATACAACACACCACTTCAGATACCAGCTATGGCAAATATTATGCCTTGCATTCTCAGGAAATAACTTTAAATAAATAAATGTCATCATAAGCATCATCAGCCACTGTATAAATGACAACCAAAGCCTCAGTCTCTTACCTGGGTGAGGGGGCGGGCAGGATGACTCAACTACTTGGGTCTTTTTAGCATCTAAACTCTGGAATTCTGCTATCAGGGCTTCAAGATCCTCCTGAAAATAAAAAGCCAGACATGAGTTCCTTGACATTCACAAAGCAACCTGAACACCATATGAAACCAGTAGGCACTCTTGTGATTTCCCTCTTTTCAACAAGTTGCCTGCTTAGCATCCCTTCATTCAGTTACAAGAAATGGATGTTGAGTGCTTCCACATATACCCCAAGGATTAGTCTCCCTAAAACATTAGGTTGTTCAAAAGAGTCCTAAAAGAATAGTATGTGAAGTGCATTTAGTGCACACCTGCTATTCCTCCAGCAGAATCACTGCACAACTCAGCAAGTAGATGCAAATCATTTAAACCCTAACAGAATTACAAGCAACTGTGTGCTACAGCCCAGCTGGTCCTCTTGTCTGCAATGGAAAAATGACTAAATGGCACTGGAAACTCTCTTCTATTCAGATGAAAAGAAAGCTGAACATAATTTTTATTCCCTTTCAACTTCTGTCAGATAAAAATGAAGTCTGCCTCCAAAACCACAGACACACCAAGCTGCAAGGGCAGAAGCAGGGCTTTTCTGATCCACCATCTCTCCTACAACTCCTATTGCTCACCACCTCCCTTCAGTTCATCTCTCTGAAGGTGTGGTCAAAGCAGAGATTTCCAAAATCTGGGGATTTTGCCCCTTCGGCACAGCATCAGCTCCATCAGCTCTCCCTGCAGCTGTACATGGGGTCTTTCTATGTCTTAAGTTTTGCATTATGCTGGTAACATCACACTTTGACCATATAAAGTTAGCTTGTTTGAGGCCTAAATATAAACACTCACTCTAGCAGTGAGGGAAACAAACCTTGACATTGGGTTTTATGTCCAGCAGAACAGGAGGGGAGAAATAGAAGGTAAGAAGGACCCTTAAACTGCACTTACTGTCC
The DNA here is from genome assembly GCA_033816785.1 of Picus viridis. Classification (NCBI taxonomy): domain Eukaryota; kingdom Metazoa; phylum Chordata; class Aves; order Piciformes; family Picidae; genus Picus; species Picus viridis. The sequence continues at coordinate 11,467,960 of CM066591.1, read as the reverse complement.
TTTTTCTTGTCGTCCTTTTACACTTGCTGTCACATGCTGCACCTAGTTGTGACCTACATGGTAGCAGTTTTCTCTTCACCCCTTACCCTCTTTCCCGAGGGGCCTGGCACACACACACAGAGGCGCTGACTCGCAGGCGTGACCACAAGTACCACTTTTCCCCTTTTTCCACCACGACTGCCCTAAACTAACCCTGAAAGTTTCATAAAATAGACAGTGACCTCAAAATCCCTCTGCCTGCACCTCACCTACCCAGCGGATGACCTGCGAGCCCCTGAATCACTTTACCAAGTTACAGCTGCTTGCATCTGCATAAATTCCCTTGACTTTCAACTGGAAATACCTCTGCCTCCAAACCGCTCCGCCAGCCTCCCTATGCCTCCTTCTCTACCACCGGTTTCCCCTTCAGATTCCGTTTCACAAAATGCCCCGTGACCGACGAAGTTTCATGGGGAGGCCCAAGACGCGCGGGCTGGGGCTACCAGAGCGCCCCCCTCCTCCCCCCGCTCCCACCCCTCACCTCCTCCTTCTTGGCTCTGCGGGACACCTTCTTCTCCATCTTAGCAGCTGTCTTCTCGGCCCCTTTCCCCTTCTTCTCCCGCTTCCCTTTCTTCCCCATGGCTGCGAGGCCGCGCTAGGCCGCTCCGGCAGCACCGCGCTCGCCGCGCCGCACCGGCCGCCCCAAGCGCACCGCCAAGCGGGCAGCGGCGCCGGTTTCGGCCCGCCGCTTCCAGGCCGCGGTCCGCCTCCTGGCCGAACAGCGATGTTGCGGGCGCCCGCTGCAGGCGCGGAGGAATCGCTGCAGGCGCGGAGGAATCAGTGCGGCCGCTCTCCACGCGCCCGCCCTCCCGCGGTTTACCCAGCTCCGCGTTTACCCAGCTCCGGGCCGAGGCTGAGGGAATGCTGGGGGCAGGGACAGGACTGGCCTGGCCCGGTCCTGTGATCCCCACGAGGCCGGGGAGAAGCCTTTCTCGCAGCGCCTGTCACCCACCGTCAGAGTCCACGCTGCTGTTGATACGTTCCTGTTTATCCGTGCCCTGAGGAGATTGTTGAACCCACAAAATGGCCCCCTGCCCTCACACAAAATGGCCCCTCCCGGGGCACTGACGCACCCAGGGGGTCCACCTGGAGACATGAGGCAGGCCTGGGGCAGGCTCCACACAGAAAGGAAAATTAACCACGTCCTGAATAGTGCGTCCAGTTCTGGGCCCCTCAGTTTAAGAAGGACATTGAGACTCTTGAACATGTCCAGAGAAGGGCAACGAAGTGGGGAGAGGCCTTGAGCACAGCCCTGTGAGGAGAGGCTGAGGAAGCTGGGGTTGCTTAGCCTGGAGAAGAGGAGGCTCAGTGGAGACCTTATTGCTCTCTACAACTCCCTGAAGGGAGGTTGTAGCCAGATGGGGATTGGTCTCTTCTCCCAGGCAACCAGCACCAGAACAAGAGGACACAGTCTCAAGCTGCACCAGGGGAGGTTTAGGCACGAGGTGAGGAGAAAGTTCTTCACAGAAAGAGTTGTTAGCCATTGGAATGTGCTGCCCAGGGAGGTGGTGGAGTCACCGTCCCTGGAGGTGTTCAAAAAGGGATTGGATGTGGCACTTGGTGCCATGGTTTAGTAGTCATGAGGTGTTGGGTGATAGGTTTCACTTGATCTCTGAGGTCTTTTCCAACCTTATTGATTCTATGATTCTATGAATACCTCGGGGACTCTGCACTGTGCAAGCATTTTTGTGGGCCAAGTTTTGGGTTTATCAGGGCCAGCCACAGAGACCTGAGGTGTTGGGGAACTGAATGACATGGTGGGCGCCGTGGGGTGAGACCAGGCAGATGCTTTCTGCCATAGATAGTGGGGAAAGCATAACAATGACTGGATTTTTTTACATGGTATTTCACTCAGATACTGAGCCCATGTAAAATTTCAGGGAGAACACCTGCTTTGAACACCTAACCAGCTTGTACATTGTAAATAGGAGTTCAAACACAGCTTTGAGCTGTGAGTTGCCTTTCATCCTCTGCACTTCAAAATTGCCTTGGTGATTGTTTCTCACTCCCAGGGAAGAAGTCCAATTGTTCTAATTTTCACTGGATGCCCACAAAACCTCACATTGCCTGGAAGCAGGGCGATTTTCATCACTGTCCAACCCACCACCTAACCTAGGAGCAGTGAGGATATCCACTGAGGGTACAGCTCAGTGCCCACCAAGTTAACCCAAACATCCAGTACAAGCTGTGGAAATTGCAGGATGGATCCTGTGCTTTGAATGTCCGCCTACACTTGAACCTCAGATCTTGGAAAACACAGCCCCAAAGCGTAAAGGGAAGAGCTGGGAAAATATTTTGAGGTTGCAGACAAAGTACATCCCGACCAGGCTTTTGTTTGTCTGGTGGTTCTGAAAACATTGCCGTTACAACTAAAGCTGCAGAGTGTCAATGTTTATGTGCAGGAAGCAAACAAAAAAACTAGGGAGAGACAGGGTCAAGTGAAAGGGGCAATTTCTCAGCCAACATAAGATGCAGGAACTCTGCTGAATTCTCTGGCACTACACATAGGCTAGGAAGACTCCCTGCTGCTTCCTGGGCTTGAACCTCAGGAAGACACCAGTGTGTAAAAGTACATCCCCTCCTGATGTCTACAGGAGTGTGGTCACCAATTCCTCTAGGGCTTGATCTTCTACTAACTCTTTTTAGGAAGGCTTTGAAATGAAAAAGGCTGAATCTTCATGAAACCCACTCTAGAAGCCTTCACCAGGCAACAGTATACTGGGGGAGCAAGGAGTCTTTCACCCCTTGCACACTCCCTTCCACCTGTCCCCATTGCATCGACCTTAGTGCTGCATTATTCATGATTATTTGCACAACTCAGCTTGCAGAGATCCTTGGCTCTTTGAGCTCAAATTGTATTCTCAAAACTTTGTTTTCCATGTTTCTGAGTGTAGCTTCAGATGTTTGGGGTCATTTTCAGCTGACCATAATGTGGGGAACTGCGTGGGGTAGAACATTCTTGATGTGAGTTCTCTGATCTCTTGAACCATACAGTCTAGTTTCTCACGGATTATGTGAAAAAGAAAAGAGGATGAAAGGACAAGCAAAACGTAGCCCTGCACTTTGAAAATGCAAAGCACCACACAAGCATGAAACGGGGCATGAACTTCCCAGGGAGAAATATACCCCTTCACAGGGATGAATATATCCCTGCTCCACCACAGTGTATCAGTGATGGTAACTGTTAGGAGATGTGTCTTCCTTGAAGGGATCCAATGGACACCTTGGCTGTACAGGCGACACTACAGACTGACATGAGAGCGCTGATGCCCCAAAGCATCAATTTAAGACTCCAGAGCGGACTTAGGGGAGCTCTTTCCGCAGGCCGAATGGGGAAGGCCGCCCCACGTTCCCACGCGTCTGTGCACGGGTGTACTCCAACCCCTTCACACAAACATCTTCACCCAGCTGGCAGCCAGATGCGTGCCCCCCCAGCGTGGGGAGCACACACAACGCGCTCCCACGCGCGGATGTCCTCACGCTCGCCTTTCTGTTGCGTCTCAGGTTTGGTTTCCGCTGTGCTTTGAGGAACATACACAAGCTCCGCTTTGCCTGGGCAGGCACATTTCATTCCACCACTGTGAAGTCGTCCTGTGCTGTTGTATCTGGCAGCCCCTCTCCAGCCCTGACCTATACAAAGAGCACGTGGGTTTACTTTGTTGTTTTTTGTTATGGTCTGGAATATGCTCATTCAACAGGATGGGAAATCCAGCTGTATCAGCAAAGTGAAGAATAACAGGCATGAAAGCTTCAGAAAAGACTCAAATGCTTTTTCCCACAAGTCTTCTTTGTGCTCTAACACTTGATTTATTTTTCCCTTGTTAATGCTTTCTGAAGCCAGTAGCAAGGGAAGAATTAATGCTGTGGATGAAGGGGGAGGACATGCTGACAGCACAGTAACTAAATCAACCGAAAATACATTGCGATTGTAGGAAGAGCTGGTGTGGTAGAGTGCTCTGACACTGTCTGCATAGGAAGATGAGAGCGAAGATAAGCTGTGCAAACAGAGACAACTGTGGGCCTGCTGAGTGGGGACTGCTTCAGCCAGGTTGGTAGGATCCAGAGAAGAGCAACCAAGCTGGTGAAGGGTCTGGAGAACAGGATTTGTAAGGAGCAGCTAAAGGAAATAGCGCTTCTTTTAGAGGCTAAGGGGAGACCTTCTTGCCCTTGCTTATCACGAGGTGGGTGTTGGTCTCTTCTCTCAGGTGACAAGTGATAGGATGAGAGGGGATGGCCTCAAATTACACCAGGGGAGGTTTAGATTGGATATTAGAAGGAACATCTTCACTGAAAGGTTTCTCAAATACTGGAACAGGCTCCCAAGGGAGGTGGGTGAATCTCTGTGAAGACACAGAGTTATGATGCTGAGTGACATGGTTTGGCACCAGACTTGGTAGTTAGAGAATGGTTGGATTTGATGATTTTAAGGGTCTTTTCCAATGAAAACCCCAGTCCTACAATCCACCCCAATGGGATTTTGGTGCTGTGCCTGCAGAGTGAGAAGAGAGCGCTACAAGGGAACACAAAGCCAGACCTGTGTTACACAGTGTGTTGGGAAAGAGTTTAGAAGCTTGTTGGGAGGAAGGACAACTGGGTTCAGCAAAATCCCTTGTATCAGAAAGCCTGGGGCTCTCCTGCCTGCGCCCACAGTCCAGCAGTGGCCCCTCAGCCTGTACTTACACCTGCAGCACCTGAAACTGGATTTGGACCAGTCAGCAACAGTACTTTGTTCCATCCAAGGCTCATTTCTAACCAGAAACTGATAATATCTCATGGCCATTCAATTGGCTTCCTGAATTTTCTGTTTTGAAATTGGTGCTTTAATATCTTGAAAACAGAGGAAGCAGAGGAAGGTGGAGGCTTCCCTGGAGGGAAGTACAAAGTGTGGCTTTATTCAGATACACATCGCAAGAGACATCTATCTAAATCCGTCAGCAAATTGTCACACTTGAAGCCACAAGTTCCCAGTGAATCTGTGAAAGTCCTTATTTTTGCCATTCCAGTGGGACTTTGTTGAGTTTTCTGAGCTTTTGAAAAGAAAACTGCAGAGATGGTATTAAAAAGCAAGACAGAGGAGAAGAGTGGTTTAGAAATCCCCATTTCTGATCATTAATAATGGTGCATCAATCTCACACATTCTAGATGAGGATGTTACAGCACTGTGGTGTTATAGCACTAATTATTAGTATCAGCACCAACAAAAAGGAGGATGGACTCTCCAGTTAATATATAGAAAACACCAAGAAGAAACAAGGAAAAAAAAACCCACAGACATAGTAAAATAAAGTCTCACCTGAGTTCACCACTGAGCTGCAGGAAGTAATTAAGAATGTCTCTAGCACTGAGCCAGAGCAAATGAATGTGCCTCTTCCCTCTCTGAGCTCTGGTTTTAAGTGCAGGTGCTCCCATTTCAGCACCAACAGAACAGCTAATGCCTAAAATAGTGAGTTTGGGGTTGGCTTCAAACTGAGACCTTCCACTGAGCTGTGAAGCTGGCCCAGCCTGGCTGGCGTGGCTTTGGTTTGTAGTTAATTACCTCGCAAAGGCAGGATGAGAGGCACGGATATAGAGCAGGAAGCCTTAATATTTATTTCCTGCTGCAATTTTTCACTCCTCAGCCTCATGCCAGGCTCATTTGTGGGAGGTGGCTCTAAGTCTAACAGCACAGTGGCTTTGCACAAGCACCAGTCCTCTCTTTGAAGATGGGATAGTGGAGCCTTCTCAGGGTAGTGAAATACTCAGTTTGGAGGGAAGGCTGAGCAGCATTGCGAGAGTGGCCAGGTGCTGGGAGCAAGCAGTGCTTTCTGATTTGTGCAAAACAGCTGAAACTGCCTAGGAGGGTGATGAGTGACTGCTGGTTGCCTGGTACTGCCAGGGGATCCTGTTTGTGGGGCACACACCTTCTCTTCCAGCCAGCAGCACAAGGCTGATGAATTATTTCAGCTGTTCCCCATGAGCAGCTGCCATGTGAGAAAGGTCTGCTTCTGCTCTTTACTGAATGTGGCTTTCCAAGTGCACCACCCAGCTGGTAAGCACCAGGATCCTCAAATTCCTGTCAAAGAAAGTTTTGCTAACTTAACACAAGCACAGGTGCATGCAGGCATGTGTGAGTGAGCACAGGAGGACAGGGCTCTTGGAGGAACATCAATTTTCATGCTCTTCAAGTAAGCCTCTGCAAACTTCCTTGTGGAGCAGCCAAGGCTCTTCTGCACATGTCACTGCCTTCTTTTGCCTGTCCTTTTCCAGGCATCACGGATTGCTGCAGGGACTGCTCTTTGCCTCTGCTATTTCATCACAGTAGCTTTGATGCTGGCATTTTGAGTGTGAATGAGGAGTGTCTGTGGTGGCACTGAGCCGTGGCAGTATTTACCAGCCCAGCCTTGAAGCTGCTCCTGATTAAAATGCTCCAGCAGCAGCACAGAAAATCTCTGTCCAGCTATTGTCACATCTCCCTGTGACACTGGCCCCCATCAATCTGCTCCAGCCAGCATGCTGGTTCCCAGAACAGTGATAAGAAAGCAGAAATCTTAGACTGCTTTTATGTCTGTCCTGGATCTTCACTAATTAGGCCAGTGGACCATTAATTAGGCTGGCTAAGCTTCTTTAGAGATGCTTAGTCTTCACTAAGACAGGAGGGTTCACAATATCAGGGATGAAGTCTGGCTGATACCAGCTGGAACTCTTTTTTCTTTATCCATCATTAGGCTTGTTTTGCTCTATTCCCATTTAATTTATGAGCATGTTTAGATATTTTTCCACTCTTTTATCTACCCAGGTGACACAGAGACACTTCAGTGCCAGTGCACAGGTCCCTGGCTCACCTCAGCCTGGGGTCAGGGCTTTGCAGAGAGATTGGTGGAAGATTTGGGGCTCAGCCCTAGTGACAGCACCCTGGGCATCTTTGAATGCACTTTGCTGTTTCTAAAGAGAACTAAAATTAATTGGGTGAAGCAGGTAGAAAATAAGTGAGTAAAGGTAAACCCCAGAAAGACCTGAGGTGAGAAGTGAGTTCTGGACAGAAAAGGTCATGCTGCAAAACCAAAGCAGCCAAAAATACCTTTCAATCTCCTGCTCTTATGTACACAACTTCCCCACCACCCCACCTCCCCATTATTCAAATTTTAATTCTGATGCAACCCGGCCTGAGATGTAGTAAGACTTGTAATGGCTTTCGTGTCCCACCAGATGTCAGCTCCTCTGCAGAGAAGGGCCCTGAGCCGGCTCCCACCGCACCATGGTGCAAGAACTGCTGAGACGTTGCATCATCTGTGGCGGTTGCAGAGCTCTTGCTAGTGGCAAACGGATAATCAAGCCCAAGGCCAGGCTTCAGGATGCGAGGAGAAGAGCAGCACGGTGTACTCAGGTGAACGTGGGCTCTTTAGGGGGAAGAAATCCTCTATATATTTGGTTCTCACTTGGGTCAGGTAGTGCCTCCCTCTGCTTAAATCCTCAGTAATTAAGTGTCAGAGAAAGCGGTTCCAGCCGGGACTCAGCATTAATCCCGTGGTTTTGTTTGCCTAAGAACAAGCCCAAGCACATTTGTTTCACCCAGGGACATTTCTCCTGCCATGATGTGCCTGAACTGCCCACTCTTGGTTTTTGAGCCACACCATCTCCAGAGCTGGTCCCAGAGATTGCTTCCCCTGGAATATGTTATCAGCCCTGCTTTCCCTCAGCAGGCAGACACAATTTCACTTGAAAGCAATCAGTGCTCTATTAACACCTAGCCAGCACTCAGTTCCCATCACAAAAGTGTTTCACTTTAATGGAGAAGGAATACTAGGGGCAAATGATACCCCAGCAATATGAAGGCAGAACAGGCTGTGGCAGAGCAGAGTTCAGTACCTCACCTGGCTTTTGTTGCAGTCAGCAGGCTGGATACAAAGCTCTCATTCATGTGCTCTCAAGCGCTAGTTGTCCTCTGTCTGTTCACAGGGGAGCACATCCACCTTGTCTTGGTGGCTCCCCTGGCTTGCTCTCAAAGGGGGAGACCTTGTGGTAATCTCATGGCAGGTAGGGTTAGATTTATGTCAGCAGAGAAAGGTTTCCTTTAGACATTAGAGAAAACTCAGTAACTGCCAGGGGCATGAGACATGAGAAGAGACTGTCTGGGGCGGCTGTGAAACTGCCAAAGACACGCTTCAGCCCCTGGGAGACCATGTTGGCCAAAGATGGTTGGAGCCAGTTGACCTGCCCTGTGGCAAGAGTGGACATGGCTCATTTCTCCCTGTTCTCCCATGCCTAACTTCTACATTTTTCACAGCTGAGAAGGTAAAGGCCAAGGACTGACCCTCAGTGCTTGATCTTGACCCACCTCAGCTGTGGTAAGAGCGACATTAACAAAATGAATTCTGGTTTACCTTCACAAACCCCCACTGATGCTGGCCTGATGGGTGGGTAGGTTTTTCCAGAAGTGATTGGCATTTGCTTTTCCTGGTAGTGCTGTGACAGCTCTTGGGATCAGATTATCTCCTTGCTGCTGTCCCTGCTGCCATCACCTGGATTTGACAAGGCTTTACCAGTCTGAGCCATGCACTGGGGAGGGATTTGGTGTGTTCTCCTGCTCCAGTTCAGTCTGGTTTTGTTAGCCACTCCATAAAGATGACTCCATACATCCCTTATCATGCTAAACATTTACCCTCAGGAAATGCTGACCCTGGCAAGATTCCTTGTGGTTTTGCAAAAGAAAAGAAAATATTTATTCATTCTCAATGGCTTGGAGAGGCACACTTGGGTCTATTAAACACTCTCTTGAGCAGAAATGTTCTCCTGAACTATTAGCCTTTGGGAGCTGGAGTGTGGCAATGCTATAGTAGGATCTGCCTTTTGGTTTGACTTTGTTGGTTGTGAAAGATTGTTGTTGGCTATCAGAAACCCTGCATGGAGCAGGAGGCATGGGAGACATGCTCTGTGATTGCAGTTAAATTGAGTTGTTTCTCAATCTTCCCTGTGAACCCCTGCAAGCATAGCAGACCCTCTAGAGATGATTAGCAATTTAAGGACCATGAAATGCAGACCGGACTTTCTTTGTTCCCTCCAGCAGAACAAAGTTCTTCACAGAAAGAGTTGTTGGCCCTTGGAATGGCCAACTTGGAATGGCTGGCATGGAATGGGCTGCCCAGGGAGGTGGTGGAGTCACCGTCCCTGGAGGTGTTCAAAAAGGGATTGGATGTGGCACTTGGTGCCATGGTTTAGTAATCATGAGGTCTTGGGTGACAGGTTGGACTTGGTGATCTCTGAGGTCTTTTCCAACCTTATTGATTCTATGATTCTATGATCTACAAAGCTCACCACCTCACACAATACTACTCTCTTGCATTGGCTGTTTGGCTAGATTCAAACTCCAGCAATGAATATGGTTTAATTTTTCACAGATGACATCACACCCACTTCTGAACATGTTTTGGGGGGTTTTTTGCAGATGTGATGTAGGAAGTGATTGTCCCATATCTCTCTGTCCATCACTGAGTCTTTTTAAAAGAAAGGGTTGCATTTCAGCCTCAAGCTGCAATCCCAGTGAAAGTGGTATCCATGAAGAGTTTTCTCTGTCAGTGTGAAGTGGTCTGTTTTCTCTAGGAAATAGCCTGACCCATGATGTCCTTTCTCTTAGAAAAGAAAGAGTCACACAGGAAGGCAAGCCCCAGATCTTGGTGATACATCACAATGGGCTTTTTTCTTCTGTGCTGCTTGAAAGGAAAGCACAGCTTTGTTACACAAATAACCACATGAGGAACAATCTGACACACCACACATGATCCACTCTGCTGATGAAGCAGATGAGAGTTAGGTGAAAACCAATATTGACTCTGCTACCTGCTGCTTGGTCTGCAGCGCTGTCTGGCAGGGCTCAGCAGTCTCAGTGGGGTTTCTATGGTGGCTGTTGACACTCAGGACAGCTTCAGGCTTTCCCACAAGATAAACTGTCACATTAGAGGACCCAGGTGAGAAGCAGAAGGCAGGAAACAGGATCATGGCTGGGTGCCTGGGTCTGGTGGGCTGCAGGACACCCACTCTGGTGTGGCTCCTGTTGCCCTGGGTGTCCATCCAGCAGCTAGCCAGCAGTGGTGGGTTATAGCCCCCTGAAAAGGGCTGGCTCTGATTAAATACAATCACTCTTACTTGCTCTACAAGTACAAAGTGAGAGACCAAGACAGGCAGTATGAAGAGGAGGACACAGGGGATGTATTTATGCAACACCAGCTGCAGAAGACACACATTGTCCTCTGCTGCCTTCATGGACAGGCTCCTCCTGCTCACTGATGGCACTGGGGGATGCCAGCCCCTGAAAAAGAGCATGGATATTTCAAGACACCGAGAAATAAAGATGAGGCACAGTCCACACAGGGCAGTGTCTCTCTGTGTACCACACCACTGCAGTGGGACAACCAGTGAAGAGGTCTGGGAAGGTCATTTCTTCTGCACAGAGCTGATAGCTGACAAGAGCCATCTCACAGCTTTTTGTCAGTGGGAACTGCCATGTCAGACAAACACAGGTGATGCTCTGAACTGCAGAGCAGCTACCAGGAGAGGCTGGCAGCTCTCCCCAGGCACAGACTTGCCTGGTGAAGGGCTCAGTTGGAGACAGGCATGGGCTGGTGCTGGGGTTCCTCATTCCTACCAAATCCCTCACCTTTCTCCAACTGCAGCTGGAGGCCAGTGGGGTTGGAACAAGCTGATGGGTATTTGTTGGGGAGAGGCAGTGAGCTGAGCACAACCTGAGCCCGAGGCCACGAGGAGAACCTCGCCAAGCCCAGCTAAGAAAAATCCTTTAGTTCTGGGTGATAATTCCAATGGTCTGAAAACCTGGGCAACTTCACCCAAATGGTGCAGAGAGTTTGGGTTGGCTTTTGAGCAGCAGTATCCAGTGCCCTTCAGGTGCCAAAGTGCTGCAATCCAGAGTGAAATGTGGTGGCTCAGTTCTTCCTGCCACCCCTTTGGGAGTACAGAAGAGGATTGCCAGCTCTTCCTCCTGCCTTACCACCAAACCATGGACCCAACAGGGAAGCTTTTCCCAGTGTAACTTTTGCTCTTTGGATCTAATGCAGGATCAAGATCCCTTTTTCATTCCAGGTTATTTTCCCTCTTTGTCTCCAGGTCCCAATCCCTGGTTCCTTCACACCTGGCTGGAGTTAACCGGCCTTGAGATTAGTTTTGTCCTTTCATCTCCATGCTATTTTCTCAGAGGTGGGTGGGAGAGGATTTTCCTTCATCTCTGTGGTTTATTTCCCACCCAGGCCCTGAGAAGGTTTGAACATGCAGTCTCTCTGGGTTGCTGGTTGCAGCTCCCCATCCCAGCAGGGTTTCAGGGGTGAGCATGCAACAGGTCAGTCCTTGCAGCTCTTGGAACAAACCACCCTGACTTGCACCAGGACCAGGACCTGTGGCTGTGACACCATGGCACATGGAGCAGGCTGTGCAGCTCCACAGGAAGGCTGGAATCCATTTAATAAGAGCAAGGAGAACCAAATGAAAATGTCCCTCCAATCCTCTCTGTGAATCAGCCAAGCTGGCTGCAGCATCCAAAAGCTCTCAGGCTGTTGCTTTTTGCCCGGCAGGCAGCGGAGAACAGGCCACAACAAGAAGGAGGTGAAATCACCAGTAGCTGCCATAAAAGTTTCTCATTCTGTGGCAGACCAGCCTGTTTCTGAGGCACTGTTACAGCCTCTCTGGCTTGAGAATAAGGCTCCTTTCCTGAAAAAAGAAGGAAAAAGCCTCCTGTGAGGAAGTAAGCAGAGCCCCCAGCTTTGGAGGAAGATGCTCTGCCTCTGTGGGTGCTTTCCCACCCTGCAGGCTGTAAAATGGGTCATGCTGTTTTCTTCTGATGCAACAGCCCTTGGTAGGGTCTTGCATCAGACACTGAAGAGGCTGGAAGGCCCTGGCCAGAGTTAGGCGGGTGAAGAAGTGGTTTTACGAGCTTATTTTTTCTGTGCTGAGGGCAGGGAAGAAACCCAGATGGTGTTTGGTTCACACAGCAAGAAGAAAATTCCATAGAGAGTATTTTGCAAGATTTTTGGGTTTATCCCATTTGGGCTGAGTGCAGGAGGTTCTCAGATTTGGTTTAATGAAGAAAAGAGACCAAACCTCCTGCTCAGCAAGAGACAGCACCTGCTCAGAAACTCCATGGGGTGCTACAAAAAAGATTATTTTGGCTTAAGTTTTCTACTTTTTGGATTTAAAGTGTTACTGGGAGGAGTGACTGACACCTCCTCAGGCTGTGTTGTCTCCCAGAGAGACCTGGCCAGGCTGGAGAGCTGGGCAGAGGGGGACCTCAGGAAGGTCAGCGAGGGCAAGTGTAGGGTCCTGCATGTGAGGCATAATAAACTCCTGCACCAGTACGAGTGAGTGGTTGACTTGCAGCTCTGCAGAGGAGGAGCTGGGAGTGCTGGGGATAACAGGTTGCCCATGAGCCAGAAATGTGCCCAATTGGCCAGTAAGGCAAATGGTCTTCTGGGGAGCATGAAGAAGAGTGTGGCCAGCAAGTTAAGGAGATTCTTCTCTCCCTCTACTCTGCACTGGTGAGGCCACATCTGGAGTACTGGGTCCGGTTCTTGGCTCCCCAGTTCAAGAGGGACAGGGAACCACCAGGGAGAGCCCAGACTCTTTTAATTGGTGCCCAGTGACAGGACAACTGGAACCCAGGAGGTTCCATCTGAACAGGAGGAGAAACTTTGCTGTGAGGGTGCTGGAGCCCTGGAGCAGGCTGTCCAGAGAGGCTGTGGACTGTCCTCTGGAGAGATTCCAAACCCACTTGGACATTGTGATCCTGAGCAAACTGCTGTGGGTGACCCTGCTTTAGCAGGGGGTTGGACTAGGTGATCTCCAGAGGCCACTTTTGACCCCCACCGTGCTGGGATTCTGGGATTCTCTGTTAATTTTAATTAACATGGAAAACCAAAGGAAAACTAGAGGGGTTTGAGGCTTGCAAACTTTCTGAGTAGGCAATAGCAGGCTTCTGTTTTTTTTGTGTTTGGGTGTTTTTTTTCTAGAAAATCTTAGAGGTATATGAAGAAAACAATCATGGACAAGCACCAGAAGGTTTTTTCCATCCCCAAATGTACCTTCTAAAGAAAAAAATGTGACCAACAATAGTAATTTTTGCTTGCTGAGCAGGTCTGGTCTGCACTGGGATTATTGTGGCTTTAAATAGCTTTCCTTCAGGAACTGGCATTTTTCTTTTGAAGCAATTATTTTCTCCACCTGAGGAAGGATTGTCCAATTAGCAGCTTCCTCAGCCCAGACCCTTCTGCTGCTCTCCCAGGGTCCTGCTTTCCCCCTGTGACCATGCTGTCTGGAGCCACTGCTGACTTCTGCAGTAATTGCACACCCCAATGTGTCATGTGAGGGCTTAAACCCTTTACCTGGTGGAAAGCCAGCTCCTGGGTGGAAAGCCCATTTCCAGCAACTCTGTCAGTCTGAGATATTTGTTTTGCTTTTCCTAATGCAAACACAGTGCTGGCAAATGGCTCAAACCCATTTAGCAGGAGTGGGGCTGCAGATGGACAGATGGACAGACGGCAACTGCAGCAGTAGGAGACTGCAGTTAACAGCAGGCAGCTCAGCCTGGCATGTGCACTCCTGGCCCTGCAATTCTTAAAGATCATCAGGACATGTGGAAGATCTTTTACGTTCCAAAAGACCATCTGACTTCAAAGAAAGAGTGAAGCAGTGCCAAGCTGGCACTGCCCAGCGTGTCACAGAGCCACAGAATCATAGGGCTGGAAGGGACCTCCAGAGATCGTTGAGTCCAAGCCCCCTGCCAAAGCAGGATCACCTAGGGCAGGCTGCACAGAACACATCCAAGTGGGTTTTGAAAGTCTCCAGAGGAGGAGATTCCACAACCTCTCTGGGCAGCCTGTTCCAATGCTCCAGCACCCTCACTGTAAAGAAGCATCTCCTCATGTTGAGGCCAAACCTCCTGTGTTCTAGTTTGTACCTGTTGTTCCTTGTCCTATTACTGGGCACCACCAAAAAGAGACTGGCACCTTCATCTTGACACCCACCCCTCAGGTATTTATAGATGTTGAAAAGATTCCCTCTCAGCCTCCTCCTCTCAATACAGGTCTCTCAGTGCTTCAAGCAGCTTGTGCTCACCAGGGTGTGCTGCCTTTGCATCTCTGTGGCACACAGTAGCTTTTTAATCCAGCCAGGTCTCTCCCAGCGGTGCCCATGCCCCAGCTTTCAGGGCTGCAAGTGCTTGGCAGAGGCGCAGGACAGTGGGGCACTGTCAAGTTGGGCACCCCCTTCAGTCCTTCAGTCCAGCTGCAAACTGAGGTCCCTGCAATAAGGAGGACCTTCTTGTGGCCTTTCAGAACTTAAAGGTCTGACAAGAAAGCTGGGGACAGACTTTCAGCAGGGCCTGTTGTGACAAGACAAGGGGTGATGGTTTATATAAAAAGAGGGAGATTTAGACTGGATAGAAGGAAGGAAATTTTCATGCTGAGGGTGGTGAGACCCTGGCCCATGTTGCCCAGAGAGGTGGGAGATGCCCCATCCCTGGAACCAGTGCAGGTCAGGTTGTTCGGGGCTCTGAGCAACCTGCTGTAGTAGCAGATGTCCCTGCTGACTGCATAGGGGTTGGACTAGATCACCTTTAAAGGTCCCTTCCAACCCAAACCATTCTAGGACTCTGCCTCTCTGGCTGGCCAGATCTCCCCATGGCCAACTGCTGTTGGCACAACACAAAATGCTCAGCTTGATTTTCTCAAGACTTCATGTAGAAAGATTTTTGTGTGCTCTGCTGCCTTTTGGTTAATTAAAGCCAAGGGCCAGCAGCAACCTCATTTCAAGTCCTTGCAGGCCCAGATATGCTTTGCATACTCTTTATCACATGGAGATTTTGCAGGGCCTTAGTGCCTATTGAGCGAGCAGGAGCTTCACCACCCGCCCTGCTGCTGGCAGAGGTAACACATCCCCTCCAGACACTGGGGTTTCTTTCTTTTAACTGATCTGCTGTCTTTGCAGCATCATTGCTCTCAGACACAACATGCACCAGCAGCTCCATGCAGCTCGTTACACCACAAAACCTCACAAATACCTGAGATGCCAGGACCTGACTTATGAGCTCTGCAAAGCCAAGGGCTGAGGACCATTTCTCCTGCCCTTGCAGCACACAGCACGTACGCAAGGCAAGGAGCTGCACAGGGAGAGGGGGAGCCCGTCCTTTTCCCAGGCAAGTTAGAGCAGAAATGACCTCACTAAAATCCAGAGCCAGGCTCCTGGAGGTGTGGACCAACCCAGCCAGAAAACTGGTCCAAAGTGGAGAACAGAGTGATGTTCCCACCGTGTAGTTGTGCTCGCAGGGTTTGAACAGGCGTCTTGCCACATGCCTGCGATCGCTCACGGTCCTTGGCGTGCACAACGCCCTCTGCCTCTTCGTTTTATTGCTCATTTTGGTGATAATTCTGCTGATGGCTCTCTGGAGGCTACAAGCTTCATAACTTCATGCTGCTACAGACAGTACCTCATTTCCAGAATTCTGTAGAAGTCTTTGATGATACCCTGCTCAAAGCTTGCTTGGAGTTGTGCTGAGAGCCTGGCAGAATGTACAGACAGAGAGTCATAGACTCCTGTAAGTTGGAAAAGAACTTGAAGATCATTGAGTCCAACTGGTATGTTGGTTGCAGGGCACTTGTAAAGACTTTCTACTGGTCTGCTTGTAGGCAGCCATGGACAAGTGTATCCTTACACACCAAAGCTGCTTTGTAACCTCTCTGTGTGTGTCTGCCACTGCCAGTGATGCAGTCTAGTTCTGAAGGACACAGGGACAAATGATTGTATGATCATAGAATCCTAGAATGGTTGGGGTTGGAAAGGACCCTTACAGGTCATCTAGTCCAATCAGTTCTTCTCTGATTACGTTTCCCTACCCCTGTGTCTTGGTTTTGGAACATTCATTTCTCTTCTTCAGCCACAATTCTAGCCACCTTGCTTTCATTTGTGTTTGCACCCTTCAAGCAGTTCAAAACCCATGTCACTTCCCTCCCTCAATAGTTTCTTCCCAACCCAAACATACTTAGACCCT
Source organism: Picus viridis (assembly GCA_033816785.1). Lineage (NCBI taxonomy): Eukaryota > Metazoa > Chordata > Aves > Piciformes > Picidae > Picus > Picus viridis. The sequence goes on along the minus strand of CM066591.1, from coordinate 11,451,900 downwards.
TTTGTCTTTCACACCAATCTTCAATAAACAAGGGGTGTATTGCTTTGGGCTGGGCTGGCCTCCACTCTGCAGAGACCTTTCTACATGCTGAAGGTTCACCCTTCCTCGGTGGCAGATTCCCCACCTTGCTCTGTGCTGCTCAAACACACAGGCACTCCTGGGTTTGGGGAGAAAAATGCCATGTTTGGAGTTTGAGGGTGGAAAACTATCAGTCTCGCTGCCTGTGTGTCCTCCAGAAAGGCTGAGTTCCCATGCTTGCCCCCTCCCAGCACCACTGCAACCTCCAGCCCTTGGGACAAAAGACCAGCAGCCACAAGACTGAAGCTGGGCAGATGTGTCTAGACAGCTTGGTTCTGCCTTGAGACCGTGCTGGGTGCACATGTGGCTCCCACACAGGGAGTCCTTCGTGGGCACAGCCCAGCAGGAGGCTTACTCTACCACCATGGGGCTTCTTCTGCCAGGGCTGATGAATCAGTGTTCATCCTCCAGGCACAAAGCATGGCTGGTGCAGTGGCACCAAAAGAAAGGACAATGGAGAGGAAGCTAAGAGTCAACACATGGCCAAAAGAACACATCTCCCGCAGCCATCAGTCATTGGGAGTAAACTCACATGGAACATGGTCTGATCCCAGCCTCAGACTCAGCCTAGGGCTCCTTGAGGCAGAGGCTGCACCAGAGCTCCTGCAGATAACAAACCCTTTTGTTTGAGCCCTTTTGAACTTCAGTGTGCAGAGAGAAGTTGTCTCAACAACATCCCCTGACACCGGGCACATGATTTCATGCTGCCGTGGGAGAAGACACTTCCTGCCTTTGTTTCTGGCCACCTGCCTGAGTCCTCGCCCCATGGAGTCCTCTCCTGCTCCCTCTCCCCAGTTCCCAGCCCCGGGCAGGGTGGTGGGACCAGCTCAGGGAGGTACATGGAGTGCCATGACAGTGTCATTGCAAGTTGTCCTTCTAATTCTCACTTCCTAACATTCTTCTCACCTGCAGTTTCATTGCCTTGCCAGCAGATCCCTCACTGCAACCAACTTTTATATCTGATGAGCCTGAAAAGCACTCATTCTGAGGAGACTCTGTCACCCATGTCCATCTCCTTTTCCAGATGGTGTGTGCTGAGCTGGCTTGAACCAAGAGAAGATCCATACACAGGCTCCCTTCACTATTTGCTTCTGCCAGTGGTTTTGCTCTCCCAAACAATTATTACCAAGATTAATGCCTTCCTTCAAGTCCTGTGGGAAGCATGGAGAGAACTGAGCCTGCTTTAACTCGAAAGACAAAAGGCACTGCAAGCTTGGTCCTCTCTGAGGACTGACCTCCCTCTGTGAAAGTTGCATGTTTCTCCCCAGATGCTCTTCTCCATCTTTCTGCTCACAATAGCCTCTACAGTATCCTCTTCCAACCAGTCTGGGCTACTCCTGGACCCTTTACCTGCATCAGCATCCTGATTGCCAACTCCCACACCACAGGCATCTCTGTCGTGTTGTGCAGTGGCTTGCACACACTTGCTTTTACAGGGGGTTGCCCAGGATCACAATGTCAAGGTGGGTTTGGAATCTCTCCAGGAAGGAGACTCCACAACCTCTCAAGGCTCCAGCACCTTCACAGCAAAGTTTCTTCTCCTGTCCATACGGAACCTCCCAGGTTCTAGTTTGTGTCCACTGCCCCTTGTCCTGTCACTGGCCACCACTGAAAAGAGCCCAGCCCCATCTTCATGACCTCCATCCTTTAGATATTTATATGCAGTGGTAAGACACCCTCCTCCCCCCAAGTCTTTTCATTTCTAGTCTAACCAGTCTCAGGTTTCTCCTCCTCACAAAGATGCTCAAGGCTCCTCAGCATCCTCCTAACCTCCATTGGACTCAAGTGGTTCCTGTCCCTCTTGAACTGGGGAGCCCAGAACTGGATACAATACTCCAGCTGTAGCCTCAGTAGGGTAGAGCAGAGAGGGAGCAGAACCTCCCTTTACATGCTGGCCATGCTCTTCCTAAGGCACCCCAGGAGAGCATTTGCCTTCTTGGCTATGAGGGCACATTGCTGGCTCAGGGTCAGCTTGCCTGCCAGCACTGCCAGGTCCATCTCCACAGTGCTGCTTTCCAGCACAAAGCTTTATCTGGCAGCAGTTCCTCGGGCTCACTCCCTGTGAAGAAAGGCTGCAGCATGGGAACTTTTCCAAGCAAGGCTGTAGCAAGCATGGATGCCAGTGACTCATTCCTGACTTCATTTCTCTGCTACTGCCTTATCTGTTGGCTCAAGCACTTCACAGCTCAGCATGGGCCCCACCAGTCTGCCTCTGGTAGAGTTCCTTGGGTCACAGCCGTGGTCTTCTCTGCACTGCCAGTATCCTGCTTGTGACTGTTCTGTCAACTCATCTGACTCAGGTTTTATGTTTGATCTGCTGGAGTTTGGGCTCTCCTCACTTCTCCTTCTTTGGCCACAACTGTCACTTGTGGAACAAGCTCTTTCAAATGGCTGATGGCACAGGCTACTCTGCTCTTCAGCCCTGCTGGCTTTTAGAGGTTTTTCTTAGATTAATTCCTCTACTAAGAATGGCCTGGAGAAGACTGAGAGTGGATCTTTTCAGTGCTGATCAGTATCTAAAGAGCAAGGGGCAAGAAGAAGGGGCCAGTCTCTTTTCAGTGGTGTCCTGTGATAGGACAAGGGGCAAAGGGCACAAACTGACCCAGGAAGACTGACCTCAACATCAGGAAAAGCTTCTTTGCTGTACAGGTGCTGCAACCCTAGAGCTGGCTGCCCAGAGAGGTTGTGGAGTCTCCTCTGGTGGCTTTCAAAGCTTCACCTGGACATGTTCCTATGTGGCCTGCCCTTGGTGATTCTGCTTTAGCAGTGGGGTTGGACTAGATGACCTCCAGAGGTCCCTTCCAACCCCATTCCCTGATAAAAGTCTCCAGTGCTGTAGTGGAGCTCCGGTGTCCCTCGTCACATACTTTATCCTTCTAACTGCACTCTCATTCCTGCACTTCTTCCTTTTTATCTATTTTTAAAGTTAAATGGTGCTGTGGTAACCATGCAGATACACTCTAGGAACCAGGACATCCATCTTCTGGTCTCACCTCTTGCCCCTTTTCAGAGTCATAGAATGGTTTGGGTTGGAAGGGAACTTAAAGAACATCCAGTTCCAACCCCCTGCCATGGGCAAGGACACCTCCCACTGGAGCAGATTGCTCAAGGCCTCATCCATGCCAGCCTTGAACACCTCCAGGGATGGGGTATCCACAGCCTCCCTGGGCAGCCTGTTCCAGTGTCTCATCACCCTCAGTGTAAAGAATTTCTTCCAAATTCAGTCTAAATCTCCCCTCCTCCAGCTTCAATCCATTCCCTCTTGTCCTATCACTACAAGCCCTTTCAGGTACTGGAAGGCTGCTCTAAGGTCTCCCTGGAGCTTTCTTTTCTCCAGGCTGAACAGCCCCAACTCTTGCAGCCTGTCCCCATAGGGACAGTCTCTTAGTTTTAATACCCCAAAATGGTAACTAGACTTCGAAAGAGGAGGCTGGTGATGGAGCCACCTGTGAGAGGAACAACTGACAAACCCAGGGGTGAGGTGCTGGCTGTGGGATAAACCAGGTGACCTTTTGCAGAGTGAAAAGCTTGAGAGGCAAAAACCAGGGACACACAGGAGTTGTAATCCAGCTTTCTTTGTTAAAAAAACAAACAAACCAAACCAAACCAACAAAACAACAAATCCAAAAACATAGAACAACCCAAACATGTAACAGATTTTTTAACCACAGACAGTAAAAGAATCAAGAAGTACTAGAACAAAACCCCAACAGACTTTGCAAGAGACATCTTGTCTTACAAGGCAATTTGATTAAGTTACTAGTGGCTGACCAGCACTTGGTCAGTGGTGGGAGTAGCTTAGCTGTGTGGACAGGACCACAAACGTTGTAAGGAGACAGCGCCGACTGGAGAAGTATTAAGACTAAAAGATCTTTAACCCCTTAAAATAAATAGAAAGTCATCTACAGCAACATTTAAATTAGTAAAATAGTCTTAAAGCAACCAAACATAACAAAATGGTCAATCAGGTTCTGTTAAGAGCCTTTTTTTCCCCCAGGTGTTTAAAAAAAACCAGAAAAACCACCCACAAAAAAACCCCACAGCCAACAAACTTTAGAAGAAAGGTGGCTCTGAAAGTCAGATTCTTCACCAGAAGTGAACTCCACCCTCCTTTGGTCTCACAGGCCAGCGGTGCAAGGTCTGGGTACCATTTAAAATTCTCCCATTGCAAGGATTTAGGTGGGACACAGACCTCCCCCTGTCCTCTGAACAAATAAGGCTTTTTTTTTCCACCCCCCAAGAGAGGGGCGTTCACCCCAGCACAGGAGCCACAGCCAGGCCCTGCAGCACCACGTCCCGCGAGCGCTCGCGGAGCCCCTGCGCCGGGAGGGACGGCACCCGGGGAGGAAGATTTAGGTGTAGCTATAAAGTCTCTTTTAGGCCATTTAAAAAATGAATTCAAGATTTAAAAAAATACTCTGGGTTTGTTTTTTTTTTCTCATTAACACTTCAACAGCTGGAGGAAGCCACACCCCTTCTCACACAAGGAACAGGGGCCAAGAGCAAAGAAAGGATTCTCTGGACATCGATTCCTTGGTGGTGACCTAATCCAAGCCAGATTTCCTACCTGCAGCTGAACCACACTCGGCTTTGACACACAGCACCACCCCACCAAAGCTGCCAGTTCCAGTTTGGACCATGTAAACTGGGAAGAAACTGCTCAGGTATGGGTAAAACCAGCATAAGGCTGGCTGGCTGCAACTCAGGAAGCCACTAGAACTAGAGAGCCCCTTGAGTATCCCTCAGAGCAGAGGTCTTGCTGATGCCCTGGCACAGGGAAGGTGCCCAACAGAGGCATGGGAGCAGATTCCCATCGCTGCAGGGAGCCGGCTGCCGCAATCCCTGGTTGGCAGCCAAGTGCTGCCGGCTCCAGCCACACTGGGGATGCTCGTGGAGATGTCCCAGAGCCGGCACAAAGCTGTGATTCAGTCCGTGGGGCTCTGCCGAGGTCATGGTGACAGCCAGCAGACCTCAATCCGAGCCCCAGGGGGAACCGGAGCCATCGCAGCCCTGGGTTGCCCTTTCCCAAGCTCCAGGAGGAAGCTTTGTTCTAGCCCTTTCTCAAAGGCCAACGTCGTCTTCCCCTGTGATGCCACTGGAAATGGAGTCGTGCAGCCAGTTGATGGGAAAGCTGGCACCCCACAAGAGAAGCCCCAAACAGCCAGAACGTTGTGTAATGACATTTGGCTGTTTCCTTCTATTTTCTTTAATTTTTATTTCTTATTAAAGCCCCAGAACACTGCAGCCTCAGCTGCAGCCACAGGCACCTTCCCTGGCTGAGAGAAAGCATTCCCTGCAGCCAGCCGAGGACTCTGCCACTGCAAACATCTCTGCATGGTTGGAAAGTGGTGACCATGGGACTGCTGCCCCTCCAGGGCTCTGCTCTTGGGCTGACCCACAGCAGAGGAGCCCATGGAGGGGCCCAATTTATTCTCCTGCCTGTGCCACCCACAGGAAGAGGGCTTGCAGAACAACAAAGCTACTTCTTGTGAGTTTTAATCCAGTTGAAGGGTCGTTAAAGTTTGTTCAGCAGTGACAGAGTCCCTTTGAACTCAGTATCCACAGAGGGTGCCACTGAAAACAAAGTGTATTTAATAGTGTCTGAGATAGGAAACCCTGCAAATCCTGCAGGAGTTAACAAAAAATAAAGAAAAAAAGAATGCACCCAGGAGGACTTAAATCCCCCCAAGATTTTGGTGGGGAGTGCTTTGCAAGGCTGGTTCCCCTCTCAGTTGGGAAGAAGGTTCTCATTTAGAAAGAGGAACCCAACGGGTGAGGAAGCACCTGGCTCTGCGTGCCCCACAGTTCAGCAATCCCAGCAAGATCCTGTTCCATCAACATCCCCAGTAACAGACTGCCTGGGAGCCTGAACACTTGAAAATGAGATGAGAAGAGTGATAATTGAAAGGGTGTTGGGTACTAGGGCCAAGGGAGGACTGTAGCACAGCCATTGCTTGCAGAAATACTCCGTGACCCTAAAGGTCTTCTCCAAGCTCAATGCCTGATTCCATTGTCATGGAATGTGGTTGCACTTGGAGCAGTCACATGAAGCAGATCCATATGGTACCTTGCTAGTTGTAGCTGCTGTTGAGCAAAGCAAACTCATGGCCACTGCACTTGTGAGTGTGCTTAGTGGGAAGGGTTTATCTGCTGTGGAGGGTCACAACAGGCATGACCTAATCATGAGCTCCAAAGAGCAGGAGCAAACAGAGAAACAACAGAAAAATCCCACATCCAGGGCTGGCAACTATGAGGAATTTTCTGTGAGGTCTCTGTTGTTCCCCTCACCCTCCAGGACATGTCTCATTCCACATGTGAGGAAACCAAATGAGCAGGGAGGTCTTTCCTGGAGATGTATTCTCTCTTTTTAGTCACACTAAAAGCCAGCTGAACATGGCAAGCCCCTGAGGGCAGCACCACTGTAGGCTGCTGATCTGAGCTCCAAGCCGCGGTGCTGGACAGCAGATACTGTTACCAGCAGTTCCACCCAGTGAAGAGATGAGTGTTCTTGCTCTATAAAGTGAAGGTCAGTTTTACCCCATTATTCCTCATCTCCCTAACCCAACCTCTCACACAGCCACATCACCAAATGCTGGTAGAGGGGAATCATAAGAACTGTTTTGGTTGGAAAAGACCTCTAAGATCAACAGGTCCAACTGTTGATTTGACACCACCATGGCCATTAAACCATGGCCTGTCTACATGTTTTTGAACCCCTCCAGGGATGGTGACTCCACCACCTCCCTGTGCAGCCTGTTCCAATGCCTGACCACTCTTTCACTACAGAAATTATTCCTAGCCTCCCTGGTGCAACTTGAGGCCATTTCTTCTCGTTCGATCACTTGATTATAGGGAGAAGAGACCAACCCCCACCTCACCACAACCTCCTTTGAGGGAGGTGTAGAGGGAACTATCAGGGTCAATAAATCAGGGAGAAAAGCAATCAGGTTTTGGAAAGGCAAACACTGAGATGTGAGCTGTGGCTGAGCAAATTCAACACTGTTGTCATTCTGTGCTGGTACCTGGTTCAGTTCCTTCCCACACTTCTGTTGTCAGGGAGACACTGCCAAGATCACTGTGACACATGTGGTATCAACACCAGAGCCAGCAGGTTAGTACCAGAGAGCAGCAAATGAAAACCCATGGAAATCCACAAAAAGCAAGCAAGCAAGCCAGTTAAGGATTTAATTAAGATCTGTTAATTAATAAAGAAAAAATTCTCAGTGTGACATCTCCTCTTTAAAACCAGTGTGGAAGGTTCACCAAGAGAGTATTGTGAAGTGATGGTCTTCATCACTGATGGGATTCATTCAGATGTGTCCAAACCAAGCAACCCCCAGGCTTTTGGGAGATTTAGGTCCATTTCTGAGCTCTCAGGACTGGACTGGACATTGGGTTGAAGTGGCTGAGAGTTAAAATCCTGTTCCTTAGCATCCCAAGGAGTTCTGGTGTGTTCTGCTGGTGTGTGTTAGCACTGGGAGCCCCAACGTTGAATCCTGCAGGAAGCTGGCAGACCATTATAGAACTATAGAATGGGTTGGGTTGGAAGGGACCTTCACAGGTCATCTAGTCCAACCCCCCTGCAGTAAGCTGGGACATCTTTAACATCAAGCCTGACCTGAATATCTCTAGGGATGGGGCCTTCACCACCACCCTGGGCAACCTGTTCCTGTGTTCCACCACCCTCATAGTAAAGAACTTCATCCTAATGTCCAAGAGCCAAAAATCTGCAGCTCAAGCAGAAGAGGACAGACAGGTCCAGCAAAAGCAGTGATTTCCCATGACAGCTCTGCCCAAACTTCTCAACCTTCATCTGGAAGGATTCCAAGAAGTGAGTCCAGGTTTTACGGTGCACGACCTTACTCATGTGAATGCCTCTCTGCAGGCACTGGATCCGACATGCTCCAATTCATTGCACATAGGTCCCTGAAGAGCCAGGCACAGCCCGTAAGCTTTGGGTTCTTCCACAGTGTACATCACCCAAACCAGCTGCAGCTCTCCACAGGATGACTCAGCTCCAGGAGAGCTCAACACTAACACAGGTAAAGCAGCACCTGAGGAGTCGGTTTGGGTATCTCTACATTAAGTTGCCACAGAATAAGCTACCTGACAGTGTGGTTTTCATCACACGTTTTCAGTGTGATGATTGTCTCACCTACTCCTCCTGCACTGCCTCCAAGCAGACATATGGTTGGTGAAGCAATAGCAAAGAGCTGCACATAGACATGGCCATGGTCATTGGCACAGACACTAGAAGAGAAGTTGCCACCTGCTCTAACACACTGTTTGAGGTTAAAGAGCTTCAAAGGACAAAGCATCAGCTAGTACCATTGGTGTCCTTAATGCCTCGTCATCCAGCATAACCCTACGCTATGAGGAGAAGCCAGCAGAAAGCTGTAGCTCTTGGAGGATCCTGGCGTCCCAACAGCTTAGTTGACAGAAATGCTGAGGAGAAAAAAATAGCTCAACAACCCACTTGCACAAAGCACAAGCACAAAGAAGATCTGCAGCAGAGACTGAAGTTCACTTGTGAGGACAAGATGCTTTTGATTTCCAACTATCACCTGAAGCACAGAGGCACAATGAGCAAAATGTTCAAGAACTGCAGTTTTGCTGGAAAGCTGACACTTTTGACCACACAAAGTAACATGTTCCTAAGGGGACAGTTTTCACTACTTGGGAACTAGAGGAATTGTGGGTGGGCCCAGGGGATGGGACTGCCCCACAACAGCAGACCAAGATTTCACATGTGGGTTGTGGTTTGTGCTCCAAGACCACTCCCTGAAGGGGAGGATGTTGGTGGGGGATCTCACCAAGCCATCTTGATGCTGCAGTTTTGCACTAAGAAGGACCAGGCCCCAGGCCCTGCTTCTTAAAGCAAACCAGACCATCTACAGCAGATCAAAATTAAACATCTGCCCCTTTCTACACCCCCAGACCCAGCTGGTCCCATCTTCACTGCATGGCATAATGCAGAGCATAGTGACAGGCAATGCACAGGAAGACTCCATGGAAGGAGCCAAGGGAATCCCACCACCCTCATTTTCTCTTTGCAAATGGTTTGGGGGCTGGATATGAACCATACTGTGGGCAATAAAAAAGTGATCTGGAGAGCACAACATTGCTCATTCCATGCTGGTCAATAGCTTATCTACAGAAAAACATGGAGTGAGCAAGCAAGCCAAGGACTTGGCCTTCTGCTTATTGCAATTCCCTGGGTTTCTCAGGAGAAATTCCACCCACAGGCTTGCACCTGCCCCAGGGCTGAGTCACAGGCCATGGATGGGCGTTCTGGTGAAGAGCATTCCAGAGGACTGCCTCAATAGCAGGGAGATGGCTTGGATCTGAGGGTTACAAGCCAGACAGTGGCAGGGGCCCCAAGTGCTCTAGTCAGGAATGCAGTGAAGGTCAGATGAGGCCTCCCCACATCATTTCTCTGACACTAATTCTGCTCTGCCTTGTCTCACCTAAGTCACTGCTAATGGACAGAGTCCAAAGCATCCAGCAGCACGTATTTTGGTATGAATTTGTGTGTGTGTGAGCCAACATCAGCTAACCTTTGCTTCCCAACCACCTCTCCCTGCCCAGCAAAGGCAGGTGGGCCAGGCTCAGGACTACCCTGCAGCTCTGTAACAGTCCCAGCTCCAGACACAGGCACATTTGCATAGCTGGCAACACTCACACGGGGCTCATTTAGTGTCATCTGGAGGATCCCAGACCCAAACGAGGTCAGCCTACACAGAACTGGAGCACAGCCCTCAGTACCACACACACACACAGATGCTGATGGGACTCGCTGCTGCTGGACAGGCAGGACCCCTCTGAAGCTGCCAGCAGGAATTCCTCCTCCTGGCCCACCTTCGTACCAAGAACTTCTCACTGCAGGGTTCTCATCTGCCAGGTTACAGGGTGGTGACGGAGGGGCAGGAGGAGACAAGGCAGAGCCAGAGGCGTGGTGTCAGACAGAAGTGGTTCCGCCGGGGTGCTCCAGTGCCTGGGTTTCGTTTGCGAGGGGTCAGAAGCCTTTTCTCCTTGTGTCGTCTCAAAACAGGATTGTGCGTTTCCTCGAGCTGAGTGTCTCTGCTCCTCCTGCTTAGGATTCCTGTGGAACCACCTCCATCAGTTTCTGGCACAGGACTGTGGCAGAGTCTGTGGGGAAGATGGCAAAGTACTGGTCAGAGAGAGCACACACAGAGAGAATGGTAGAACTGTTTTGGGTGGAAAAGTTCTCTAAGATCATCGAGCCCAAGCGCTGACACCACCATGGCCATTAAACCACGTCCCAAAGTGCCACGTCCAGGCGTTTCTTGAACACCTCCAGGGATGGTGACTCCATGACCTCCCTGGGCAGCCTGTTCCAATGCCTGACCACTCTGAGTAAAGAAGTATTTTCTGATCCAACCCAGACCTTCTCTGGCACAGTTTCAGGCTGTTTCCTCTCATCCTAGAGACACTAGAGAGAAGAGACCGACCCCCACCTCACTACAACTTCCTCTCAGGGAGTTGTAGAGAACAATGAGCTTTCCCCTCAACCTCCTCTTCTCCAGACTAAACAATCCCTAGCTATCTATCTTGGTCTTGGGTTCAGCATACTCTGCCTCAGAAAGACTGAGGCATCTGCCTCCTCACCCTGCTTCTGAGCAAGGTTAGTCCAAACACAAAGTCTTGAAGGCAATGAGCCACTGGCTGCTCTCTACTCACACCCAGAACTTAAACAGAGAATCACAGAATCATTAAGGCTGGAAAAGATCTCTAAAATCTTCAAGCTCAACTGTCAAACCAACACCACCATGCCCACTAAACCACGTACCACTGGGAGCTTTGCTCCTGTAGCACAGATGAAATCCTGCCCTGACAGAGGTTCCAGGACTTCTAGACACCAGTTTCTAATTGCAGGGCGATAAGGTAACCACGGTAGGATGCCAGAAATGCAAGCAGCCAACACTGAGTCAGGCATCACAGCAAAACTGGGCATAAAAAATATCTGAGCTGATGCTTTGACTTCCAATTTGGACAACTTGTGCTTTCTGCTGTTTCACTGCGTGTCTGGAGATGACCACATAGTCTTACCAGGTAGAGCTAACAGGAATTCCAAATCCACACAAGCTCACACTGGTTGGAGGGGATCAGATTATCTGCAATGGATGAAGGGTTTGAAGTCCATGTTTCTGAACGGGCACCTGCAGGATGATCATCCTGTGCTCCCAGAGTATTTTCTATCTTCTCCTTACAAGCCTTTGGTGGTAGAAAACAATTAATATGGTAATTTGCCACCCAAGCACTGCAAAAATGGCTCTTCCAGGAACTGAGCCTAACACTCAGAATAAAAAAGTGAGTGTAAGAGAGGGAAGGGAGGGGGAGAAAAAGAATAACAAGTGCTGAGCACTGTTAAAAGCCTCTTTCTTCTTCCTAAAAAGCACCCAGCTAAGGCTGGACATTTCTACTTGTCTGCTTTTCTAGGTCAGCCTACTGTATGAGACCTGGGAAGCAGAGGGTAGAGTTCAGTTACTTGGGACAACAGGGAGTGACTTTCTGGATTCAGTTGTTCAGACAGAGGTTCCATGTGCCAAGCACAGCCTCAACATCCCTTCCAAACACACTGCGGTGCTGCGTCAGCTGTTGGAAAACCTTCCAGCAAAGGCACCTTAAAAATAAACCTCCTGAGAGAAAACATCCCAGGGATTTTCCCCTCCCTCTGCTCTGCTGCCACGATCTGATGCCAAGGAGAGCTCTGTCTGGGTCAGGAATGTTAGCACTGGCTAAGAGATGGACTGGGACACTAGTGGTGTCCCCCAGGCATCAGTGCTGGGCCTGATCCTGTTCACTATCTTTACTGATGATCTGGACGAGGGGAATGAGTCCATCATCAGTAAATTTGCAGATGACACCAAGATAAAGGAGAGTCCATGATAAGGGAATATTTAGGTAGCAAGTGTAGTTTGGAAAAAGCTTTCTTATATAGGGGGCAGGTGTGGATCTGTCAGAGGGTAGGAGAACTCTGCAGAAGGACCTTGACAGGCTGGGCAGATGGGCAGTGTCCAACAGCATGAGATTTAACACATCTAAGTGCCAGGTTCTACACGTTGGCCACAGCAACCCCATGCAGTGCTACAGGCTGGGGTTGGAGTGGCTGGAGCTTGGCCAGGCAGAAAGGGACCTGGGGGTACTGGTTGATGGTAGGCTGAACATGAGCCAGCAGTGTGCCCAGGCAGCCAAGAGGGCCAATGGCATCCTGGCCTCTATCAGGAGTAGTGTGGCCAGCAGAAGCAGGGAAGTCATTCTGCCCTGTACTCAGCAGTGGTTAGGCCACACCTTGAGTCCTGTGTCCAGTTCTGGGCCCCTCAGTTTACGAAAGATGTTGACTTGCTGGAATGTGTCCAGAGAAGGGCAACAAAGCTGGGGAGGGGTTTGGAGCACAGCCCTATGAGGAGAGGCTGAGGGAGCTGGGGTTGCTTAGCCTGGAGAAGAGGAGGCTCAGAGGAGACCTTCTTGCTGCCTACAACTACCTGAAGGGAGGTTGTATCCAGGTGGGGGTTGGTCTCTTCTCCCAGGAAACCAGCACCAGAACAAGAGGACACAGTCTCAAGCTGCACCAGGGGAGGTTTAGGCTGCATGTCAGGAAGAAGTTCTTCACAGAAAGAGAGATTGGCCATTGGAACGGGTGGCCCATTGGAGTCACCATCACTGGAGGTGTTTAAGAAGAGACTGGATGAGGCACTTGGTGCCATGGTTTAGTTGATCAGATGGTGTTGGGTGATAGGTTGGACTTGATGATCTCAGAGGTCTTTTCCAACCTAGTTAATTCTATTCTGTTCTATTCTAATTACAAATTTTCATCAGCCAGCCTGAGGCCAACTGTGCTCAGACTGTTGTGCTGCTACTTCTTTTCCTTTCCTACACCACCAGACAGGGCCAGAAGGCTTGACCCTGTGCTTTTACAAAAGAAGGCAGCAACATGCTCAGAGAATTATGCTCTACTGTGTAACCACCACCTGTCTGCCAGGGTGAAAAACAAAGGGCTGCTGATCTTTGACCCAAGATTTCCAACCACTGCAAGTCAGGGTAAGTTTTGGGTGCTTGGTAGTTCAGGCCATCACCAGGTTAAAACTTGTTGCCATTAAAGAACAACAGATCAGAGCCAAGACACTGGAAGCCTCCACAAAAGAGAGCCAGTGCTACCAGTTGCGGCATGCTCACCGGGAAGCCGCTCTGTTTGGAGCAAAAGCCAACCTGCACCCTTGCCCTTCCCTGCTAGTACTTACAGATGCCTTGGAGGACCCACTTGGGCTTGTTTTGCCACCAGACCCCGAAGAAGTAAATCGGGATCCCGCTGAAGATGATTGCGAAGCCGATCGCACATTCCTTGGGTGTCATCCAGAAGGAAACAGCAATGAGAAACAAGCAGGCCAGGATGAAGAAAATGGGCAGACAGATGTTCACCTACACAAGGATGGAAAGAACAGGTTGGAAGTTGTATCAAGAGAATGTGGAACTGTTCCCAGTGAACTTTATCTTGCTGTAGAGCCCAAGGAGGGAAAGAGATCATGTCCACCATGGACAGTGCTCACAGAATTCCACAATCCCAGCATGATGGGGGTTGGAAGGGACCTGTGGAGATCACCTAGTCCAACTCCCCTGCTAAAGCAGGGCCACCCACAGCAGGCTACCCAGGATCACAATGTCCAGGTGGATTTGGGATCTCTCCAGAGAAGAAGGCTCCACAGCCTCTCTGGGCAGCCTTATCCAGGGCTCTGTCACCCTGCTCCTGTCTGTTCCAATGCTCTGAACACCAGGACCATGACCCTGAGCTGCCATGGGGAAGGCATCAATTTAAGCAGAGCTCTCCATCAATCCCAAACAAAACAGATGTAGGCAGACACCTAACAGGTACCTTAAAAGGAGCAAACAAAGCTGAGAGATTTGACTTGCCAAGAGCCATGAGCCCTTTTCAGCAGCCTTTTTTAGACCCCATACCATCCTTGAATGATCCCCTATAAAAGCACCTCTACCAAGAGCACCAAATTCAGCAGGAACCATGGCATAAGCCATAGAATCCTCATGGCTGTTTCTCAGGGTACTTGGCTCCCCTGCTCTGAGCAGGGCTCCTGCTGACACCATCCCAGCTTTTGAAAGAGAAACCAAACCCCAAAGGAAACACCCTGCAAAGAGCTTCCCTGGGAAGTCTCTGGTACAGGTCTGGGAGTCTGTTTTTCTCTGGTTGCCTGCTTGCTGGCAGAGACCTGATTGAGCAGCATTCCTTTAAGGAAGGCAGACATGCTTGTGGCTGACATTATCTTGGCCTTCTCCCAGATGGGACATGGTACTGCCAAGCTGGCCAAGGACAAAGAGAACAAAGTTCTCCTCTGCAGGCAGGGGTTTGTCTGCTTTATTAAAAACCTATTTTAAGTGAATTCCACAGTGGTACAGAGTGTTTCACTGAAAGCCATATGACTTCTCCTGGGCAGTGGGTTAGTCAGTGAGAGCTTCCCCTTGGCTACACCACATCTTTGACATCCAGAGCCTCCTGCGCTCTTGTAAGCCCACATCCATGGCAGCTCCTCATCCTCCTGCACCAATTCTCATGCAGATTTCTGTGTGGCAGGGACACCTCTGTGAAGTCCATCACATTGCCCCTGCACTCCTGCAATCCCAGTCCCTCTTCCACACAGGACAAGCAGCCACACTTGGTGAACCCTCTGCTGCTGAGAAGGGACTCAAGCAGAACCCACCATGCAGTTACCACATTCTTCTCACCTTGATGGGCCTTTCCAGCTCTGGCTTCTTGTAACGCAGCCACATCATGCCGATGATGGCCAGAGCCACACACAGCCAGTTGAAGAAGCTGAAGAAGTTGATGACTGAGAAAATGTTGTTGGAGAAGGCATAGAGCAGGGTCATGATGCACTGCAACCAGGAAAACAGAAAGAAGATCCATGAGCAAAGGCAGGAGGTGAAACCATGTAGGTTACAACACTATAGAACCAGAGAACTGTCTTGGAGGTCTTTTCCAACCAAGATCATCACGTCCAATGGTTGACCTAACACCACCATGGCCATTAAACCATGGCCCAAAGTGCCATGTCTCCACATTTTTTAATACCTCCAGGGCAATAAATACAGGCACTTAAGAACTATCAGCCAGGGAAAGAATCAGGTTGATTATTTTTTAGTCATTTAAGCTGTTGTTAATTGGTGCCTGGGGTGATTTCAAACCAGAAGTGGAATAAGAGGATGTGATGAGGCACAGAAGGGTCCTGTGGGTGCATGCAGCAATGGCTGTGTCTGGAGGGGCCCCCTCCAACCACCCACAACTCATTTCTCAATATCAAGTTGATGCTCATCACCACAGGCCCAGGTCCTTACCGTAAAGACGAGGGATGGCATGGGAGTGAGGAGCCTGGGGTGAATCATAGACAGGATTGAAGGCAAGTGTCCTTCTCGGGATCCCACAAAGAACAGCCTGAGGTGAGGGAGACAGAGCAGTTATCACCCCTTCAGCCTTCAGTCCCTGTGTCTGCAGCACAACACAAGCTCAGCTTGGACAGTGCTGAGGCAGCAAGACAGAAATGCCCAGGCTCCATGCAAGGTTCTCCTCCTTGGTGGTGACATGCATGATGCCAGCTCTGCTCTTCTGCTAGTTGATGGAGTCCAGGAGCAGGGCTCTCCAGGATCAGACCCCAGCAAGGGGTGTGCTGCACTTAGAGTGGAAAGTCCCTGTCTCAGAAGGAAGGCCAGAGGCCATAAAAGAATGCAAGACAAGATGTACTTGTATCTTCCTTGCCAGAGAAAGCAATTAAGTGACTTGCCCAAGACAACCCAGGAGATGTCTTGTCAGCATTGGAACCACCTCAGTCCTTGTCCTGTCCTTTCTCCCCATTCTGGATGAATTCTCAACCCTGAAGTTTCATAAGTTTCTGCTTTTCATTAAAGCCACTTTCTCAGGCAACATCAGTCAGTGAGCCCCAAGCCTGTGTTTGTTTATATTCTAATAACTTCAGCAGGACTTTGCCTGGGGAACAGAAGATTAAGGCCAATGAAAGGTTTTCCTTTAAACTAGATGCAGTTTTCAAGTCCCACTTTTTTTTTTTCCCCCTGCATTCCCCACATGGGCTCCAGACCCTTTATACTTCGTGTCTACCCACAGCCACTCCTTGGAGGACAACTCCAAGGCAAAGAGCATTAACCATGACTGGGAAACAAAGCCCACGAGACTGTGCAAGAAAACCTACCGGGAAGAAGTGAAGAGAGAGCCATTCACAGATCCAAAGCATGACAAGCCAACAAAGACAGGAATGATCCAGGACATGACACCAAGGTGGTAGTTCCCAAAGTCCTACGTGAGGAACAACAAGACAGACATTTCACACCCAAAAACGTCCAAAAGAACTCAGAGCTACCTATGAAGAGTTAATTGCAGATATCTGAACAAGTGACATGGCTTAGTGCTGGAGCTGGTACAGAGTTTGCCATTTGCTGCTTCTCCTTCCTGAAAAACCACTTTATGGGTCAGGACACAACATTTATCAGAACAGCTGTCCAAAATAGTTCAGGATCAAACAGAAACTGCAAAGAGATTCATAGCATCAGAGAATTGTTCTGTTCTGAAGAGACCTTTGAGATCATAAAGTCCAACTATTAACCCAGCACTGCCAGGTCACCACTGCATCATGTCCCTCAGCACTGCATCTCCATGGCTTTGAAACCCCTCCAGGGATGGGGACTCCACCACTGCCCTGCACAGCCTGGACCACACCTCTCAAGGGGAAGAAACTGTTCCTCAAGTCCAACCTAAACCTCCTCTGGTGCAACTTGAGGCCATTTCCTCTTGTTCTGTCTCTTGCTCCTCAGGAGAAGAGACCAACCCCCACCTGGCTCCAAACTCCTTTCAGGGAGTTGTAGAGAGCCAGATGGTTTCCTCTCAGCCGCCTTTTCTCCAGGCTGAAAAACCCCAGCTCCCTCAGCTGCTCCTCACAAGACTTGGTTCTCCAGACCCTTCACCAGCTTTGAAGCTCTTCTTTGGCCACACTCCAGCACCCCAAAGTCCTTTTTGCTGCAGGCCAAAAACTATTCAAACACACAGCTACTGCCACTTGCTGAGCTAGGACACAGCCCCTTAGCAAGGCAGTCACCTGGAGGTGTGGGGCTTTATCACACATTGCAGTTGCACTGCAGTTTTGTGCCAACAGTTTCACACTGATTTCAAGACTTGCAAAGGCACACAGCCAGAGTGATGCAGCTCAGGCTGGTATCCATGAGGGGAGAAGTTCAAAAAACATGCACACATGGCACTTTGGGACATGGTTTAGTGGCCATAATGGTGATGGGTTAATGGTTGGACATGATGATCTTAGAGGTCTTTTCCAACCTTCATGATTCTATGATTCCAGTAACCTTGCACTGTGTAGATGCAGGCTGGAGCAGAGGCTTGATACTAACCCAAAGGATGGAGCACTGCCACCTGAATGGCCCAGACCATCTTATCCTGGACTGGGAGAGTCCCCTTGAAGCACTAAACGATCCTGGTTGCACTCAGCTTGCAGGGTCACACCACACTGCTCCATTCTGAAGCTATCAGGTTTTCTGTCTGCAGTGGCATTGTAATTAATAGAAGTATTATTTCCCTTCCCTTGATTAAAAGGAGGAAGCTACAGAGCAAGAACAATTGGAATGTGCAGCCCAGGGAGGTGGTGGAGTCATCATCTCTGGAGGTGTTCAAGAGGGGATTGGATGTGGCACTTGAAGCCATGGTTTAGTTAGTCAGGAGGTGTTGGATGGTAGGTTGGACTTGATGATCTCTGAGGTCTTTTCCAACCTTATTGATTCTATGATTCTAATCTGCTTCAGTATTGACTGAATGACCTTTTCCCACTAATACCATGCTCTGGTAACTGAGGGCAAGTTAGGAGGCTAGCAGCAACCTTGAACAGTTATGAATATTACGAAGCCGGTGAGCAGTGCTCAGCCTCACTGCTGTCTGTGAGCAATCCCACCTGGCATCAAGGCTGCTCCTCCCTGCTCCCATCACAGGTGCTCTTTATCCCCTGTCTCTCATCATCTTTTTTCATTTGTAAGCAGCCATGACCAGCCAGGAACAAACCAGGGAGATGTGTGCAGAGGCTCCAAGCCTGATTCAGCCAGCCCCAGAAATCAGATGAGTCACATCAGAACAGCTCTGCTCTTACCACAGCCACGGCTTCGGACGTCAGCATCTGCTCGGTCGACAGGGTCGTGAAGTAAGCCAGGTTTGTCAGCACATAAACCAAGGTGACCACAGGTAGTGAGATGATGATAGCCAGAGGCAGGTTTCTAGGAAGAAAAAAGATAAATTATAAGAGAGCTGCAGCTCAGAGCAAGCTGCTGCCGCCAGGGATCAGTGGCTCATGCTGCAGCACTCCTGTGCTGACTCAAAGTTGGCTTGAAGCATTCTTTGGCTCTTAGTTTCCCAGGCACATGGTGCTCTCCCTAGCAGAGGAGAAGATGCCCACATGGACACAGCCTGGAGGCTGACAGATGCAGAGTGAAGGATTGTGGCAGAAGAGACACTTTGCATGGAGTGACCCTGGCTGCCTGGGTGATCATTAAGCCAAATCACTGCAATTAATTAAAAACAACTTCCCATGCCTCTCGCTAGCCAGGGGCTGGCACATGCATTCACAGAATCACCGGGATTGGGAAAGGCCTCTAAGGTCACCAAGCCCAACTGTCAACCCAGCATCACCATGGCCACTAAACCACATCCTGAAGTGCCACGTCCACATGTTTTCTGAACACCTCCACAGACGTGATTACTCTCCACTGGGCAAAGGAGAACAGGTGAGGGGTTAACCTGCTGGAAAGCAGCTCTATGGAGAAGGACCTGGCAGTGCTGGTGGATACAAGTTGCCTTTGAGTCAGCAATGTGCCCTTGGGGCCCAAGAAGGCCCCTGGAAGGTCTCCTGGAAGGCATGAAGAAGAGTGTGGCCAGCAGACTGAGGAGGTTCTCCGTCCCCTCTACCCTGTCCTCATGAGGCCCTATCTGGAAAACTGTGTCCAGTTCTAGGCTCCCCAGTTCAAGAGAGATGGGGAACTACTGGAGAGAATCCAGTGGAGAGGATGCTGAGGGCACTGGAGCATCTCTGTGAGAAAGAAAGGCTGAGAGAGCTGGGGTTGTTTAGGCTGGAGAAGAGCAGCCTGAGCTGCTCAGCAAGACCTAAAGGATGGGGGCAAGAGGATGGGGCCAGACTCTTCCCAGTGGTGCCCAGTGACAGGACAAGGGGTAATGGGCACAAACTGGAACCCAGGAGGTTCCATCTGAACACAAGGAGAAACTTATTTACTGTGAGGGTACCAGAGCCCTGGAGCAGGCTGCCCAGAGAGGTTGTGGAGTCTCCTCCCCTGGAGAGATTCTGAACCTGCCTGGACATTGTGATCCTGGGCAGCCTGCTGTGGGTGACCTTGCTTTAGCAAGGAGGGTTGGACTAGAAGATTTCAGAGGTCCCTTCCAACCCCCACCATGCTGGGATTCTGTAAAAAGCATTTGTGCTGCTGGGTTTGTTGCGGGAGGTAGAAAGCTCCAGGATTTATTGGGCACTTTTTAGGCTGTCACTCTGTGCAGCTGGCTGGGCTGATGAAACTCTAAGAAAATGAGTTTGGACACAGGCTGAGTGGGTCTGCAAAGACAAGGCTGTGTTGGGTAAATTTGCCTCTCCAAACACTCTGACTTCATTTGCAAATGGGAACTGGAAAAGGAAACCCTGCTTGATGCCACATATAATTGGTCTCGTGGAGCTCAAAGCCCCAGGAAGGGAGAGTCAAATACCATGACTGCATTCAGAAGACACAAAAATAATTGCAAACTGCAGCCCCTTTTTTCACAACTGTCAAGTAAAGGGCATCTCAAATCTTGTGCTTCCCAGCAGCCACTAATCACTGCCAGGGACAGGCAGCAATAGGTTCTTGCACAAGTGACCCTGAAGCTCATTGACAGCGCCCCAGAAGCAACTTCGCTACGAGCAAAAATGGTTTATCAGCCCTGCCCTGCTTTGGACCACCTCAGCAGCTCCTCTGCATAACCCTGAAGGGCTCCAGCAGTGCAGAAAGCAGCTGTTGCTCAGCAGAAGAGGAAGAGCACATGACAAACACATGTAGGCACAAGTTCTCTTCTGAGAGCTTACACAAGACAGAAATAAAGTCCTGAGTGCCCTTTTCTCACTTCTAACTCAGAGAGGTGCCCTGCCAAGGAAGCAGCACTTCCCAACAGCACTGGTAGGATCAGTTCAGCAAAGCAGTGCAAACAACAGCCTTTTTCATGCAGATTGTTATTCTCCTCTCCCTGTTCCAGGGAGCAACAATGTCACTATTTTATCTCATTTTCTACTTCCCCAGAAAAAGACCTTGGCTTCTGGGCTGATTAGCAAGCCCTGGCACACACCACAGGAAAGGGCTTCCCAAGGACAAGTTTTCCTCCCAAGGAAGCTACCACAGGACACACACCTACCTGTAGGGATTGATCATCTCTTCTGTAACAAAATTCAAGTAATTCCTGCAATTTAAAAGCAAAATTCTGGTTAGCCCCTGGAATAAAGGAAGCCTTTCACCTCACTCCCATGCAGGGAAACTTCAGGAGGGGTAGGGAGACTGACACCCATTCAGAGAAGGGCAACAAAGCTGGGGAGGGGTTTGGAGCACAAGCCCTATGAGGAGAGGCTGAGGGAGCTGGGGTTGCTTAGCCTGGAGATGAGGAGGCTCAGGGGAGACCTTCTTGCTGTCTACAACTCCCTGAAGGGAGGTTGTAGCCAGGTAGGGGCTGGTCTCTTCTCCCAGGCAACCAGCACCAGAACAAGAGGACACAGTCTCAAGCTGTGCCAGGGGAGGTTTGGGCTGGATGTTAGGAAGAAGTTCTTCACAGAAAGACAGATTGGTCATTGGAATGTGCTGCCCAGGGAGGTGGTGCAGTCCCCATCACTGGAGGTGTTTAGGAAGAGACTGGATGGGGTGCTTGGTACCATGGTTTAGTTGATTAGATGGTCTTGGATGATAGGCTGGACTCAATCTCAAAGGTCTTTTCCAATCTGGTTAATTCTATTCTATTCTAACTCATGGTGGCTGATGTCTGGTTTAAGATCTACAGCACAAGACCTGCAAATCACAAGTCCTGGATGGTGCTGGTGGATCTAGAACATCATGCTGCAAGCTTCCTTGCAAGAGGAGGTGAAGAGCAGGACCCAGGAGTGACTGAAACACCCCTCCAGGTGATAAGGCTAGCTGCAACTGGCTTTTTTCTCATAAGAAGTTTAACAGGCTCATTGTACTTGCAAATGTTCAGAGACCAACAAACAGACAACCAGGAGCTTCAGCTTGGTGCTCCAAGTAATCTGCTGGCATGAAGCACTTTTTTTTTCCTTCTGCTAGCCCAGCCCACCCTGCTGCTTTCTCTTAACAGATCTAGGAGATGCACCAAGCACCATGGTGCATCATCACCCATCATCTGCTGCCTCCTCTAAACCCCGTGATCTCCTCTCCACTTCTGTGTGCTTCTGCATCCTGGCTGGAAATGGGGTGTGAAGCATGACTGTCAAAAGAAAGATGGGAAGCCTTGGACCACACTCTCCCTGCAAACACAACCTGGGGATGAAAGGAATGGCTTCCAGCATTTAGCACTGAAAAAGAAGATAAGAAAGCTGCATCTTACCATCCTCCATAGGCAAAGAGACCGCTGTAGAGAGCTAAGACGATGTTCCCCACATCAACCTTCGTGCCTTCGAAGGAGTGCTGAGGAGTCAGGTTTGACACATCACCTGCAGAACACAAACCCAAGAGAGGACTGATGCAGAGGGACCAGGAACTCCAAGGGGCTTTTTTGTGAGTGTGGAAACAGAGAAACCTGGAGGCAAATGCTGCTCTTTGGAGAACCATTGTGCTGGTGCCCTTGGGGTTGTGCTGGAGAGCACGTGCACATATTTCTGCTGGGCTGACTGCTCCAGGTTTCCAGTTTTTAATTCACCTGGAAGAATGAATCATAGAATCAATAAGGTTGGAAAAGACCTCAGAGATCATTGAGTCCAACCTATGGTTTAGCTGATTAGATAGTGTTGGATGATAGGGTGGACTCGATCTCAAAGGTCTCTTCCAAGCTGGTAAATTCAATTCAATTCAATTCAATTCAATTCAATTCAATTCAATTCAATTCAATTCAATTCAATTCAATTCAATTCAATTCAATTCAATTCAATTCAATTCAATTCAATTCCAATTCCCCAACACCTCATGACCAACTAAACCATGGCTTTAAGTGCCACATCCAATCCCTTTTTGAACACTTCCAGGGATGGTGACTCCACCACCTCCCGGGCAGCACATTCCAACGGCCAACAACTCTCTCTGTGAAGAACTTTTTCCTCACCTCGTGCCTAAACCTACCCTGAACTACATGAACCAAATCATCAGCCCCAAATGCACTTGTCCCAAGCAACTGGTGCACACTGAGTGCTCAGACTTTCTCACACTTCAACCTGCTATCACTGAGGTGATCTCCCAGAGATCACCCTGTGAAGAAAACGTTCTGGGGACCTTCCTGCTGAAAGATGCTACACAAACAGATATTGTCACATTGTCCTCTCAACTGAAAGCTGCTTTCACTCGATAAAACCCCAGGATTTCCTCCACTTCCACCAGCCACCCAATAAAGCAGAAACCCAGGATTTCCTCTGGTCCCACCAGCCACCTGATAAAGCAGAGGGTTGTGGCAATCCCTTTGATTGTGGGAAGTCAGGTTCTCTGGGGCTGGAAGACCAGAAGTTAGCTTCTTTAGGGCTTGAATATCCAAAGTTCCTGTTATGTATCTGCTTTTGAACTGGAAAGCCATAAATAGCCAACTCGATTGTACCTTGGGTAAGAACTCACCCCGAGCAGCCAAGGCTTTATTTATTTTGCTTTAAGATGCTCTGCAGTTGTTTTGTTCCCTGCCTTTTGATGTGGAGCCTGGGTGCAGGCCCGGGACGGCAAAGCCGCGTTCCCGTCCCCAGCGCTCCCCTCGGCGAGGCCGGAAGCGGGGAGCAGGCGGGCTTGAGCGGGGCACGTTTGCACGCAGGGAGCGGGGGGAGGCCCATGTGACTGCTCTTAGGGCACAGACCTTCAGTAATCGCCCAGCAGCTGCATCACATGGCAGTCAGCAGGGCCTGCAGCTTAACCCTTCAGCACTTAGCACAAGGTACCTGGGACCTGCATCTGGGGAGAGCACACCAGGCACTTCACCTCTGGATGGCCTCTTCTAATCTCACACTGGAAACTTTCACTCCCCTGTGCCACCAAAAGCCACTTCTGCACGAATATGGATGCAAAACCCCTTCAATCCCTCAGTCACCCTCCTGGTGAAACAGGGCTTTTCTGATGGCAGTATTGATCTGCTGGTGCAAATTGCACCCACAGGGCCTAACAGGGGACTGCTCCAAACCCATGCCAGTAACACAGAGCTGCCCTGTGCATGTGGGAGTGCTATAGCTTGTCTTTCACCTTCTCTGTCCCCATCCTTTCCATCCTGGGCATTGCTCCCTTCACCTTCTTTCTCTCCTGCTAAGTCCTAACCAGGACAAAAAGATACTGCCTAACATGGCATCCAAGATACTCCTTGCTCCCAAAATTACCCAGAAAACCAAAACTGCCTTTTTCTCTTCCTGGTTGCTCTCCCATTTACAGAGGCATGCTGTGGGTGTGAGCTGCAAGACAGCCAGGACCACAACATCAGCTCATGCATTGGGCAACTAGGTCAGGAAACACCAATTTTCCAAGGCTCTACTTGTCCTGATCCCACTACAGATTGCAGTTCTCCACTGGTGTTGCCTTGTCCCTCTCCTAACAGCCCCTTGCAGTAGGGAAGCTTCTTCTGAATCTGCCTTGGGATATGCTGGTTGATTTAGTGCCCCTTCAGCCAGTGAATCTCCTTAGCAAAATGCACCAACTGCTGTTAGAAAGCAGGGTTAGAAAATGCACCTTGGAGTGTAGGGTGAAAGGCAGGAAATGCAGAGCCCAACACAAAGCTGTGAGTTGAAGCCTACTTCCTGGCTTATAGGTTCAGTCATATAATCTTAATTTAGCACTAATGCCCAGGGCCTGGCTGTGAATAAAAAGGCTGAGCAGGAGGTAGGTGTGCATGGTATCACATTCTGCTGGATCCCTTGGGCTCAGCTTTCCTGAGTTTATTTTCTGCCTCTCCTGAATAATTACCAGTCCAGTTCTTTCCAGGTCTTCTGTTATGGGAGTAAGACACACTTTTTGTTAACAGTGACTGCAATTAGCTACAGGAACAGCACAGCCTGCACTGGGAGAGCTCCCCAGGCATTTCAGACACCCCTTGGGGCATCTCAAAGCTCTGTTTGTGCTCAGCCAGCAGCCTGGCTTCCACTGGAGCTGAGGGATTGCCACCTTTACCATGTCAAGAGGATGTTGAGACCTGGGAGCAGCCAAGGCACAAGCAGCATCCTCACACCTCCATTTCTTGCCCACAACTGGACACCAGGTTCCACCGAAAGCCTCTTTCTGTCTGTCACAGACAAAAAGCTCTTAGGCCAAATGTTCCTTCTTCTGAAGTATCTACAGGTTTCACTCAGAAACCTCACACAGAAACTGTGTGCTGGTGACTGCTGAGGAAGGGCTGAGCTGCCAACCCTCACCCAGCTGGCCAGGAGAGCATCAGTGATCCCCAGACTGAAACCATATGCCTGAACTCAGGATGTGCCACCCACTTGGGAAGCACAGGCATCTTCGGCCTCCAGGCAAGGAGGGTCTGAGCCCAATTTGGTGGCTTCCTGGGCTGTAGAGACACTTTGGCTGTGTGTCAGAACTGCTGCCCTCCACAACACAAAAGAGGAGGGAAGTAGGATTGCTATGGCACCAACACCCAAACTAAGGAATTAAAGGCTGGCATCTCGTTTCTCTGTGGGTGGGCAGGAGTGGTGGATGGATGGAAAGAAGGAGGGATGGGTGGGACAGAACTAATTACTCACACACTTCTTCCTTGCACCCGCCCTGGCACGCGCCTAACCCATCTCTTTGAAGCACCACAATGCAGCTACAGGCAAAGGAGTGGCAAGTCAGGGTGGAGGCAGCCAAGAGAGGAGACTAGGTAGGAAGAAAGGGTGGGTTTTTTGGGTTGTTTTTTTTTTGCTCTCCACAATCCTTGAGGAGCTGACACCTCGCTGCCCTCTCCTAGCCTCACCCAGCAAGAGCTGTAGCCCTCCAAAAACTTGCAGCAAGTTGCTGAACTTCACATCTTTGCTCCCATGGGGCAATGGATGTAGCAACACATCAGAACATGATTAAATAACCAGAGGAGCCGATATCTGTCTCTTCTCACTCCAAGGGGACAAGCTCATGTTCTCAAATGTCCACATGATGCCCCTTTGCCACAACTTTTGCTTCTTTCATGCTTTATCGCTACCTGGTTGCACGAGAGGAGCCTGGGCTGCTTAACAAGCACACCCCAAAGATCACATCTAAGCAGAGCAGCTGTCCTCTCCCAGCATCACCACGACGCTCTTCTATCAAAGTGTCCAGGAAGCACCACATGTCCCTCCTCTTCTTACACTTACCCACTAATGCCTGCTATTGGCCCCAGCTGGAGACTGGAGATACTGGGCAGATAGCTCAGCTCATTCTGACCACTTTCAAACACTCCTGAGGACCTTCTTAACCTGGAGTTAGGAAGCTTAGCTCCAGACATCTTTCAAACCTCAATGTGCACTTCCAGCCTCCAGCTTCTTGGAGGTTTGAATTGCAAGACTTTGCATCAAATCAAGGGTCACAAATCTGCTGGTGAGGCTGCCAAGCACAGCCTTGGCTGCTCCCCTGGGGCATGAGGTCTCTAAGTGCCATGCTCTGCCCACCCTCCCAGCTCCCCCATCCTCCCCAGCCCAACACAGCTGCTCTCTAGGCAGTGCCCTACCCCTACCCGACAACCCCAGTGATCTGAAGCCTGGTTTGAACTGGCTGTTCCACTGCACTCTGCTCTACAATTAACCAAATTAAGATAACAAGCTCTGACATAAACCCCATTTGCTGATCTTGCCAGCTGCCAAGACTCTGGTAATTGTGCCAGCAAGTGATGGGTCACCTGGGGCCTTCCTGCAGGAGGGACCTACCCCGGGTCCAAGCACTGCGTGTTCAGACCCTTCCTTTGAAAATGTTCATTTACTCCCCAGTCATGTCCAGTCCAGTTTTAACAGCACAGCAATCTTCTCTTGCAGAAAGCATGGAATGATAATTAAATACTTTTAACTTGCCTAAACAGTGAGGAGAGGGAACACAGCCATCTAGAGAGCTCAGCAAGGGAATCGGGTCGGGGGACCCTCAGCACATCTTGCTCATGGAGGAAACCAAGCCAAGGAGAAATGTGTTGCATGCATGATAAATCCCACAGGAGAAGATGCACTCAGCTGTTGAGCCATTTCCTGAGAACAGCAGTGGGAATTCAATCAACTGAGTCAGAAAAACAAGACAGCAAGAAACACACAGGGGTCAGGGTTAGGAGAACATCTCCTCAGCAGCTCATGGCTCCCCAGGAAAGTCACACTTGGCAGCCACAAAACCTCTTTGCTCATCTCTGATCACTGTCAATCTGCAGTTCTGAGCAGCAGCTATGAAACTTGGGTCCCATAGCAGAGGAGCCTGAAAGTCACTACTGGAACTTCGGAAGAGCAGAGAAGGCATCCAAGGAGGAGCTGGAGCTCCAGGGTTATGTCCCAATTGACAGCACTGGCTGAGGACAGGCTATGACACATCAACTCATTTCAAGTACTTCCTTCTGTTCTCTGGACAAACTCTTCTCCCAGTGCTGGGAACTTCTGTCAAGACTGTTTACAAGAAACTATTATTGCTCCTCTGGGGTGAAGCCAAGGGTCTGGGCTCCTGTATTCACTCCACCCTACACACTACTCAAACTTCACTTCTCCTTTTGCAGTCGTCCACCAGGATGCTACTTGGGCCACAGAGGCCTTTCCCACCTCCTCTGCATCCTGCTGGTGGCACCATAAAACACTTCACTCCTGAGCAAACACCTTTTAATATTCACAACCTCTGTGTCTGCCACCATAATGCTTGCTGAAGAGAAAGAAAGAAACAGACCCAGAAGCAGCAGACATCAGAAGCATGTGAGCCCTACGGCAATACAGAAAGCACAGAGGTAGCTCTGAGACCTGGATGAAAGACCCTGCATGATCTTTGGCAAACCATGGAAAGGTGTTTTCAGGCATTAGATGAGGCTTCCCAGAGAGGTAGGAGTCCCTTGTCTGTCTCTATCTATACAGAGTAAAAGCAAGGTGCAAACCCCGAACAAACCACCCAGAGGTTTCCAGCCACTTCCACAAGCTTGTTTTTCCTTCCCGTATGGGCACAACAGGTTCAGTCCACATCCATAGGAGCTTGTGATTGAGAATGACAAAGAATGAGCCACCTGCAGTCTCTGGACAGGACAAGCAGAGCCAAGCTGCTTGACATGCAGGAGAGCCAAGAACATTCAGGAGAGCAGATCCTCCTGCCTGTCACCCATACCACAAGCACCACTGGCAAGGCCATTAACTTCAGCTGAAGGCTGTGGGAAAGGATCACACTACAAAACACAAGCAAAAGTAGATGAACACACACACAGAGCTATACTGATACACCTTAGGCATGAGCCACTGCTACTGCTGCAATTAAGACTTCGGGAAGATGAGATCCAAAGAAGCAAATACCAAAGTATTAGCTGCTCTCCAGTTAAATGTCTGTGTTGCTGGGATAGCTGCACTTGGGAAAACGAGAAGCCAACACAGCCTCCCACGTCAGCTGACTTAACACCCACTCAGCCCACAGCAGTGGTGAGCAGGGTGCACACTGCTAGGTCTGAGACGTGCTCCTCAGTTGCTAGTGCAAGGCACCTACCTCATATCTAGCTTAGCAGGTGGCAGTTTATTCAGGGTAGTGAAAATGTGCAACATGCTAAAATCCACAACTCCTCAGCTAAAGCAGCTTTTCAGATGTCAGGGCACATCTGCACCCTGAAGAGCTGACACAGCCAGGAGCCTCCATACCCAGTGTTAAACACACAGCAGTTCCCACCATCATTAAAGGACAGAGTGTGCACACAATGATCTTAACAAGCACAGGTCACTGACCAACTGCTTCTATATTTTGGGTGGGTTTTCTGCTGTTATTAAATGTGTGTCCAGAGAAGGGCAACAAAGTTGGTGAGGGGCTTGGAACACAAGCCCTATGAGGAGAGACTGAGGGAGCTGGGGGTGCTTAGCCTAGAGAAGAGGAGACTCAGGGGTGACCTTATTGCTCTCTACAACTACCTGAAAGGAGGTTGTAGACAGACAGAGGTTGGTCTCTTCTCCCAGGCAACCAGCACCAGAAAAAGAGGACACAGTCTCAAGCTGCGCCAGGGGAGGTTTAGGTTGGAGGTTAGGAGGAGGTTCCATACAGAGTGATTGCCCATTGGAATGGGCTGCCCAAGGAGGTGGTGGAGTCACCATTGCTGGAGGTGTTCAGGAGGAGACTTGACAGGGTGCTTGGTTGCATGGTTTAGTTGATTAGGTGGTGTTGGATGATGGGTTGGACACGATGATCTTGAAGGTCTCTTCCAACCTGGTCTGGTCTATTCTATTCTATTCTATTCTATTCTATTCTATTCTATTCTATTCTATTCTATTCTATTCCTTTTTGAACAGGTAACTTCACACTTGCAAAATACAAAAGCCTCACCAAGCTGAGCTCTCTTCTTGAATCTGTAATTGCCAAAAAAAAACCACCCAACCTTCTGGGCAGAGAGGGCAAGAAAAAAAATTGTCTGAGCAGAACTGAACCGCTGCCGACTCCAAACCAGAGCAGGCAAGCTGCATAGCACACTAATCTGCCATGCCCACCTGGGCTCAGCATCTGCATCCACCTTTGGCTGCAAAAGCAAAGCAAGATTAGAGAGCAAGAGGCCCATAAAACTTAATTGTGTTGTATCAAGCCCCAGCATTAAGATGCCTGATTAATCTCCACCATGTGGCTGATGTGATTTAGAGGTGCAGGACCCCTGGCAGCTTTCCCAGCTTCCTCGTCCGTGCTCTCCTTCGGCGCGGTCTTCCACTCTCCGTGTGCTCCACGGGCGAGAGGGTGAGTAAGGGAAGCACAATAACCTGCCTTCAAAGCTCACTGCTGCAAAAGCATGTTATGGTGGCATTTCTGGATGCCAGTGTAACAAGAAACAGCATGGGCAGCTGCAGGGCAAGCTTTTCTTACCATCCATTTAGCACCAGCCTCAGCCTCAACGTGCAGGGACACACTCAAAGCTTGAAGGACATTTACTATCCATAGGCTTTGCCTCTTCTCTGCCAAAGAGGATCTTCAGCAGGAGTTAGTCATGGGCTGGCTGAGTGAACGCCCATTTGGTTTGGCTTTGGCCTCCAAACTCCTCTCAGACACCTACAGCTCCACCACCAGTTGACTCTTGTGTCCCCAGAGGCAGTCCCTCAGGTGAGCTGTTCCCTCTGGGCAGAGAGCAGTGTGACAACTACCCTGCTGTCTAAAACCACACAGGGTGCACAAAAGCACTGCTGCATCTACCCTCTGTTAGCAGAAACTGCTGTGGCTAAAAACCCCAAACTCCTAACGCTGACCTGATGATCAGGTTCACTCTTGGGTTCACCTTATGGATGTGAAGGATGAAAATGAGTCAAAGGAAAACTCCTGGAGGTGTTTAAGAGGAGACTGGATGAGGCACTTGATGCCATGGTTTAGTTGATTAAATGGTGTTGGGTGATAGGTTGGACCTAATGATCTCAAAGGTCTTTTCCAACCTAGTTAATTCTATTCTAATCCATTCCTTTAGCTATGCTAAGTGTTCATTCATCTCTGGCTGGTTGAGTGTGATTAAGTGTAGGTACAAACCCAGGAGAATTCAGACAAGAGTGACTCTTGTTTTCTATGGGTATCTATGTGCCACTGTGCTCCAAGACCTGAGGGAGCCTGAGATTTGAATTACCAGCCAGAAAATCAAGTTTTCATGCTGTGTCAGCAAGACCCCTCCAGAGCAGCCCTGCCCCATGCTTGCAGCTGCATCCTTGCCCTTGCTGCTTGCAGAGCTTGGCCCCTCAGCACCCCAGGGTCACTCCAGAGCTGGCTCAAGGGGCTTCTTTGGGACATTCAGCTGACGTTTCCACTGGCAGCAGAGAAGGAAATTTCAGAGGAAAGGAAGAGTGAGTAAACTTTCCCTCCCTCAGGTCATTCTTCATCACAGGGTTTTTCAGAAGGAAAAAAAAAAGCCAGAAAGAAGACTTTGGGTAAGGAACTAGCAAAATAACCCTCAGAGAGAAAGGGAGAGACCAAACAGATGTTTTCTAGCAAAGGACAAAGGGATTCAATAAATGAAAGCAGGACCCAGATGTGCCCACACACCCTCAGCACCAAGATGTTGCCTCACACCCAGTGTACCTCAATGACATTTTCAGGAGGCTTCACAGCTATACTAAGCACACACCAACAACTGAAGGCTCCCATTTTCATTCCAGCCCTTTCAGAAACTCTCCTGTGCGGAGCTGACCAGTTGCCAGCCACAGCTACACCTCTAAATACCTTCTCACAACAAGCATATGGTATTGGGTGGGGGGTGCCAGTGCTGGCTAGCATTGTACACATCCATTTAAAGGCAAAACCCACCACTAAACCAAAATTCTCTGCCTAGTCTAAGTTCCCCACAGCAAAGGTCTGGAGACAGACCTGCCTGCTTTGTCCTTAATTCACCCTGTGCTTGTTCAGCAGATGCCACTCTGCTGGTCTCTGACAAGCCCATGAAGGGAGTTAGAGATAATCACGCTGCTGCCATCAAAGAGGCATTCAAGGCACCATGGATCAGAAATCAGGCATTAAGAAGGGGAAAAGTAAGTTCAATAAAAATAATTCAATAAAATGAGTGCTAAATTCTATTTCCCCAAGTTCCACATGCCCAATTATATTTATCTTTGTATATATAATTTTTTTAAGCAGAAGTGGAGGTGAGGAATGGCAGAGTGAGAGTTGGAGCCCAGCACTGCAGCACTGCCCAGACGTGCAGCAGCCAGGAACAGCACCTCACTGCTACAGCTGCCTGAGGGGAGAGAAATAATTAAGAAACCCCAGGACATCAACAACAGGAAAGAACATATCTGAGGTATCAGGAGTTTTTAGATCCTTTTCTTTGCCAGCAAAACCTCTCCTGAATTTCCTTGCATGTAAAAAGCATGAGAGTGTCCTTAGAGATCAGCACAGCCTGTGACCGTTTCATGCCTAGGTTCATTTTGAAGGCACTGTGAGGTGCAGGGTGATGGGCTATGAAGAGCACAACTGCAAACCTAACCACAGCCCTCTGTGTGCAGAAAACATCCCTCAAACCTGCACAGCCCCTGTCCAAACTGGCTGCACAATCTAGTCACAGAGTCCCAGCATGGTGGGGCTTGCAAGGGGCCTCTGGAGATCACTGAGTTCAACCCCCTGCTAAAGCAGAGTCACCCACAGCAGCTTGCCCAGGACCACAGTGACCAGGTAGGTTTGGAATCTCTCCAGACAAGAAGACTCCACAACTTCTCTGGGCAGCCTGCTGCAGGGCTCCAACACCCTAGCAGCAAGGAATTTTCTCCTCCTGTTCAGAGAGAACCTCCTGGGTTACAGTTTGCAACCACTGCCCCTTCTGTTGTCACTGGGCACCACTGGCAAGAGTCTGACCCCATCCTCTTGACACTTTCCCTTCAGATATTGATAGCCATTGACATCTATAAGCATAGTCCCAGGCATCCTGCACACCAGGTCAAGAACAAAATACCCAGGAAAGCCAATTTGTGAGAGCTGGGAAAACAGCAGAACCAAAACTAAGCCTAATTTTTGTAACAGTGGAGTGACAAAATCCTGATCTTGTCTAGGCTCCCAAGTTCTTCATACTACTCAAGTGCTACAGACTGGTGGAGTGTGCAGTTGAGGGTCACACTTACTTTACACACCAACACCCTAAGGTCAGGACATTCACCTCAGCTTTTGCCCCCAAAGGCTTATTAAAAGTGTAACTCTGCATGAGTAAAATCATTGCACCCCAAGTGGGTGAGCTACACTGAGTCAAACTTCCAAGAACTTGAAAGGCTTTCTAAGTAGGAAACCAACTCCTACCCTCCTTTTGAAGCTGCATGAAAGAAGTGATGTAAACCAGCTGTCCAGAGAGATCACAAGGAAACACTGTCTGCTGTCTGCTAACATTGCCACAGATTTCTTTGTCCTGCTTGAGATGTTACTGCTTTTCTGAAAAGAATGAAACTACCCCATGAAAGGATAAAAAGGAAAGCCAAGGAAGGAGGTCAGACACATTTCTGTGAAGTCTCAGAAGTTTCCACATTTGAGCAAGAAACTGTGGGATTGCTCCTCCTTTGTTTATGGATACTGTAAACATAAAGCAGCAGTGGGACAGCAACCATTAAAGAAGTTAATCAGCACTGCTCAGGCACTATCCAGGCTGTCATGGGAACTACACAAGCCCTTCACTGCTGAAAGTGCAGCCCCACACAAATCTACTTGGCATGGATTTTAGCCCAAGCTGCTGGCCAGAGACTGAATTTATTGAGCTGGTAGTGGCAAGAGACCTTTTTGTCCAATGGGTAAAAAAGAAAACAAGGGCAGGCAGGAAAGGAGCAGGAAAGGCACAGGAGTGTGGTGAGGCATGGGACCCAGGATCACCCAGGATCTACTCAGAGGTTACACAGGCTCTAGAGAAAAGTGACACATTTAGAAGCATCAGCACTTGAGAAGATTGGGTCTGTAGTACTTCCCCTGGAGATGATCCAGCAGCTCAGTGCTTCGTTGCTGACACACAGCACAGCCCCAGTGGCTTCCAGGTGCACCAGGTATGTCCCCCCTGAACCAAGGCAGGTTTAACTCACTTAAACCATTCCCCAGAGGTGTTTATTAACCTGTTTTTGTAAATCTCCAGTGAAACAACTTTCCTGGGTAACCTCCCTGAGCTCTGCATTACAATTAAGTGTTTTGCTAATAAATTCCCTTGCCTCACAGCTTGTGGCCATCATTTCTTGCCCTGAGAAAGAAGCAGACCAGTGCAGTGCCTCTTCATTTTTGGCATGTGTTAAGTGATGCTACTATGCTTCCCTTGAAGAAAAGGAGGAGGAAAAAGAAAGCTTCTTGATGTACTCCTGCTACAGAAAAGCAGCAAGTTATCCAAAAGAATGTAAAGAACAGCTGAGAAAGTTGCACAATGTATGTGGAAGCTGAGGAAGGGCAAATGAAAGGAGCTTGTGCATTCTTAGGGACTTATCAGAAAGCCTGCAACTTCCATAAGGAGATTAGTAAGATCCATGTTAGAGCACAGGCAGAATCCCAGGCAGTGTGTGGTAAAAGAGGAGCTCAGACAGGCAGTTGCATGACACTAAGGACAAGGTGTAAATGTGGGCTCTGCGAGGAACATCTGTACCACCTAAGACTCCCGCTCTGAGCCACTCTGCTTTATGCTGGGTGTTGTGTGCCCAGAGAGGAAGAAAAGGTCTTTGGTTTCAGATGTTATCATCTAACTGTTCCTTTGGATCTAGTTCTCTTTCACTCTGTGTGAAGAGGCCAGGTGGTTCAGCAGGAAACTCAACATCACCTGAAGATGACATTTACTTCAAGATGCACACAAGTCATAGCTGAAGCTCTCCAGACCTACCCAAAACTTGAAACTGGCATCACAGGAGGCAAGGGACAACAGAGTACAGGATGGCTTCAATATAGACTGAAATCTCTTCTTGGTTACAGATCCAAGCCAATGGAAATACAGAATCCATATGTATGAGGCACATAAAGACTGGGTTGGAAGAGAGCTTTAAGATGGAGTCCAACCCTTAATCCAGCACTGCCAGGTCACCACTAAACCATGTACCTCAGCACCACATCTCCACAGCTTTAAAACTCCTCCAGGGATGGTGACTCTACCACTGCCCTGAGCAGCCTGGTCCAGGCCTTGACAACCCTCCCCTTTTGGGGAAAGAAATTGTCCAACCTAAACCTTCCCTGGTGCAACCTGAGGCCATTTCCTTGTCTTATCACTTGTTCCTTGGGAGAAGAGACCAACACCCATCTGGCTCAAACCTCCTTACAGGGACTCATAGAGAGCCAGGTGGTGCCCCAAATAATGTGGTTTTTATACCTGAGGAACCATGGTAGAAAGTGATTCACCCTGCACAGGAGGACAAAAGAAGAGCACAGAGGGAGGGAAGGAGATTCTGAAGAAGCAAATTAAGACTACTACCTCCAAACAAAGAGCAACTGTAAAGTTCTTTTATTGGTAAAATGTTAAAGCACTGTCAGAGAGTTATGGTTACTTATCCTCTTCCTTCTAAGAGAGGGAAAAAGGTTTAGCAAAGCAGTCCGGGGAGTTATGAAGAGGAAGGAGGTATAGCTTGTGATAAGCCTCAAACAATGGTCCTGTTGAGTGTAGCCACTGAGCTGGAAGAAAATAAACCCTCTGATAAAGCAAGAAATTCTGCACAGACAGCACTGGCTCCCAGAGCTGAGACAGGAATTATAATGACCCATGTGTGCACACAAACTGATTTCCAGGCAGAGACTGGAGGGAGGATCTATAGACTTTTACCCACATTTTACCAGCAGGGCCTCCACTGTTCCCTAAGAAAAGTTTATTCTCACAAAGCTCACACAAAGAAACTTATCTGTGTGGATTAGCTCATCAGATGGGTTTGGAACAAACTATCCCCCTAGGTTTGAGAGGATTTTAGATGTTCATGAAGAAAACAAGCAGAATCACCAGAAAATTTGCTTCATCTTCCCTTTTCTATCTTCCTTCCTGGTGTTAGATGACAGATGTGTGCCAGAGTCAGCTGACAGCCCTAGTATCTGCTCATCACGCAGCTTCTGCAGCCTTGCCTGACCCCAGCTTTCCTGTGTGACCCCATGGACTTGACCAAGCTCCTCCACACCCAAAGCAGGAACAAGGGAAAGGTACTGGGCCAGTTGTGAAAGAATGGAAGTTACTGGGGGCTGGTTTGCATGTCCAGATGCTGCTCTAGCAACGAGTGGTCACGACCAGCTAACAGTTAATAGGAAAGACTTCCATGAGCCACAGCACCCAAATTTTCAGTACCTGCAGACTTGGAAACTCTGCAGCTTCAAAGGGAGAGGCTGCGGTGACTGAGTTAAATAGAAAAGGCCTTGGGGGCAATAATAAAAGCTGGGGATAGACTTTCACTGGGGCCTGTTCTGACTGGAGAAGGGAAGATGTTTTTAAACTAAAAGGGAGATTTAGACTAGATGGAAGGAAGAAATTTTTCACACTGACCAAGGGTTGTGAGATACCAGCTCAAGTTGCTCAGAGAGGTAGGAGACACCCCTGGAAACATTCCAGGTCACGTTGTCTGGAGCTCAGAGCTACTTGTTCTAGTTGCAAATGTCCCTGCTGAATGCTGGGGAGTTGTCTAATTCAACTTTTAAAGGTCCCTTCCAACCCAAACCAGTCTGAAAGTCTGTACACTGGGTTCCAGCAGTATGAAATCCACCACTGGCCTGCATCAAGAATAGTGTGGCCAGCAGGGGCAGGGAAGTCATTGTGCCCCTGTACTCAGCACCAGTTAGGCCACACCTTGAGTACTGTGTCCAGTTCTGGGGCCCTCAATATAAAGAGGACATTGAGACACTTGAACGTGTCCAGAGAAGGGCAATGAGGCTGGGTAGAGGCCTCGAGCACAGCCCTACAAGGAGAGGCTGAGGGAGCTGAGATTGTTTAGCCTGGAGAAGAGGAGGCTCAGGGGAGACCTTATTGCCCTCTACAACTACCTGAAGGGAGGTTGTAGCCAGGAGGGGGTTGGTCTCTTCTCACAGGCAACCGGCACCAGAACAAGAGGACACAGTCTCAAACTGCACCAGGGGAGGTTTAGGCTCGAGGTGAGGAGAAAGTTCTTCACAGAGAGTTGGTAGGCATTGGAATGTGCTGCCCAGGGAGGTGGTGGAGTCCCCGTCCCTGGAGGTGTTCAAGAGGGGACTGGACATGGCACTTTGTGCCATGGTCTAGTAGCCATGAGGTCTGTGGTGACAGGTTGGACTTGGTGGTCTCTGGGGTCTTTTCCAACCTTATTGATTCTATGACTCTGTAACCGGAGCAAGGCAGACAGGAAATCTCACAAAAGCACTCAGCCCCTTGCAAAGCACGGGCTGGAAAGTTCACCCAAGTGCTCAGGAGTTCATAAAGCACTTCTGCTAGCTCTGAAATGCTGGGGTTAGGAACTCTTGGGCTTCCACCACCTTCAGAAGCAAAAGGAAACACACTCACCCTTTGCAAGCTGTACGAAGCCAAGAATGATGATCAGAGCCAGCGCCAGCAGCTTTGCCGCAGCAAAGGCATCCTGGACACGAGTAGCAGCTTTCACGCTGTAACAGTTCACTGCCGTGAGGAGCACTGGGAGGGAAAAGGACAAGAAGAGCCACATCAGCTTCCAGTGAAACACTTAAAACACAAACCAAATGATAACAAACCAGCATTTGCTTTTTGCTAAGACTTCAGCAAGCACCAAGAGTCTCTTTCTCAAACAGAAACTCTTCCAAAGTAAGGCTCTGTGGGCACACAATTCTCCCTTCTCCTTCAGACAAGTGGCTTGGGCAGTACACACACTCCCTGGGGCAATTGCCCTGCCCCACTGCAAACCACACTTCTGCAGGCATGCAAATAGAAGTGCTTACTGCACCCTTTAGAATCAAAGTGCTTGGCCAACACCCCTGTCAAGTTGATCCAATTTAATGCCACTGTTGTGTGACAACACCACAGAAGTGCCAGACCAAGCTTCCAGAGCTGGGAAATAGTTATTTGTCTAACAATGGCACCTAGAAGGCTATGGAGGCCACAGCATGCTGCCTGCTGCATAAAACACAGATGTCCCTGCCCTGAGCCGTTTGGGAAGCTGTGAGGGGGAGCTGGATCCCAGGAAACCCTCATCCCCTGCCTGACCCCCAGTGCCAGGGAGGATGGTACAGGCTTTCAGAGATGCTCACAACGACCACACGCCACAGTGATGGACAAAGGGTTGCAGAGAGCAGGCCAGAGCAACAGACTTACTGTGGCTGCTTCTGTACTTGGATCATGCTGCATCCCCATGCTGCATTCTGCTTGCTGAGAAGCTCCCATTCCTTAGAAGCTGCTCAGTGGTGAATGCAACTGACAAAGCCTCATTTCCTACTTGGGTTTTTCCTCCCCTCTTTTCCCTCATCACTCCCTTCTACATCACCATGCAGTGTGGCACTCCTACCAGGCAAGGGACAGCATGAACTAGGAGTTGTCCAAAGCCCTGGAGCTGCTGACTGGACACATTTTACCTGCTTCAGACAAAATAATGGCTAAAACCTTTACTGCTCTTCCAAATCACTTACTATTTTTGTGTCCTGCTCACTCCCTGCTCCCCAGAGCCTGTTGCTTGTTATAGAGATGAGCAAATGTCACGCAGAGAATGACAGTGCCCCACGTGCTGGATGCCCTCTTCTCATGTCCCTTGCACCAAGCCACCCCTTGCTGCTTCCACACCAGCTTGTTGCCAGTCTCTGGAGCCAACTAGTTCCTAAGCAGCCTGGGGAAGAGCAGACCTCAACCTTTCTTCTTTTGTTGGAGGCTTTTCCCTGTGGGATCCTTTCCAGGGTGGCCTCTGCCCCTGTGGCAAAGGCTCTTCCCCATATCCTACAGTTCATTTTCACAGAACCCTACTGCCTTGAGGAGAGCCAGACAGCTGCATCCCAAAATATTCACCTCCAACACAGATCACCTTTTCCTGAGGTTTCAGGCTGTATCTATACTCACAGAGCCCAGAGCACCTAATATAGATATTTCAGCTGTAAGCAAACCCCCACCCCCCAAACCATACGGGGGATCAGCAGCACCTTCACCGGGTCACCAATGTCTCCAGGAGACTATCAGTAGAGATTCTGGCCACAAGCCTGCCCTAGCAAGGGTGAGCCACATGGGATGCTTCAGAGCAGTGCAGGGAAAGGGATGGATAAAGTAGTTGCATGGTTTGTACTGCCCAGCAAGAGCATCCTGTGCCTTAAGACCTCAACACACATGCAGCATCACAGTGAGAACCACATCTCACCCCTACTCTGAAGCAAAGCTCCTCCCAGCTACAAACCAGCACCCAGCATGTGAAGGGGACAGGCTTCAGCACACTCTGCATTCACTACCTCACCTCCAACCTGAGATGGCTGAGCAGGACCAGCAGTGCCTGGGTTTTGCTCTCTGGCTTGTGGCAGGACCACCTACCA
Organism: Picus viridis; assembly: GCA_033816785.1. Lineage (NCBI taxonomy): Eukaryota > Metazoa > Chordata > Aves > Piciformes > Picidae > Picus > Picus viridis. Next base: position 11,413,563 of record CM066591.1, on the reverse strand, counting down.
CAGCAGCTCACATCTCATCAGCCCAGAGCAAAGGCATGCTCCTGCAATCTCATCCCCTGCCTCCCAGCAAGGGCACAGTAAGCTGCAAACTGACAAACAAAACCATGGATGAAGACAAAGAGTATTTGTGTATTTAAAAGGGTCCTGTTGGTTCACTGCCAGCCTGCGGTATAAGTTCAGGGAATTACACTCAGAGCCCACGTCAGAGCTGGGAATAGCCTTCCCAGAACACATGGGCACAGACAAGCTCAGATGCACCCCCAGGCTGGCTTCAGAGAGCTTGGTCATCAGGGACTGCAGTATCTGGGTCCAGCAGCAATGAATAGACTTCGTGTTCCTGCTCAAGCAAGTGCTGAGGGTGACAGGACTTCCTAGTGACTTGGAGCACATGCAAGCCAGAAGGAATACGAGCTGCATCATTCACAGGGGCCTGAGACCTCAGCACAACAGCAACATGCAACAGGCTGAGAGGATTCAAGTGCCCACATTGCTAAAGGCTGCTTGTGGGGGATCTGCAGGTAGGGGAAAGCAATGCCAGTCCCAGTGCAGCAGACCAGACATCCCAGAATATGATGTTTGCTTTCAGGATCCCTGGCTTCCCCCTGCCACCACCAAACCCCCAGGATCCGGTGTCCTCTCAAAACAAGAGTATTTGAAGTTTGGAGAGAGAGATGAGAGCCTTTGTGCACATGGTTCAGTGTGTCCTACAAGAATGAAAGCCTGAAGGAAGAGTTTCACATTCATGGGTTGTTGTTTTTTCTGGTCACACCTTTCAATCCCAAACACTGTGGGGTTGTTTGGGCATTTGTAGTGGGTGAGACCAAAATGACCCAGAGCTATTTTCATTGGGAAGGACACACATGGGCTCCCACACGGGTCACAGGACAGCACGAGCTGGGCTTTGGCTGACCTGCTTCGGCAGGCAGCCCAGAACAAGCAGTGAGGAACAGAGCTGACAGACCTGCCACACCGCCTCCCCCCAGCGCAACTCCCCCTGTCCCAGGGTCCCTCCGCCCCGTGCTGTGCAGGGGAGATAGGGTGATCTGACTGCAAAGACACAGTGTGCCTGGGTTTGGAGGCTTTTCAGCATCGAGCAGCAGGCCAGCACTATCGAGGGCTTGCAGGGTCACAGCTCTGTCACCTTTTAGAAGGCTGGGAGGTATCTGCCTCCAGCCAGCATGACAAAAGGGACACTGTCCAGATACAGAGGGGAGGAGAACACACAGGTTAGCAAGGTCAGCTGGCAATGTCTATGCAGCAGGGGGAGGCGAGGGGGAGAGAAGAAAACCCAGTGAGCTGTCACTAAGCACCGACCACAATTCACCTGCTAAAAGCACCTCTGGTGAATCCTAATGGGCCGACCAGGGCGGGAGCAGAGGATCCAGGACTCGCTTTGAGCAGCGATTACACTAAAAATAAACCTGCCCTTGTTTACAGAGGGATAGCTCAGGGATGAGCTAACACATCTAAAAGCACACTGCTCCTGCTAGTGAAGGCAGCCCTCAGAGGTGTGACACTGACGAGCCCTTCCCCATTTAGGCATTCTGTTTCTTTGACAATAGCTGCTTCAGCCCCCCACGCCAAATGCTGACTTTCTCAGGGCCATTTCTCATGTTCTGCAGGGATTCCATGGACCATGGGACAGCAGTGCTGGACATAAAAGGCAAAAGCTTTCTATGTAGTCCCAAACAAAAAAAACCAAGGGAAGCATCCACACTGAGCCCTTGAAAACACACTGCATCCACACCGAGACCTTGAAAACATCACTGCCAGATAAACAGGCCCCATAACAATAACAAAACACTTTGGGGTAGAGCCACTGAACAAGGCTGAGAGCTTCTTCCACACCAGTTTTGATGCTGAGCCCTTCAAGTCACAGCTTCCCTCCTTTGCTTTTCCCACTGTGCAATAATATTTGTCTTTCCTAAAGGAGTGTGGTGGAGTTACCACTGTGCTTAAATGCTTTCAATGTAGGAAGGGCTAAAAAAAAACCCCAACAACCCAGTCTCACCCACCAGAAGGAACCCTACAGACACTGAGGAAAGAAGACAGACTGAAAACTCCACAACAAATTCCAGTGGCTGCTCAGTTTCCCAGGAGAGCAGAGGGCTAGGGCTTCTTAAAGCAGAAAGCTTTATTCTTGATCCAAGATGCTACCCAGTGAAGCAGGGGCTGCGGGACTCCTGCTGGCACCGCTCTGTTCACCTCAGCTGAACTGCTCCACATCAGCTCCGGGGAAAGCTGCACGGCCAGGGCTTTACTATGAATCAGGTCAATGATATGATGCAGGGGAAGATGAGACTGCACTGCCCTCATTTCTGCAGCACTCTTCCTTAGGCTGCAGTCACAAGCCAGCTATGCAGCCAGGCAGACCTTTTGTGTGAGCCATCAGGGCTGTTCTTGGGACTCATTCTAGAAATAAGGATTTCAGCACCACCTGATGTGACCCTGTCTGAGCCAGCAGCCCCTCTCCAAAGGCTTGACATTAATTGGGAGAATAAGAGCTAGAAAGCTGCAGTGGAAGGGGGGTACTTGTATTTACTCCTGGCAGAAGCAGGAAGGATACCAGTTTTGACTGCTATAGACAGAACACATTCAAAAGCTGCTGTTCACCCCTTCATGTCTTCTGCTGACTGCTCTCCCTGGCTGAGAGTTTTATTTCATAGAATCACAGAATGGTTTGGGTTAGAGGGGACCTTAAAGATCACCCCCACCATGTGCTGGGACACCTTCCACTAGACCAGTTTGCTCAACACCTTGTCCAGCCTGGCCTTGAACACCTCTGTGGGGGAACACATCCACAATCTCCCTGGGTAACCTGTTCCAGTGTCTCACCACCCTTACTGTAAAGAATTTAGTTTTTAATATTCAGTCTAAGATATTTGAAGATCTTGAAGCCACAGGGGAAGCCAGAGGCTTTCAAGAGAAGTTTGGCTTTCAAAAGACAACAGCAAGTAAGGCTTCAATCATTTACTCTCCCAGCTGGCTTCAGACATGTCACTGAACCCGCTCTGTTGGCACTCACCTGCACAATCAGGTAATTTCTCCACTACTGATAGGAGCCAAGGATAAACTGACAAATACAACCTAAGACCCAGAACCTTGCCCCCCAGCAATTCACATTGTATAGGCATAATCCTTTGAACTCAAGTGCCAAGATTTTCCCCAACCATGATTTCCAGATGGTAAATGGAACAAATCCCTTCAAAGCTGACAGGGATCATGAGAATCCCCACACAGAACAAGTCCACAACAAGCACTATATGTAACAACAGCTCCTGTGACTACAAAGGTGTAATAAAGCTGCCCTGTGGACATGTGGTTCTGCCCAAAGCAAACAGCATGTGAATGGAGCCCTAAAGCAGGTAACTCAGGGCTTGGCATTTATGATGCAATGATCTTGGCAAATATACAGAAAAAGGCAGGGCTGCAGCTTTCCTGGGGTAATGGAACGTGGCCAAGGATCGGAGACGGAGTAAAGACAGTGCTCAGAGAGGCTTCCTTGGGGGAAAAGCAAACAAGCAGCTGATCCACAGCTCTCATCCCTCAATCACAGGGGAAAAAAGGAGCCAGTTCCAGCACCAGATGTAACTTGCTGATGGGATGATGGGAGTTTGCTCAGTCCAAGACCTTCAGCAGCTTTTCAGGTGAAACATGTCTGCATTAAGTGTAGGAATCCTTGAGGGACCAGCACGGCTGCATTCATGCTGCCGGTGAGGTTACATACCTGGGGAGCCTTGCACAATGTCACTTTTGTCCTTTGTTCCACCTCCTATAGGTTTCCTGCAGTGCTTCCCATAATTCAGTCTGCACCTCTCTGACAAGGGTCAGTGTGCCTGAGTAGCTTGCTTGGAAGCAGCAAACTCGGCTAACTTGCTGCAAGTTACCCAGGGATTGCTACTCGTGGTATTACAGGACCAGAACAAAAATGTGTAATAGGACAGGGAACTTGTGGGAAGAAAAGGAAGAATGAAGGGAAACCCTCCACTTCAGGTTCCCACTGGGACTGTAACACTGTCTACACACACAGAGGATAATCATGCAATGATTCCCTTTTCTAACTCACACACTTCCAAAGCACTAAGCCCTTACAATTGTAAGGCGATGCTTCCATTTACCATCTGCTACCAGATGATGTCAATTTTCTCTTCATAGTTACTTACAGTTCCCATCTCTTTTCCATTTCCCCATCCTGCAGCAAAGGCTGCTCTCCTCTCACTCTTTAGAAAAGTGCAGATGATGGACAAGCAGCTTTCTCTTCTACCACAGACAGTGCAACCAGGTTTCACACAGAGACAAGACAGGCTGAACCCAGAGGCACCAAGACACACTGCAGGGATGACCAGCAGCACATGGCACAGACACAAAAGGTCCACGTGCTTTGAAGAGAACTGCTGCCTAAGCTCACCAGAGGTTAGACATGGTGAAAATAAAGAGTTCAAAACCAAAGAATGACATTACACTGACTACAGTGGTTTAAACCCATGGGACAAATCAATTCACTGAGGCAAAAAAACCTCCCCATTTGTATTCAGGTGGCTGTGACACCACAGTGTCTTTCAGTAGTCTCGGGTGTCTGTGTCCAATAGCACAATCTTACAGGAGACAAACCGACAAGGACACAGAAAATTACAGCTTGATAGGTCTTAAGTGCAGACTTGTGCCTTGCAAGGTGCTAAAAAAGACTAAGCAGAAGGAAAAACTTCACAGATATTTCTTGGAGGACAAGTCCCTGGAGAAACTTAACAGCCTGGGCAAACAGTCTGTGGAAGGGAAATGCTTAACGGCACATGAGGCTGTTGGAAAGGAGCACTTGGCTCCAGAGCAAATGTGTCTGTCCAGTAATAAACATACCTGGCAGCATTTTACAGTTCCCTTTGTATCTTTCTTCCCAAAATAGCAGTGCTGAGGGATCAGGGGATGAAAGGAGAAAGCAAAGTCTGCCCTAAACTGAGTTTAAAGAAAAGGGATCACCTCCAGCCCCAGCCACTGAGACCATGAGTTCTGGATGTCTCCAACAAATGCTTGCAGACACCCTGGAGGTGTCACAGCTCTGTGTCTCTGCTGGATTTCAGCTCCAGGAAGCCTCTGGTGCTGAAACAGGCTCTGAGCTGGGAGCCAGCAAAGCTAGTGCAGAGTGGGGTGACAGTAGCATTTCATCAAGCAGCACAGATCCCAAAAGCATCCACATCCTCAAGCTTCCAGAATTCTGGCAAGAATAAACTCACAAGCAGGTTGACAGCTTGGACTTGATGATCTTTGAGGTCTTTTCCAACCTTATTGATTCTATGATTTACTTGCCACTGCTCTCTCTCAAGAGCTGTGCCAACCACTGCAGCACAGCCAGGGCCAGAAGGCAGCAGCAGGGCTGACCAAGGGTGGGCTCGGGGAAGGATTTCACGGTTTGTGGATACGCAGAGGCTGGATCCCAAGCACAGACAGACACACCCATTGCTCTGGTACCGAGGTTGTAGCAGTGTTACAGTTCACACTATTCCAACTATGTGGTACATGAAAAACTTACAACTGAGTGGAGTAATTTTAAGGAAGCTAACCCCTAGCCTGTGGTGAGAGTTACTATTTTGTATCCTTAGATAGGAGCTTGTGTCATTCCTGTCAAAGCTTCTAGATTACATGATGCAGCACTTCCACAGAAGGTCATTCTACCACAGAAAGACAAACAATACAGACTTTGCATGGGAGAAAAAGGTAGTTTTCTTCCACTGCCAGCAAACTAAAAGGACACCTGAAGACACACAATAAGCCCCTAAATGTGGCTCACCATCCCTGCCGGAGAGACTGTCAGCCTCTGCACCTGCAAAACACAGCTCCTTACCTGGCCCACAGGGATGTTACACTTACCCAAAAGACTCTTTCCATAGTTGTACTGAATTAGGTTCCACAAGTCCATGAGATGGTGGCTGAACTTGAGCACTGAGTCATGGGCCATGAATTTAATGAATCTGATGAAAAATTCCAGGCAGGTTTTAGGCTGTGCCACCTGTGCCATGCAGAGGGTCAGAATTCAGCTCTGCGTGATGGCTGGCAAGAAACTGCTTTCTCATCCATTGAATTTCATCTACTGACACTGGGACGAGGAGACTGTTGGAATACTTGAAATACCTAATGAGGGGGCTCTGAATCAGACTGATGATGGAGTTACTCTGAAAAAGGCTTCCCAATTTGTTCATGTCAGAAAAGAAAGACTGAGGGTTTGCAGTGGTCATGTAAATCATTCAAAGACAATAAAATCTAATGGGTCATTTGTTGTGAGAGCCAAGAGAGGGGTGCCAAGAAATGCAGCAGTTGCTGTGTTTCAAGAGCCCTCCAAACCTTCATCCATTTCAGCACAGTCCCTGCTGGTGTCAGAGATTGCTTTCATTAATGCTACTCTAATTAAATGTGGGCTTAAAAAAAATGCAACCTCAGTCTTGCAAGAGTAGCCAGAGAGCAGGGATTCTAGAGAGACCCTCTCCTTCCACCCTGATCAATCAAGTCTCTATTTAGTGATACAGCTTAGTCATTTAATCCACCTCTCTAGAGGAGAAGGGAAAGAAAAAAACAACTTCAAAGCTTCACAATCTGCTTGTCCTGGAAGATTAAATTCCAAGCAGCAATGCTGCAGAATAAACCCACCTTAAACAGACAAGGGTAAGATGCACTTTGTGCTTGCCTTGGTGCCACCTAATCCCTGCTATCTCTCCACAGCTGCACTTTCAAGAACTGGTCAAACAGCCAAACCTGTTAGATTTGAAGAAAAGCCTTAACACTACATTGTATCCTGGGCTGCACCAAAAGCAGCATGGGCAGCAGGTGGAGGGAGACAATCCCTCCCCTCTATGCTGCCCTCATGAGACCCCACCTGGAGTACTGCATCCAGCTCTGGAGCTTCCCACGCAGGACATGGAATTGGCCAGGGAGGCCATGAAGATGATCCAAGGGTTGAAGCACCTCTCCTGTGAAGACAGGCTGAGAGAGTTGGGGTTGTTCAGCCTGAAGAAGGCTCAGGGGAGGGCCCTTGGAAGTAGATGATCTTTAAGGTCCCTTCCAACCCAAACCACTCTATGATTCTAAGTCAAGATGTTCCTGTTTTCAACACAGGCAACTTCTGGGTGAAGTGCTGACACTCACCGGACTCTGGCTGTAATCTGTCGAGGATTCAAAGCATTTGTTTATCCCCTTTAGCCAAACCCTGGATTTCAGACCATTCTCCTTTTACTCACACTGGTGTACTCATGGGGGTGTCAGCCACATGTGCTGTTAGGTATGACTCAACTCTTCACTGACTGCTACCAATTCTTCCACTATTAGGCTGCTCATAACAAAAGAGACCAATGAGGAACAGGTGATCACTCCACTGGAATTCCACACTTGCAGAGGGAGTGCCCAAAATAATATTTCAAGAGCAGCAAAGGAAGTCTAAAAATGCCAAAGAAGAATAAAATGCCAGAACTTGGGAAGGAGCAGATATTGCTGCGAGAATATTTGGGTTATTAGTGCCAGATTAGCATTTATAATTAGCAAGTGATAAAAGGCTTCAGAAGCTAACAATCAAACCACTGATTTGACATTGAAGATCAAGAGTAAAATTATATGCAACTGGCAGGGGTTCTCAAGCTTCTGTGGAGCAGATTATATTGTCAAGCAACAAGTAAATTACCTGTCATGTAGCACACAGGGTGTGTGGTAGGCTGCATATAGAATGTGTGTGGGAAGAACAGCTGAGGAACTGGTGACACACCAAGCAAGAAGCAGTTCAGGTCTGGAAGCAGCATTATCCCTTATCTCCCTAATCTACAGGGAATTTGCTGTATTCACAATTCAAAGGCCTCTCACACGGAGGAAATCTGCCAATGACCAGGTGGACCTAAGGAATATGGATGAGCAAGAAGAAACTTTCCATCCTGGAGCCTATCTCTAGGACACACACTGTCTACTAGGTTGTGCTCTGTGATTTTTTTAATGATTTCAGTAAGATTTATCAGCTCAAATGTGAGAAATGTTGACGCAGGTGGCTAGAGACACTGGCCCACTCTCACTGCAAGAAATCAGGGATGTACTTCCACCTGGACGCTATCCTGGCCACTACCTGGACACCACTTCTTCAATTGGGACACAAAAGGATTAAACATCATTACAATCTCCTGCTTCTGCTACAGGAAGATGGTTCTGCAGCATATAGAATAGAACAGAATTAACCAGGTTGAAAGAGACCTTTGAGATCATCGAGTCCAACCTATCATCCAACACCATCTAATCAACTAAACCATGGCACCAAGCACCCCATCCAGTCCCTTCCTAAACACCTCCAGTGATGGTGACTTCACCACCTCCCTGGGCAGCACATTCCAATGGCCAATCTCTCTGTGTAGAACTTCTTCCTAACCTCCAGCCTAAACCTCCCGTGGCACAGCTTCAGGCTGTGTCCTCTTGTTCTGGTGCTGCTTGCCTGGGAGAAGAGACCAACCCCCTCGTGGCTACAACTCCCTTCAGGCAGTTGTAGACAGCAAGAAGGTCTCCCCTGAGCCTCCTCTTCTCCAGGCTAAGCAACCCCAGCTCCCTCAGCCTCTCCTCATAGGGCTTGTGCTCCAACACCCTCCCCAGCTTTGTTGCCCTTCTCTGGACACATTCCAGCAACTCAACATCTTTCCTAAACTGAGGGGCCCAGGACACAGGACTCAAGGTGTGGCCTAACCAGTGCTGAGTACAGGGGCACAATGACTTCCCTGCTCCTGATAGCCACACTGTTCTTGATACAGGCCAGGATGCCACTGGCTTTCTTGGCCGCCTGGGCACACTGCAGGCTCATGTTCAGCCTACTATCAACCAGTACCCCCAGGTCCCTCTCTGCCTGGCCGCTCTCCAGCCACTCTGACCCCAGCCTGTAGCACTGCATGGGGTTGTTGTGGCCAAAGTGTAGAACATGGCACTTAGATGTGTTAAATCTCATGCCCTTGGACTCTGCCCATCTGCCCAGCCTGTCAAGGTCCCTCTGCAGAGTTCTCCTACCTTCTGACAGATCAACAGCTGCCCCCCTATATAAGAAAGCCTTTTCCAAACTACACGTGCTACCTAAATATTCCCTTATCATGGACTCTCCTTTATCTTCTGGCAGAAGCTTTGTATGTGCACCTGAGACACAGAGCACAGACTCTTTAGCAGTTTAATTCCTTGCCATGTACAATAAGGATACTCTTAGGCAGACATCACCAGATTTCAGCCAAGCACCAAAGCAGACTGCCCAGGGAGGTGGTGGAGTCACCATCCCTGGAGGAATTCAAGAGACACACAGACATGGCACCTTGGGACATGGTTTAGTGGCCACAGTGGTGTTGGGTTGAGAGCCAACTTAATGATCTTAGAAGTCTTTTCTGACCTTAATGGTTATGAATCATGCAAAGTCAGGACCTAGCAATCAAATATGCAAAGGCAGGACTTAGTAACTGGCCTTCCATCTGCTATAGACAAGGTAAAGTCAGTTTAGAGGAGATCATATTTATGATGAGATCGTATTATTGTTGGGTTTTCATGCATGTGCACAAATTCTCAGCTTCAGGAACTTGTTCCTGTTCAAAACCCCTTGGCTACCAGGGGGATTTTGTGTTTGTTAGCCCTCAGCACTGGCTTTTGTGATTTGAATGTTCTGGAAGTATCAGCCACCCAATCTTGCAGGCAAAATAACGTGCACTTTGAGTCACCCAAGTAACCTGCAAGTATTAAGCCTGCAAATTTGAAGCCTGCAAATTAATGAATACCTGCAAATTAATGAATACCTGCAAATTAATGAATACCTGCAAATTCTTACACCTGGAGGCACTGCCCATTTTGTGGTGAGCATGAAGCAAGCCATGCTAATGATGCACAGCTTGACCCATCTTGCTACAGAAGACGTCCCTGTGGTAAATTCCCACACTTATTAGGCAACCCTCACAAACATTCATGTTGTCTTATGGAAGAGGTCTTGCATTCCAACTGCATGCCTACAGATTACAATCTTGGGAGCAGAAAACACCTATTTGTAGTCAAATTCCTCTTGCCACCCACCTTGTTTTCCTCAACACTTTAAAGGGAACAAAGTTCCCTACTCCAACTAAGTTTTCCTTTCTTCCAACTCTGTGATTTATTTTGATTATCTTAACGCCCAGGAGTTCAATTTCCTCTGCTTCATAGTGGCAAGCAACACATTATTTATTCAGCTCTTCAACACCAGTAACAACCTAAATGGAAGTAAATAACATCAGTTGTTTCTCCTCTTACTAGAAACCGTGCAGCCAATTGCATTTTACGTTAAGATACAAACCTTGCAAGGAACCCAGCTGGTGCTGCTCTAAATGGCTGGGGTTTGGCTGAATAATAAGTCAACTGTGCTCCAGCCTGGGGCCCCAAACTCTCTTATTGCTTCCCAGACCACTCTTCCCTGCTCTGAGATAACTTGTTCACATATGCTCTAGAGCATGAGCATAAATAGGCTGTTTTTCCTAACCTAGGGTTCTTGGGGGGAAAAAAAAAGAGCAGATCACTGGGTAGGGGTATGTTTGGCACAACCACCTAAGGAAGCCACTTGTTAGTCCACAGAAGTTGTGTGTGACTCGCTAAGTCCTTGGACCACATTTCCTCCATTTATTGTTCCTAGCTCATGATGTGGGTTTGGCACAAGGCAGCTGGAAAGCTAACTCCCAAAATCAAAGTCACAGGGGAAAAAAAAAACCCTAGCTTGCTGGAGGCAAGGCATGAAGAACTAACCTTTTGTAGGAAAGGAGACAAAACTGCAACTCACAGCATAAACAAAACAATAGCCAGGGGTGTAGGGAGGAGAAAAGCTGAAAGAAACACATGGAAATGACGCAGGTTTGGGGAACCAACAACCCTTTATCCTTGGCATTTCAAGATAAAGGTTCAAGAGCAAATTCTCCCTCAGGAAAGCTACTAATTGCTAGCAAAAGAAAGTTGGAGACACTTTCCTTGTTGGAGAAGCATGTGGGATTGAGACCTGGCATCGAGAAATGTTATGCTGCAATCCTGTCACCGAACAGATCTCGCCATGGGCAAGTCTGCTTTAGCCCTGCATTTGGTTCTTGATCAGTCAATTGGGAACAGAGGCACCTCATCCCTGTTCTGGGGGAAGATCCTGCAGATGAAGAGTTATTTATGATTAGAAACACGTTCTCAAAGGCTTTGTCAACTACAGTATGCTCCTGCACAGCAAGAGTCTGCCATAAACCAATAAGAAAGTCCATCTAGTCAATGCTCTGCTGGCCTCTCAGCAAACACGTGAATGCCACGTGCAGGCATGCCCCTCTCCTCTGTGTCACCAGAGAAACCACAGTGCAGGCTGGCAGGAAAGGTCCAAAGTATTTCTCACAGGGCTCTACTCGAGACAAGAAACCCATCAACAGAATTATTTCCTAACCCTGCTACAGTTAGATGACTACATTACCTTAATACAGGCACTCCGCTTTGCTAAGACCCCAGATGGGAAGTCCACATGCCTGTCTGCTTGCACTCATCATCCTCACCATTCATCTGGGGAATGAGTAAGTTTCAGTCTTGCCCAAAGAAAGTACACTTTGCTGCTCTGCCTGCTATTTATTTTAGTCTACCTACTAGCCAGCCACAGAATGTATTCTACTAAAGCCTGGGTCAGTTTGTGTATGAAGACATTTGCAGACAATATATCTTCCCATAATGACTATGTGCTGCCACTTCTGAATGCCTGCAAGCCTCAGAGGCTGAAGGAATCTGACACAATCTCCCTTTGGACAGCACAGGCAAGCTGACTTCTCCTCTGTTCATTTTGACAGCCTCGAAATGAACAAGTAAAACGATCACCTGACTGTAACTCCATACATCAAACAAATGCTTTGTAAAGCCCTCGCACACAAAAAATTATATCCTCCCCCAACACACATCTTTGCAGTGGCACAAGAGCTACCCAGTGGAGCAGAGCACAAACTGAATGGGAAATAAGGCAGGCAGAAAATGTTCTTGCATTTAGAGGATGAAGTGGGATGTCACCAGAGGAATGTTAAATGGAGCTTCACTGACAAATCTGCAGACCTGAAAATACCAAAGGTGATAAAAACTGCAGCATGGGGGAAAAGATCTGTGCCCTAAATTCATCCCTGCCTGACTGAACTTCTCTGCAAGGCAAGTGCCATGAGATATTGTAACTTTTGCTATCAAAAAACAAACACCAAAAAACCCAACAACCAACAGGTTTTGGGCATGGTATCAGTACACATACAGCTGAGAAACATCTCATCTTCAAACTGGTGCTTAAAACTGCCATGCACTGCAGCACAGGCCACATTCAGCACCAGTTGCTCGTGACAGATAATTTCCCAACTGCACATTATTCTCACGTCTGCATATAAAACAGCCATCCCAGCCACCACAACGCTGCAGGCCTGGGGATTTTACCCAGCCTGAAGACCCCCTGGGGGAAGAACACAAGAGATCCCATTCCAGCACACAGGCAAAATGCTCGTTGCATTTACTGCGTGCTGCTCGCCGCGCTGCTAGAAACCGGAGAGGCTTGCAGCCCCAACCGGCATTTTGGGCAATTTTTGTTCAATTTATTTGGGTTGGCGGCCACATCTCCTACTCCCGCCGTTCCAAACAGCCCCCAAAAGCCCCAGTAGGCAACCAGTGCAGCACGGGAGAGGCGGTGCGTCTCCTGCAAGGCGATGGGCTCACGGCAGCGAGCTGCTTGAGCTTAGTTGTTGGGGGAAGGCGATGGTGAGCCACGTGGGGGAGGAGGACGGCAGGCTCATGGAGAGGGTTTGCAGATACTTACGCACACACAGACAAGCCACCAGCTTGGCGGCCTCGTCAGGCACCGGGCAGGTAGGGAAGAGGGGCTTGAGCAGGTAGGTAGCGAAGACCAGAGCCACGATGTACTGTGAGGAAGGCCGGATGATGAGCAGCTCTATCCAGAGCTTGAGAAAGGCGGGCAGAGAGCCGTACACCTCCAGCATGTAGGCATAGTCGCCGCCGGACTTGGTGATGGTGGTGCCCAGCTCAGCGTAGCAGAGGGCACCTACGATGGAGAAGGCCCCGCAGACAGCCCACACCACCAGCGAGAAACCGGGCGAACCGGCCTCTCGCAGCACGCCGGTAGGGGTGACGAAGATGCCGGACCCAATGATGGTGCCCACGATGATGGCCACGCCGTTGAGCAGCGTGATGGAGCGCTGCAGCGTCACCCCTCGCCCTCCGCTGAGCCGCAGGGCGATGGCGAGCGGGCGCAGCCGTTCTCCTGAGCCGCACCGCTCGCCACCTCCAGCATCTTCTCCATCGCCTGCTTCTCCTCCTCCTGCGCCAGCGAGGAGGCCGAGCCCGCCGGGCTCCTCTTCTTCACCGCGCTGTTGCCGTTGCCGCCGCCGCCGCCGCCGCTGCCCGACATGGTGGCGGGAAGGGGAACGGGGGAGCGGGAAGCGGAGAAGGGCTCGCAGCGGCGCGGGCGCGGCCAGGCGCTCCGCAGCCACCATGCAGCCGCGCCTTTTGTTCCGGCGGTGGTGGGCGGCGAGCACCGAGCGCCTCCCGCCGAGGCGGGGAGCGCGGGCACGGCCTCCTTTCCGGGAGGAGCAGGAGCAGAAGAGAGAGAAGGAGGAGGGAGGACGGCGCTGTAGCGCTTGTGCCCACAGCAAGCCCCTGGGAACCGGCGGTGTCGTGACCCCCTCCGCATCGGCCTTCATCTTATTGAGCACGGCACCCCCTTCCCTCCGGCCTTCCCTGTGCACAATAAAGGGATCAAAAACATCCCTCAACATCACCTTTGTTGCCGGTTCGGGGGGCTTCTGTCAGCTTCCAGGAGGGGAGGTTTGGTGCCGTGCATCCTCCTGCCTGGGCTGAGGTCCCTTCATAAAAAGGAGAACGGGTCTCTGTGTGTGTAGGCAAAGTTCAGCATCTCACGGTTACCCCCACTTCACAGAATCACTGAAATGCAGGGGATGGAAGGGACCTCTGGAGATCACCTAATCCAACCCTCCAGCTAAAGCAGGGGCACTAACAGCAGCTGGGCCAGGATCACAACGTCCACCTGACTGTAATCTCTTCAGAGAAGGAAACACCACAACCTCTCTCAGCAGCCACCTCCAGGATTCCATCCAGCACCCTCACAGCAAAGAAGTTCCTTCTTTTCAGATAGAACCATCCTGGGTTCTAGTTTGTGCCCCTTGTCCTGTTGCTAGATGCCACTGTAAAGAATCTGGCCCCATCCTTTTGCCCCCCACCCTTCAGCTCTTGCTGAGCATTAAAAAGGTCCCCAAAGATTCTCACTCACTTAACTATTTGACACACAGAAGCACTGTCCTGTCACTCCATCACCTGTGTTTCTGCAGAGGCACTACAGAAATCTTCCTGTCATTTAGGGAGCCAAGATCACCCCAGAGGCTTGTTTGCTTAAAAAAAGGGTAATTCACCAATCTGGCAAGTGTGCAGCAAAGGAACAACTTTTATCAACAACCACTGAAGACACTGGTTTTGTGTCCAAGGAGATACTTGGATACCTCACAGCAGTGCCTAAAGCAGCCCTTTCTTCTGCAGATTCAGACTCCTGTCCTTATGGAACAGGAGACGAGTTCAGAGGCTAAAGCCTAGGAGCCCTGATTCTCAATAAGAATCATTCCCATTAAGAGATGGAAGCAGTACCTTTGTGGAGCTTTTTCTCAGGATATGAGTAGTTGGTGTCACCCAAGAAGTTGTGCCTGAGCTCTGAAACCCAAGCTTGGTGTCCTTCCTCCTTGGACCATCTTCTTCTTTGCAAGTTTCAGGCATGCTTCAGTCAGTAGGGTGGGTCAGGAGGTTTGCTGCAAGATACCTCAGAGAAACTTCAGATCTGCATTTTGGGGGAAATGGTAGCGTTTCAGTATTTTCAGGTACCTCACATTGATAAGGGACATCATGAATACACCCAACCATTGCTAAGAATCCTGAGCTGCCTCATGCAGCACCGATCAGACCCTGACACCTAGTGTCAGCAGTTAGCCACAACAGCCCAAGGGCTTCGAACTCTGTTTATCATGACTCGATTTATGTAAGCAGCAGTATCTAGGAAGAAAGACAAAACCTACCTTTGCATCGAGCGTGTTTTCTTAGCTTTCAGGGAGAACTGGGATCCTGAAAAGACTGCAATGCCTGAAAGTTAATTGAAAATAAACAGCAAAACATTTACCACACGATTTTCCTGACCTCCCCAAAGCCTTTCTTTAGTGTAACATCAGCCCCACTGCAGAGGCTACAGGGCTGCAATCTAAACCCATTATTTCTCAAAGCAAGATTTACCAATATTTTCGACTTTATCTTTGGCAAAATGTTCACAAGAGCATAAAAATCAGGAAAAAAAAACCCAAACAGGTACCTGCAACATATGGGATTGTCTCTGTTGGCCTCATTACGTCAGGATCCAGCAGGCAGGAACTGAAGTTGTATGCTTCAGATATTTTCAGCTGAATGCTCAAATTCAGTTAGGTGAAGAAAATTACTCATCAGAGGATTTACTTCACCAGTGCTCCAGACTAAGTGCTTGTCTTAAGATAAGTACTGGCTTGGTTGGCACTTTTCATCTTGTATTCATAGAATCATAGTATCAGTCAGGGTTGGAAGGTACCACAAGGATCATCTAGTTCCAACCCCCCTGCCATGGGCAGGGACACCCCACACTAGAGCAGGCTGGCCAGAGCCTCATCCAGCCTGCTCTTAAACACCTCCAGGGATGGGGCGTCAACCACCTCCCTGGACAACCCATTCCAGGGCTTCACCACTCTCATGGTGAAGAACTTCCTCCTCACATCCAGCCTGAATCTCCCCACCTCCAGCTTCTTTTCATTCCCCCTAGTCCTATCACTACCTGATACCTGAGAAGTCCTTCCCCAGCCTTCTTGTAGGCCCCCTTCAGATACTGGAAGGGCACAATGAGGTCACCTCTGAGCCTTCTTTTCTCCAGACTGAACAGCCCCAACTCTTTCAGTCTGTCCTCATAGGAGAGGTGCTCCAGCCCTCTGCTCATCCTCATGGCCCTTCTCTGAACACCTTCCAGCACGTCCAGATCCCTCTTGTAATAGGGGCTGCAGAACTGGACGCAGTACTCCAGGTGGTGTCTCACCAGAGCTGAGTAGAGGGGAAGCACTCACAGAAATTTTCTTTAATTACCACAAGAATGGGACCAAGTTTTGTTTTTTCCCCCAATTCTTCTAAAACCAGATTAACAGCTAAGAATCTGCAGACTTTCAGACTCAGTTTTGACACCCATTTCCATCTGGAAATCCTGGGATCGAGCAGCAGCGGAGCAGCAGCCACTGAACTGCCATATTTGAAGTCAACCACATACTTGACTGTCTTGGAAATTAATCCATTTAATTCTGCAACTGTTTCTCCATTTGTATGGCTGAGAAAAATGCCTGACTGCAGCTGTGGTGTTAGGGTGTGTTCACATAGTGCTTTGTATCTTCAAAGCACTCCACAAATGCTAAGTATTATTATCAGCTCTGACCACGAACATTAACTCACTTCAGGCCCCCAAGTTATTCCGCAGGATCTTTGAAGACTATTTGATTATACAATCAGTTCTCCATGTGCTAATACTCAGGCACTTCGAGTTTGTCACATCAAAAAGAAAGAGGGAAAGAATTATTTGTCAGAAAGACAAATAATTACCAGTATCAACAGTAAATTGGCCATTTGTTACGAGTCATGTGTATGTTCTTCACCGTTTATCAGCCAAGCTGCCTTGCATAAAATAAGCCAGCCTGCTGGAACCAAAGACGCCATTTCTTTAGCAAACACCTCAGCTATACTGATGCAAGAGCTTAGAAGGTCTTTTGGTTGGGTAAATGGAAGTGGTGGCAGCTTCTAGAACACCTGAAGAGTAGTAAAGGTAGAGTGGTAAAGGTAGAGCTGGCACCACTCTTCACCCACGCCACTCTTCACCCATACCATGCTTCACCCATGCCACGCTTTACCCACGCCATTCTTTCCTCATGCTGACATGGCTTGCCTACAAACAAAGGGTATGCAATAGCACAGCTGGGGAGGCCTCACGTGCAAGTATTGCCCACAATTATTTTAGGAGGGATTTCCTTAGCCGAGGAGGTCGTCTCCTACTTTTCCCATCACAAGAAACTTGTTTAAATGATTCAGCTAATAAATGGGGCCGCATGAGATCTAAACACTAAGCATGGCTAAGCAGTGAGGATTTAACACTTGCTTCTCCCCATTATTTGTATTGATTAAAAATGGGCAGATGCATTTTACTCAACAGGTTTTGTTGGTAAGATTCTGGTAGCCACAACCACTGAACACGGAACTCTCTGAGAGCTACGCCACACCGCAGAGCCACACTGAGTCTTACCAAGTCACAATGGAAAAAGGAGTTTAGCTGACAGGTCGAGTTTGATGATCAGGGTCAAATGAAGCGTTCCAGCAAAGGTCCTCAACATTAGGAATCCCATTTTGGAAGGCATGCTGCATCTAGCTGAATGCAACAAATAATGAGATAGCCTTCAGTCGGTGCGGCGGCAACAGAGGGGTCATTGTTCTTTCACTCCAATTATTATGCAGCTCAGCAGAGTCTTTCATAGCTTTTAAGTATCACAGAATGTTGGACATCTGATTAGAGTCTGCTCATAATGAACTGCTTCATTCTCAAGGAGGAATTCTATTATTTTCTCAACAGAAAGATCTACTTCTTAGCTTGGAGAGTTTAATTACACAATGAGATACAGGCGCAGGTTTCTCTGTGGGTCTTTATTGCACAGTCACTAATGTAACATTAGCTCTAAGTTTCCTTACATCAGGTAAGAACTGAGGAAAAAGGCCTGGATGCAAAGAGAACAGAAGGCATTCCCTGTTACATATCTTGTCTGCAAAGACAATTATTTCAGTAAATGATTAGGCAGATAGCATCCATTAAACCACACCAGGTAGTAACGACCACAAAAGCTAGAGGCACAAAGGAAAAACAAACACCACCACAAAGATGTGCCAAGAAATGCAAGTTAAGACATTCAAAATGAAGGCATATTTTCAAGCAAATGCTACTGGCTGTAAAGTTGAGCAGAAAAAGGGACCCTTCCTCAAAGAGTAAGGCCTGTACAATTCCAGCAGGTTTTTGTGAGATCAAAGCAATCTCCACTTCTGCAGCTTACGAAGCCAAAAGCTACACTCGTGCCAGCCATGGGGTAAAAATACCAATGCAAGCCACTCATGAGAGAGGACAAAAACTGGGTGTCTTAAGAAGAACGTGGCTAGGAGGTCAAGGGAGGTTCTCCTCCTCTACTCTGCCCCAGTAAGACCAAAGCTGGAGTACTTGGTCCAAAAGCTGCCTGGACATTGCGATCGTGGGCAACCTGCTGTGGGTGCCCCTGCTTTAGCAGCGGGGTTGGACTAGATGATCCCCAGAGGTCCCTTCCAACATCCATCATGCTGTGATTCTGTGACTGTCAGGTATAGATGGTGGGGAACACCTAAAGTACACTGGTATGAAACTTCCAGAACACAGGAACAAGCATCAACCATTCAAACACCAGATGGAATTGTTCCAACTATGAAGTCACCAAGTACAAGACTTCTGATAAGGGCAGAATTTAACAGGAAAACTGATAGGCAGCTGGGATTTAGATCAACATGGATCCAGATCTATGCTCCAAACCCTTCTACTCCTTTTCCAGTGAGTTATCCTCAAAGTTATTTCTATTCCAGTCTTTATCTCCTAGTACTCATTGCCACAGGAATGCCTCCCAGTGCAGTAATGACAGAAGTGAGCACTAAGCAAGAACAAATACAGACATGTGCTTTGACCCTTCTGTATTGTGCCATCTTAAAGAGCTTAAAGATGCCTATGCAGACACCTTTCAGAGTTCAACTTAATTGTGCAAAGTTGTTAAAAATATTAGTTCTGGTCTGACAATCAAATTGTTTCTCCCTTGCCAAGCAACTCAGAGAGTAAGGCCAAAGGAAATTACATCCCAGCTCCTGTTTTACATACATGGGCAGGCACACAGAATTCTTACAGTTGGCTTTTGCAAGGCAAATAATTGTAGCATAAAAGCTTTAAGAAAAGAAAAAAACACCCAAAACCCCCAAACAAAACCTCTCTTTTTTGTTCCAGACTGGTAATTCAACAGCAATCCACCTTGCAACTGGGATACAGCCTGCCTTTACCAGAGATGCTAAAACACTGCACACGAGAATGCAAGACTCAAACCACTACAATAACTCCGAACAGAAAAAAAGCCTCTAAAGGTTTTTCTGAAGCACTGACTCCATTTCCAGGTATTTGAAACAGTGTTGATACTTAAATGGATTATTTCATATCAGTGTACTTAGATGTATCATAGTACCAGTCAGGGTTGGAAGGAACCACAAGGATCATCTAGTTCCAACCCCTGCCATGGGCAGGGACACCCCACACTAGATCAGGCTGGCCAGAGCCTCATCCAGCCTGGTCATAAACACATCCAGGGATGGGGTCTCAACCACCTCCCTGGACAACCCACTCCAGGGCTTCACCACTCTCATGGTGAAGAACTTCCTCCTCACATCCAGCCTGAATCTCCCCACCTCCAGCTTCATTCCATTCCCCCTAGTCCTATCACTACCTGATATCCTGAGAAGTCCCTCCCCAGCCTTCCTATAGGCCCCCTTCAGATACTGGAAGGCCACAATTAGGTCACCTCTGAGCCTTCTCTTCTCCAGACTGAACAGCCCCAACTCCTTCAGTCTGTCCTCATAGGAGAGGTGCTCCAGCCCTCTGCTCATGTGTGATCTTACCTAAATATGCATGGAGTACAGTTAACTGTATGGCTGATGATACATCCATTCTCCAATAAGACTTCCATGATAATACATTAACAAAGTAAAATCTTGATGAGAATTTAAAGCAGATCACTGAAAATAGAAGTCAGCATCATCTCTGATGGATGCATGATGATGAGTAATTAATCTGGAGGTTAAATATTTATACCACAGTAGCTCCCTATGAACAAATTGTGTATTTGAATCTGCTAGGGAAGCTTTAGTGAAGAGTGAAACAAGCTCAGTGAATCAGAGGTACACAAAAACTTGGTAAAACTTAGCAAGTCACATAAAAAGCTTTGATTATTTTTTTTAATAGACCCAGTCACATCTGACAGGGATATTGATGAGGGCTACTTGCAGCTAGCTCAGTGCCAAGCCATCTGCACTTTTAAATGCAAAGGCAGCACTAAGATGACTTTACATTACACTTTTTCCTAACTGCTAATGACATCCAAGACCTCACAGACAGACAAGAGACATGCCAGTCTGAATCAGTGCCATCTTTCTATGGGGCCATCCTCAGCACGACTGCAAGAACAGCACTGAACAGAAACCTCAAGCTTAACAATGACCAGGTCACACACACTCAGGCAGAAAGTAAAAGAATTCTTTTCCTCTTGCCAGAACTGTAGATATCCATTCCAAACTTCATCTGGAACCTGTCATTCTCTGGCAAAAGCACCACTGATGTGGTTCTGCAGACCAGGAACACAGTAAAAAGTCTGGCTGATGATGCCAAAGACTGTATAGCTCAAGTGAGATCATAAAGTGCAGCCAAATTGGTAGAGATAGCATTGTTCTACAGAGTTAACCAAGACATAAATTCAACTGAGCAGTAAGGGCCTGGGAGAAGCAGTATCAAACTGAAGATCTATACTGCCATGTGGAAAATCACTGTACAAATAGGTACACTGCAGTGGGACAGAAGAGAGATTCTCTTACATTTACCACAGAGTTAAGTGGCCACATTCCAACTTGCCAAGGGAGAAAGGCACAGCCATTGCAACGTAACAGCTTGAGGTAGAGCTATTAAGCAAGGAAAGGCAGGACCTGGGCACTTAATTGGTTAAACAAGAATATTCAGAAGTCTTAAAATATCAGGGTTGCACTAAAAAAAAAAAGTGTTACAAGTGCTTTTAAATGGAACACTTGTGACTTCAGAAAGAGAAAGCATAGATTCTAACATGGTTTTATATAGTATTGACAAGCTCTGTGCTGGCTTCACTTGGCAATGAATCACACCAGCAACCAGTGATTTTCCTCACTGGCAGGAACAGACCAAGTAACATCTGCTCTCCCGGAAGACTCCTTAAATACAATCAATCAAGATCACATCACGAGTTTAGACCTGCTCCTCATCAAAAAGTCTGACCATACATTTGGTGCATGAATTTCATGCACTGTTAAATACAATAAAGGATAAAAAAGCCAGTGGAAAAAGGTGCTTGAGAGGCAATCATGGCTAGTAGCAGTAGGCTTCAGAGGTAGATAATACTTGTGGCAACTGGACTGTAACGCTAAGATAAGGCTCCGTGGCTGGCAGCTTATGCAGCAGCTCTGGGCCACAAACAAATTTCAGCCACCACTTGACTTCATTAGCTTAAGGTGCTATAAATATAATCTGGTCCCAAATTGTCCTGAAGCTGAAAAACTCATTTTACAAAGGAAAGTGCATCTGAAGACAAAACTTTGGAGAGACTGGTGCTCTCTGACTTACTGGGAAAAAGCCTTTCAAGTACCTGGATGCTGCATTTTGTCCACTCTGCTAGCACTGGATTAGGTTCTAGAAACTGGTTTGGGTTTGGGTTCCCCCAGTCCCATTGGGAGGGACAGATTGGGTTTATCTAATTTTGCTTTCCTTTGATGTGATCAGTTCCCTGGGATCAATTGGACATTTTCACCTAATTTGCTGTTCTTGCCAATCTTGAGATACTGGAGATTCTCCTCTGCCTTCTCCTCCTGGTACATTATTGATACAGAACAGTAAAAGCTGCCATTTAGTGTAATGTTTTAGAAACAGTCTTCTGGCTTGTGGTGTAGAGTGGACATTATCCAGCATCCACTTCAAACATGGACCATGCAGTCAAGAGAAAGGCAAAAGGGTAGCCTCCAAGTAGTTTTTCCCTTCTCCTGTTGTCCCAAACACCAAGAAGAGAAGGCACACAGAATGCCCCTGTATACGTGACTAGAGGAGATCATTCTCTTCCCAAACCTCTGAAACAGTTCCACAAAGGGACCTGATCATCATGAATTCACTTCTTCACACTTGCTGTTTGCTAACTTGTGTTTAGTTGGGATTATTAATTCATGCAGGTCACTGAAAGAGCATTTGAAGAAACACAGAACAATTCAGAAAAGAGGCAAGGGAACAGATTTCCTGCCCTTATTTTCCCTTTCACTGCCAAAAGAAGTCCTTATTGGTCCCTGCTTTGAAGCAAGTCAGTATGTTAAGGGCAAGTATTATTTACTTCTTAAGAAAGGCAAATCTAAAGAAACCCCACAGCTTCTCTACTGGAGGCCAAAAGGCACTTAGCAGAACTGAAGCTGGCTGTGAAATGGCACAGCACACACAGACGCCGCAGGGAAAGGAAAGACGGTTAAAACAGAACGTCACTTATCCAGGTGCCACAGTCCGGACTGACATTGCATGGGCCACCTAGGGCCTGATCTGCTCAGCACGGTCCTCGGGCTGCACTTGGGCCTTCAAGAGGTGCCTGCTTTGGAAGGAGGAGCGGACGGTCCGGTTCATCAGCGGCTGGAGAGGGCGAAAGTTGTCTACCATTCGCTTTTCTTCTTCACCATCTGAAGTGAAGAGCAGCATCCGAAATGCCTCCAGCTGAGAAAGAGAAATGTCCCATTGTGTGACTTCAGCTAGAAAACTATTGAAGTTCGTGACAACAACATTCCTGTGCAATATCTTTATTGATGATCTGGATGAGGGGAATGAGTCCATCATCAGTAAATTTGCAGATGACACCAAGCTGGGGGCAGCTGTTGATCTGTCAGAAGGTAGGAGATCTCTGCAGAGGGACCTTGACAGGCTGGGCAGATGGGCAGAGTCCAAGGGCATGAGATTTAACACATCTAAGTGCCATGTTCTACACTTTGGCCACAACGACCCCATGCAGTGCTACAGGCTGGGGTCAGAGTGGCTGGAGCTTGGCCAGGCAGAGAGGGACCTGGGGGTACTGGATGAAAGTAGGCTGAACATGAGCCAGCAGTGTGCCCAGGTGGCCAAGAGGGCCAACAGCATCCTGGCCTGTATCAGGAGTAGTGCGGCCAGCAGGAGCAGGGAAGTCACTGTGCCCCTGTATCAGCACTGGTTAGGCCACACCTTGAGTCCTGTGTCCAGTTCTGGGCCCCTCAGTTTAGGAAAGATGTTGAGTTGCTGGAATGTGTCCAGAGAAGGGCAACAAAGCTGGGGAGGGGTCTGGAGCACAGCCCTATGAGGAGAGGCTGAGGGAGCTGGGGTTGCTTAGCCTGGAGAAGAGGAGGCTCAGAGACCTTCTTGCTGTCTACAACTGCCTGAAGGGAGTTGTAGCCAGGTGGGGGTTGGTCTGTTCTCCCAGGCAACCAACACCAGAACAAGAGGACACAGTCTCAAGCTGTGCCAGGGGAGGTTTAGGCTGGATGTTAGGAAGAAGTTCTTCACAGAAAGTGAGATTGGCCATTGGAATGTGCTGCCCAAGGAGGTGGTGAAGTCCCCATCACTGGAGGTGTTTAGGAAGAGACTGGATGTGGTACTTGGTGCCATGGTTTAGTTGATTAGATGGTGTTGGGCGATAGGTTGGACTTGATGATCTCAAAGGTCTTTTCCAATCTGATTAATTCTATCCTATTCTAAACATTCATTCAGGCCTGGAAAGTATATCCAAGGTACTGCTGCATTTGCATACTGGGGAATTTTTGCATGACTTTCTGGCACTTCTTTTGTCACCTGCTGGTAAGGATCATGCCATCACACTTCAGTGCAGAAGATAAAGTGTCAGTCATCTGCCAGCTTTAGGCAAACTATCTCTCAAACATGGCATGTCTGACTCCCATTCAGACACTGGAACATATGTTATCTTTAAATAACTCTCACATGCTATCTTTAAATAAGTCTCTCCAATCTTCTTAATTGACACTCTTCCTGGAGTTCTGTTCTCTTACAGACGTGCATGTGCTGCACCCAGCAAAGAGGGAACCTCAACAAGCAACAATCTACAGAGTTGTTTTTCTCAGTGGTTTGTAACTGGGGATTCAAATAAAGTATGCAGCAGATCAGCTTTTATTGCTCCCAAGGGCATTACAATGTTAAGTAAACAATGAGCCTTTCTATGTCATGAAAGAATAAAAGTGAAAAAGAGTCAAGAAGGAAAAAAAGTTTCTGCTGAGAAGAAGAATGAGGAACACACTCTGCATTCGGTTCTCTGCTCTGCTACCAATCTTCAGATCTTCCCATCCTGTTCTTTTATGCAAACCAAGCATTAAGATCATAAAATGGTTTGGGTTGGATGCATTGGAGGGGACCTCCAAAGGTCATTTAGTCCAAATCCCCTGCGTTCAGCAGGAACATCCTCCACTAGATCAGGTTGCCCAGACCCCTGTTGAGCCTGACTTTGAATATCTACAAGTACGGGGCCTCAAACACCTCCTCAGGCTCCATCCTTGTAAGGAGAGCAAAATAATGCAGTGTTCCAATAAAGAACCTTACATTTTTTCAAGTGGTAGCTTCCAGAATAAGACATTGTTTATAACACATCCAGATAAGACTCTGTGGGATAGCTGGGGAAGCATCTTTAAGTGCTTCCTGAAGAGGTCTTAAGTCTTTCAATATTAGCTGTTAATGTCAGGATTCCTCTCCAAACAAACACTGCCTGTGAAGCAGCCACTGATCTCCAGGTTTTCAGAGAATTATTGGTAAGCAGCTACTTCTGTGGATAGAATGATTTATGCTGGAAAAAAAGCTTCAAAAAAAGTCTTTAACCAAACACTGGAATCCACTACCAAATCATGAAGCCTGTCCCTTAACCTAACACTGCTGAATCCACTACCAAATCATGAAGCCTGTCCCTTAACCTAACACTGCTGAAAATCAAATCATGAAGCCTGTCCCTTAACCTAACACTGCTGAATCCACTACCAAACCACGAAGCCTATCCCTTAACCTAACACTGCTGAATCCACTACCAAACCATGGAGCCTATCCCTTAACCTAACACACTACCAAATCATGAAGCCTGTCCTTAACCTAACACTGCTGAATCCAACCAAACCACGGAGCCTATCCCTTAACCTAACACTGCTGAATCCACTACCAAACCATGGAGCCTATCCCTTAACCTAACACTGCTGAAATCCACTACCAAATCATGAAGCCTGTCCCTTAACCTAACACTGCTGAATCCACTACCAAACCACATGGGAGCCTATCCCTTAACCTAACACTGCTGAAATCCACTACCAAATCATGAAGCCTATCCCTTAACCTAACACTGCTGAATCCACTACCAAACCATGTCCCTCAGCACCACATCTATAAGGCTTTTAAATAATTCCAGGGATGGGGATTCCACCACTGCCCTGGGCAGTCTGTTCCAGGGCTTGACAACCCTTTTGAGGAAGAAATTTGCTCATGGTATCCAACCTAAACCTCTCATGGCACAACCTGAAGCTGTTTCAGCTCATCCTGTCACTTGCTACTTGGGAGAACAGACCAGCACCCACCTGGGTCCAATCTCCACCTTGCCCTCCGTGGCAGCAGCGAAACAAAGATGGCATGATCTGAAAAGTAAGTGTAAGATTTACCTGATCCTCATCAACCTCTATTGGCTTCTTCTTAATAATCCATGTGACTGATTCAGTAAGTGGGGGAGTAGTCAGAGAGCCTGCATAAGTCCAATAATCAGGACATGAAGGCAACAAGCAGGTGGGATCAAAGACATCAAACTCGATGACAGCATCCTAAACCCCAGGGAAAAACAAACAAATCAATCAATTGTTTTTAGAAGTTATATCTTGAGAAAAAGAATGACAGAAGATTAATAAAAGATCTTCATGATGAGATTAAACCCTGTATGTTTTAGAGCTGCTGTGAGTATTGATAATGATCTACAGAAAACAGTAATTTAACCCCCCCCCAAAAAAAAAACTTGTACAAAACTGTTAAGCTGGATTTAAAGCATGAGAGAGAGAGTTATTGAGTAGCCCACCCCCAAGCCATCATGAATCCAGTGCAGAAGGGGAAAAAAAACCCAAGGAGTGTGAAGGAGCAACTGACTGTGTCTTTGTGGGAGCTGGAAGCAAACAGGAAAAGGAGAATAAATGGTGGAATAAGTTCAAGGTAGCTGTGCCAGACACCCTTAACAGACTGCAAACAATAGTGCTTTTGCTTTTCACCACGTGATTTGAGGCAGCAGGCAGAGGCAAGAGGACTAAAATGTTACTTAAATCACAAGTCTCCAGAAGGAACTCCCACAAATGAGATATCAGACAGCACATAGGAGCTTCAGAGATTTCCTACACAAACATTGCACTTCTGGGGCACTTCCAGGATATATCTGCACTGCAGGAAAGGAAGACTCTGGTTTTCCTTAGACAGGTTTTACTGGTTTCCCACCGAGAATGAGAAATTCACAGAACCACTCGGGTTGGAAAAGTCCTTTAAGGTCACCAAGTCCAACTGTTAACACTAAGTCAACTGCTAAAACTTGTCCCTCAGCATCACATCCACACAGTAAACCCCTCCAGGGATGGAGACTCCACCACAGCCCTGGGCAGCCTGGGCCAGGCCTTAACAAGCCTTTCAGAAGATAAATTGTTCCTCATGTTCAACCTAAACCTCCCCTGACAACTTGAGGCTGTTTCCTCTTATCCTATCACTTGTTACTAGGGAGAAGAGACTGACCCCCACCTGGCTCCAACCTCCTTTCAGGGAGTTGTAGACAGCCAGAAGGTCTTCCCTAAGCCTCCTTTTCTCCAGGCTGAGCAATACCCAGGTCCCTCAGCTGCTCCTCACAAGATGTGTTCTCCAGACCCTTCACCAGCTTCATTGCCCTTGTCTGGACTCATTCCAGCACCTCACTGTCCTTCTTGGAGTGAGGGGCCCAAAACTGAACCCAGTACTCAAGATGTGGCCTCACCACTGTTGAGTACAGGTGGACAATCCCTGGCCTAGTCCTGGTGCTCACAATATTTATGATCCACCTGTGACACAGTGGTTCATCTTCAGCCAGCTGCTGACCAATACACAGAAGAATTTTCACTGCACTGCCATAAATATTTATTTTATTTGGATTTTAAAAGTCCTTACTGTGATAAATGATGTCACAGCAACTGCATCTGGATGTGCTCACAAGGCAGCAAAATTCTCAGGGGGTATTTTTTTGTGTATACCTCCAAAAAGACAGAGGCACCTGGAGGAGAAGCTGCTTGTGAGCACAGCCAGAGACAGCACTCCCTCTCCTGGCAGAAGTCAGAAATCAGCTAGGAAGAAATTCCCCAATCCCCTAGCAGAACATTTAGTGGCTAAAAACGATTACAACTAAACAATAATCTCCACCTCAAAAAGCAGACCAAAATAAGAAAGCCTTAATTCCCCAAGAAATAAGCCACCACTTTACACAGCAGAGAAAGCTCCTTACAATTACCACACAAAAACTCATCCAGGGGCATGTCTTTTCACAGAAGCAGAAGGGCAGACTTCAAGTGAGGGCAAACATTGAACATGGGTATGCTTTTCTCAGGGGATACAAGCTCCAAAGCACCAATTTCCTAAACCAAGAGGGTTTTGAAAGTTTAAAGCATAGAACACCTCCTTAAAAACTAGTTTCCCAGCTCCAGCATAATCAACAATTTGCCCAAGGTGTCAATCAGGCCCCTACTGGCATATTAGGCAGGAAGGATTTATTAGGGTTTTGCTGTTCTCAGAATATTCTGCATGTTGAATGACTGCATTAATTATGTTGAGTGATAACTGGTGGGACACAAAAAGTACTTACTTTGTGCTTAATTGCTGGCAAGGCATCAACCAGTGTCTGCAGCCCTTTATGGTGTGCTCCTAGCTGCAGAAGATGGGTGGGAGTTAGAGGATCATTAAGCTGATATTCTGCATTAATCAGAACTTTTTCAAAACAACAACAGTCTAGAGGTACTTTGTCCTAAAAATTGGTTTTAACAAATTAAAAGGCATCATTACAGCTTATTGCACAGAGTGAAATTACCTTTAAAAACACTCCAATAACAGCCAAACCGTTGCCTTCCATCACAGCTTCTTCAAAATTGGGGTACACAACAGCATTCCAGTGTACTAAATGCAGCTGAGAGAGACATGAGTGAGAAACCAACACAAACACTGAGCTCAAGAATGACAGCAACAAGCTTGACTGTTGATCTTTGCTACATTTGCTCCTTGGCAATTTTGAGACACCTCAGAAATCACAGGCCAGAAAAACAAGGGCCAAAATGTTAGTGGAAAATGGTGGCACAGCCACACCCCAACCCACCCCCAGCCCCCTATGGTATTTCACACATGAAAGGCATGTTGTCTGTGAGAGGCTGATTACAGCAATTTTGTGCTAGTTAAAATTTGCACAAAACAAGCTTAGTACACCTGGAACTGAAGGACCTTTCCAGCTCTCAACAGGAGGAACAGAGCATGCTATTCTGCTAAGGAACGTTCTCCTGCACAGAACGTAAGCTCCCCATGCTCTGCTTGCAGCCTGAGACAAGCATTCCACTGAGGGGGGTTTGTGCATTCAATAGCCAGCACCAGGCCCCAAACAGTCTTGCCAAGCTGGCAGGCAGCATGATGAACACATTAACAGGTGATTAACATCTTCTCAAAAACAAGCACTGATCATTTGTCAAATTCCCCCTCTTTGGCATGTAACTGTGTTCCCCTCTGCTTTATTTTCCTCCCTGAGCAACTTCATCTATATTTTTCCCTGCTGGCTCCATCCTTTTCATTGACTTTTTCTGTCTCTGCACTTAATCACAAAGGTTTTGCTACTTTAGTAACAGCCTAAGAATTGAAAACAGACTATAAAGTGATCATGAGGATCACACTAATTCTGCTGTGCATTATTCACAGATTTCAGAAACACACACACACAAAAAAATGTTGATAACTGGAATAAGCTTTCTAACATTGGCCAAGGCTCTGGGATCACACACACAAGACCTGAGGCTCCAGGGTTACACACAGAGGACAGTTACTGTATACAAGGTAACCAGGACAAGGCTTCTTGAGTTACAGGTATGAGTGTGGGAATTAAATAATCTTCCATTTCCTCTTCAAATACATTCACTGAAGAGTATTTAACATCTTCTTTCTTTCTCTGCAAGCATTTAGTAGTAACAAACAAGGTGATTTTAAAGCAGTAAGGCCTGGGAAATCTGGAGGTGCATGAGACAGCAGCCAAGATGCAGCCTGTGCACTGCACTCCCAAGAACAGATCCTGGTCCTCGTGTGAACTACTATCTTGCTGCAGCTTGGAGATAAAGCACTTCATTTTTCAAAGTTGAAATCTAATCTTACACATTTACCTCAGTACCTGCTGTCCACCTGATCCACACCTGGATCTTAAGACTTGACTGTGCCCTCACTCTGCTTTCCCCTTTAAAAGGAGGAAGGACAAGCAGAGCTGTGCCACCCCATCCATCCAGGGCTGGAATAGCAGTGCTATTTTGCTGCCTTCCACTGGCTTGTCTGGGGATATCCAGGGAGAAGAAAATACTCCTGAAGCTTTCAGTAATGAGGCCAATGGTCAGTTTTAAGATTGTGTTCTTCCCCAGAAAACACAGTGAATATGAACTTACTTATAAAACAGGAGATGAGCTGTGAACCAGTCCAGTCTGATCATTAACTCTAAGCTGCAGTTCCTCACACTGTGAGTTGTCTAGCACAGAAAGCCCAAGATCTAGCCTTCAGTCCCCACAAATACTACCCTTCTTCAGAGTTTTCTCTCATACCTCTGCTGGATAAAATTTGTTGTCAACTGTGTGCTCTGAACCCCAGTCATTTAGAGCTCCCCAGTGGAAATGGAACTGCTTTAGCCTGTACTGGTTTTCCAAGGGACCTCCAACGATTGCTAAAAAACAGAACAAGGCACACACATTAATGTATAAATACAGAATTGTCCACACAAGCAGCACAGCAAGATCCTTCTTGAAATGAATTTGCCCAGCAAAAAAAAAATACATAAAATTCAGTGGAGCAACTATCTTCACTGAAACAGTCCCCCTGTGGCTCAGCTACTTTCACACTTTGCTTTGACAAAGCTGTCCAAGCAAACACATGGCTGCTTTTCCCTGCAGTGTGAATCAGCTATAGCAAATTGAAGATAACTATCAAATTGAAGATAAGTTAAACAGTCCTCTCAACCATCTCTCCTCAGGAGATTTTTTTTTTTCCCCCATTCACATCAAGTTTGGCAGAGCTGTGGTGATTATGTGTCATGCTCTACACTCTTCTAGTGGTGAAGCCCTGGAATGGGCTGTCCAGGGAGGTGGTTGAGGCCCCGTCCCTGGAGGTGTTTAAGAGCAGGCTGGATGAGGCTCTGGCCAGACTGATCTAGTGTGGGGTGTCCCTGCCCATGGCAGGGGGGCTGGAACTAGATGATCCTTTTGGTCCCTTCCAACCCTGACTGATACTATGATAGGTATATGAGAAGTGCCTTACCAGAAGGAATAATGAGTGATGACAAAGGAATTAATGCATGACATCCCAGCATAACCTCAACATGAAAAACACTGAAACTTCCACAACAAGACAAGACTTCAACAATCAAAGTTTGCCAGAAAAATCAGCAAACTCTGTCAAATGTTCAATTTTTCTCTCTTACCCCCACCCCAAGTTGCAAAGATCCAAACATATTATTCTGCTTTAACACAGCTTTCAGACTCCTTAGTGATGGCAACAGACTTCTGCAGAGCCAGAAATATGCTCATATTGTGGCTACTCTAAACTGCTCAAACTGTAGCCTACAGAGTATCTAAACACACAACCTGCCTAAGGGAAATATTCTCCCTTTCTGGAGGCTTTTGTAGAATCATGGAATGGTTCAGGTTGGAAGGGACCTTTAAAGGCTATCTAATCCAACCCTTCTGCAACTAGAGCAGGTTGCTCAGAGCCTCAAAGAATCTGACCTGGAATGGTTCCAGGGATGGGGCATCTCCCACCTCTCTCGGCAACAGAGCCAGTGTCTCACCAACCTCAGTGTACAAAATGTCTTCCTTCTATCCAGTCTAGATCTCCCTCTTTTAATTTAAACTCATCACCCCTCGTCCTGTCATTACAGGCTCTGCTAAAAGTCTGTCCTAACCTTTTTAATAGGCCTCTAAATACTGAAAGGCCACAATGCTCTTTGTAGCCAGGGAAACAGTCTGCCCTCCTGATTTCAAAAGACTTCTCTCATCATTTTGACAAGAGTGTTTGCCTAGCTTTCTGCATACTGTTGGGTTTTACTCATTTCCTCCTAATGGAACCAGGAGCATCCTGCAAAGTCTTCTTGCTATTTAATATCACAGCATCTGGTAAATGAGAGGCCATAATCACTTCTGAAGGGCTATCAACAAACATGCAGCAGCAGAAACCCATTTGCTGATTTCTACTGAACTGTAATCATGGTAAAATATTTCAGTGAACCACTGTATGAAGTACATAATCCCACCACTACTTCTGAATAGAATCTAATCACTTTAATACTAAGGAGAAGACCATGAGAGGCATTAAGAGCTTTTTCTTGTCTTTTCTCTTTTCCCTGAAAGCCAGCCAACAGTTTTGCAACTAACCAGAAAGGCCTGCTTGTGAGAGAAAGACTAAGTTAGAACAAGCTAAGCAAACTGGCATTTAATTAACTTCACCCCCTGCTGCTGAGCTCCTAGCTTAAATGCAACACTGAGTAGCACAACAAGAAAGATGGAATTTTGAGGGATGGGATGAAGATGTGGCCCCCACTGCAAAGTTTTTCAGAATTAAAGTTTCTGGGTTCTAACACTACCCAATCCTGACTATGTGATGATGCAAACCTCCAAGTGATTACATTGATGACACTGGAATGTTTGCCTCCTGAGTATGGTCAGGCACAGACACAAAAATGTAGGAAATCAGGTTACTATAGAGGACCCTGGAAAGTGATAAGAAACACACAGGAGATTACAAACACTTCTGCCGTTTCATGTTCTCTCTGTTTACCAGCCTGGATAATTTGCAAATGAAACAGAACTTTAAAGGGACTCTAAGAACAACCAACCAAAAGTATGGTATCAGGTTTTCATTGTAGCTCTAGCTCTGTTTCAGACTTGCAGCAGATGGCATTCATGCACACAGACAAGACCACATTCTGTACATACCTTCCCCACACCCTCATTCTTCTTCATCCTCCTGCTCTGCTCATAAGCAAGCACCCCACGGCAGTACTACCTTCATCTTTTGCCTGGGTCTTGTTTTCCCCCTCTCAGGAGCTGACCATTTTTGTCTACTGCAGACACATGTTGCATTTTTGTCTCTTTCATCCTCTGTTTCAATTGTGTTGCTTTTTTGTTTGTTTATTCATAAGCTTCCTTCTCTGGATTTCTATTATTGTTAGACAAAAAGCTGGCAGAAAGAAAAATCAGAAATAGCAACAGTAAAAAGAAAAAGGTGGAGGAGAGAGGCAAGCACTTGAAAACCTGGACATTTACACAGCCACACCCTGCTGTCTGATGTTTCTCAGTCTGTCATTTTGGAGCCCTGTCCCTGTCAGTTTAGTGGCACCTTTCATCAGCCATCATCATCCTTCACTGACCTGAATTCATTCGAGGAAGATGACAGTGATGAAAAGGCAGAAAGAGGCAGCAAGAATGCTCACACTTCAGAGATTTACCTGGTCAGTCTTACAGATGAAGCATGTAAGGCCTTGGAGAGCTGAACAGGCAAGCTCTGAAAGACCAGTACCCCTCCCACTGACAGTTCGGATGACTCTATACTTGCCTGTGTCACAAAACCTGTCCCTGTGTATTTAAACATTGCCTTTTTCTTGATCCCCTGCAGACGATCCCTCTCCTTTACACCAACTCACGCAGGAAAGTGCAATTACTTTGTTACCCATCCAACTGCAAACTGTTCTCATGAACACATCCTCAGCAGACAGTGGGGTGTGGCTGTATAAAGTTAGATTGTTAAAAAGCAAAATTAATCTGAAGTTAGTAAACTAAAATGACTGCTGAGCTAAGAAGTGATATCTCCATCCCACCCCACCAAAGCAGGAACAGTTTGCACTGCAAATACAGCAGAGTGCAACTTGGTTTCCTCCTCACATATCACAATGCTCAAATGGACAGGGGCAGAAACATTCCTGTGTTGGATGCTGATATTCTGGGTGAACAATAAAAACAAACAAGAACTCCCTAAATGTCACACAAGCCCCTGAAAGCTCCATGCATTCCACCACTACCATTTTTGCTCCATTTTTAAAAATCAGCCTCTTTGCAAACAACAACAAAATCTTAGTACCATGGAGACAAAGCATTTGTTTATTGGCATGCTGAAAGCTTCCCAAGAGTGTCAGTACATCCCTGTGAAGATCTAGCACTTCTCACCATAAGCAGACAGATTAAACACAGATTACTTTAATCAAACAAGCTCAAACTTGCCCAAGGTCCCTCAACTTTTCCCTCCAGGAGAAGCCGAGTAATCACCACAGTCACAGGTATTGTGAAGTACATAATTCAACCAATACCAGTCCACCTGTCTTTAAGCAATACCTTCTTTATATATACCTTTGGTAAACTTACAGAATCACAGCATGGTGGTGGTTGGAAGGGACCTTTGGAGATACCTAGTCCAGTCCCCCTGCAGAAGCAGGGTCACCCAGAGCTGGCTGCCCAGGATCACAATGTCCAGGTGGGCTTGGAATCTCTCCAGAGAAAGAGACTTCACAACCTCTCTGGGCAGCTTACCCCAGGGCTCCAGCGCTTTCACAGCAAAGAAGATTCTCCTCAACTTCACACAGAACCTCCTGGGTTCCAGTTTGTTGCCTCTTGTTCTATTGCTGCACACCACTGGCAACAGTCTGCCCCCTCCTCTTACCCCACACCTTTTAACTCTTGTTGAGTATTGAGACAATCCCCTCTCAGGCTACTCTTCTCCAGTACCCTCACTATCTTTGTAGCCTCTACTGGACTGTCTCCAGTAGTTCTTTGTCTCTCTTGAATTGGGGAGCTCAGAAATAGACCCAGTACTCCAGATGAGGCCTCAATAAGGCAGAGTATAGCTTCTGACCTCCTGGCTACACATTTCTTCATGCACTCCAGGAGACCATTGGTCTTCTGGGCCATGAAGGCACACTGCTGGGTCACAGGCATGTACCGTCCCAGGTCCTTCTCTGCAGAGCTGCTTGCCTGCAAGTCATCCTGTATCAGGAACAAGTCAGCCTGCAAGTCAGCCCCACACCTGTCCTTCCTCAGCTTCTTAAAGGAGCAACAGACAGGAAATCTGGAATTTGGTAGCAATATCTTAAGTCACTTGACTCTATTAAGCACTTTGGAGAAAAACTCAGCTGCTCAGGTCAGTGCACTTACAACAAATTGCTGGAACACATAATTGGATTTCACATGCATGGACTCCTGCTTCTACTAAAGCAAGAGGCACACAGGCACCTTGCTGCCTGTGGTGGCAGCTCAGAATTATTTCTCTCTCCAAAGCTTACTGAGATAAGTGTGTATGCTTTCCTCCTGAAAGTCATTTTGCTGCTGATTATCTGAAATGCATTAAATAGATCCGTTAACACCACGAAAAGAGATAAGTGGCAGATTATTCATGTGTAATGATGGAATCTCATTGAAAATTAAGTAGATAGAAATGTGACTAAAGATTGACTCAGGTAGACAAAGCCACGACGTTACAACACCTAATCCAAAAGAAGGGCATTAAGACTTGTGCAATAAGAGTTAAGTTCCAACCTACAAATGAGGATCTGGACAACATGCCCATGGCAAAAAAAAACACGTAAGAAATGGGAGGTAGACCTTCTGCATTACGATTCCAATGCTCATAAAGCCACTTTTACCTCAAGTGCTCCTCTACCATACATTCCCCTTCAACAATTCTCCTGAGGTTTTACACCACACAAACATTTCTCCTCTCTCAGCATGCATAAGACGTTACATAGACCTCTTTTTTTCCTTCATTTTTTTTTTTAAGGAGTGTCGCTTACTTGATCTATCAGTAGAATCATCAAACTCAACCAGGAACGAATACCCGTTGTTCCAGATGTGAAGACACGTTGTTGGGTCGTAGCTGATTTTCAGGGGCTTCAGAAAGGGGTCATAAACACTGTCTCTCCACTCGATGTTGATAGGAGACTGCCGGGTGCCCCCGGAATCGTAAGTGGACTCTGCCAAAGGGGATGCACTGGAAGATGAATAACAGAGTCACGCATGATACAGAACTTTTTGGCAAGAGAAGACGCTTTGGCATATTGGCTCCAAAAGCTAATTCAAGTCAGCTGATGACAAGTAAAATAATAATACATTCCACTTGCATGACTCAGAGCTACACAGGGAAGCGCAGTAGTTGGCCTTAAAACTGTGTTGATACCTTTTTGCGTTTTCAAAATGCTTTTCAAAGCAGTTCTGCCCCCTCATTCGTCAGAAATGTGTCTTCTTTCTATTACCAGATGATTTTAAAGCAGCTTTTATTTTTACAAGTTTGCCAGTCTCATCACACCACTTCAGATTTCCTCACAGGCCATCAGCTGATGTCAGATGGTACCACACACAGAACAACTCCCACTACAACGCAAAAAGCCTGTCAAAGGTGCTAGTCTTTCACCTGTGTGTGCTCAGGGATTACACCACTGCTGCAATGGTGGCTTTTGCCTACAGCGCCTAGGGGTTACACCACTCCTGAAGCACTCATACCAATTTTGACTACTTCAGGCAAGTACCTAACCTATCCTACAACTTAAGCTTACACCTGTAAAACCCCAAACTACTGATTCTGAGGGCAGCTTGGGCATCTCAAGCTGGCATGACCAACACAGATGAACGACTACAGCTTTCACATGAGTTTATGCTGTTTAAAACCAGAACCAGGATCTGTGTGGACAAGAAGCACCTGTTCACCTCCTGTCCCCAACATCACTTGACCTGCAGATGAAGGTGTTTTGTCCCCTGCCCACCCACTGAATCCCACCTGAGAGGCTCCGAAGCACTGTGCTACTTCATTAGACTTATCTGCTCACGGGCCTTTGGAAGAGGTAAGAAATAATAAATTAAGTATTTTAACAAACCACTCCTGTGAGAAGTGGCTAAACAACCTTCCCCCTCACTTTCCACATCAAGGGGCAAACTTTATGGGCCTGCACAGGGCCACTGCACACAGGTAAGGGTGAGGTGGGCAAGCGAAACTATGCCCAGGAGTGCCACAAGCCCTGCTACTGTTGCTGCCATTTCCTGACGCTTCAGCAGACGCCACGGGCACAGCCCAGCTGAACTTGGCGTCCCCTCTTCTACACAGAGCTCTGTGGCACCGGCAGCCTCCTCAGCTCGGGGGCCTGGAAGTGACCTGCCGCTGCCCAGGCCCCTCAGCCAGGCACTGGGGCGGGCTGCCTCTGGGCCAGGGAACGACGAGGGAGAAGGAGAAACCCAAAGGGGCTGGGACAGTGCCCTGCTCTCCTCAGGCGGCTCGAGGCAGCCGACCCCGGGCGGCCCCGCTGAGGGCGGCGGCTCCCCGCGTCGGGCAGCGGCGCGGGAGGGCGGCGGCACTCACGGCAGTCTCGCAGGCGGTAAGAACAGCAGGCGCCCAGGCTGCATCGTCGTGTCCCCCGCCGGGAGGCAGCGGCCACCCAAGCCCGGCAGCAGCAGCGGCAGCAGCATCGCGGAGCAGTCCGCGGAGTCGGCGGGCACCACCGCCCAGCCCGGCACCACCGCCCAGCCCAGCACAGCCCCTTCCGGCACAGCCCCTCCCTGCCATTGCCATGGCGCCCTCGGGGGAGCGGGCGGGGAGGGCGGCATCGGCAGCCTTACCCTCAGAGACGGGCCTTCAGCCTGAGGCGGTATCCTGTGGCAACTTTAGAGAACAGACCACGCTTCCCCGTGGGTGCGTATGGCCAGGAAAGTCCCAGGGTGCTCCTCACACAGCAAATGTGATTCCTCTCAGACTGACGGCCTGGGGGCTTGTTTGCGCACCTCAGGGGATCAGCAGTGACTCTTCTCTGGTTCGTTTAGCTCCAGCGGGAGGTTTCGGTTTCTCTCAGCGGAAGGTGGGCTGGGGCGTGATCCCTCTCTCACAGAAACGTGGGTGGCCCTGGGGTAGTGGGATCCCACGGAAAAGTTAGCATTGTGGCCACATTACCTGACTGAATCTGCCCCAAAGGCTAGAGGCCAAAGCAGGCCCACCCCAGGACAGTAAAAAGGGCCAATTCAAGTAGGTCTGACACCGCCTGAGGGAGGCCTTGGTGAAACTGGTTAAACCTTGGTTGCTCCTTTCACCCTTCCTGTGCTTCAGCTGCTAGCGAGGACCGCAAAGCAAAAGGGAAGCCTGCAGAAAGCTGACAGCGTCAGTGAAAGCACAGACATGAAGCATCCTTGGTTTTGCTGGGTCTGTTGGGTGGCCAGGAACACAACACCACACCTCAGCTCCTGGCCTTCATCTTGCTGCCTGCTTTGAATCACATGTCTTGGTTACTCCCTTAAAATCATTTTGCAAATCTGTGTGTACCTTTTGTGGATTTTTAGAATAGAATAGAATTAACCAGGTTGGAAAAGAACTTTGACATCATCAAGTCCAACCTATCACCTAACACCATCTTATCAATGAAACCGTCAAGCTAAGTGCCTCATCCAGTCTCCTCTTAAACACCTCCAGTGACGGTGACTCCACCACCTCCCTGGGCAGCACATTCCAATGGCCAATCACTCTCTCTGTGAAGAACTTCTTCCTAACATCCAGCCTAAACCTCCCCTGGTGCAGCTTGAGGTAGTGTCATCTTGTTCTGGTTACCTGGGAGAAGAGACCAACCCCCACCTGGCTACAGCCTCCTTCAGGTAGTTGTCTTCCCCTGACCCTCTTCTCCAGGCTAAGCAACCTAGCTGCCTCAGCCTCTCCTCATAGGGCTTATGCTCCAAACCCCTCACCATTATTATTATTCCTGTTAGAATGAGTATTTCTGATTTTTTATGAGGAACCTGACATAACCCTGAGAATGTTTTACTGAAATGGAGACAAGATTAGATACTCCACCAGAGTCAACCAAGAAGTGTTTGCTCAGGCTTATAACATTGTGTAAGAAGTCTCCATTGCATTCATAAGGATAACATGTTTAAAGTACTCCTCAGCTGAATAAGGGGAGGTTGAAATCCGGCAAGTGAATTGCTTTGAGTGGCTACATGATCAGAAAACAGGTCATTAGGAGATGTACAAAGACAAACAAGATGTTTAACTGGGTTTAAATTTCATTTTACTTCTTCTTTTGTATAGCAGGATTCAATTCCAGACATAATGTCTTCACTTGACTCTCAATGTTTTTCAGGATGGCTAATTTCCTATCCTAAACATGCAGCTTCGTGCAACTTAGAAGAGACAGGTACTTGATGAAATGGAAAACAGTTGCTGGCCATAAACATTAATCAGGCGTAACCACACTTTAACAGCCTGTTGATCATGGTTGGGCAACTGTCTCTAACAGCCTGATGTTGAAGCTGCTTGTGAGCAACAGGTGGTTTCTAGTCATGAGGACAGCCCACGTGAGCCTCAAGCTTCATTGCAGTAGGGACTGCAGGGGTAGCTTCCTATATATTAATATTCATAAACAGGGGATACTGAGGGTTGTGTTCATCTACTAACAAAACAAGACTGTCCTTCCTTCACATTCTGTTCTGTTGTGTGTCCTCTAAATACAGTTGATAAGCTTGAGCAGCTTAGATGTATGTATGCCCTATATCACGTATAGGTGCTTATAGTTGCAGACTGTAACACCTCCCAGGAGTTGTTCAAGGCTGGGTTAGATGGGACTTTGAGCAACCTGATCTAGTGAAAGATGTCCCTGCCCATGACAGAGGGACTGGACTAGATCATCTTTAAGGTCCTTTCCAGCCTAAACCATTCTATGATTCTAGGATATGATTCTGTAAACTGGTTTCTGCCACTTTAATGTATGATAAAATGCTTGGGGGGGGGGAAAGCAAGCATCAAAGTCCACTGAAGCATTAAGATAACCAAACTTTAGGAAGCTTTTTAGGGATTTGATCCTGTGAGATTTTGAAAATGTGAAGTTTATTATAGTTACAAAACTACTAAGCTGAACAGAATGAGTCATGCCTTGTGGGTTGAAGAGCACAACCAAAGGGAAGTTCTTATGGCGTAGGCTTTCGGAAATGGTGGGCTGTTCAGGTGCAAAAATAAAGAGAAATATGACCTGCAACACTTCTGTTTCCCTTCTGAGTCATCCACTGAATCTGCATCCAGTTTTTAGGTGCACATGCTATTTCTCACAGAGCATACATTTCAGTAAAATTGTAGCATTTAATAAAAAAAACAAAACAAAACCAAACCAACAACAAAACCTTTTCTTCTCTAAGGAGTTAAACCCTACAAAATACAAGCCCTATGAGGAGAGGCTGAGGTAGCTGGGAGCCTGGAGAAGAGGAGGCTCAGGGGAGACCTCAATGCTCTCTACAGCTACCTGAAAGGTGGTTGTAGCCAGGAAGGGGTTGGTCTCTTCTCCCAGGCAACCAGCACCAGAACAAGAGGACACAGTCTCAAGCTGCACCAGGGGGAGTTTAGGCTGGAGGTGAGGAGAAAGTTCTTCACAGAAAGAGAGATTTGCCATTGGAATGTGCTGCCCAGGGAAGGTGGTGGAGTCACCGTCCCTGGAGGTGTTCAAGAGGGGATTGGACGTGGCACTTGGTGCCATGGTTTAATCATGAGGTCTGTGGTGACAGGTTGGACTCATTTAGAATTAGAAATAGAACAGAATAGAATAGACCAGGTTGGAAGAGACCTTTAAGATCATCACGTCCAACCTATCATCCAACCCACCTAATCAACTAAACATTTAGCCAGTGTGGCCAAAATCTTCTTTTCTGGACCATTCCAGAAACAGAATTTTTCCTTGGCCATGTCCCAGCTATAGATGGTGGTTTATGCAAGAAAGACGTGGCTCTCATGCAGCAAGCGGGAGAGAACAACAGCAGCCAGAATTACAATCTCTCTGTTGTTCTTGTGTTTTTCCAAAGTGGTTATGTTTCTGGACCATCTGGGAGGTTTCAGCTGTGCTCTTGTTCCTGAACTGAGAGTGGTTTCTGCATGCAGTGAGCTCCCAAACCAGACATCTGGCACTTGGTCTGCTACGGGATAAGGTAAAGTGATGCAGAGTCTGGGTGGAAAGAGAAATAGAAATCTCATCAGATAGGTCTGTTTTCAAATGTACCTAGTTGGAGGTCACAGAGGAGGCCACAAAGACAATCAGAGGGCTGGAGCACCTCTGCTATGAAGACAGGCTGAGAAAGTTGGAGTTGTTGCGCCTGGAGAAGAGAAGGTTCCAGAGGGACCTTACTGCAGCCTTCCAGTGTTTGAAGGGGGCTACAGGAGAGCTGGAGGGGGACTTGTTACAAAGGCATGGAGTGACAGGATGAGGGGTGATGGCTTCAAACTGGAAGAAGCTGGCTATAGATTAGATATTAGGAAGAAATTCTTCCCCATGAGGGTGATGAGGCACAGAAACAGGTTGCCCAGAGCAGCTGTGCAGGCTCCAAGCCTGGAAGTGTTGAATGCCAGGTTGGATGGTGCCTTGAGCAATCTGGTTTAGTAAGAGGTGTCCCTGGCCATGTCAGGGGGTTAGAACTAGATGATCTTTTAAGGTCCATTCCAACCCAAACCATTCTACGATTCATTAAACAAATACAGTGAGCATTAAGCCAGCGAGCGGTTTGCACCCTGTGCTTTCTCCGTGCCTCATTTACCATCAGCTCACTGAGGAAGGGTCTGGTTGTTGTTTCCCTTTTTGATGTGCATTTCTGTGCTATTGTCAGGCCCATTATGGTGAGTATTGGAATACAGCAAGCGTGACCAAGGTGTGAGCCAGCTCTGAAGAGAGATCTGCCACCAACAGGCCTACTCTGTGCTTGATTTGTTTTAAACCTTCCAGACAGACACAGTGATGCTCCATTTA
Organism: Picus viridis; assembly: GCA_033816785.1. Classification (NCBI taxonomy): domain Eukaryota; kingdom Metazoa; phylum Chordata; class Aves; order Piciformes; family Picidae; genus Picus; species Picus viridis. Next base: position 11,372,629 of record CM066591.1, on the reverse strand, counting down.
ATTTTATACAACTGGGGGTTTCCTACCTTTCCCAGCTGAATTGGATGAATAGAGCCACCAAAATGGTCCCAATGTTTTGGATTATTTTCTGTAATTTGGAGTAATTGTTAAATAGTTATTTTAACAATTCTTTTTTTTGCAACCCCTCCCTTTGGAATGACTGCTACAACATTTGTTTAGCATTACACAACTGTCAGAAGCTTTGGGGTGAGATTCAAGATCCAAATGAAAATACAGGGTGGGTATATGACTGGATTATCGTGATTTATAACTTGATTTCCAGGAAAATATTTTGAAGGCCACAGTTCTAGGGTCAAAATCCAAGATAAATTCAGTTAAAGGAGAGGATTTTGCTGCCAGTTTGCACTGTTGTAAACTTGATTTAAATTGACAAAAACATTTGTCAGTGTTTCAGTTTTCCTGTAAGGATCCCCGGGGAGGAGAGAGTTCTTACATGTGGGCTACGAAATTAAAGAGTATGGAAATTAATTCAGGTGGCTGTCAAGTACAAATGAAGGTAAAATGATTTGGCACCAGTGGATTTTGTTCTTTATGGGTTTAATCTTTAAAAAACAAGACCTGTTGAATAAAGCGCTTCCATTTGTTTGCACAGGGACTTTCAAACACGCTTCACCCAGCTCTGAGGTGAAACAGGGAGGACAGGATAGTGGCACTAGTGGAGAAGCCCCACCTGCTTGAAGCAAAGGTGGTTTTGTCCTCAGCTGAGCAGGGGTGCTTCCCATAGCAACACATTCTGCATTAGAAAAACGAAACCAAACTTACTCCTGAAACTCAATAAAGGGCCATTTTAAACTTTAAAAGAGCATGGCTCTGCTTCAGCCTCTCGGATTGAGCATTGCAGAGGAGATCCAAGATAGGTTGATTTCTTTGAAGCTTTTTAGTATGAATCAAGATTTTGGAGGATAAGAGTGATGGTTGGCTGAGGTCCATCATGACAAGGTGTTGCAAGTTCTGCTGAATTGATGTCAGATTTGGACTGTGATGTAGGCCCAGTTTATTGATAAACAGTCCAGTGCTTTTTATCAAACGGATGTAAGTGACAGAGTGCTCTAAGCTCGACGGGAAAGCAGCGGCAGATTGTGAATTGCTGAGCTTTTCTCTGCTTCCAGGATGTTTGGCTGCGATAGGAGCCTGGATGAGAAGGCAGTGGCTGAGGCTAAGTCCAGATAAGGAGGAGGCAATTCCAGTTGGCAAGGTAAAGCAAACAGGGGCTTTATCTTTTCTATATAAAAACATTTGCTAAAATTATGCATGCAGGCTTAGTAACTTGGCATGGAGAGGGCTTAGAAGCTATCTCATGGACAATTTGAGCAGTTACTGCAGTTGTACGTGCAGTCCTGGAGATGGCACACCTGGATTGTGTGTCATTGCTGAACTTGCACAAGGCTCTATAAACCCCTCCAAGGATTCTGCTTTTCTTGTAACTTGTAAAAGGATAAGAAAGAAAAAAGCCATTCAGGTCTGCTCTGGCAGTAACTACTAGGGTACTACTTAACTACTACTATTAATTACTACTCAACTACTAACATTACTACTACTACTACTACTACTTAAAATCCTTATGAAGACCATTGCCAGCCTCTAAGTCCCTCTCTTGGATTAAAAGGAGTCTGAAACTACAGGCTCTGCGATACCACAGAGCTCAGTGCAGACATCCACTGTGACAGTGGATGTTTCCCGGGGAGGTGGTTGAGTCGCCGTCCCTGGAGGCGTTCAAGAGGGGACTGGATATGGCACTTAGTGCCATGGTCTAGTCGTGAGGTTTGTGGTTACAGGTTGGACTTGATGATCTTTGAGGTCTCTTCCAACCTTGGTGATACTGTGATACAGTCCACATCACTAGAAGTGTTTCCATACATGCCAACAAGGTTTCTACACTTCTTTCCCAATGAAGGGCACTTTAATCCTTGCAAGGACACAAGGGGAATCCAGAAAAGGCACTAGGAAGTGTCAGCCTTTGGGTTGTTTAACCTCACAGCCAACATCCAAGGTAACTGCTGAGTGAAAGCATCACCACCCAGCTCAGCAAGAGACCACTTCTGTGTGTGGGAAGGGTGAGAGAAGGGACATGAGGCAAAGCTGGGGAAAATGAAAGCCTTTACACTGAAGACATTACCCAAGAGCTCAAAAGTCCATGTCTCTGGTCAAGTTTTTGTCACTGAAAGGGCTGTTTGTAGTGTCAGCTGTGAACAGAGGAATTTAACTGAATGTGTTTTCACTTTGGCTGCATGTTGTGTACAGGGTCTAGAGACCAGATGGAGGAACCCACCACAGACTGGCTTGTTCAGAGCTAGTCTCTATTCACTGGCAGCCAAAGCCAGCCGTTCCAAAGATAGGCTTTTCCTGAAGCAGTTTATTTTGGCATTTCCTGCGTGAATGTCAGGGAGTGGAGAATGATTTAAGTAATAAATAGCAATTGAAAAGAGGAACGCAAGTAAAAAGTGATAGATAGCAATTGCAGTTAATCAGCAGTGGTCTTAGGATGGATGAGTCTTGAGTGGTCTCTTCCTAGAATGTGAGTTATGATGCATTGAATTTTGGGTTCTCAGTACAGTTCCACGTGTCCCCAGCGAAAAGAGGGAGCATCATGTAGCCCATTACTGGGAACTGATGGACCATAGGTGATCATAAAATAATTACTTTCACAATCACATATGGAATCTAGAGAGAGACTCACAAAATACAATCATTAAGGTTGGAAAAGGCCCCCAAGATCATCAAGTCCAGCTGTTAACGCAGCACTGCCAAGTCACCACTAAACCATGTCCAGGCCTTGACAACCCTTTGGGGAAGAAATTATTCCAAATATCCAGCCTAAACCTCCTCTGACAATTTGAGGCTCTTTCCTCTCATCCTGTCTCCAACCTCATTTCAGGGACTCACAGAGAGCCAGAAAGTCTCTCCCTTAAGCTTCCATTTTTCCAGGTTGAGCATCACAAATTCTTTCAGCTGCTCCTCACAAGACTTGTTCTTCAGACCCTTCACCAGCTTTGCTGCCCTTCTCTCGACCTAAGCCATCACCTAATTGTCCTTTTTGGAGTGAGGGCCCCAAAACTGAACTCAGTATTGGAGGTGTGGCCTCACCATTGCCGAGTATAGGGGAATGATCTCAGCTTTTTCCAGTTTACCTCCTTACTCCACTAAATTTCAACTAGAGTAACACCATCTTTATAAGAGCTGCTCTAAATTGCTCCCAATATGCAGAGGCAAGCTTGTGTGCTAGATACTGTATAAAGCCTCCATGTCTAGGACTATGTACAACATTGTGGGCTGTACTTGGCAGCTGATCTACCAAGTCTGGTCATTCAATGTCAGTATTTTGATGTCCTCTTCAAAAATGCATTTACAAGTATAGAGCTATTCAACACTGAAAGTTACAGAATACCTCTTCTAGCTTTCAAGAGAAAGCCCTGTGCTTGACTCCATTCTGCTTTGGTGTACATCTGCCACAAAATCAGCTGTTTTCTCATCAGTTAAGTCAATACCAAATTTGTCAGTTGATGGAGTTTAAATAGAAGGGAATCAGATCTCAGAATTCAGGGAGGGATCTGACTATTCATTGAGAAAACTGAGTAAGCTGAATACCTTTCTGAGGGAAAAGATACAAACAAAAAGATTTCCTACATGTAAAAAAATCACTGTGGCTCCAGCTGACATTATCTGCAGCCAGGTGAGTAGACAATCTCTGGCTGGCCTCATCTCATTTGTAGACAAGTTAATAAATATTTTAAATAACTACATCTTTGACATCTCCCAGCAGTATCCTGCAGCTCAGGGGTGATTAATTGCAGTTCTCCTTACACCACATTTTGGAGGAGTTTGTGGTGTGTCCTTCCATCAGGCCTTATTTTCACAATTGAACATGGTAGTGTCTGTTAAATTCAAAGTCACTCCAAATCAGTTGGCTCTGTGTGCTTTGAATTACACTTACAAATATAGTTTTCATTGAAACCAGTCAAAACCTTGCAGGACAACACTGAAAATTAATTGTTGCCTAGTCTGTTTCCTCATTGTAGTTACAAATGAAAATGACAAACAACCCAGCAACACTAACAACATAGCAGAGATAACGAAGGACAGTGTTTTCATCCTGCACATGGAGATAAATCATGCAATTCAATAAGGTATTTCTATCTCTAATTTATCTCACTCTGTTCACTCTTTAATCTTTCAGCCACATTCTCAATTTTCCCTTTTTGGTTAGCTGACAAGAAGAGCATCAACACTGCACTCCCCTTTCTTTGTACCTCTGCCTCTCCCTTGCAGAGGTGTCCAGTACTACTGGGTTAAAATGCAGTACACTTACATGCAGCATTCCTGCTTTTACTGGTGCAGGCGACCAGGCTGCAGAGCCGTGCTGATGGACTCCAGACTGCTTTCAGCTGCTTGTATAAATGCACCAAAGCATTTGCCTTCACACTATTCATTGTTGTCTCCTTAAAAATCTTCAGTTCCACCAGCCAAAGGACCTTTCCAGAGTCTAGCAACCTATCAACACAAAGCAGAGGAAAAAAATCCTGTGGACATACAGCTTCAAGATGAGGGGACCTAGTTCTGAAAAATTTTGAGAGCACCCTTTTCTGGTTGGAGAGGTGGAGCTAAGCAAGTAGTTAATTTTCAACTTGCCCCTGGTCTAGCTTCTTTACTGCCTCTGTATTTTGTTGGGGAAATGATTAGTTGATGATTATGCTTTCCAGGTTCTTTCTCTTCTGGCTCCAGGCACACCAAAAGGCTGCAGAAATCACTCTTTTGTATGCAAGGAGAGATGGCTTATCATTTCTTGCAGCACACATGCTCTGAATCTGAATAGTTGTATAGTTGATTACTGATAGCTAAGAACTGTCATTAGCAGCTGCAGTTCTGAGGACTGGCACTGCTGGAACTGAGGAATTCACAGAAATCTTGTGGATACACAAGGCTCGCCCAGGAGAACAGGAAGGGGAGCAGCCTCCTGCAGAGGAAAGTTGTAGCTCCAAGCACCTAACACAGTATTAACAGCCGTTCAGCCTCCAGGTTGAGGAATTTCTTCTGAACTATTAGATGTCCCATAATTTTGTATAGACTAGAAACAGAAAGAGGTGTAAGGAGCCATTATTACTTCTCCCACTCACACCCCAGTTTGACCCAGCTGAAGTGTTTGTTTATTTCCCATGGGTAGAACAGACAGATGTTTTCCTGGCCTATGTTTCTTAGCGATGAAAGCATGAAGAATGTTACTTTAATTTCCACATGCAGTTCCAGTAACTTTATCTTGTGTGAAAGACCTGCATAAAAATCTCATCCTTTTGTTGTCTTTGGAATGTTTGCTCTTCCACCCATAGCTGTAAATGGCACAGACAAGTAGCTTCTGGAGCTGTAGTTCCTAAGGCCAAGCACAGAAACACAGGCAAGCAATTCATCCTCTAAAGACTGCTTAATAATGTTACAGATTATGATAGGCCAAATGGGAATGAAGATGCAGAGGGTGCCTGGGTATGTCAGGAGGCCAGCTCCTGTTCAAAGATAGGGCAACGGGGAGCCAGATAACCCCAGCACAGGCAATGCCCTCTCCAGCAAGGTGCCACCCCACAGAGGCCGAGCACAGCAGGCAGAGCTGACTGCTGGTAAAAACGGCCACTGACAGTCCCAAACACCACAAGAGACTAGGTCCAAAGTCCAACCAGAGAGCAGCAAGAGGAGACAGAGTCAAAGACGAGCAACAGGGTCCAAAGTCCTTCCTAGAGAAAGGGCCAAAGACAAACCTGAAGGCAAGCATCCTGACAACAGAGCTTAAGGGGCCCGGGCTGAGCTTAGGTAGGCTCCTGGCCTGTGGATGGAAGCTGCAGGTGAGGTTTGTCAGGGCTATTATAACTTGCTGGTGGCCTTAGAGTCATAGTGGTGCAAAAGTATTGTGGGGCCTTTAATAATTCTTGTTCAGTTTACATAATCCATGTGATTATTTCCCTCCATTAAGTGCCTCAGAGGCCATATTTTGAAAGCTACAAAATCAAGGACAGAGCAAGCAGAAATGACAAGAATAGTAACATTCTGCCATTAAAGTTTTGCCATTTAAGCCCACTCCTTTCTTAATCATAAAATTACTTCTGAAATATTTTGTTAATAGTTGGTTTGGGGTTGTGTTGTTCATTTTTTAGCTAACAAATTGTGATGTTTTGAATAGCAAACTTCTTGTTGATATTTTCATTTAACACATCTATCTGTCATCTCTTATCACACAGGGTGTAAAGTGCAAGGCTCAGCCTCGGGGAATCTTCTTTGGTATCCTAAAGTGGCAGGCTTATCTGTGCTATTTACTATTCCAACCCCTCCTATTTAGAAGAGTCCTTCTTAATGCTTGTCGTTCATTACCCCAGCTGCCTCCTTCACAGTGTCTAAGACCAAGCCCTTGTCAGCCCGGGGTTCTGCCCAAGAGCTGTAAAACCAAACTTCTGTTGTTGTTCATAGTTGTTCAGAGTGTGACTAGACAATGGAAATGCCCTTATTTTATCTTCAAAGAAACTAGAGAAGTAAAAATCTATAAACTTCTCACTGTAACTACCAATCTGACTTGTGCTCTGAATGCCTCTCTGGACAAAGAGGATCAATATTTGGGTTGGTTTTTTTTTTCATGATGCTTACTAAGGGTTGCTTACAATAACAACATTAATGAAAAATTGATGCAGTGTAATAAAAGGTATGAAAAAAATACTAAATCTGTGAAGGTGAGGACTGTACGCTGAGTGAAAAAGCTGTTCTCAGGCAACTCTTAGTTTGAAAAATAGGATCAAACCTTCTAAAATCAGTAGATGTGATGAGCTTCCCCTTCAGACCTTTGATAATCCCAGTGGATTAAAAAAGCCTGATGATGATAAAGCTACCTGACCAAGTAAACACTGTGGCAAACCTGAACAGAGCTGGGCAAACTGCAAACACTGGCAAAGATATCAGCTGTGTACCAGAGGTAAAAGGGCAGCAGAGGCAGCTGTGAGCGTGCTCCTGGGATGATCACAGCCAGGCAAAGTGCAGAGGCAGAGCGCATGAGATGGGCAGGTTTCTGAGAAGAGTAACAGCCTCCTGTCAGGATTTTTTTCTGTGATGAATACCAGGAGATGGAACAGTACATAAATAAAGAACACTGAGCTCATTCCTGACTTCTCACCTTATTTCTTAGACTAGTAAATATGACCTTACAAGACCAGGAACTTTGTCCAGCAGGATGACAAATGCATGATGATCTTTTTCTGTCTGCTGTGGGGTTTCAAGGCCTTTTATTCCATCCCGAGTCATTAAGAGTATCTTAATTGATTGCAGGGATTTGATCAGCACAAACCAGAACGGAGATCAGAGATAGGACAGAAAATGCCTTTGTCTTGCCCTAAGTTGTAGAGCTAACTGAAGTAGGTACAGGAGCAAACCCCACCAAATCCTGGCTTGTTTGGTGTAATGAGTTTCTGAGAGAACTGAAAATGGAGGTGGTGTCTAAAAAGTGAGTGATGAGGAAGAATGGTCTTGAGGAGGAAAAACTAACCACAGATTTCAAGAGTTTTCATATGATGTCAAGTTGTCTGTTGATAAAAGGAGAAGTGCTACAGCAAGTTTACAAATAACATTAACAGTGTTCAACAAATGTATTTTATCTGACTTTTAATTAAGCATCACTGTGTCACAAGATAGAATTCCAGAATGGTTTGGGTCGGAAGGAACCTTTAACTATCATCTAGTGCAGTCCCCCTGCAGTCAGCAGGGATATCCCCAACTAGATCAGGTCTCTCCTGTGCTGAGGTCTCACCAGAGCACCACACAGCTGTGTTCACAAGGTTGTGTTTGTGTCCCTCTCCAGTTGTAAGAGTTAATATATAGAGAAAATGAATAAAGTAACTGAAGCAGAAATGGTTGGACTTGATGATCTCTAAGGTCTTTATCAACCAAAATGATTCTGTGATAGAAACTGAATAAAGAGGGAAACTTCAAGCACGCATTTTGTTTTTAATAGTGTGGGATGTGATCAGGGATTTTATCCATAAGAAAGAAAATTATTCCTGCAGAGTTCTTATGGCAAATACTCCAGAGTTACTTCTGTGCCCTGATCACATCTTCTGTGTTCTTCAGGCCTTTGTTTCTATAGTCTCATGCTCAGCAGTAAGTATAATTATGAATGCTCATCACTTGTTTAAACAAATGCTTTGTTTGGCAACCTTTGTTTTCCTGCTGGTGCTGCAGCTGCAAAATTGTGTGCACAGTGTGTTAATTTTTTACCTTTGGTGCTCTGCTAAGGTTTTTTTTTTCCTAACAAAAAAAAATGAAGAAAAGGAAACCAATGAATGAGATACCAATCTCTCCTAATCCAGACAAAACATGTGAAAGCAGCAACTTCCTTAGGAAACAATAGTAAATGAATGCTGATACAAGGGTAAAATAAGCTAGCTACTTCCTGGAACCAAATGATTCTTCATAACAGGGGAGAGAAAAGTTAGCACATACAGAAAAGGGAGAGGAAGGAAAACTAAGAAAAGAGGGTGAGAAAGGTGAGGAAATAAAAGAGCAAAGAAATGTCTCATTATTTTTATTTGGGACAAACAGGCTAGCAGGACAACAGGATGTCTTTGCTTCATTTGTGTGTTGGTAAATTAAAGACAAGAAGCCAAATTTGGGGCTGCTGATTTAAACACAAAGGAGGTCACCACTGTTAGCTTGTAAACAGAAAGATTTTCTTTCTTCTACAACTGACCAATACAACTGACCAATATCTTTTGTCATGAAGAGCATGTCATACCTGGCTGTGTCAGTCTCAAGGAGAACAAGTGATGGGCTGCAATAAAAGAGTCTCTTCATGATTTCTTGGTGTAAGTAAATTGTTAAGTGAAGGAATTAGAGGGGGAAAAAAGATTTAAAATCATATTTCTGGTAAAATTCCCTTAGGAGAGGTATGTTAATTGTGTATTCCAAATTGCTGTGATGATCAGGGTGGACTGGACTGCCAGCAGAAGGCAGTGTTTCAGTCTTTCTTGGTGATAAATTGCTACATTATCTTTTAATTTTGTTGCTATCTCTGATCAAAGGTGTCAGCATCAGTTGGATCCTGTCAGTATTTCCTTCAGTTAGATGACTGCAGGTGAGTTATAGATTTGATTCCTGACAGTGAAAGTTTTTGTTGCGTTGTTTGAGCTGAGAAATGATTTACTGGCTGTACAGAGAGGAACAGGATCTCATGTCCTCAGCAGGATGCAAGTTAGTGATCTCTGGGAGGGAATGTACTGATGAGAAAATAGAACAGCTTTTACCTAGGTTTAGTTTGATGGCAAAGGCTTTTACTAGCTACTTTCCACAGGAGGTAGAACACTGGCATTTATATCATTGTTCTAGCTTGGAACAGGCAGTTGCTTGAGTGCAGCAGAAACTGTTTGGCCAATCTGTTGTGGGGCAAATCAGTGCAGCAAAGCATGAAACAACCCTGTGTGAAAAGTCACTTTATAAGTAGTTTAACCTTTGAACTTCTAATCTGCTTGTGAAGGAAGAGAACACAATAAATAAATCAACAGACTCAGCTGAACAGTTACCAGTCTGGAAGGAGAAGCAAGGGTTTTCCTAATGCACTGGTTGTTAATTCCCAGGCTCATGCAGCTCTTTAATACTGAAAACAGCAGCTTGAGAAGTCACTATGAGCCCTGTCAAAGAAAGGCACAGTCCATGTGCCTCTGTCAGTGTAAGCTTCCCTGCCTGGAACACGAAACCTCTCAAGTCTGTTCTCCAACTCGGTAACTTCAGACAGATGAACAGGAAGAACTGATCCCCTGGGGTCTGAAACACTTTAGGAAATGGAGCTTTAGTGGCACGCCTGATTTAATTTCATACAGGTATAAATGTCCTGCTGGGGGCAGTCTGTGAATGTGACAAAGCTGCAGCACCTGAAAACAGCATTTCAAACCACTTGCCCAACAACCATGGCAACAGCTCCATTTAGCCATGGGTCTGTAGATGTCATGGTGACCAATTGCAGCTGTACTACAGTGGGCTCAGTTGTGTGTCATGACACTGCAGAGCTGAATTAAGCACCTCACTTAAGGAAAGTTTTAATGCCTGAAAGGCACCACTGGCCATGCTGAAGCTGAAAAATAAAGTATGATGATGGTCTTGTTTGAGTGACACCATGATATAAAAGGACATAGTAAAATAACCTCATGTTTTTTAATCTTTCACAGCTACTTGCATACTTACTCCCTAATTCCTTCTTGTGCTTTTGCATATTTTTGTCCTTCCCAGAAGGTTAACAGAAGGTTTTCCACCTTCTCCCAGTCATTCTGTTCTCACACCAAGAAGAATCAGTCTGATGAGCTAATTTAGCAAATTCCCACTTGCAGCCTGTTCTGCAGCTGTGTTCTGAGCATGGTGACATTTTTCTCCTTAACATGACAGCTCATATTCAGATCCTCCCATTTCAGCAATGCAAGTGCTCAGGAGCTATTTGAGCAGGGAGAAATTAGATGGAAGAACTAGAGAAAGGAATAGGAAAAGGGAAATGAGGCTCAGTGCAGGTGGCTCTTGAGGTGCAGATACACCTTTAATCTGTTTGCTGACAACTCTGCTGGCCAAATCCTGTGACCTGGCAGGTATGGAAATGCTTAATACAAAAAAACAGAGATGTGACAGTGGAGTCTGCAGTTGCCCTGAGATGCTGTCACAGAAGGAATTGCAGAGCTGTGCACAGCAGGCTACAGAACACAAACCACACGTCCATGTTGTCTGAAATGCTGGCATCTGCCTCATTGTCCTTGGGCACAGGGCAAGACCCTGCTGTGGTGTCCTGGTCCAAGAAAGAGGGTTTTCATGGAATCACACAGGTTTGGGTTTGAAAGGACCTTAAAAGGTCATCTAGTCCAAACACCCCTGCAGTCATCAGGGACCTCTGCAACTGCAGCAGGTTGCTCAGAGCCCCCAACAACCTGACCTGGACTGGTTCTAGGGATGGGGCATTTCCCACCTCTCTGGGCAACCTGGGCCAGGGTCTAATAACCTGCAGCTAACAAATTATTTCCTTCTCTCTAGTTTAAATCTCCCTTTTTTTATTTTAAACCAAACACCCCTTGTCCTGTCACACCAGGCCCTGCTAAAAAGCCTGCCCTCAGCTTCTTTTCCTGCCCCTTTAAGTACTGAAAGGCCACAAGAATGTCTTGGAGAGTCTTCTCCAGGCTGTACAGCCCCACCTCTCTCAGCCTGTCCCAACAGCACAGGGCTTCCACCCTGGCATCGCTGCCGTGGCGCGCTGACTCAGGGCTGTATCAGGGCCGGGGTGCGCTACAGGGTGATGAGGGGAGAGAGGAGAGACGTTGTGCGGATGTCGATGGCTATGGTGGGTGTGTGCGAGGTTGCTGCGCGAGGTGCTGACTACAATTCCCGGCATGCATCGCTCCAGACGCAGGTACTACAGGTCCCGGCGTGCTCGGCAAGGGCGGACACGTAGTGGCGGCGCGCTGCCCTCTGGGAATTGTAGTCTGTCCCTGCGGCGCGGCGGTGAAGGGCGGCAGCGGGGCCGCGTGCGCATTGCGCCTGCGCGGGCGCCCGGGGTAGGCGGGGGCCGATGGGCGCAGCGCGGCGGCGCCTGCGCGCTGGGGAGAAGGAGATCTCTCGCGAGGAAGGACGCCATTATCGCAGCCGCTCGACAAACACCACGAGAATTCGGCACCGCACACGGTAACCGCGGCGCCCCGCGGCCGGACGGCTGGGGCTGAGCTCCCGGGGGGCCTGACGCCGGGCGTGTGGCTCCGGCCCTCACAGCCTTCCAGCTCCTCACAGCGCTGTCCGAGCACCCCGGCCCGACAGGCGGCGGCTCCGGGGAGGGACCGAGGCGGAGGGGGGCCGCGGGCCCCCGCCTCCTCACCCGGACAGGCCGGCGGGATGGGGGCGGCCGGCGACTCGCCTCCTCCCGCCGCGGGACGCCGGAGCTGGGCCTTCCGCGGGGGCTGCGCCTTCTCGCTCGGCTCCCCGCCTGTCTTCTCCGCGCTCAGGCCCGGGGGTGCTGCCAGCCCCTTGCGGGGGCTTCTCGGTGCTGCTGGCCCCTTGCCTGCAGGGAACCGCTGGTCATCCCTGCGGGCCGTGCGGCTTTTGAGACGGAGGGGCTGCTGTGTCCCTTCCCGGCAGTGTCCCCGAAGACTGTGCCCTCTCCACCTCCCCGAGGCTTGTGTTTGCTCGATTGGAAGGAGGGGGCAGGTTAGAGCCTTCCCTCCTTTCGGGTCGCGCACACACTGCACTGCAGGCAGGATTTTAGGAAGGAAGAGATCCCTCTTCCTTTTGAGTGCACTCCTCCCTCCCTCCTCCCTCCCTCCCTCCCTCCCTCCCTCCTTGTCGTAGGAGAGTGTAAATGCCTGGTGACATTGGTACTGCCTCTTCCTTTTCTCTCCGCTGCTTGCAGGTAGCAGTAATGGAAAGGGTCTGCTTTCACATGGCTGCTAGTGGAGGGGGAGGGGGGCGAAAAATAGTCTCCTGAGGTGATGTTTTGCTCGTCTGGTCATTTAGTCATAGTAATGGTTTTTCACAGCCATGCTGGAGTAGGTATTTTCCAGCTCTTCATATTCGTGATCTCTTTGACAACACACTGGGTCATCCCTTTTTCCTTATTTGCAGTTCCAAGGGTTGCTTTTTTAAAGATTTATATTTTAAATCGTTTTACAGTGGGAAGTTGTGTACTTAACCAAATATAGCCTTTTAAGCCTGCCACGGGACATATAGTTTATGCATCAGTTTATTTTTAGTGCTCTCAAGGGAAGATTTTTTTTCAGTAAACAAATGTAGAGGAGTATTGGCAACTGAGTGATCCCTTCAATGGAAGCAGCTTTCAAATAGTTCCAAAGTGAGAGCTTGGAGCCACTTTTATTTTTGCTACTTTTTTTACCCTCTGTGTGAAATTCACCCTAGGTGTAGTACCCTGCTGATGGCAGGCCTTCATGAAACAAAACTTGCACCGTTTGGAGTACTCCAGAAGATCTTAAAACAACAAAAAAAAACCCCAAAAGATGGCTTGGTCTTAGTAGTTTCACAGCAGTGTCTCTTGAAAGAGTGGATTTCCTCTGTTAGAAATTATTAAATGTGCTGAAAATGGATGTCTGTAGAAATCAACCAGAATAACAAGAATTTGTTTCTGAAACCCTTGTTTTCTACCTTCCATCTTGGCAGCAGTTCAGTTTTCACTAATACATGGAGAGATGTTCTGAAGAAAAACCTAGTTCATTTATTGAAGAGAGTAAAAAGGTTTATGTTTGGACTTGGGAAACGTTCCATCTCCTTCAGAGGATGAAAATACTTAGTACCTTTTTTCCTTCTGTTGTGTAATTTATAATCTGTTTTACAATAACAGTCGCTGGCCTTACTGCCTTAATTATCCAGCTGTGTTTAAGTTACTGTGTAATTACAGCACAGGTTTTAAATTTTTAGGCTCTTCTAAATGGAGTAATTGATTAATGACGTTTGGAGTAATTGAGTAATAACACTAAGGTAGGGTAGTGAAAAGAGGGAGTGATGATTATCTGTGCTCACAGTTGAAAGGGTTCCATCAGCACCTGTTCTGCTAAAGATGTTTGTAAACGGCTTGTTTCCTGCCTGTGCTGTTTTAGCAGAGTACAACGTAATTTTTCTCTACTTTTTTTGACTGATTAGGTGAAGAAAGGTGAGCTGCTAGTCATAGCTGCATCGAACCAAAAGAGCTATGCATGGGTTCACCTTGACTTTGCAGGGAGTGGTGCTTTGGTGAGGGATTCGTACCCGTGTTAATGGCAGTAACGTGTTCGCACGTGCAAGGACTTGAGATTGTCTCTGCTCTTTAATTTGGGCTTTCCCCTACACTTGTGAAGCATCGTTTGTGCAGGAAGAACATATGTTGTCAGAACTTGCGTGCCTGCGTACTTTTCATTGAAGAATGCCTGGAAGTTGCTGTGATGCTCTTTAGGAAGCAAAGACTCTCAGTACATTCGTTTTGAAAGGAGGAGATGGGTGATTTGGCACAGAAGCTTTTGTCCCAGAGATCTACAGAAACGTTCTGTGATTTGAGCAGAATAGCAAGAGCTGCTGCAGGAGGAGGCAAAGCAGAGCTGATGAGTAGAAATGGGAGCAACACAATGTCTCTGTACACGACACTTCACCAATAAAATTGTTGTCACAGATTGGATTAGCTTGAAATTCGACCAGTTAACTGCTGAAGGAATCTTGTGCTTTTTTTCGTTTATTTATTTTTTTTACATATTCATTAAAAGGCTAAATGCTCTCTTAATTGCCAAGTAAAAAAATAAAATGCCTCTAAAGTGACATCCAACACTTGTTTTCTTGCAGGTTTAGGTTTTAAAGCTGCTATTAAGCTCTCATTTCTTCCTACCGCGTGTTAGACTTGTTGGACTGCATGTTAAGTGCTCGAAAGGATTAGCTTCATAAAATCCTTTGCATTTGGGACTTTAAATAAAATAATTTGTGATGCTGTCTGTTGAACAACATTATTTGATCTTTCTTTCTGTTTGCAAACCCTGGACTTAACAGCCCTTAAAGGAAAAATGCCAATTCTCCTCTGAAAATTGGAGCACCTGTGTCTTACGAGGGGAAAAAAGAATGTGCATCTCCTACCCATGGAACGAATTCATAGTCTCATAGCAACTGTAATGTTAAACACCCTTTCCTTCCTTCCCTGCTCCGTGGACACACCTCTCTTTACCAGCCTGTGAATGTATAGTCTTGCAAATCTGAAGCTGGAGTGACTTTATTTTAATGGAGGGAGAGGGAAGGACAAACCAGGATCAGTCTGTACTAATGAAAGCGTTTTGGAGTGTGAAGAGCTGCTTGCTCTGTGTTCTACTGAACTGATGTTCTTCAGTTTATTTTCATAAGTGGTTTTGGGTCAGCATTTTAAACCAGCGATGCTATCCCTCTGTTTTTAAACAGTGCTAAGGTCTGTTTCATCAGCTTGAATGTTTCCTTCCTCCAGATAGCTACAGGTGGCAAATCTATCTGAAGGCTTTTGATAAGCAGACTGCTTGTGGTGTGTTTTATTTTGGCCATCGTGCTTTTTGATAGTAGAAGCCTGTACCAGCATTGAGACTTGTTCTTGTCCCCCCCAGGAATTGCTAGATTAGAAGATTTTTCCAGCATATAGAAGAGTAGCAGTGCACATACTAGGAAGTATAGAAAATGATTAAAAAAAAAAAAAAAGGTGTTACTTGCTTTTACAGTCAAGGATTCTGTTTTAGGTGAGCTGAACACACAGAATAAAGCATTTTGCACAAATTTCCCATGAGCTTCAACCAGGAGCTTGTCACAGTGCATATTGGTCCCGGGCTGTCTGCTGTCGTTAGGCTGACCAACTTTTCACAGTAAAGCCTCTAAATGATAAGAGCAAAGCCTCTTTTCTGTGAAGAGGCAGTTAAACAGGGAAGTTATGGTATTAGAAGGTCTTAATCCCTTCTGCCAGTGAATAACCTGTGTGCCAAGGGTCCTACAGAGCATGATGAAGGTCAGGGTCAGCTGTAGGGGCTTATTCCCACATCCTGCCTCTGTATTTATTGTTTGCTTTTGTTGAAGAGCTCATTTTAACATGGGGAAGGAATATGAGGGTCAGGGGAAAACAGATTCTGCTGTAAGGGAGCGTGGGGTCCCTGATAAATGATGGACTTGGAAAGTTGTGGGGCAGCACCCCATGCCATGCACACAGTGTCTTGGGGATGGAGGGAGCAGCAGCTTTGGGTGTGTAATAGTTGAGCCAGAGGGAAGTGGCTTCTCAGCAGTGCTGTTGTTGCAGACCAGTGTGGGGCAAGACGTTTTCCTCAGCAGTCTTTTCTGGTTGGAATTTCACGGAGGGGCATTTTCATCGCTGAGTTGCTGTCTCGTGTCGCGTGGTGTTGGCCGTGTGATGCGAGTGTGACGTTGGAGCTCTGCTCGTGTTTCTCAGCCTGTGCGTGGCTCAGGAGTACAGCTCCCGTATGCAGGGCTTGGTTACTGTTACTCGTGTAGTGAAAGGTCATTTCTGCAGTGTGTCTGCTTCCAGAAACACCTGCAAGCAGTTTCCTACACAAGCTACAGTTTCTAAATGATCTTTTGCTTGCCTTTTAAGTAGAGAAGTTTCTGATTCTTTACCATTGAAAGGTATGGATGTTGCTAAACTTGGCCAGACCTGTGACAGCCAGTTTTGGGTGGGTCAAAGATGTACCCACTGATACCTGCCTCCTGCTGGGATTTCAGTTTGAAATGTATGCTGAATTAGTGATCTCTTTAACTCCTCAGAAGAAAGAATATTCTCCAGCCTTAATCTGATGCTTATGAAAGGGAATAGTTGGCTATTTTTCATTAAGTAAAAACTCCACTTCTGTCTGCCATGATGTAGATAAGTAATTTCTGACACTTTTAATGTGTTTTCCTTAGAAAATATGAGATTGTGTTATGGTTTTTTTGAGCTTTGCCCATATTTTTAATGATTTCTAATAAAGAAGAAACTTCCCTTCCCTATCTCCCCAATTATCATACATGGTTTAGCAAAGTATTTAAAAGTAACCCATTTTGTGTTTACTTAAATTGTAGTGTTTGGGCTGTGGAGTGAAGCAATATTTGCTCTCTCAGGGTTAGTAAAGCAAGATGCAGTTTATGGATCCTTGGGACAGCAGTCTTACCTGGATTGGATTTGCCTGTCCTTGTAACAAGTCCCTCTCCAGCTACGCTGGACACCCCTGTCACATACTGAGAGGTCACAAGAAGGTCCCCCTGGGGCCTTCGCTTCTCCAGGCTGAGCAACCCCAATTCTGTCAGCCTGTCCTCACAGCAGAGGTACTCCAGCCCTTGGATCATCTTCATGGCCTCCTAACAATTCCATGTCTTTCTTGAGAATAGTTTCTGGTGTAGAAAGGTTGTGGGATACAACCATCTCTCTGGGAAGACATAGCCAGAGCAAGTTTGGTGTGATGTTTTAAGGTATGGTTTGAATCTGATGTTGTGCAGCTGCCTTCATTACCTGGGGTACACTCTGAGAGCATTCAAATTGTGCTGATAATCTCACCAAAGATCCATCCTTTCCCAGTGCCTGCAGGACGT
This sequence comes from Picus viridis, assembly GCA_033816785.1. Classification (NCBI taxonomy): domain Eukaryota; kingdom Metazoa; phylum Chordata; class Aves; order Piciformes; family Picidae; genus Picus; species Picus viridis. The sequence continues at coordinate 11,355,577 of CM066591.1, read as the reverse complement.
TTGGGAGTTTTTTGAGTTTTCTGGAGCAGGCTGCCCAGAGAGGTTGTAGAGTTTCCTTCTCTGGAGAGATTCCAAACCCATCTGGACACTGTGATCCTGGGCAACCTGCTGTGGGTGACCCTGATTTAACAGGAGGGGTTGGACTTGATCTCCAGGGGTCCCTTCCAACCCCCACCATGCTGGGGGCTGTGAAAAAAAAAAAGAGGTTTATGAAGATCTCGGCTCCACCCCAAATTATTGTGATGGTGCCATGCAGTGGCTCGAATTTCCTACAACAGAAGAGTCACAGAAAAATAGATTGAGGTTTTAGTTAGAAATTACTTGTTTGGGGCTTTTTAACTTCAAGTGAAGGTACAGTTACCCAAGGTTCAGAGGGCATCTGGACTACCTGTCTCAGAACAACTCTAACCATGGGTATAAGTTCTTCCAGCTTGGAGACATTTCTGTGTATGTAACATGAAACTAATTCTGGAAGTTTGTTCTTTGGATTTAAGTGCTTTTGGGTTCTTTGGAACTGTCATCAATAACAATTCCCCATCTTGTGGATGAAAACAATAAGGCAGCCTGGCTACATCTGGTTCTGCATGCCATCCAGACAGTTTTTGTTTCATGCTTGCTGGTGTTCAGCCATAGGTACAAATTGTGCCCAGCACTACCGACCTGTGTCCTGAATAATGATACCAGGATGCAGAAGCTGACCTCTGCCATAAGGCCCTGCAGCTGCAAACACTTAGGTATATCCACTCCATATGGGCAGCCTTGTTAAGTTCAAGGGGATTTATGTGTCTATAAAATTAAACTCAGACTTTTTTGCCCGTTTAAGCACCTAAAAGGTGGCTGTAAGAGGTGTTAACATATCCTCCATGGCTCACTGGGGAATATTCACGGCAAAGATGTGGCAGAGAGGGTGTTGGCACATTGCAGCACCGAGAATGTTTAGACAAGGTCCACAGAGGCTTCGTGCTGGAGTTGCTGGTGTGTGTGGCCACACACTCGGGGCTGTGGTTGCTTGTGCCAGAATGTGTCCTGGAAAGCAGGACAGTGGTATTTCTGTTTCAGTTTGTTGTGCGTTGTGTTAGGATTGTGGCCAATGGCAGGGAGTTAGAAGACTTAGAGAAAGACATCCAAGCAAAACAGTGGCTTATACCAGGTGGAATGCAAAACCAAACCAAAACAATAACACAACAAGGGAGAAGACTTCTAGAAGCAAACCAATAAAACAGTAATGCTAATGTGAGCTTTTGTAGCTGTTACTTGAGACTCCCTGCCTCCCTGCATCATTCTGTACTTCAGGGAAATCTGGAGTTTCTTGATCCTTGGAGCAGCTGTTTCCTTTTTTTTCCTGTTGCTTCCTGTATTTTAAGGGCTTGTACTGGAGTCCCATCAGCTTAGCATCTCTGTGAGTGATGGTTATTTTCTAGATCTGTCTCCAGAATGTTACGGCTGCTGTCTGTGATTCCACAGATAAGGAACATTTCTGTCATGTTTTGGGAGGATAAAGTCTTTTCCCTGATCTTTGCCCGAACCAAAGATGTCTGTGTGCTATTGCACTAATTGTCTAAATGGTTACACAGACATGCTTGTGTAGCTTTACGGTGAAACTGATTTAAACACCATGTGTTTACTTGCCTCTTAAGGTAGATTGAGAATAAAGGTGACAGCTAAACAGCTGCTGAGAATGATTAGAATATTCAATGTTGCTGTCAAACACTGGAGCAGGCTCCCCAGGGAGGTGGTTAAATCCTCATCCCTGGAGATGTTTAAAAGAGGCAGAGATGTGGTGCTGAGACACATGGTTTAGCATCAGCTTTGGCAGAGTTAGAGAATGGTTGGACTCAAAGTTTTGTTCTATTTTTTCCCCCCCCCCAAACAAAGTGATTCTGTGATTCCCCTTTGTAGCTTTTAATGGTAATAAAGAAGTGTAAATTCAGACCTCTTCTTTCCTCATCATCCCCTGAATATGATTTTCTACTTCATGTTCTGATAGACTGAAACATCTTGCCCTGTCCCTGGAGATATTCCCTGGAAGTTCTTCACCGTGAGAGTGGTGAAGCCCTGGAATGGGCTGTCCAGGGAGGTGGTTGAGGCCCTGTCTCTGGAGGTGTTTAAGAGCAGGCTGGATGAGGCTCTGGCCAGCCTGATCTGGCGTGGGGTGTCCCGGCCCATGGCAGGGAGGTTGGAACTAGCTGATCCTTGTGGTCACTTCCAACCCTGACTGGTACTACACTATAATACTATGTTATTCAAGGTGAGGCTTAACAGGGCTCTGGGCAACCTGATCTAGTAGAGGATGTCCCTGCATACTGCAGAGGGGGGTTGACAAGATGACTTTTGGAGATCCCTTCCAACCCAGACCATTCTCTGATCTGGGAGCTGGAGCATAAGGGAGGCTGGTAGCTCTTGTATTTGCAGTGCACTTACCCTGCATACTTTTAATTGCTGCCTTTTCTTATGTTATTCCTCATCTCTTCCAGTGCATTGATATTTGCACTATGGGTTATTTTTTGGGGAATTATGAATCCATGTAGGAAGGCTCTGTTCCAGCTGCCACCTGAAGTGCCTTGATCTAGACAAAAAAGCCAAACTTTGGGATTATAAAAATGTTACAAGTCACAGAGCAAGACTGAAAGAGCATCATCAACTTCAGAACCTTGCAATAGCTGTGTATAACTTCAACTATCAAACAATGCAAACATTTAGGCCACACCTCGAGTCCTGTGTCCAGTTCTGGGCCCCTCAGTTTAGGAAAGATGTTGAGTTGCTGGAAGGTGTCCAGAGAAGGGCAACAAAGCTGGGGAGGGGTTTGGAACACAAGCCCTATGAGGAGAGACCGAGGGAGCTGTGGTTGCTTAGCCTGGAGAAGAGGAGGCTCAGGGGAGACCTTATTGCTGTCTACAACTACCTGAAGGGAGGTTGTAGCCAGGTGGGGGTTGGTCTCTTCTCCCAGGCAACCAGCACCAGAACAAGAGGACACAGTCTCAAGCTGCACCAGGGGAGGTTTAGTCTGGATGTTAGGAAGAAGTTCTTCATAGAAAGAGAGGTTGGCCGTTGGAATGGGCTGCCCAGGGAGGTGGTGGTGTCACCATCCCTGAAGGTGTTTAAGAGGGGACTGGATGGGGTGCTTGGTGCCATGGTTTAGTTGATTAGATGGTATTGGGTGATAGGTTGGACTTGATGATCTTGAAGGTCCGGTCCGGTCCATTCCATTCCATTCCATTCCCATTCCATTTCCATTGTATTTCCCAGCTCTTCCCATGAGACTACCAGTGGAGACTGTTTCTGTGAAGACACAACAGTCTTCCAGGGCAGGAGATCTGCTGCCAGGGCTCTAACCTGAGCACACTGGTTGTTCTGCGTTAAAATTATCGAGTGAAAAAGTCTGGTTTGTACTTGGAGTGCCTTTTTGCTGGTTTTGCATAATTTCTTGCAGAGTGGATTTAGCTGAGCTGCACAAAGGCATTCTTAGTGTGGATTTATTCTTTGCAGAGAGACTTAAAGCTCAGTGGCCCATCTGGGCTGTGTCCCTGAAGGGACAAGAACTCAGGGAAGTTGAAGTGACTTAACTACAGCAGTGGAGTTAATGAGTATTATGTCCTCTATGGATCTTCACTTTCAGAGGGTGGATGATCTTTATACTCTAATCCCTTTACAGCATAAGGTCATTTTACTTGGGCACAAAGTTGTCCTCACAGAGGATTAAGACACTTGCATGCCCTTATCAAATCCTTTCTTATCACTAGGCTTGCCTTTGTAGTCTGGCTGGTTTGCTGCTTCGGAAAACTTCTGTGTGTCAGCAAATCATAGCTGTTTGCAAGATAAGGACCTTTGTTTGTCCCATCCATGGTAGAGATTAGGCTCAGAAAAATGGGCTGATAGACACATAGTGGTTGTATAGAGAAGAGTATGTCTTTGTAGAAGAAATGACATACTTGAAAACTGGACTTAATTCATTAGGAGAGACAGGGAACTACTGGAGAGAGTCCAGTAGAAGCTACAAAGATGCTAAGGGAACTGGAGCATCTCTGTGAGGTAGAAAGGCTGGAAGATCTGGGTCTGGTTAGCCTGGAGAAGAGCAGCCTAAGGGGGATCTTCTCAGTGCTCAGCAAGAGCTAAAGGGCTGGGGGCAAGAGGATGGGGCCAGACTCTTCTCGGGGTGCCCAGTGACAGGACAAGGGGCAGCAGGCACAAACTGGAACCCAGGAGGTTCCATCTGAAGATGAGGAGAAACTTCAGGGTGCTGGATCCCTGAAGTAGGCTACCCAGAGAGCTTGTGGAGCCTCCTGTGGAACAATTAGAAACCTGCCTGGACATTGTGATCCTGGTCAGCCTGCTGTGGTGACCCTGCTTTAGCAGGGGGGGTGGACTAGACGATCCCCAGAGGTCCCTTCTAGCCCCACCATGTTGGGATTCTGGAATTCTGTGACTTAAAGGGGATTTTTATGTTGGGCAAGGTAAAATCACCATTGGTCAGCTTTTTCCCACACTTTGTTGTTGTAGCAAGTCAAAATAAGAGAGAAGATTTTTCATATATCCATAGCACCGAGAGATACTAGCCAGGGGTTTGGTTAGCTGCTCAAATTTCAGTTAAACACTCCTAAGTAGACTAGAGCTTTGGACAGTGTTTTTTACAGCATAGCATTTACCCTGACTAATTAGTACAAGAGAGATTCTCTCTTGTGCATGGTTTTATATGTTAATTAGGCTTTGGGTGTTTCTTGATTAGACACCTTGAAATGATGCCCTGTGACTTCACACAGCCATCAGATACTTAAGTAAAGTTTGTTCATGAGGGATTGCTCAGAAGCATTACTCTGAATTCTTGATGTAGAATAGAGGAATTAAGTTGCATTAAATGTGTGGGAAAAACCAATCTGGGATGCAGGTGAATTTAATGTAGTTGCTTACAAATATGAATTTGCTTCATTAAAGGCTACTTTAATTCTGTATTAAGTATATCAATGCTGAATAAGAGTATTGGCAGAGATACTGAGTGCCCTTTTATCTAATCTGCTGAAATTGATACCTTTAATTGGTCTCTGATTAGTTTTTCTTCATGTCCCTGGGAATGGCTCTAGGCTTTTTGCTTCCCTCTCTGGCTCTGAATGTGAAAAGCCAAGAACAGGGAGCAGGGTTTGTCTTTATTTTGGTAATACAGAAATGGGGAAATGAATATTTTGAAGTCTTGATGGCTGATCACATAGCCTGGATTTAGTATGAGAAGAATTAGTTAGGTTACTCCTTGCTGGTGCTTGTTCTGTCTTGGAAGCTTGGGACTGTTTTTTGGGGAGGTTAAGAAGGACCCAGTGCAGTGTTTGCTGTGTGTGATTATTCCCATTACTGTGATTAAAACATCAGACACTTTTTAGTTTGTACTGCTTTATATAACACAAATGGGTTTCTGGTGGGTGTGTTGGGGAAGGATTAAGGAAAAGCCATGTCTGATCTGGCTTGGGGGAAAGGAGGACAGTGAAAGAGCTGATCTAGGAACTGACTACATAGAATTGTAGAATCATTTTGCCTGGAAAAGACCCTTAAGATCAAGTCCAACCATTGACCCAACACTACCAAGTCTGCTAGTAAGCCACATCCCTCAGGCCCACATCTACACTTCTTTTAAATCCCTTCAGGGATGGGGACTTCAGCACTTCCCTGGCCAGCCTGTTCCAGGGCTTGACAACCCTTTTGGGGAAGAAATAGTTCCTCAGGTCCAACATAAACCTCCCCTGGCACAATCTGAGTCATTTCCCTCTTATCACTTGCTCCTTAGGAGAACAGACTAACAGCTTGCTACTTCAGGTAAGAGGTCTGAAGGGTTAGAGTCCTTTGATATTTGCAGGTACCCAAAGCTGCAATGGGAATGAAAGCAGGAAGAAATCCCTCTGATACACACTAACCTGTTTTCAATTTTACAGTGGGTGAGAGTTGAAGCAGCCTCTTCCAACCCCTAGAAAAGCCCTCCAGGATAAGTGATATGTGCTGTGTAGATCCACCTAAATAACTCAGCTGGAGTCAGTTTGAGTTTGGCTGGCCAAGGCCTCCTGTAGTGGATGTGTTAATGAGCCATTTTCCATTTACTAGTGTAAGCTGTCTTTCTATCCCCTTCCCTCAGATAATGGTGAATTGACTATGAAATATTGCTCTATTCATCCAGCTTCCACATGCTGGTTGAGAGAGAAGAAGTGGGAGCATTTCATGCTCCTGTTGTGGTTTATCCTCCACTTCCTGGCTTTCTGTTAATATTTCTTCTAGCTCACTCTTTGTTCCAGGTAGTATTTCAGCATTGGCTTCTTAATGCCAATGTACACATTCTTAATTTAGAATTAATGCAGACTAGAACTGCAGCCAGGAGAAAGAAAAGGAAGGAAAGACAAGAAGGCTGGGAACATGCAGCAATTTTCAAGAAAAGAAGTTTTTAACCTGAGGAAGTGCTGGAAAATCCTTCCCTCAGTAAAATATGTGGAAATTATATTGGCCAAGTTATTCTGAATTTGTTGACTGGGGCTTTTCAAAGCTGATAAACTAATCTGACTCCAACTCTAATCCTGTTAAATTTTATCAGGGTTTTACCCTTGGTTCTGAGAGCAGGGTCAGACCACTGCTAAAATTTCCTGTCATAAACTGCAATTCTGAATTTGGAAGAGGGGTGTCTTACTCAAGTTGTGATGGCTGCTGGGATTGCAGCACCTAGTGCAGCTTTCTTGGGCCTTGCCTTCTTAAATCCCCACATCAAGTGCTAATAATTTATTTGTTTTCCCTTTCTGTTTTGATACAGGAGCTCTCTGCAGCTGGTGACAGCAGAAGTCTGTTTTGTTCTGCCTGTTGAGAAGGCAAAAATGTGTTCAGTCAGCATGTTGGCTAATTGCCTGTGAGCTGTGTCTGACTTACTGAAATTGTCATAAAAGTGGCTGAAATGGAAATAAATAGTAGTGCAGGGAGGACACACTGCTGGGTCTGTGCAGTAGCTGTTCTGCCAGTCATAGTTTGGTTCTTATGCCCTTGTTTTGAGACACTCTGACGGCATATTTTGGTACTTTTCTGCTGTGAGGTGGAAAAGAGACGTAAGAAATGTGAAATGAATTTTGTTCATGCTGAAGAAGGGCTTAATTAATCTCAGGGATGTGTTTTATAATGAATTTTGGGTGGCTAAATATGTGCATCACGTGAAGTGTCACAGGGGATTTGAACAAAAACATTGCAAAATGGTTTATGATATTAACTTAAAGTGGGTCCAAAGGAGGCCATGGGGGTGACCAGAGCTGGAGCACCTGTCCAATGAAGACAGGCTGAGAGAGCTGGGGTTGTTCTCCCCTGCAAAAGAAGGCTCCAGGGAGACCTTGGAGCAGCCTTCCTGTATTTGAAGGGGGCTACAGGAGAGCTGGAGAGGGACTTTTTACAAAGGCATGGAGTGGCAAGATGAAGGATAATGGCTTCAAACTGGAAGCAGCTGGATTTAGACATAATGAAGAAATTCTTCCCCATGAGGGTGGTGAGGCACTGAAACAGGTTGCCCAGAGAAAACTGTGGAGGTTCCAAGCCTTGAAAGTGCTCAAAGCCAGGTTGGACAGGGTCTTGAGCAACCTGGTCTAGTAGTATCCTGGTCCATGTCAGGGGGTTGGACCTGGATGATCTTTGAGGTCCCTTCCAATCCAAACCATTCCATGATTCTACAAAATATTGAAGCATGTAGATGATTCATAGATTCATAGAGGCATTTGTGGCTGTAAATGGTTTCAATGCAGCACGTGAAGTATTGGTGAAATGCTGAACTGTGTAAATGGACAAAGCTTTAAAAGCTGGGGTTTGCTCTGATTTGCCTTTTATAGTGTTTGGAGAGTGGGGAATCTCTTCCTTCAAGGTAAGGGCAGGGTTGTTAAGCTTACTAGCAGTCCTTAACACTGTGAAACTGTCACCGTAGCACAGCTTGTTTGTTATGCTCAGCCTGGCTAGTGGCCAGGATTTCTCTGAAATGGCAAACACAGTGTGCCAAAATGGCATCCATATGCACTAATCTATTGCCAGGGCTTCTTTTGGGGGGGGGCCTGTGGCCACAATCTTGTGCTGTCCCAACAGTTTTTCACCAGGCTCAGGATTTCACATGACTCGGTGTTGGCAGTGCTGGTATTTTGAGCAAACAATTTTGATGCGTAGGGAGACCTGCTTTAGAGGTGGACTTCTACAGTGACCACTCCAAAATTCTTCTGTAGGTTGTGTTGCTGTCTTCAAACTCCACCTGTCTGGCCTAATGGCTTTCCTGTGCTCAAGTGGAAAAGGAAAATCTTTATGCATAGCTGGATCTGTTTTGGTGCCAGTGTGGAAGGGGAATTACCATTCCCCCCAGTAAAACTCAAATTCTCTCCCTAGTGCATTTTGCTTCAGGTTAAAAAGGACAGCACCAGGTGATCTGTTGGTGTTCATTGTCCCTCCCTTGGTAACCTGTGGGAAAGCACAGATAGGAGTGATTTTAATTCAGTTTTACAGACTGAGAACATTCTTAAAACACAATTAACCTCGGTGGAGAATTCCAGGGCAGCAGAGCTGAGAAATATTTTGGCTTTAAAAATCAGGACCATATTCTGAAAATAGCTGACCAGAATTGAGCTGTAGGAAAAACTCAGCAAATGCCATAGCTGAGGAAAAAAAACCCATAAGTTTTGCTTAAAATCTAGCTGTAATTAGGTATGAGGCAGCTCCCTGTTCTCACTGAATGTTTATGAAGATTAGAGGGGCCTGTTAAATTTCAGGCATGTGAGGATCTTGTGTGCAGACATCTGTACAGAATGTGATGTGGCTTGGGAGCTTCGTGTGCTGTTGTGACAGCAAGACTAAGTGCTGAAGTCTGATCAGTTCCAAGAGCTATGTAATAATGTGTAAATGAAACCTCTGCAAATTAGGAATGGTCTCATAAGCTCTTAAAACTTCTAAAGCAAAAAATAGGAAATTGGGGAAAAAATGAAATCCCAGACCAACAAACCAGATGATTTTGTACTTCATGCTGATGAGCTGCCCAATCTCTGGAACTAAATGCTCGCTCTTTCCATTGGGAAAACACAAAAAGGTGGCTCAGCAAGGGAAGCTTCAGCTCTTGTCTCAGTCCTAGTACTGAAAGGTTTACTCAGAAGTCTTGCAAATAGTTCAGTCCTTTACTCTTTGGGGAGGCTGCTGAGTAATGTAGCAGTTGGTACCACTGGGATAGTCACTTGGTAGATTGGTCATTTCCATTAGGAACTGCATCTCCTTTGATAGAGGCAGAAGGCAATAACAAAGGCAATATTGATACACCAAGTTATCTGTACTAACATTGCTCTCACTGCTGTTTTTCAGGATTGCATGACTTGTAAAGTTACTGACTTGGGGAGCTGCAGTGGTGTTTGATTGGAGATTGCTGCCTGGTTCTGAATGATGTCAGAACAAGACTTGGCAGATGTTGTTCAGATCGCTGTTGAAGACTTGACTCCAGACCACCCAGGTACAGTAGATATGGTAGTGGTGGCATCAGAAAGATCATTTATAGCATTCCCCACTAACAAGGTGAAATCACTCTTGAGCTTTTCTTAAAAATAGAAAGCAGTGCTGCAGGTTTGGGGTTTTTTTGTCCCCTGAGAGGTGGTTTTTAGGATTGCATGCCAGGTTTTCAATAGCTTAACTTGTGTGTCTTCAATACTCTTCAAATCAGCTTCCTTTCTTATTTTACTTTTCTCTTATAGGCTTTATTACCTGGGCCTTTTTAAATGCAGGGGTCAGTGCTGAAAACTTTGGATGAAACACAGTGTCCTGCAATCTGTATGCTTTTTTCCTCCAGACCAAAACAGAAGTTGTAGGCTTTTCCTCAGGAAAAGAACTGTCACCCAGCACTTTTAGTTGTAAAATAATTTCCTTTACACAATACTGAAATTCTTTCTAGGTATAACAAAGTTACAGTCAAATTGAAAAAGACTTCTGAAAGTAAATACTGGGATGTCTCATGCTTAGAAATTGACCTACTAAGTGAAAATGTGCTAAGATCAGCTATAGACATTGATCCTGTGCTGTTGTTACATCTGAGTGACTGAAAGAGCTGTAACCACAGTTATGGAAAACAAAACCATACCAACCCCCATTTTTTTCTGATGCAAAACAAAAACGTTACTTCAGAAACATTCCCAAAGAGTTGGAGAGAAGCTGGGACCTGCCCTAGCCTAGCTGGAGACTTGGTGTTCAGGATTGTCAGCTATGACAAGGTCACCCTTAAATCTCGTTTTCTCAGCCTGGGAAAGAAACTCCAAATGGGTTCCATCTCAGGCAGTGCTCTGACCGTGAGGCTGCTCAGGCCTCTACCTCTTGAGTGACCAGCCAGACCTTCCAGTTCTCTCTTGCTTCTGTTTCCTTTAAAATGTTTACCTTGAGAGGTCAGGTTCTTAGCACCCAGAGGTCTGCATGTGCAAATATTTGGCAAGCTTGCAGGATTTTGTTCAGCTATGCTGGGAAATGGTAACCCACCACTACACTGAGTAGTGGGTGCAATTCTGTCTTTGTGCAGGCCTGCATCAGGGTTTTCATGGGTTTGTGTAAACACCAGGGTTCAGAAGCCTGGAGAATCTGTCAGAGCAGACCAGCTTACGAGGCAACTCTGCTACCTCCTGGTTACTTCCTAGTGACAAAATCCAAGGTAGGGCTGGAGTGTTACATCCATGGTTCATTTGGAACAGTCTTAGATTTGGGTCCATGATTTTGGAGCAGCAGCAATTTGTTGCCCGGTGTTGAGACGAAAACCCAAGTAAGTGTAAAAGAACACATAAAATAAGTTAATTAAATGCCTTCTACATGGTTTTGTTTTATCCATTTAATATAGTTTTAATTTGAGCCTTGTCTTCTTGCATTATGAACTGTGGCAATGCTTATTTTTCTTTACAGCAGTGTTGGAGAATCATGAAGTGACAGATGACGACGTAGAGCCTGCTCTGAAACGTCAGCGTATCGAAATTAACTGCCAGGATCCCTCTATTAAGGTTGTGGTAATGCCTTTTTCTGGGTGTAGTTGGAAAACCAATTAAATCAGCTTTCTTAGGGAAAGATGCTAAAAGAGTGTAAAATAAACTCTTTATGTCTAATAAGATAGGTAATGATTCAAAACCTTCTTGTAAATGGTTGTTTGTTTTTTTTGTACATAGATCTTTAAAATCTTGAGTGTTGGCTGTGGAGTTGGTAGCAAGAATTTTGTGTGCTACATGAAGTGTCACAACAGCCCCTGCAACACTTCAGGCTTGAGGCAGAGTGGCTGGAAACTGTCCAGCAGAGAAAGACTTTGGGGTGTTGATTAATAGCGAGCAGTACGTGAGCCAGCATGTGGCCAAGAAGGCCCCCAGCATCCTGGCTTGTATCAGGAACAGTGTGACCAGCAGGACCAGGAATTGTTCCTCTGTACTGGGCATTGGTGAGGCCATAGCTTGGGTACTGTGTTCAGTTTTGGGGCCCTCACTACAAGAGAGACATTGAGGGGCTGGAGCGGGGCTGGAGAAGGGCAACAAGCACGGTGAAGGGTCTGGAGAAAGTCTTGTGAGGAGCAGCTGAGGGATGTGGGGTTGCTTAGTCTTGAGAATGAGAAGGTCTCCCCTCAGCCTCCCTCCACCTTTCTGAATGGAGGTTGAAGCCAGGTGAGGTTTGTTTTCTTCTCCCTCCCAATCAAGTGATAGGACAACAGGAAATGGCCACAAGTTGCACCAGGGGAGGTTCCAGTTGCACATTAGAACAGAATTCTTCACTGAAAGCATTCTTAAACATTGGAACAGGCTCCTAGGGCACTGGTTGTATGCCCATCCCTGGAGGTGTTTAAATGCTGCAGGGATGTGGTGCTGAGGGACATGGTTTAGCACCAGAATTTTGAAGAGTCGGATAATGGTTGGACTTGGTCTTTTCCAACCAAAACAATTCTGTGTCACCAGAATGAATTCCAGTGACTCACACAGCCCCATTGATACAGGTTTTTGATGATGTGAATAACCTTGGCCTAAAAGATAAAGCTGAGGATGGATTTGTCTTACATTGCATAGACCCTTTCAGTACGTTTGAAGTTGGTGTGTTAAGCTAACAGCATTCTCCTCACAATTAAACTGTATTTGGTTCAGGCTCAGTAGCTCAGGCTGTTCTGCACCTGCAGAACTTCCCTTGCTTTTCCCACTAGGGTGCTTTAGGGTATTTTTTTATTGCCTTGGAGCATCAGTACGTGAGTAATATTTTACTGCCATTAAGGTAATATAGTTCTGGCATGTAATTCTGCATTTTTGAAATGATCATGGAAATTGAAGCTCTGTATGGCAAGAGCACCACGAACCAGGTCGATTCGGTGTGCAAATTGTGACGGGAGGCCACAAGGTGGCACAGTTGCTGTTTGCAAAGCAGAACGTGTGTAACAGTACCCTTGAACGGCCTGGCTTTCCCCAGGGACGCCCAGTGGAATATGCTTTCTTTTGAACCAAACTGCTTTAGAAACCCAGGTTTTATTTATTTGCTTTTCTGGATTTGCTGTCAGGAGAAAACTTAAAGTGAGCGACATTAATCCTCTCTGAGGTGATTGGTGCTGATATAATTTCCACTGTAATCATCTGAATTTGTCTGCTTGGGCAGCAAAAGAAATAATAATCCCATTGAACTGTCTCCAGGAAGATGCGTTCCCAGGTTTATAGGCCTTTTGTTTTCCCCCTGTATCAAGTGAAAGGCTTTGGCATGTCATTTGAGATGATTTTGTGGCTTATGAAATCACAGTAACCAAGTGCTTAGGTGAAAATGTGTTTGGCTTGGGTGCTTTGGGCTTCTAAATAAAGATCTGGAAAGATCTGAGAATGCTGAAAGGCTTCCTGGATGTCACCGGTTTGGGACGTGGCTGGGTTTTGTCGCCAGGCACGCTGCTAGCTCCTATAGACTCATTCTCCAGTCCCATTTGATCTGCAGCTTCCTTGTGTGTAGGTTGCTGAAGAGAAACACTTGGGCTTTAAAACTGCTTTCTTTTGCATTCTCCCCTTTCTAGTCGTTCCTGTACTCCATTAATCAGACAATATGCCTGCGGTTGGACAGCATTGAGGCGAAGCTGCTGGCACTAGAGGCTACCTGTAAATCACTGGAAGAGAAGCTGGATCTTGTCATGAACAAACAGCACAGCCCCATCCAAGTCCCCATGGTGGCAGGTTCTCCCCTTGGCGCTACACAGACGTGCAATAAAGTGCGATGGTAAGAAAAGAACAGATCACTCAACGTGCTTTTAAGAAGAACCTAAATGCATTTCTTTGGCCTCAAGCTTTCTCCATAGCTGCCCAGAGCTTGATATGCTGTTGATCAACCTACAATTAATTTATCCTGAAGCTAATTCTTGTACCAGTTTCACAATGTTACTTAGAACAAGATGCTGGTCCGTGGACAGCTTGCAACTATTTCCACATTTCATTTTGACTTAAGGCAGAGCGACTCATCCATCCTCTGGGAACAGTCTCATCAGCTATTTTAGACAGGCTTTTCAGACTGGCTTTACTTCTGTTTATGTGGCTGGTTCAAGTTAATGAGTTCATCATTCTAATTGCTTCTCATTTCAGCTTCAGAGTTTGGTTTGGAGCTGGTTTTCTGAAGACTCTTCTGAAGTCATATCAGTGCTCAATCTCTTAAATAATCTGATCCACTTTGATGAAGGAGCAGGTTTGAGCTGTGGTACCCAATGAGTTGCCTGATATGGTTTTAAAGAGATCTTCATGTGTCTGTCATTTTACCATGGAGATAATTCCAGCCACAGGAACATGCTTATCAAAAAATTCTTTTGTCAAACAACTTTTTCCTCATTCCAATTTTTATATCTAGGAAAAATATAATACCTCTCTAAGTAATTACTTCTTATTCTCCATTGCAAAGGTGTCCAGGCAACTTTCACAAGTCATGTTATGCAAGTCAAGATACATCAACTCAGTTCATCTCTTGTCAGTCTGTTTTTCCATCTTCCCTTATCACTCCTCTCTGAACTTCACAGAATGGTTTGGGTTTGAAGGCCAAGTTGGATGGGGCCTTGAGCAGCATGGTCTAGTAGGAGGTGTCCCTGTCTGTTGGCAGGAGAGTTTGACTAGGTGATTTTTAAGGTTTCTTCCAGGCCAAACTATTCTATGATTCTGTGACTTGTCAAGAGGTCTTCTTTAAATCTGGTGGGTTTGGGTTTTTTTTTGGCCATTATATTAGAAATCCTTAAATTCTTGTGCATAAGCTGAACTACTTTACTGCAGCTGGTGCCCAAAAGGCTTCAAAACCAAGGTCAGAAATGCATGGCCCCTTTGGGACCCTATTAATTCATGTTCAGTGAATGCTTTCCTCTGTAAATTGTGCTATTTTGAGTTTCTTGTGGGATTTGTCAGACTTGAGGTTGGTTTGTTTTTTAATCTCTTTAACCATGGGGAAATCTGTCCAGTGTGTCAATGGTGAGCTTGGGGTTTAATCTTCTGTTTTAGGTGTACAGATTTATGCTGAAGGCTCCTCAGTGTGAACATAAATGAGAGAGAAGTCTTGGAGACTGTAAGATTCTCTGCCCCAAATATTTGTTAGTGTTGGTATGAAGCTGCACATTATCAAATGCATCTTGCCAATAAAGGACTGAGGGCCTTTTGTTCTTTTAGCAGTCTGTGGCCTCTGTGACTAAAAAGAAAACAGTTAGGGCTGTTTGTGTTTGACTTGGCTTGAGTAACACTCCAATTTCACAGATAGAATGTTTCATTGAATTCCCTGTCTCTCATTCATAAAACCTTTATCACTTGTTGATTATTTCTAATTAACACCTCCATAGGCTGTTCTATTGCATGAACTGGATGCGTCATTCCCTCTTCCCCTTGCATTGCAGATGGCAGTGGAGAGCTGCCAACAACAGTTAGGATTTTGGATAGTGATTTTCAGGTTCTGCATTTGAATGAGATTCTTCAACCTCCTTCTCCTCCTCCTGTCACCATAGTTATGCTGGGTTTGCCATAGTTAGCAAAACTAGGAGCGGAGACTGGGGGATCTGGGGCTCTTTAGAGCAGACTGAGAGGCGATCTTCTCAATGCTCAGTAAGAGCTAAAGGGTGGGAAGACAAGAGGATAGGGTCAGTGGTGCTCAGTGATAGGACAAGAGGCAACACTGGAACCCATCAGAACAGGGAGAAAATTCTTTGCTGTGAGGGTGCTGGAACCCTGGAGCAGGCTGCCCAGAGAGCTCGCGGAGTCTGCTTCTGGGCAGAGGTTCCAAACCTGCCTGGGCAACCTGCTGTGGGTGACTTTGCTTTTACAAAGGGGGTTGGACTAGGTGATACCCCTGTAGCCCCCACCATGCTCGGCTTCTGTGAAAAGAATGTCAACCAGATGGTGCTGCACTGCCAGGAAAGCAGACTCTGGTTCTTTTTTTCAATAAATACCTTAGGGTTTGTGATCTTTTCTCTTCCACTCTACAGTGAATTTTGTTTACATTTTTTCTGGTAATTTAGTTACTTGCCTTAATTTGGTGCAGATTTGATATAATCACAATTTGTTTTGCAGCAGTTCACAGAGTCAAGTGTATGAACTCTGCAATATAAATTCACACAGTTTGATTGCTTGCTGCTATTTAAATGAAATGAATTTCCTAAGGCTTGTCAGTTTGAGATATGCTTAGGTCATCATGGGATGAAAAATAAGAACTTGGACAGAGGCGGTTTTGTGTTGTCTCGTGGTGGAATTGTGTAGCTCTAGCAAACCACTATGGCCTGCCTTGACTGAAATGTGGAATTGGATGCTGTATGCAGCAGTGTACACTGGCTGCTCATAAGAGAAAGTGACAGTCTCTCCATATAGCTGCATTATTGGCCAGGCAGAAAGGGACCTGGGAGTATTGGTTGATAGTAGGCTGAACATGAGCCAGCGGTGTGCCCAGGTGGCCAAGAAGGCCAATGGCATCCTGGTCTGTATCAGGAGCAGTGTGGCCAGCAGCAGGAGCAGGGAAGTCATTCTGTCCCTGTACTCAGCAGTGGTTAGGCCACACCTTGAGTCCTGTGTCCAGTTCAGGACCCCTCAGTTTAGGAAAGATGTTGAGTTGCTGGAATGTGTCCAGAGAAGGGCAACAAGGCTGGGGAGGGGTTTGGAGCACAGCCCTATGAGGAGGGGCTGAAGGAGCTGGGGTTGCTTAGCCTGGAGAAGAGGAGGCTCAGGGTAGACCTTCTTGCTGTCTACAACTGCCTGAAGGGAGGTTGTAGCCAGGTGGGGGATGGTCTCTTCTCCCAGGCAACCAGCACCAGAACAAGAGGACACAGTCTCAAGCTGTGCCAGGGTGGTGTTAAGTTGGATGTTAGGAAGAAGTTCTTCATAGAAGGAGTGATTGGCCATTGGAATGTGCTGCCTAGGGAAGTGGTGGAGTCGCCATCATTGGAGGTGTTTAGGAAGAGACTGGATGGGGCACTTGGTGCCATGGTTTAGTTGCTTAGATGGTGTTGGATGATAGGTTGGACTCAATGGTCTCAAAGGTCTCTTCCAATCTGGTTTATTCTGTTCGGGAGGCAGGAGTCTGACTTCAGTGGCAGTCAGATTTGGGTTCAGTGATGAGTTGTCTTTTCTAGTAGACTTAACACATTGCTCTATTGGGATAACTCATACCCCCATCCTCCTTTTTTTTTTTTTTTCCTTTGGTGCCAAACTGTTGTTTCCAACTTTAAATAATTCTTATTAGGGAAACGAAGCAGAAATGTACAAGGAGACTTGCAATAAATCAGGAATCACCCCATGTTATTAGCTCCCAGGACAGAAATGTAGTGCATTTTTAGAGTCTCATTCTACTTTGTCTTGCTATTAACCACACAAGGAATGATCTGTGTGGAATTCTTCCAACATCCTTTCCTGGCTATATGTGATTTCTGAAGGCTTGCTGAGATTTCTTGGAAAACTGCAAAACACTGAATTCAAAAGTTGCAGCCCTTTCTGCTGCTCTTGATAATTTATGTAAGTACATCTTCATGAAAGCTGGATTGTGTTCTCAGTTCTTTTGTTCATGTTGTTTACTCTGATCTGCTGTTACGACACTTCATTATATACTGGCTAATTGCAGTGCAGATAAGGAAGAAAATGAAGGCTACGTGGAGCTGTGTAATGAGTAATTTGTATGAACAGTTGAGATACAGAGAACAATAGGCTAACTTTGAGATCTCCAAATAAGAAGTTTAAGGCACTGCACAAGCTAACAGGGGGAAACATCACAGAATGTCACAATCCCGGTGTGGAGGGGTTGGAAGGGACTTCTGGAGATCATCTAGCCCATAAAGAAGGGTGACCCAGAGCAGATTGCCCAGAATTAAAATGTCCAGGTGGGCTTGGAATCTCTTCAGAGAAGGAGACCCAACAGCCTCTCTGGGCAGCCTGCTTCAGGGCTCCAGCACCCTCACAGCAAAGATATTTCTACTGGAGCCTCCTAGGTTCCCATTTGTGTCTGCTGCCCCTTGTCCTGTCACTGAGAAGAGTCTGGCCTCATCCTCTTGCCCCCACTCTCTTAGGCTGCTCTTCTGCAGGCTAAACAGCCTCAGGTTTCTCAGCCTTTCCTCACAGAGATGCTTCAGCCCCTTCAGCATCTTCATAGCCTCTGCTGGACTCTCTCTAATATCTCCCTGTCTCTTGAACTGGGGAGCCCAGAACTAGACCCAGTTCTCCAGGTGTGGCCTCAATAGGGCAGAATAGAGGGGGTGCAGAACCTCTTTTCATTTACTGGCCATTGATGCACCCCTGCATGCCATTGTTTTTGGCATGCAAGAGCACACTGCTGGCTTGTAGTTAACAACACTTCTTGGGAAGGGAATCATTCTGAATGTGTGAGGTATCAGCTGTTTGTGGGGAAACACAACAGGCCATTAAAATGTGGAAAAAATTGTAGCTGTTGTACTTGAATAAATCACCACATGGAAGGCAGAATCAAACAGGTGTAGTTTTATACAGTTTTCAGTCTGTTCTGCTCTACCTTTTCACAGGACCAGCCTCATCTTTCCATTATGGTCCTGCTTGTGGCAGTTTGAAATCTAGCATGCTGTTCCCATGATAGTAGCATATGTGAGTGCTGGAGCTAGCTCTTGTGGGGTAATGGATGAGACCTTTCTGATGTTCTGTCAGTGGGGTACAGCATTTAGCTTTGCCCTTACCTCTGCCTCAGATTTTAACAGGTGGTTAATATCTCTCAGACCTCTTTCTCTTTAGAAAGAGTGATTGGCCATTGGAATGTGCTGCCCAGGGAGGTGGTGGAATCACCATCACTGGAGGTGTTTGGGAAGAGACTGGATGAGGCACTTGGTGCCATGGTTTAGTTGATTAGATGGTGCTGGATGATAGGTTGGACTCAATGATCTCAAAGGTCTCTTCCAACCTGGTTAATGCTATTTTATTTTTTTTCTCTTGGTCAGATGTGGTTTTAATAGTGCAAAGTATTAATTGGGATTGGAGAAACAGCAAGCTGTGAAATTCTCTTGTGGAAGGGGAAAAGGTTTTAGAAAGGATTTTCTTGATGTTTTAGTGCCTGCTGCTTAAGAACACGTAGGTGTCAGGATTGCCTACAAAGACATAGTGTTAATAGCACTTTAAAATTCTTTTCTTGGAATAAAGGCTGTTAGAAGGTTTTAGAAATAGGAGAATGGATGGCAAGACCTCTTAGACTGCACAGTTAGGTTGAACTATAGGGAGCTTGAAAAGAGCCAGGAGCAGTAGCAAAATAATGTAGTAAATTAATCATGGGAGTACGTGTACTGTCCCGGTGTTCTGAGTTTTGTCCAGCCCTGCTTTTCCATCCAGGAAGTGATTGTGCCTCTTCCTCTGTCTGCAGCATTTCCTGGCAGTGTGGCTATTAAACCCCTCACATTTCTTTTTGCTGGTCAAAGCCCCCAGTAGCTGATGAAGGTTTCTTGGATAGGAGAATTGGTGTAATGCCTGATGGCCTGTCAGTATGGCAGCCTCAAGTGATAAGGCTGAAATTTAGCATGTACCCAGGCCTAGAGATTTATAAATTGGTGAACACAAATCTTGACAGTGTGACTAAAATCTTGTATCCATCTTTTGAAGAAAATAATTCATGTGAAAGATTTCAGTCCAGGAACAGTGTTGTTCTTGTCAGCATATTCCAATTAATCATTGTTCCGAGTGGGTGAGCCCAAGTATAAAGGGTTAAGGGTGATTGCTTCACATAACATAGGAATTTGCTTTGGTTTCACAGAATCCCCATCATTTGTTTTTATGTCTGTTTTCTGCAAATCATTGAATTGTTTAGGCTGGAAAAGATCTTAAAGATCTTTGAGTCCCACCATTGACCTAACACTACCAAGTCCCCCTGCTAAAAAGCATGTCCCTCAGCACCACGTCTGCATGGCTTTTCAATCCCTCCAGAGATGATGATTCAACTACATCCCTGAGCAGCCTGTTCCCCAAAAGGGGAAGAAATCGTTCCTCATGGCTAGCCCAAACCTCCCCTGGCACAACATGAGGCTGTTTCCTCTTGTCCTGTCACTTGTTCCTTGGAAGAAGAGACCAACTGCCACCTGGCTCCAATTTCCTTTCAGAGAGTTGTAGAGAGCCAGAAGGTCTGCCTGCAGACTCCTCCTCTCCAAGGCTGTACAACCCAGCTTCACTGAGCTGCTTCTCACAAGACTTGTCCTCTAGACCAAGTGTGGGGTTTTTTGTTTTGTTTTGTTGTTTTCTCATTGACAAGAAGCAGCTTGATGCAGTCATGTACCAGATGGGAAGTATGAACTTGCTTTATTTTTGTAGGTGTAGCTCATTAACATGTTTGTTTTACCATTAAGTGCAATCAGCAGGGTGTAATGGGTTTGGAAGAGCAGGATTTGTTCATCCACTTTGTTTTGCAGTGTGCCAGTTGGCAAGCCTCCTGGCTCCAGATTTCCCGAGTTCAGATTTGTGTTTCTGATGTGTGATTGTTTCATTGTTTACAAGGGGTCTTGAAGATAAATAATGCGAAAGTGAAAACTGAGATGATTAGAAAGTGAACTTGTAAAGCAGGGGGATGCAGGGTGAAAACAACTGTAGGATGACAGTCCTTCTAGTTTTAGCAGAACTGTTGGTGCTCCTGCATAAAGCCTTTAGAAAGAAAATTAAACAAACCTGAAAAATTAATCAAGGTATTGGTGTAACCCCTCAAATAACTAGAATTCTCTTTACATATGTGTATGTGTGTGTATTTTTCCCTGTGTTGCAAACTCCTTGACCAAGCTGATTTCGTGTTGCCAGGTATTGAATAACTTGCTGTGTTTTTATAATGAAGATGATTATAATTGACTGCTGTAGAATGGCTTGGGTTGGAAGGGACCTTAAAGATCATCTAGGTCTAACCCCAGGGGATACCTTCCACTGGATTTGCTCCAAGCCTCACCCAACCTGTCTTTGAGCTAGCCTTGGAGCCTCCACAACTTCTCTGGGCACCCTGTTCCAGTGCCTCACCACCTCACAGGGAAGAATTTCTTCTTAAAGTCTATTCTAAATGTCTAATCTACAGATACACAGATTTTTATTTTACCTGCATTTCATGTCCAGGTACCTGCTATGAATTAGGTTGATTTAGAGGCTATGTTATATTTAGGCTCAACACAACTTCACGTGGAAAAGAGTTTCAGAACTCCTATGACTGATTTTTATTGTTATCTGCTCTGTCCTTTAAGACCTACAGCAGCAGTGCTGCAACTGGTAATTCTTACTTTGGACATTGATGCTGTTGATGTAGAGACTTGGAAATTAAGCTTGCCCTCTTAGTTGTCTGTCTGGAGTTTTGGTTGCAGAGAGAGTGAAGATTCTCGTTACAAACAATGAGTTTGGGAAGGTTTTATGTTTCCTCCCATCACTGTTGGGAGTTAATTCCCACGGGACTAAGGAGAAATGGCATCTTGGATTGCAGAAGGCTGTGCAGCAGTGTTCTCACTGGAATGTCACATTCCATTATTGTTGCATTAAGATACTGAGGAGCCAAATGTTTAGCAATTTGTTGTTGAGGTTTGCAACTCCAGATAGCACCGAGACTGCAAGATTAGTTATGGAATTAAAACAACAATTTAATACCAACTGCATCTGTAGTTTGGAGAGTTCAATAACTGACCAAGATTTGAACTGTGTTGATTCATTCTCTCAAGTCCATTTTTTCTGATGAAATGTCCTTTCTAATAGCCAAATGATTCCGAGAGCCTAGCAAGTGGCAGCTGAGAAACGGATACAAAATGCTTGGCTTGGATCATTTTAATTGTGGTGGTGATTTTGAAAATGTGCCTGCCAGGCTTGAAACAATCTTCCTGGACATTGTGATCCTGGGCAACCTGCTGTGGGTGACTCTGCTTTAGCAGGGGGGGTGGATTAGATGATCCCTAGAGGTCCCTTTCAACTCCCACCACGCTGAGATTTTGTGACTTGAAATTTGGGTCATGCCTTCGTATGAATCACAGAATCACCAAGGTTGGAAGAGACCTCAAAGATCATCAAGTCCAACCTGTCACCACAGACCTCATGACTAAACCATGGCACCAAGTGCCACGTGCAATCCCCTCTTGAACACCTCCAGGGGTGGTGACTCCACCACCTCCCTGGGCAGCACATTCCAATGGCTAACAACTCTCTCAGTGAAGAACTTTCTCCTCACCTCAAGCCTAAACTTCCCCTGGTGCAGCTTGAGACTGTGTCCTCTTGTTTTGGTGGTGGTTGCTTGACAGAAGAGACCAACTCCCTCCTGGCTACAACCACCCTTCAGGTAGTTGTAGACAGCAATAAGGTCTCCCCTGAGCCTCCTCTTCTCCAGGCTAAACAACCCCAGCTCCCTCAGCCTCTCCTCACAGGGCTTGTGCTCAGGGCCTCTCACCAGCCTCATTGCCCTACTCTTGCTCCTGCTTTTCCTTTTGCCTGAGCTAACAACTGAAAAGAGTTATTGTGTGTAATGAAAGTGGTCAGTTTTTACCTCATGAATGTTGTAAAGTGGATGGAAATTATTATTAGGATTATATTGTAGCAAACCTCTAAACATCTGACTACACTTGAAGCAGTGTAGCAGATAGTGGAAGCATATGTTACATGCTGTATGTTTTAAGAAGTAATTTATCAAGCATATGCTAAACAGAAGGGGGCAGAAAAGCCTTATGTATGCATTTGGATTTCAGTTTTGAGAGTTTAAATGTTGTCAACTTCACAGTCTCTGGAGCCATTGGAATTTGAAAATCCTGCAGTGAGAACATTCCCTGGAAACTTTTCCTATAAGTTGGATGTTCAGTTCTGCAAGTACAACAAAATGAATGAATGAAGAGGAGAGCAGTTAATCAGTTTGTGATTGAAGGGACAAGTTTCCATCTTCCTCTGGAAATGGCAGGAATGCAAATGGTGTTTCAAAATCATTCACATACCAGTTTGCACCAGATTGAAGTAGCAGGAGTACTGTTCTTAAAAGATGCAAAGCCAGCTGGTCTTACTAGTTATGGAAAATAATGGAAGGCAGTGTAGCTTTGAAAGAAACACTCTGCAGTGGTTTTGGAGAGCCCTGATTTTACTTCAAGCAAGGCAGAAAAGAGCAGTAGGTGGATTCAGAGGTTGAAAAGGATGAAGCAGCCTGACATCTCAGCAAGGTTGGTGAGATGGCAAAGAGCCAGTCTCCCATCTGCTTCATCTGGCAGCAGATGTTACTTAACTGATACATTTCCAAACGTGAAAAACACTCTCTTTGGAATCCAAATGTCTTTCCAAAGAGAATTTTTCCTTTTAATGGAACTGTACATTTTTGCATATCTTCAGCTCAGTGTCTTTGTTCCATATTGAAGGGTGGAGTATGAGGCAGGAAATCTGCTCCTAATAACTTTTAGATTTGTATTCTTGGTAAAAAGTGGAGAGTGGTGTTTCGTTAACATCCCTTCAGGGGCTGTGGAAATTAAAGATTCAGCACCAGCTCTCAGAGCAGCAGCATCCTTGTCCCTCATATAAAAATGTGTGTGTGGTGGCAAGCACACAGAGCTGGTTGGGTGGTTAGGAAAAGCAGGGAAACCAGAGCTACGTGATGGAAATGATTTACGAAGTGGCTCTGTGAGAGCTGTGTGTTTGAGCTCTGCTTGCAGAAACCTCATGTTGGATTTATTTGCTGTCTGTTATCTGGTGACCATCACAGCTTCAGTTAATGTCACTAGTGTCTTGAAAGCCAGTTTATAACACTGCTGCCTTCACCCCAAACCTTCTAGAGTCTTCATCTGCCTCATGAGTCAGACTTATACTGGAATTAGATATTAGAATTTGTAAGGGAAGATGAAAAATAAATCTAGCAGCAGTTAATTGTGTAATGAAGGATTCCATGACTCTACTTCGGTTTCAGGTGGTGTTTTCTAAACATATAGCAATTTCAGCTTCAGTATTAAGGCTGCAGTAGACCATCTCATTCATGGTAGCTCTGTTCAAGTCCAGTCAAGCCTATGGATTTTGTTGTGGAAGATGATTGCCTTTCCCTCATAGATCAGTCTTTCTCATTTCATGATTAATACCATCTCCAGTAGGCTGCAGTACTTCTACTTATCTAGTTCAGGAAGTTAGGGCTCAAAGGATAACAACTGTAAATTTCTTTAGGCTGTCTGAAAAGAAAAGATTATCTTTGCTGTTGCATTTTTATGAGTACATTTATCTTTAAAGAGGCTTATATTAACCTGCTAATTATGAGTCATGACCTGTCCTTTTCTTGTCCATAATCAAAAGTGGAAGGCTGATAATGAATGGCATTTCTGTTGCATTTTTTCTCTCCTAGTTATGTCACTTGCAGATGGCCTGGGTGGACTGGGGGTTTTGCTGTTTCTGTGCAACTGTTTTGGCCAAAAGGTTCTTTGGAGGTTGTGTTTCACTGTGCATTTAATTTTGAAAGCATTTCAGTTGTGTTCTGAATTTGAATTGCCTGAAATGTGGAGATGTGCTGCTGAGTGGGGCATGGTTTAGCACCAGACTTGATAGGGTTAGATAATGGTTGGACTCAGTGATCTGACAGGTCTTTTCCTACCAAAATATTTCTTATGAGTCTGGAGAAGAGAAGGCTCCGAGGTGACCTAATTGTGGCCTTCCAGTATCCGAAGTGGGGCTACAAGAAGGCTGGGGAGGGACTTCTCAGGATATCAGATAGTGATAGGACTAGGGTCAATGGAATGAAGTTGGAGCTGGGGAGATTCAGGCTGGATGTGAGGAGGAAGTTCTTCCCCATGAGAGTGGTGAAGCCCTGGAATGGGTTGTCCAGGGAGGTGGTTGAGGCCCCGTCCCTGGAGGTGTTTAAGAGCAGGCTGCATAAGGCTCTGGCCGGCCTGATCTAGTGTGGGGTGTTCCTGCCCATGGCAGGGGGGTTGGAACTAGATGATCCTTGTGCTCCCTTCCAACCCTGACTGATACTATGATTCTAAATTCAAGTGGCTCATGTAGCCATACAGGTGGTGTAAAATCCCCGAGGTAACAAGCTGCACTTCTTAAGTGGTCGGTTCTTTAGGTCACTTGTAGCGTTATCAGGCTGTTGGCTAGCTGGTGAACTAGTTGAAGATGGGTATTGTCACTTCTGAATGGTTACACTTAGTTGTACAGGTATGTGGAGCTGCTCTCAGAGCAGAATAATCCACAACAGATTTTTAGCAGCTTTTAAAAGTGGTTGATAAAATTGGTCTTTAAGCTAGGAATTCTTGGCTTTCCAATGGCCAGCCAGTTCAGAGGCTCTCTCTGTAGGTAAAGCTGAGTACTCCCTAGCATTTGTAGCTTGGAAAATGTCTGGCTCCTATTTATTTGAACTGAAAATGTGATGTTACTTGTTCTTAAACTGTTAACAGTATGTTTTGATAAATGCTGCATTTCCTTTATCTTTTATTATAAATCGATTACAGCTTTCTCAGCCTTCAGATGCATGAATCTCTCTCCAGCGGTGGCTGGTGTACTTTGGCTCGTCTTTTTACGGGGCCTAATCGTTAGTGCTGTCTTTATAATGTCTGCTCCTCTGTGATGTTCCAGATGCAAAGAATCCAAAGATAATTTTTGATGACTGAACTCTCACTGAAAATGACGGATAGCGCTGCTGCTTTTCTGGCAATTGGCCGTGACTAGGCGAGTGCATGGCTCAGGAACGTGAAAACTTTAACTGCTCAAGTGCCCATAAAGCTGAAGGCAGCAAGGGGTCCCACTGGTCTTCACCTCTGTGAACGGTTTGGTTGTTGGCTAGTTTGGTCACTCCAGGGAGATGAGGAGCTACATTTTTGCTTGTTTGTTTAGTTTGTTTTGGGTTTGGTGGTGGGTTTTTTTGGATAAATCCAGTGTGAAAGGTTTGCTGGTTTGTGGTTTTAGAATAGAATAAACCAGGTTGGAAGAGACCTTCAAGATCATCACATCCAACCTATCAACTAATCCAACCCACCTGATCAACTAAACCATGCAGCCAAGCACCCTATCAAGTCTCCTCCTAAACACCTCCAATGATGGTGACTCCACCACGTCCCTGGGCAGCCCATTCCAATGGCCAATCACTCTCTCTGTGTAGAACTTCTTCCTAACCTCCAGCCTAAACCTCCCGGCGCAGCTTGAGACTGTGTCCTCTTGTTCTGGTGCTGGTTGCCTGGGAGAAGAGACCAACCTCCGCCTGGCTACAACCTCCCTTCAGGTAGTTGTAGAGAGCAATAAGGTCACCCCTCAGTCTCCTCTTCTCCAGGCTAAGCAACCCCAGCTCCCTCAGCCTCTCCTCACAGGGCTTGTATTCCAAACCCCTCACCAACTTCATTGCCCCTCTCTGGGCACATTCCAGCAAGTCAACATCCTTCCTAAACTGAGGGGCCCAGAACTGGACAAGTGTAAATTCACAAGTCAGTTTTCTCATTCCTGTTTGGATAGGGAATCTTAACTGTATGCTCAGAAGGCGAAGGAAGCAGGTGGTCATCAAGAGGAAGGAGCATTTTAACATTATCTTCCTAAATAGTGATGAAAAGATGCAAAGAGTGGCTGTTGTTGGAGATGAAGACAAGTGTTAGTGACAGATAAAAAAGAAAAACCAGTAAGGAAAAGACCACATGTCAAAAATGGGATTTTTCTGCATACCATCATGGTAGGGCTAACTGTAGCAGTCTTCCACAGCCCCCAAACATCTATGAGCTATACATTCAAGTCTTCATGCTCATCCCCAGCAGTAAACTGGAAAATACAAGGTCTCTTTCCCAGACTTGCTTTTCTTAAGGCTATCTTTGGCTGGAGACAAGCAGTCTGCCAGCAGTAACTCCAGCTCCTGCCTTTCTCATCTCTCTCTCTCTTCATCTCCTCCTACTGTGTGCATTAGCAGAAGATGAGAAGGATATCCTTAGGAGCCCAGCCTTCCAGATAAGCAGCACACACTTGGGTGGGAGTTGCAGTGACTGCAGGGTATCCTAACAGAGAACAGCAGGTCATGGGCAGGGTGACTAGTTGAATGTCTCAAAGTTGAACTCTGAGCCCTTATTTACCTATTTACAGATGCTCACATGTGCAAAGGAGGCTCAGAACTGCTCTAAACAGAAGGCTCTCTCCTTTCTTGCCTTGAACTGTTTGAGCAGTGCTATAAATACTCTATTAACTGGTCTGTATTGGTGTGTCTGTGAAAATGAGTAGAATAACTTGTCTGAGAATTGTAGTCTCAAGTTTTTTCATAAGTAATTTTCATCCATTTGGAGAGACTCTTTTGATCTTGTACCTTGCAGATGAGAGAAATGCCAGTTCCTTTATTTTTCTCTCTTTCTAAGTGAAAACCTCCTCTGGGAAGAGGAGGAGAATGATGGCCAAAAGTTCTTTTATGCCATTGGCTGCATTCTGTGTGATTGACAGGTTATTGGCAATGGAAAGCCAACAGTTAAGACTAATGACCATATCTATGACTCACAGGTTTTCCATACTGAAAATTGCCTTTGGCAGCAGTTTTCTTATGCAAAATACAGAACATCCTTTTATATTTAAAATAAACAGGAGAGGCTGAATCTGCACGTTTGGAAATCACACTCTGGGGTGCTTATTTATTGAGCAGTGTTTTCACCTGTGATTTAACAGATGATTTTTGGTAAATGGCATATTAAATGTCCCCAAATCTAATAATATCTGTAGGGTACATGCATTTTACATAACTTTTTTTTTTCTTCACTCAGCTGTGTCCAAGAAAAGGCAAATTGCAGAACCAGCCTCTCCAAGTTCCAATGCTTATGGGGAAAGGAATACGTGAATACAGATGGAAAGTACTGAAGCCTATGCAACAGCACTGGGTGTCTGAAGCACTCCCCTGACCCCTCTTAATGTTTTCTTTCCATCTTCTCTGAGTATAGTACTGGCAGCACTCATAGAAAGAATTGCTTCATTTGGGATCTGACTGAATATTGAAAGCTTTCCTCTTCCTTCTTCATGATTGTCGATTCCTGTGCTCTAGTCTATCAGTAACAATTAAAGTAGGTTAATCTTCAGTGTAAAGTGCACAGACTGAAAAAAGAAATGGGAACAATGCAGTCTGAGGATGCAGTAAGCTGCAGTAAGTTTTAATGCTTTCCTCTGATGGATTTTTTGGTTGGGTTGGCCCAATGTTTTGACTTTCCATAGAATTCGTTATTTACTTCTTGTGTGTACTCAGCAGATTTCTTTTTGTTGTCTCTTTAAATAAATCTGAAAACAGAGAATAGAACATCTTACAGCAAAGCTGCTGGGCAGCACATTCCCATATCTGCAGGGAACTTGTGGATATCTGTTTCTCCTCTTCACAAATTGGAGTCAAAGACAATCCTGTGAATCCTTTTTTTTTTTTTTTTTTTTTTTTTAGCACAATGGTGCCTTTCTGTATTGATCCCATTTGCTAGTTTCTTCTTCTTCTTCCAAGTAACTAACTGCTCAAGTTCCACAGCATCAGCTCTGAAAAATTTCTACCTTGTGATGCCTCATGGTCAGAATTTGCCAGCATTCTGTAGCCGTTCTTGTTCTCTGTAGAACATGGTCCAGAATTTAGTTTCTTGGTTTAGACTTAGATTTATGACATTTTGATTGGAAACCCTCCTCATGCAGCCTGTTTCTGAAGGCATCATTCTTCAGGAGTTGAACATTAGGCATCAGAAATTCCTTCTCCTGTATGACTGAAAGAGAACTGAAAGAGTTTCTCTGGAGTCTTTGTGTTAGTAGAGACTGAACACAGAAATAATCTTTTATCTAACACTAATGCTTCCTGATACTAAACTAAAAACCTCAGTTACCTTCAAACTAGATGCAGAGTTACTACTCAAGTTCATCAGAGAAAGGTTAATTGGTAGCTGTAGATTTGATGTGCTGTCCTGAGTATTTCCAAACGCATATTTCAGCTGTTCTCTGCCGCTGTGTTTTCTGTGTGACTCCTGTTCTCTCCAAACTGCTTTGTGGATTCTTTGGGTCCTTGCAACCTGCTAACAGTTCCTCTCCAAATGTAAAACGGTTGGTGGACGCCTTGGGGGTGGCTGTGGCTTGTTAACAGAGGTTTTCCTTGTGTATGTGTTGTCTGCTTTTACCTTTGTGCTGTTTAGCCAGGAAAATCCATGTCACTAAATTAGTATATTTAGTTAGTGCCTCCTCCCAGGTGGATTTTTCCTGTTAATAATCCACTCTACTAGGTGGAGAAAGTTTGTTCTTCTAGAGAAGCCACTGTTTTCGTGGGTGGTGTTTTATGTATTGAAGTAAGGAAGCTTGAACAGACATTGATGCATTGGTGCTGCTGGGTTGTATAAACTGTTTCCTAACTCTGTTTGCTTAAATTAGCTCCATGCCATGTAGCTCACTCTCTATATTTTCTTCCTTAAAAAACCCCCACCAATATTCATTAAAAAGCCCCCAACCTAAAAGGGCACACACACACACACACACACACACGGCAACTTCTTCCTTATTTAGCCAATTTTTACTGCTAAGCCTCTTCTTCAAATACAGACTCAAAACGAGGAAAATTCTAAGGACTTCATAAATGTAATTTTTATTACATTTATCTCGACAGCTGAAATTAATTATTCAGAGTGCTCATTAAAAAGAAGCTTTAGTAAGTGAGATTTTAAACAGGCGTTCCGAAGTGATTGCAAGAAAGATGGTGATAAAGAACAAGGTCTAAAAGGAAGTGTAAAATTCTTGAGGGGTTTAAACTGGCCTGTAAAAACTCCCAATGTAGCTCTTTGGGCAGTTTGGGAAATGAGACCATGTATTGCTGCTGGACTGAGGGGACTGCCAGCATTGCCACGTGTCAGTATTTGGTGTGGGGTTTTAAACTGTTCAGAGCTACCATTCAGAAGAGAAACAGAAATTTGCCATTGAAAATAAATGTTAAGCCCCCAAAACCGCAAAAACAAAGCAGTGCAGGTTTTTTTCCCCCTCTTGATAATGGAGAGAATTTGGGAAAGGTGACTAAGAAGGCAGCACAAACCCCAGTGTTCTGGATAGAAACTAAGAGGACCAACAGCAACCCCCCATTTGTTGCTTAATGCAGTTCGAACTTCCCATGCACATGGCAAGCTATAGTACAGTCTGTGCTTGTCTGGGATTAGACAAACATCTTCCAGAGGTTCTCGAGGTTTGCAATCCAACAGAGAATTGGCAATCCACGAGGAATCCCGTTTGTTGCTAGCAACAGATGTCATTACTGTAAGAGGAAGGCAGGGCATTAGGCCCTGGGGCTCTTTGCATCCAAAATCCTTGTTTTATTTGTGCCAAAGTGGAGATCCATTTATCATTGGCTCTTATGACAGTTTCTTATCTTATAAGTCTAATGAGGGATGTTGTCACACTGAAGAGTCTTCAGTAGACAGATGAATATTCAAGCAAGTGGGCATTTCATTACAGCTGAAATAAACAGGGAGTTGCTGTCATCAGATGCTGTTTAATTTGTGTTTCAACAATTAGCCAAGGAATAGAGTTGGGAAAAAGAAATGACCATCAGTCACTTTGGAGATGTTGGACCAGTAAACACAATAGCAGACTCCTTACTGTGGGAAGAAAAGAAGAAAGTCTTCTCTGTCACTAAACCATGCCTTCAGAGCTCTCTCCTTAGATTTACCGTGAGCACAGCAGAAACAGTCTTAAATATCAAAGCCATGCATTGAAGTAGTGAGTAATGCTGTGGGAATAATGTTAATAATCTCTGAATTGAAATGATAAGTTGTGTGCTGGAGTAATTGTTTACTTTGGTTTTACTTTTGCATTATAGCACAGACTTAGTGTGATTCTTCTGTGCAAGACCTCCAGTTATTTCCTTCTACATTGTCACTGTAACTCAGAGACTCACTTTAGTTGGAAAAGACCTTTCAGATCATTGAGTCCAGCCATTCTCTAACTCTGTCAAGTCTGGTGCTAAGCTATGGCCCTCAGTTCCACATCTCTGCATCTTTTAAACACCACTGGGCATGGGGATTCCACCACCTTCCTGGGGAGCCTGTTCCAGTGTTTGAGAACTCTTTCAGTGAAGAAGTTTCTTCTAATGTCCAACTTGAACCACCCCTGCTGCAACTTGTGGCCATTGCCTCTTGTTCTATCTCTGTTGCTTATGAGAAGAGACCACCCCACACCAGGCTCCAACCTCCTTTCAGGGAGTTGTAGTGTGAGGAGGTTTTCTGTGAGCCTTCTTTTCTCCAGGCTGAACAACCTCGGTTGCCTTAACTGCTCCTCACAAGACCTGTTCTCCAGACCCTTCACTTGTTCATCTGACCCTTCTTCAGCTTTGCTGCCCTTCTCTGGATGTGCTCCAGCACCTCAATGTCTCTCTTGTAGTGAAGGCCCCAAGACTGAACCCAGGACTCAAGGTGTGGCATTGCAAGTGCTGAGTACAGGGGGACAATCCTTGCCAGAGTCCTGCTGGCCACACTGTTGCTGACCCAAATCAAGATGCTCTTGGCTTTCTCGGACATACATTGGCTCATCAACCAGCACTCCCAGGTGTTTCTCTTCTGGGCAGCTTTCCAGCCACTCTACTCCTTGCCTGTTGCAAGGGGTTGTTGTGAGTCAGAAGTGATAGAGAAGACTTTCTGTTTTCTCACATGTTAAATGCTCCTCTGTTTTAATTTTAATTTTTTTGGTAAGTGAAAAGCACCCAAGAATGGTTTATTCATGTCATTATTTAATGATACAGTCTGCCCTGTTGTGCTCTGTTGCCCATAGAACCACCCTCATCTCCCTGCCCTCCACAAGCCCCCAGCCCTTGAAGGCAATACAGACTCTTGAACTAAGCTCATTTTGCAATAAATGCTTTTACATTTCTTCTCTAGGGATCACCTGCTGAAAGTGGTCTGTGACCATGTTGGTTGGCTGTAGTATCTATCAAAATGCTTGCTCTCAGACTTTCCAAAACAAGAGGCTGGTGACTCTTTGGACCTGTGATTTGCAGACTTCTTCCTGTGTATCCTGAGTTGATGAATTCTTTATCAGTTTGCCAGGGGTCATGGGCTTAATTCCATTGAAGCCATCTCTCATGTGAAAGGATTTGAGTGCTTAAAACAGTCCAGATATCAAATTCAATGGATTACCTACTTCAGCCTTCATTACCATCAGCAAATGCTGGGAGAGCAAGGCTTGGAGGCAGCCTCTGGTTTTATGTTGACTCTTTAATCCATAAGCCTGTGTTAATGTTGTATTTGTAAGGTTTGCTCTTTTACATTCCATTTTCCTCTCTGATTTTTGCCTTGTAGTGTTGTCCCTCAGACCACGGTAATCCTGAACAACGACCGGCAGAACTCAATCGTTGCCAAGATGGTTGGGCAGGAAGAGCCACTGAGCAGAGCAGCAGATTCTCTGGAAAATATCCTTAGCAAGTTAGTAGCAGTTACAGGAACTCTCCCCCTTCTCCCCTTCCTTTGACAGATCAATATCAATCTCTGCAGCAATTTGAAGTGCAAAATGAGAAATGTTCTAGGTAACAGTGGGGGAGAAACATCAAACTGACACTTAAATATTCTATGAGGCTGATAGTTCTGCCTAAGGAGACCTCAGATCAGCAGTAAAGGTACAGAACAATGCTTTGCTCCTGGTGGGAAGAGAACATCTTGGAGGATCTGGGATTAGTTCATTGTTACTTGACAGCTGACATTTGAAGAGTAGCGTGCCTGGGGCCATGTCTTTTACATGGATGCACAATCACTTGGGAACCTGCCAAGATCCTGCATTAAACCTGCTGAAGAAGGAATATAGAATCAGAGAATCAATAAGGTTGGAAAAGACCTCAGAGATCATCAAGTGCAACCTATCACCCAACACCTCATGACTAACTAAACCATGGCTTCAAGTGCCATGTCCAGTCCCTTTTTGAACACCTGCAGGGATGATGACTCCACGACCTCCCTGGGCAGCACATTCCAATGGCAAATTACTCTTTCTGTGAAGAATTTATCTTCACCTCAATCCTAAACTTTCCCCTGTGTAGCTTGAGACTGTGTCCTCTTGTTCTGGTGCTGGTTGCCTGGGAGAAGAGACCACCCCCACCTGTCTACAACTTCCCTTCAGGTAGTTGTAGACAGCAGTAAGGTTTCCTTTGAGCCTTCTCTTCTCCAGGCTAAAAACCCCAGCTCCCTTCGCCTCTCCTCACAGGGCTTGTGCTCAAGGCCTCGTTGCCCTTCTCTGGGCACGTTCAGGAGTCTCAATATCCTTCTTAAACCGAGGGACCCATAACTGGACACAGTACTCATAACCAGTGCTGAGTACAGGGGCACAATGACTTCCCTGCTCCTGCTGGCCACACTATTTCTGATGCAGGCCAGGATGCCATTGGCCTTCTTGTCCACCTGGCTTCATGTTCAGCCAGCTGTAAACCAGTACCCCCAGGTCCCTTTCTGCCTGACCACTCTCCAGCCACTCTGACCCCAGCCTGCAGCACTGCATGGGGTTGTTGTGACTAAAGTGCAGCACCTGGCACTTGGAGTTGTTAAATACCATCATGTTGGACTCTGCCCATCTGTCCAGTCTGTCAAGGTCCCTCTGGAGAGCCTGCTGGATCAACACCTGCTCCCAACTTGGTGTCGTCATATGCAGCAGCCCAGGGAGGCTTGTACTATTTAAAGCAGATTTTAAGTTGAATTGGAGATTCTGCATTTAAATAGTTTAAAAAAAAAATATTATGTAAATTTTTTTTTTTTCCACTAGAAAGTGGCATCTTAGACAGTTTGCACCCTAAAAGTTTTCTCCTTCTATTTTCCTTCTGTCTTGCTGGATCGCTCCAAGTTACAATTGGGAGTAGGCCTGTTTGCAGGAGGATCATTTAATTTTGTCAATTAGTGACTTTAATTGTCTTGTAACAAATGCTATTCCTGATTAAGGGCTGTGTTTCCCCAAACTCATGTCCTTCTTTGTTCTCTGCAGCGCTGTTCCTGGCCGTAGGCAGAACACCATAGTGGTGAAAGTTCCAGGGCACGACGACAGCCACAATGAAGATGGAGAGAGTGGCTCTGAGGCCAGTGACTCAGTTTCCAACAGTGGACAATTAGGAAGCCAAAGCATTGGGAACAATGTCACACTTATTACGCTGAACTCTGAAGGTACGCTGACCTAACTACTTGAGCCAAGTAAATGTGGTGGTAGAATGAAATAAGATTCAGCTGGAAGCTTCAAAGATCATTGAATTGTTAGGCAGTACAGCAAGCACCATGTAGGAGGGAATGAATCTGGAGGAATCACTTCAGGGCGTCATAGAATGGCTGAGGTTGGAAGGGACCTTAGAGATCATCTACTCCAACCTTCCTGCCATGGGCAGGGACACCTCTCAACCAGACTCATGTGGTCAAGGCCTCATCCAACCTGGCCTTGAACACCCCCAGGGAGAGGCATCCATAAGCTTCCTGGACAACTTATTCCAGAGTCCTAACACCCTTGTACTGAAGAACTTCTGCCTTAGATCCAGTCTAAACCTATTGTCCCTCAGCTTAAAACCATTCCTTCTTCTTCTATTGCTTGACACCCTGATGAAAAAGTCCCTCTCCGGCCTTCCTGTGTGTAAAGGACACTGAGTTTTAGGTGATAACAACATAATAAATTAGATTTTATGTTCAGTTTGAAAGAGTCAGAGATGATTATTTTTTATACACACATATAATTTGAATCCTAGACTTCAGTTTAATTTTTTTAACTACTTTTAAAAGCATATTTATTGAATATTTAGCTGAGGGATGTAATCATTCATATTTACATTCATATACCAGAGAAGAATAAGTTGCCTCAGGAAATTATTGCAGCAGAATGTTCTTAGGAGGTGACCTTTGTACTTAAGAAGTAAATGTGTTGTGGTTTTGATCTCTACCATTGAAATGAAGGACTCTAAATTAGGAGTGATTCTGTTTCTTCTTCATCATATCCAGCCATTGGTAAAAAGCATGTTGAGTGTGAACAGGATAGGATCAATTAATGGTGAGCATTAATTAAAGATGGCCTGAAATTGAGTATTACAAAGTTAATTCAAAGATTTGGGGACTAAGAATGGAACAAATTGCTTTAAACTTTTGATACTTAGAAGACTTCAGAAGTCAGTCTACTGAAAGTTCTAAGGCACCTGAACCTGGGTTTTTTGACTTGTATGGTGCTCACACAACATGCACATTCTAAAGAGCTTTTAGGTTCTGTCCTGTTTGTATGTTGTGAGACAGAGTTGGTGCTGAAGGGTATTTCATTTTGGGTCAGTGGGGAATTGGAGGAGACTGAGACTGTCTGAGGAGTTTGGCTCAAGAAAAAAAGATCAGATTGCAGATAGGGCTGATAGTGGATGTGCAGATGCATATAAAATGTGCTTTTTGTGGAGTCTGTTAATATTTCATACAGCTTGGTGTCAGCTATGCCAGGATAAAAGCTGCTAACACGAGGAGGGTGTTTGCTGCATAATGCCCTTTTTGACTTGATTGTTTGGCACCGATGCACGCGGACAGATGTGATGTTGGCCTTTTATGCCATTGTTGTATATGGAAATGTTGAAGAAACAGCTAATCCATTAATGTCTTCAGATCTGACTTTCTTCAGACCTCTAGAAGACTCATCCATTAAAAATCTGGGCGAGACTGATGAATGCTTTGAGAATCAGATTAGTAACACACACACACACACCCCCCACCCCCCATGCCGCCTTGCCCTCGCGAAGATGAGAGCAGACCACTTGTACAGAAGGAATGCTAAGTGAAGTAGCCTGCAGGTTGTCCCCCAAATTAAATTAATAATGAAGGAAGTGCTGAAGAGTAATAGGTCTGTTGTGCAGTCTCATTTTCTTCAGCAGTAAAAGGCAAAAGTGGCAGCAGCCATCAGCTTGCTTTCATTGTCTGTGAAAGAATTCTGAGTGACTTTGAGTTGCTCGAAGGAATCTTGATGGTAAAATAGGAGGGCCTGGGCACAGTGCACTTCAGCTTTCATGGACTGAAACTAAACAACAGGTTTTCAGTATAACTCCCATCTGTCTTCTTGTGTCTGGAAAGCAAAACTAACCCATGTTTATAGTCGGTCTTTAGCTGACTTTAGATATGGCATTGACCTGTGGATATTTGAGTCGCCGTCCCTGGAGGCATTCAAGAGGGGACTGGATGTGGCACTTGGTGCCATGGTCTAGTCATGAGGTCTGTGGTTACAGGTTGGACTCGATGAACGTCGAGGTCTCTTCCAACCTTAGTAATACTGTGATACTGTTATATTTTCAGCATTTAGTTAACAGATTTATATGAAGGTATTTGCTCTCAGATGGCAGTTTTCAGAGAGCATTTAATCACCCCATGTAGTTCTAAAAATATTAGTATTACTGCCTTTCTGTTCCTGAAAAATAACTGCACAGAAATCTGGAGCCCAGTTCCAATAGTGGCCTAGAATAAGGGTTTGGTTGATTTTGCTGACTGGACACTGCGATTTGATTTGCTCTTTTTACTTGTGCAGTAAAAGTGTGTTCTCCCTTTTGTTTGAGCAACAGTTCCTTTGTTCTTTCAGAACCCATTTTAACAGCTGCAGCTAATGATCTGCAAAGCATTGATTTTAAGATGTAGCATTTATGAACCAAAAGCACCTAGAGCTACTCATTTTGCCTCATTTTGGTGCAATTCTGTATGTTTTTTTTTCCCCTTCACTTTGCAGTAATTAATATTCCTTCACATAGGGATGATACTAGAAATATCAACACCTGATATATTCACTGGGTTGCAGTTCTGACAGTGGTGTTCATGAAGCAGGCTTGCACAACTGAAGATAAAACCTAGCAAGAATGGAATTGTTCAGTATCAAATTATCAGTGTAAAATCAAATTAAAATAGCCTAGGAGCTTACTAGCAAGTGATTTACTTGGGTTTTTTTATTAATGCAATGGTTTTGGCGTAGAAAATATCAATTGTATCCTCAGCCAGTCAACTTGGAAATAGTGGGGTTTTTTTCATTGAACATGTAATTTCACCCCACAGATATTGGTAACTGTCAGAAGTGATTAGTTTGTTGTTTTGAGTGCACATTAGTGTGGTTTTCCTGCTGTAGCTTTGTTGCAGTCCAAGTGGATCTGCTGGGGAAGTGTTAGTAAGGATGTATAAACAGCAGTGTAAGTTTATAACCTCATTCTTTGGATGAAAGAGTGCTTTCCTACAGATGGGAGGATAGTTTAATACTAAGGTCAGAGTTCAAAGCCTTCTTTTACCAAACTAGTCCTTTAAGAAGTTACCTTCCTCCAGAAGCACTGTTTGAAAGAACCGAAGGCTGTTGAGCCTCTCAGTTTAAAGGGGGTTGGGACATTGACTTAAAACTCACCAGCTGGGAATCTTTGGTTTCTGGGGATCTGGACTGGAGCTTTCGTTTAAATCTTAAGTGAAAAAAAGACTTCCCCCCCCGCCCCCCACTTTCCTGAAACAAGTACAAGTGTGAAGAAGCCCAGGTGTGTGACCCACTACAGAACTCACTATTTGAGTAGAAATAAAAATCAGAGAAATCTTAAAACAAGAAACATAAACCCTACCAAATCAAACTGTCCAAGTTGCTCTGTTCTGGTAATTTGAACTACTCCAGCAATGCTAAAATGTGCTGAACTTCTTCCTAAGATCCAATCTGAAACTACTCTTCCTCAGCTTAAAACCATTCCCTCTTGTCCTGTCAGTAGATGTCTACCCTTATGAAAAGTTCTTCTCCAGCCTTCCCATAGGTTCCCTTCAGGTATTGGAAGGCAGCTCTAAGGTCCCCCCAGAGTCTTCTCTTTTTCAGGCTGAACAACCCCAGCTGTCTCATCCTATCCTCATAGCAGAGGTGTTTGCAGCCCTTGAATCATCTTCGTGGCCCTCGGGACTCGCTCCAGCAGGTCTGTGTCCTTCTTATGATGGGGATGTGAGAACCGGGTGCAGTATTCAAGGTGGAGTCTCACCAGAGCAAGTTTGGGAGTCAGAGAGCCATGAAGTGTCACATACTAAACTTGCTGAAATAGTTCTTTTTTTTAAATAGTTGCATGGGAGTTTGTGTGCTAAATGAAATAATGGCACTATTCTGCTTTCCTCCTCACTTTCAGGTACTTGTGCTTTCCTCTTACCCTTTCAGGGTGGTAAGGGAAGGAAAAGTTTAGATTGTGAAGTTATTTTGAGACTTTCAAGTTCTTATACATTTATAAAGGTCTGCAGGCTCTGAATTGGGTTTCAGCAACCTAAAATGCTACAGCTGCTATTTGGTGTCCTTGCTGCACAAAACTCCCTGGTGAATCAATTCTTTAGGTCTTCATACCTCTGAAGATATCAGTGCTAATTGATTGCATCGTATGTAAGGCCTCATGTAGTCTCAGTCCATGACAACTTCCATCCTAACATTCCTGAGTTCTTTTGGATTTTGCCTTCCACTGCACAAAGTAATACCATGAAGAACATTAGATCCATGTTAGTTTTAAATTACAGAAGATTTAAACCTATGTTATTAAGTACCTATACTCTTTTCTGGCTTTAATGAATTCTCTCATGCTGGTATGTGGCTGTAATCCTGTCAAGGATTGGTTTTCAATTGCCTAAGCTACAACCTGGCAACCGTATGAACTTTCATGCTCACCACAAAGCTGTTGCAAAAATATTCCAACATTCTCAGATGTATTTGTCTAAACTTTTTAACTGAAGAGTCTTAGCATTAGATAGAGAAAAGCAAGTTGCAGTAACTATGAGCAAATGACTTTTGGCCAGAATGGTGAGTAGATTTTCAACTATTTGCAACACTTAAAAGTAGCCTTTAATGTTCCTAATAGATAACATCTGAGATGAAAACAATACACTTTTGGCTAGGTTCCAGTTACTTCCCAACTCATTACTGTAGGGACTCCTCTCTGGCCTTAGAGAGCTGTTACAAAGAGAATTTCCCAAATGTGTCATTTTAGAATAGAATAGAATTAACCAGGTTGGAAAAGACCTTTGAGATCATCGAGTCCAACCTATCATCCAACACCATCTAAGCAACTAAACCCCATCACCAAGCCCCATCCAGTCTCTTCCTAAACACCTCCAGTGATGGTGACTCCACCACCTCCCTGGGCAGCCCATTCCAGTGGCCAATCAGTCTTTCCTGTGAAGTATTTTAACCCCATCATCTTCTTGCATCCCTTCCCCTACCCCATTGCACTTGTGTTCTGAAGTAAGACCTTGTACTCTGCCATCTCCCTCACTGTTTTGAGTCACTCTTCATTTTTCAGCCACAGGTTTCTTGCTTGTAGTCTTCTCATGGAGACTTCCATGTTTTCTGCTTCCTTCAGAGGAGATCCTCATAACTATTTATGCATCATTGTCCATAATACTTGCTCCGAAAGTTGTCTTTTCTCATGGGGTTTACTTAAAACTTAGCCATAGTTAAGATACTTCTAAGATCACAGTATCATAGTATCAGTCAGGGTTGGAAGGGACCACAAGGATCATCTAGTTCCAACCCCCCTGCCATGGGCAGGGACACCCTACACTAGATCAGGCTGGCCAGAGCCTCCTCCAGCCTGCTCTTAAACACCTCCAGGGATGGGGCCTCAACCACCTCCCTGGACAACCCATTCCAGGGCTTCACTGCTCTCACGGTGAAGAACTTCCTCCTCACCTCCAGCCTGAATCTCCCCACCTCCAGCTTCATTCCATTCCCCCTAGTCCTATCACTACCTGAGATCCTG
Organism: Picus viridis; assembly: GCA_033816785.1. NCBI lineage: Eukaryota > Metazoa > Chordata > Aves > Piciformes > Picidae > Picus > Picus viridis. The sequence continues at coordinate 11,316,535 of CM066591.1, read as the reverse complement.
AGAAGTCCCTCCCCAGCCTTCTTGTAGGCCTCCTTCAGATACTGAAAGGCCACAATTAGGTCACCTCTTATTTGGTGATACCAACCATCTCAGTGTTGAGTGGTCATCTCCTGCCTGTAGGTGATCTATTTATTTGTCTTCTGCCTTATTCTTGGGTTGTAAAACAGCTGTGTAAGGACATTGTGTTTGTTCTGTACTTATGTGGTATCTTTTGCAACATTTCATTGCTCTTTTAGATTTGTAGGAAATAGTCAAAAACTGTGGCTGTTGTCCACAGTTTGTTGGGCAAACTGCTTGAAATTAGTCTACAAAAGGTCACAATTAATAAAGAACTCTTTCTGATAAATCTTGAGCTTGCACTGAAGAGCAGTGTCAGAGTTTTACATTAAGTGTTATTTTGGCAAGAAATGTGTGCAAACAGCAGAAGGCAAGGAACAGATCATATCCAAATAGATTTTCTCATTAATTTGGGTAATAGTTTTGCTGTGATCAGGCAGTTTGGTGTCATCTCCAAAGGTGCTGAAATGTGTTTTGAAAAACTTTACAAGCATTTACTCTTCAAAACTTCACATTAGAACACTAGTGGAAACAGGGTTTTGCTTTTTGCTTCAAATACAGCTTATGTACATAGAAAGATGTTAACTTCAGCAGCTGCTTCAATTTAGCTCCACAAAGCTCAAGTGTTGAGTATTTCCTGTTCAACTGAAGACTGAGTTGTCCAAAGACACTGAGTATTTGATACTTGCTCACTTGCCTAGGAGATATCTGAGCATTATTTTGCTTAATACTAGATACTACTTTCAAGAAACAAGGGACTTCAAGATGTAAGGGATATTATAATAATACTCTTCTTACACATATTTGGTATCTGGTAACACTTAAAATATTTAATCTGTGATTTACTGTATAAGCAAAAGGAGCATCTGTTGCTAAAATATTAATGCAGGCTATGTTACCCTTCCAGATCTTCCACAATAGAGTCACTGTCCTATTTTTAATAAGGAAGGGGGAAAAAGTAGGACCTCTCATCTCTGTCCCCTAAGAATGCCCCATTCAGCATTGCTGCACTGTTTTAAAAGCAGATATGTTTGAAAATGTCTTTACTAAAGCCAAGACTTTGAAATTGCAGAGAAAGAAACCCGCTGTCCTTAGTATCTCCTAAGCATGTGAAATGCTATTAAACAGAGCACCACAAAAGCTGGTCTTAAATGACACAAATAAAATAAAATGATTTACAGTTTGGTTCAGTGAACAAATAAAATAAGCTGCTTGTTCCTTCTATGATCAGGTGACCCGCCTGGTGGATCTGTTGATTTACAGTTTGGTTGGACAGGAGCACACATTGGGTTAGGAACTGGCTTTACCCAGAGAGTGGTGGTGAATGCCACATCCACTGGTGTGTGGGTGTTTGGCTTTTCAACATCTTTATTGATGATCTGGATGTGTCCATCATAGTTTTGCAGATGTCAGTTGATCTGCTGCTTTTGCTGGACAGATGGGCAGAGTCCTCATTTTAACACATCCTGCAGGCTTTTAAGACCATCAAAAATCTAGAATGAGATATGTATGGCCAGCAGGAGCAGGGAGGTCATTGTGCCCCATTTTTTGCACCTTGAAGTTCTGGGGAAAGTTGGTCTTCAGGCAACAAGGCTGGTATGAATTAAAGCTGGGGGATGAATACCAGTTTCCCAAAGGGTGGTTGAAAACCTAGCAACCAGCACCAGAACAAGGGGACACAGTTTAGTCTGGAGCTAGTTCTTAGAATATTGGAAAAATCCCAGAATTGTTCCAGTTGGATGAGATTCTATTCTATTCTATTCTATTCTCCAACTGTAAGACCATCAAAAATCTAGAATGAGATAAGGGGTGCATTTTTTGAGAAGGGAAAGTTGGTCTTCAGGAGGTATGAATTAAAGGATGAATACCAGACCATCAGCTATAGAATCTTAAATCCCAGAATTGTTCGATGTCCCTCAGCAGACCATCACTAAACCGTGTGAACACAGCTTTGAAACCTCTCCAGGGATGGGGACTCCTCCACCATTCTGGGCAGCCTGTTCCAGACCTTGACAGCCCTCAGAAGGAAGAATTTGTTCCTCATGTCCAACCTAAACCTGCCCTAGTGCAGCTGGAGGCAGTTTCCTCTTGTCGGTTCAACTTTGCGTCTGAAGCAGCCATCTTACAGTCGTACTATAAACTAGTCCTCAGAATTTGCTTTCCAAATGTGATACCCAGGCTGCTCTTTGTATGTGGCCTAGCCTCACCTGCCCACAGGATTGCCCAGTTCACTGTAAAGTCCAGTCTCAGATGTTACATGATCGTTTGCATCACTTTGCTTGTCATGCCAACCTCATTATGACCAGATACAGACAGCAAGAACGATCTTGCAAACAGCAACCTTTTTGTAACTTAAACAATGCTGTAAGTAGCTGATGTGAAGGCACAGGTGGGACTTCAAAAGCTTCAGTCACTTATTAAACCCACAGAAAATGACAGGAATTGGGAGTTAATTTGGTTTTGTTTTAATTATTACTGGGAGCACACAAGTGAGCAATGGTTTCTTCCAGGTGTGTGTCACAGTCATGTTTGGGTTTAACAGCTTAGGTCACTGTGTAAAGTTAAAGGTAAGGAAGGTAATAAACAAGAAAGTGGGCAAAATCTACATTAGAAATCCAATTTTCTGACAGGGACCACATGTTTAAAGAGCCTTCTGAGTCCATGGATTTCAATTTTCTCAATTTTACCTGGATTTTTTTTTTTAAGCCAACCATTTTAACTTGCAGGTGATCACTTAGTCCTCATTTCTTACACCTTTTGAATAAGCCTTCCACGAGTCATAAAACAAGCTAATCTCCTCTCTCTCGTGCATCTAACCATGGACTAAAAATGAGGCTTTAGTTTTAGCAAGTCATTTCACTGATGTTATGCTGAGACTTCTGTGCACACCATGATATTTGCCGAGACAGGAAGGCCTTGGTGCTGCCTATCTATCTATATTCTTTCAGGCTGTGTGTTGGCTATCAGGCAACTGAAGAAACCATGAGATAATTCAGATAGATTGTTAGAATGTCTTATATAGCATTCCAGTCCTCTAACTTAAAAGCTTTGAAGTTCTTAGAACTAAGAGCTGAGTTCTTAGAACTAACTTAGAACTGCTTAGAAGCTAACTGGAGCTTTGGCTCCGTTAGCCAAATCCTGTGTGCTGTGCAGAGCCCAGTAGCTGGAGCACAGGATTCTTCTGGCCACCTTTCTTTTAAATTTACATGGAAATTAAACTATTTTTTCTCTACAGGAATAGTCAAGTGAAAAACTCCAGTTCTCTGTCCAGGGTTTCTGATCTTCATGGACGGGGGGGTGTGTGTGTGTGTGATGTATGCTTCCTTTTGCCAAAACTCCCGGCTTCTTAACTGCTTTTTGTGGTGGGAGGAGGTTTTGGTGTATTTAGCTTTAAAGCCAGATCTTAATCTTCCTTTTAGCACAAGCTTTAAATCACATTGCTGGATGTGTAGGTTAATATATAGCCTGATTGTCACTCTGTTCCTTGTATTTAATGATTGATGGTTAATAAAGTCTGTCAGTAAATCACTACCTCTGTGAGCTCCTGCGGGGGCAAAGGACTTGTGCTAATTGACAGGAGTTTATTTAAAATGATGATGATGAATCTTTTGCACGAGAGCCAAAATACTATTTAATTTCACTAGAAATGAGGGCTTATTTGTGTAGGTTAGCATTTTGGGTGTTGTTTTTAAGGTTGATCCATCTTTCTGCCTTTGCACTGCAGCTCCCAGTTGTTTTTCTCTGCTGCAAATGCCAGATTTGCACCCAGCCTTGTTAGTAAAGTAAACACAATGCCTCAGAATAATGGAAGGTGTTAATTCCAGCGTTTATGTGGGCAGGTGTTTCCTTTTGTTTTTCCTGGTGTAAAAGGAGTGACTGGCAGCATCTTGTGAGAGCAGAGCCTGGTTTAGCCTCTAGTCCTACTGCTAATGCTCCCAGATCCAACCAGGGGAGCTATCCCGATGGGAAGACGTGAGGAACAGTTAAATGTCTGTCATCTCCTGGGTGGGAGAACGCAGACACACGTCGAGGAGGAGTCTGAAAGCTGCAGCAGCTCCTGTCTGGTTTTTGTTCACTTGACTTGGGTTTTCTTGATCCTGGCCCCAACACTCACTTGCACTGTTTCCATAGAAATCCTTGTTTGTGCAGCAGCCCCAGCCACCTCCCATCTTCCCTCATGTCCCTGCAGAAACAGAGGAACGGTCAACTGCCTTGGGAGATAAAAGAAATGGACTTAATACAGGAAAAAAGATTTGAAAACAGCATTGAAAAGCAAACTCGTTCTGGATTTTGTAGACTGGAGATAAAGGCAGATTTTCTGATCTCTTAAAAAAACCCCCACCAAACACTGAAGAGAGCTAGAAATTAGGCTGTCTGTCATTGAAATGAGCTGCTGAGTACAGAGAGGAAATCAGATAAAAATGTCAGGACTTCTAACACTGTAAGTAGAAATGATCAAGAGCCACTTCTCTTATGATTGAATATTTGACTTCAAGAAATGCAAGGAAGTACCTTTCCACACAGCACTCAAAAAGCATTCAAAATGCAGCAACGCCAGTAGGAGAATTAACAGAAGAAAAATACTCCAGGGCAAAACAGAGGTGCATTGATTAGCTGAGTTACAGATGAGCATGTGCATTTATGCCTCAGTATTTGAGAAGTGTGTGCTTTGACTGTGTTATCCCTCCATAATCCTTCATGTTAATTCTGTTCCTTTAAGGAACAGAAGCTATGTGTGATTGTACCATGCCTAGTGGAGTCCTGACTTTGTATCGGGTTATTTGGCTACATTAAGCCAGACCTCCTGGTTTTACTGCTGGAAGGAGGATAAATCCAGGATTCCCAGATGAAATATTGCAGGGAAAGATGATAGTTTGCAGGCTGTGAGATAATATTGAAGAAATTGGCTTTAAGGTGGAAGAAATCATGGCTTCAAGCTGGAAGAGGGTAGATTTAGACTGGATATTAGGAAGAAATTCTTTACAGGGAGTGTGGTGAGACACTGAAACAGGTTGCCCAGGGAGGTTGTGGATGCTCCCTCCCTGGATGTCTTCAAAGCCAGGTTGGAAGAGGCCTTGAGACACCTGGTCTAGTGGAAAGTGGCTGCCCATGGCATTGAGCAGGGATGAGACTAGATGATCTTTAAGGTCCATCCAGTCCAAACCATTCTATGATTCTGTTGCAGTGTCGGTACTGAACAACCTGATTCATCTAGATTCTGTCTAGGTACTGCCTAGAATGCCTGGGCGAGGAACCATTTTGGTAAGCATAAAAAAGTGTTTGAGTGCTAGGAAATTCAAATGATGCAGGTTAAATCAATAGTATTCATGTACTTAATTGTTCAGAGAGAACTGCCATCAGACTGTTTCCCTTTTCCCTACTCAGCCTGCCTTCTCCCATCCCACACCACTTGTTTAGAGCAGTTCTGTTTCCCTCATAAGTGGCACTGCACTTCCTCCCTTCACCATTTTTTTTTTGGTGCCAGTGTCATTGTATTTGCTCTACATGAAGTGCCAGATGTGTGGGCAGGCTGGTAGCCATTGCATTTGGTAAGGAATAGCTCAGCTGATGTGCCCTCAAATTGCCGCAGCGAGACAGCAGAGTCACGGTTAACTTCAGCCACACGGGTTCTACTTAATGCAAAAGGATTATGAAACGAAATTCCCTTTCTGTTGAAGCTTTTTTTTTTTTTTTTTTTTTTTTTTTTGAAGGCAGAAGGAAAATGCAAGAGATAATTTAATGTGGGGCCTGTGTTCATAGGTCAGAATAGCAAGAGAGTGTCTTTTTTTCCAGGCTAACGCAATAAAAGAGCAGTTGCCTGTGGTAAAAACGGTATGTTCTGGACTCTCTGCCAGTAAAAAAGAGAGGGGGAAAAAAAGAGAAGATTATTTTGCAAATTGAACAAAAAAAAAAAGAGAATCTCTGGTTCCTGTAGGTTGGTTGAGTTTATTAAACCAGCCTGCAGGTGAGAGGTGTCCCATAAGTAATAATAACTCTAACAGTAGCTCTGTGAGCTGGTAAGGCAGTAGGGTGTAGAATCATTCCTAGAGTCTCTGTGAAGAGCCCAACACATTTATCCCGAGATGTTTTTGCTTTTCCGGCTCTGCCCCAATTTTTATGAAGCAGTCAGTTTATCTTTGGGAGCAGACTGCTTTTTTCCATGATAATGCTAACCACACTTGTGGGGGAGCCAGACACAGTGGCATTCAAAACAAGCTGCAATTAATTCGAACCACCTTAGTTTTCAGATGGCACTCGGCATGGTGAGCAGAAAGCAGCTAGTGTGTCCTGTTACACAGTTCAGGGTAAAAAGGGAGGTTCAGATAAATAGATATATTAAAAAATAGTGTATAAAAATAGAACATTAAGTCTGGTTTCAACAGAAAAAGGTTTGAGGGACCAGCTGCTACACACATCAGCATTAAATATTTCTCCTTATGAATGATTGCAGTTGATAATCTGATGTTTCTAATGATATCTTGGGATTGCATAAGCTAACATTTGCTTCACACTGTCATTATTCATTGCAATAAACTTGCATCTGACATGTGGTATGACTCAACCCAAAGGTCATGTTAGAAAAGTGGTTTTTAGCATTTTGGGTTGCTTTTATGTTAGGTTTTATTCCGTGCTTTTGGCCTGTAGTCTAGTAAAATGCAGGCTGCTTAACCTGTGGCAGGGCCTGGAAATAAAGATGCTGCTTGCTCAGGGGTGCTGTTCCATGTGAAAAGGTAATGCTCATCTGTCTGAACTCTGTCACCCTGTTTTGGAGCTAGAAGGATTGTAGAAACGGGGAATTTGTGACTTTGTATGTACCGTGACATTCTAAAGGCAGTTAATGAAAGATAAATCATATCATTGAATGACTTGTTCACATTTTTGCTATTCTGAAGGTGTGTAAAGCAATAATGAAATATTTCAAAGCTCTATTACGGAAGGGCTAAGTGACTTCTAAGTCAGGAAGCTTTGTTTTACTCCTCAAAGTTGAGCAAACACAGAAATCAAATCCAAATGGGCTGTGTCAGTGAACAAAGAAGTGGCAGTGGAACGTTGTTCTAGCCAGGTCCTATTAGCATCTCCTGGAAATTGTTATTACCTGGCATGAGAGTCTTGTCTGAAGTCCTGTGTTGCATCCTCCACTTCAGCAGGGATTGGTCATCCTTATGAGCTGTGTTCAAGTTTCTGGTTAGCCTTGAATCCACTTACTTTTGACAGTGCCTGCAAAGATTAACTTGCAGTGAGGGCTTAGTATTCCCGTAAAATAATTGCCTTTCTGTTTTTCCCCTGTCAAAATGAAAGGCTGGGACAGAGATCAAAAAAACTTCTTTCTGCATGAAATGTTTATGTGTCCACAAGGGAGGTTAGGTATGGTTCTTCTGTAAATGACCTTGTGCTTGGATAGAAGGGAAGGTGATTAATGGTTGAGTCATTATCTGTACGCTGGGCCTGCTCCTTGCTAAATTGTGTTTAGGAAATCCTGTAGACTTTCTGGGCAGTAAGTCTGAGGACCGACCAGAATTCTGACTTCAGATGTTCTGCTACATTTGGAATGATTGTCATTGTTTAAAACACTCTTTTAAAAAGTGATTCAAGAAGGTTCTGCTCACTATTTATGGTAATTTCTCAGATTTATCATCTTCCTTGGGCTCATTTTGATCTGATGCTTTGGGGAACAAATGTGGTTCCGAGCTTCTTGAAATGAGCTGTACTTTAAGGATGTTACAAGGTTGCAGTAATCATTTTTAGGGGATGACTCACTTGATGAATGAGGACACTGTGAATATGGTGTGCGCTCTCTCAGCTCTTGGCCTCTGGTATGAGGCACTTCAAAAAGAGATCTGAGAGCAAGTTAGACATGTGGATTAACTGCACCAGTTCCTTGTGTAGGCCAGAACATAATGGCAATAACCTTTGGTCACCATTGGTGTGGATTTGAGAATAACTTTTTATCTGTAGCAAATCTTGTGAGCCATTAGTCATGCTAAATTCCAAAGTTTATGGAGACTATGAAGAAAACCTGGTCTAGTAGGAGGAGTCCCTGCCCATGGCAGGGGGTTTGGAATTAAGTGATCCTTAAGGTTCCTTCCAATCCAAACTGTTTTGTGATTCTTGAGACTCTTGCAACTTTAGGAATAATAATAAAGTCCCATCTGACTTTGGAAGATGCAATAGGAAAGGAGGTTATTTGAAGGCCAAGCTGTGAAAGTAGTTGTTTTGAAAACTGGACTGGGTCTTGCATCTTGCCTTGAGCAACCTGGTGTAGTGGAAGGTGTCCTTGCCCACGGCAGGAGGGTTGGAACTTCATGATCTTCAAGGTCCCTTCCAACCTAAACCATTCCATGAGTCTATACATTTAAGAAAAGTTGACTGTAAATTGAACTTGACTGTTTCTGTCCCCTGTGCCACAACTAGACATTCCCTGATCTCTCTTTGCAGAGGATTACCCCAACGGGACGTGGCTCGGCGATGAGAACAACCCCGAGATGCGGGTGCGGTGCCCCATCACCCCTGCCGACATGCTGCACATCAGCACCAACTGCCGCACGGCCGAGAAGATGGCTCTGACGTTGCTCGATTACCTCTTCCATCGGGAAATTCAGGCCATCTCCAACCTTTCAGGCCAGGGGAAGCACGGGAAGAAGCAACTGGATCCTCTCATGATTTATGGAATTCGCTGTGAGTATAACACCGAAACTTGTTGAGTTTATGCTGTGCAGAGAAGGCAGAGAGCGTCTGCTGCTTGAGGTCAAGCTGTGTTCTGTAAGAATGGGGTAATGGGGTATGCACTGGTGTTGCCTGACAGCTGCTTTGTTAGTTTATTATTTATGTATTGGGGTTTTCTTAAATGAATAGAATAGAATAGAATAGAATAGAATTAAATGAATAGAATAGAATAGAATAGAATAGAATAGAAGAATAGACCAGGCTGGAAGAGACCTTTGAGATCATCGAGTCCAACCCATCATCCAACACCACCTAATCAACTAAACCAGGCAACCAAGCACCCTATCAAGTCTCCTCCTAAACACCTCCAATGATGGTGACTCCACCACCCCCTGGGCAGCCCCTTCCAATGGGCAATCACTCTCTCTGTGTAGAACTTCTTCCTAACCTCCAGCCTAAACCTCCCCTGGCGCAGCTTGAGACTGTGTCCTCTTGTTCTGGTGCTGGTTGCCTGGGAGAAGAGACCAACCTCCGCCTGTGTCCAACCTCCTTTCAGGTAGTTGTAGAGAGCAAGAAGGTCTCCCCTGAGCCTCCTGTTCTCCAGGCTAAGCCACCCCAGCTCCCTCAGCCTCTTCTCACAGGGCTTGTGTTCCAAACCCCTCACCAACTTTGTTGCCCTTCTCTGGACACCTTCCAGCAAGTCAACATCTTTCCTAAACTGAGGGGCCCTGAACTGGATACAGCTTTGATTTAGTTCGTTGTGGGCGTTCACCAGAAATTCTTCAATCTTGAAACCTGAATTCAGGTTTCTTTGTAACTGCCAGCTGTGAGCTTGCCAAGTGTAGTGAATATTGGAGAAACAGTCCTTTCTTGGACTGTGGAGCAAATAATAAACCAAGTTACACAGATTTAAATATTGTTCAAATGTTCAAAACGGTGTGGTCTTGACGGTCAGGGGTTTTTGCTTCCATTTGTCTGCTGATTCAAAAGATTTGCTGATGTTGAGATGAAAGAAATTTGCAGTCCCTCCTAAAGGAGACATTGAGTGTCACAAAGTCTGTGGATTTATAATGAGAATTCATATGATGCTAATGTCTGCTCCAGGGTGCATGCTTAGACTGCCCAGTGAAACAGTTGAGTCATCATCCCTGGAGGTTTTCAAAAGCTGTGTAGATGTGGTGCTGAGGGACATGGTCAAGCAGCAGACTTGGTAGTGTTGGGTTAATAATGGTTGGACTCAATGATCTTAAAGATCTTTTCCAGTTTAAGCAATTCTGTGATTCTTTTGGTTATTAAACCTATTCTGCAGTAACAAACAGATGTTACTTACACCGAAGATGCAAATTCTGTCAGTTTGGGAGAAATCAAATGTATTTTTCATGTAAAGTGGAGAAGAATTTGGACATTAGGAAGAAGTTCTTTGGGCATTAGGAAATTCTTTACTCTGAGGGTGGTGGAACACTGGAACAGGTTGCCCAGAGAGGTGATGTAGGCCCTGTCCCTGGAGACATTCCAAGTCAGGCTTGATGGAGTTCTGTGCAACTTGATCTAAGTGGGGATGCCCCTGCTGACTGCCGAGGGGTTGGACTAGATAACTTTGAGGTCCCTTCCAACCTAGTGCACTCTGTGATCGTATTCTGAGTGGTGACTTCTTGCAGAGTATTGCTCAGGGAATACCTTGAGGACAGCCCTGTCTGTTCCATGTGCTGTGGTACAAATATTTTCCAGTAAAGGAAGTTGGCAGAGGCCTCTCAAACGGCCAAACACCTGGCAGAAGTGTTCCAGCTCTTGTGTGAATGTAAGGAGGAAACAGGTTTAAGTGTTGGTGTGGAATTATTAGAGTCTTAAAATGACCATCTTTACTAATTGAACTGGATTTTAATATACCAGTAGATCTCATTGCTGGAAGGTTCTTTACAGTCCCATCTTACGTAGGTCACCTATGGATTAGTAGAGTGGGAATATTTTGTTGTGCTGGAGTGTTTTGTTTGTGATTGCCAATTCAAAAAGCCAGTTAAGGCTTAAGAACATAGCCAGAGAGAGCTGAGTTTGAATGGTGTTTGAAGAATCGGATGGTTTGGTTTTATGCTCGGTTAGGGCAACACATTTAAGTGTTACATGGAAGAAAACATGACAAATATTTAATGCTGACACTGCTGAGCTTTGCACTGAACTGAGGGTTAGACTGGAACTTAGGAATAAGTTGTTCAGTGTGAGGGTGTTGAGACTCTGGAACAGGTTGCCCAGGGAGGTTGTGGATGCCTCCTCCCTGGGGGTGATGAAGGCCAGGTTGGATGAGGCCTTGAGCAGATGAGTCTAGCTGAGAGGTGTCGCTGCCTGTGGTGGGGAGGTTGGAGCAGGTGATCTCTGAGGTCCCTACCATCCTAAGCCATTCCATGATTCTGATTCAAAGTTATTTTGATCTCCAAAACCTTTTTGCCTGTTATCTCATCAGTGTAAATGACCTTGTTCCACTGTGGTTTTGAAACCTCAATAGATTTTTGTCACTGATAGAAGCCCTGCTCCATTGTTAAAGCAGGTCACTAGCAGCCCTTTCCCCTGTTGTTTAAATCTGTGAGTTTATAACTAGTTGTATAGCAAGAACAGCCCTATGAAAATATGAGCACAGGGAAGGAATGCATTCATGTGACTGAATGCTCAAGCTAGGGATTATGTCATTTCTGTGAGGCATTCTGACCGTGAAGAAATTGGATTGCAGAAGTGATCCCTGCAGTTGGCAAAGGTCTGCAATGGCAGAAACATACTGACAGTGGATTAGAAGCAGCAGCATTCTGAAGGATGGGCAGAGAAACCCCTGTTTGTGCCTTTGATGTCATAGCATGGTTTAGAAAGTCTGAGAGGCAGGTATCTGAAACCATCTTCTTATTTTTTTTTCTCCATGTTGACAGTGCATTGCTTTCTTTTGGGACTCAATCCATAACTAACCAGGGTTCTTGTAAGCCCTCTAGAAAAAACATGCCCTGTGTGAATCTGACCAGAGTTTACTTTGTTGGGTACCTAAACGTTACCAGTTACTGAGATACTTGCTGTCAGCAGTGACAAAGAAACCTGTGGCAACAGATGAGGGTGTAAACTCGATGAAGCAGCAAATCCAATAGCAACAACATTGGTCCAGAAATGATTTAATGTAATAATCTAATACGCCGTCACTGTGAATAATTAAAGTGAAATGCAATTTGATTTCAGAGGCCTGCATATGAATTTGCTGTAATGTGGGTTAGCATATGGATGCCTCATAATTTGGGAGAGTAAAATTCAGGCCATGCTCAGTTCACCCCATTCCTGTTGAATTCAGCTGTGCCACCTGCTTTGTCAGGGAGACCCTGGGAAGAGCCCTGTCATGTCCTACCTTCTTTGCCTTGCCAGTCCACAGCCCGTCTGCTTTTTATTGGTGAAGTGTTGTTACATAAAACCTACCAAACACTGAGCGCAGCACTAATGTGGGAACTGAATTAGGTTGTTGTGCTAACACTGTGGTTTGTTTCTGCTCTCAGCAGCAATGCTGTGATGCATCAGTTGAAACTTAAATGAAACAATCGAATGTCATCGGCGTCACGTTTGCCAGTCATAGCGAGAAAAGCTCAGGCCAGGAGAAAGGCTTTTATTTTCCCTTTTGCTTCATTTCTGGTCAGTGGAAAGATCTTCTAGAAGAAAAAGAAAACACCAACCAAATCTGTATTTAATAGAGGGAATATTTTATGTAATATGCAGAAACTATAGCACACGAAGAGCTGTATGCTTATTAAGAATTCCTGATGTGCTGTGTTAGGTTTACCGCAAAAGAGATGAAAGTTTGTCTTTGGAAGTATAAATTTTCACTTGTGGAATACATTTGCTAGTGGGGTGGCAGTGGTATTGAAGAGAGCTTTTGGGCAAGAAACCAAAATGACTTAAACACACTGTGTGTCATTAAGTAGCTCATTACTTCAGCCCTACTAAAAATATAGACATTTTTGGGTGAAACACGATATAAGAATACCCACAGTTATAATTTTCTTTGTGTAGCAGAAAATAGAGATTGAGCTCTTTTAAGGTTTTACTGCAGTTTCTACAAATGAGTTTGAAAAACCAGATCTCCAGAGTTTTGCATTTCTGAGAACCTTTAGAAAATAAGGACTGATTTTTCCCACGTCGTCCTGAAAATAAAAATTGAGAGGGGATTTCTGGTGTTAGTAAAAGATCTATCAATAGTTCTTACTCTAAGTAAATGAAAACAAAGTAATATTGATTATTTCCTGCATGTGCAACTCATGGTGTGCCACTCCTGTGAGAGCCACTTGCACATGTGTTTTTGCAGGCTTGCTAATTAATTAATTTGGAATGGGCTGCCCAGGGAGGTGGTGGAGTTGCCATCCCTGGAGGTGGTCAAGAGGGGATTGGACGTGGCACTCGGTGCCATGGTTTAGTCATGAGGTCTGTGGTGACAGGTTGGACTTGATGATCTTTGAGATCTCTTCCAACCTTGGTGATGCTGTGATTATTTTTTAAGATACTTGGCTAATTATGATAGGAGGGTAAAAGATTGGTTGGAAAAACTTCTTTGCTGTGAGGGTGCTGGAGCCCTGGAGCAGGCTGCCCAGAGAGGTTGTGGAGTCTCCTTCTCTAGGGAGATTCCAAACCCACCTGGACATTGTGATCCTGGGCAACCTGCTGTGGATGACCCTGCTTTAGCAGGGGAACTGGACTAGATGATCTCCAGAGGTCCCTTCCAACCCTGGGATTCTGTGATCAGTACCCACAAATTGAATGCAGAATGAGTGGTTGGGTGGAGGAAGGCGATGCAAATTCACTTGTGTGGAGTGGAACTTGTGCTCTTAGTTCACCGGTGTCATTGGACACCCGAAATCCTCTTTCAGCTCCATAGAGTCACCTGATGCTTAGGGAACTATTGAAGCATATCGAAATAGCTCTTACATTAGAAACATGATTGTTTGTTTAAAAAAACGAGCAACACAAGAGCAAAAAAAAGCCACCAAAATCCCCCAGTAGCTGCAGAGTGGGGGGCACCACGGTGAATACTGTTAATAGCCAGCTTAGTACTATCCTGCTGAATTTTCTTATCTGTTTCCAGGACTAGTTTGTAGAATGAATTTTTGCCTATTTCCATTTGTGAGCTAACACTTATTTGATCTAGAAACATTTCATTATTTAAATAACATGGGGGGAAAAAAGTGTTATCTGAAAACACCTTCTGATAAAGTCTGATTTTTAACTATATAGTAAATCAAATAAGAAAATTCTGTTTCACATGGCACAGAACTTTTCCTTTTTAAGATGCAAATAAAAATGTAGACTGGAGAGAAATAGGTAACCAAAGCTTCATGTTTCTGTTGTGTCATAATTCTGCTTCTAGTAAAGGTGGGGCCACTTTGCTGCTGCACCAGTTGAGAGAGATGTTAATGATGTTTGAGAGAAGAACGAAACAGAGCTGTGTCCACTTCAGAGGGAATTAAGGATATTGCTTAGAAAATGCCCTGACACAACACTGCTGGAGAAGCAGACCACCCTCATGGCTTTAATAAGAAACACATTGGACTCCTGTTTAATTGTGTAATGTGTCAGTTAGGTCAGTGTATGTATAGATGTAGGGATATATTCATATGTATAACACTAACACTGTGCAGGCTGGGCCAGTCGAAGCCAGGTGTAGCATCTAAAATCTTTGGATCACAGGAAGTCACTACGTTGTTTTAGCTTCTCACTTGCTTTTCATGATCGTCTTGCAGCAATACAGGATAAACAAATACTCCACCATGCTGTCTGTCTTAAGCATTATGCAGCTTTTACATGCTGGAAAAAGGGTTAGCTCTACTGTTTCTCACCAATGGATCTGTTTTATGAGCCTCTGGAGGCTATTGCTATTATATAGAATGCTTTATATACAGAAACATTACAGTTCCTGAAATTACATTTTGCATTTATACTTTATTTAGTGTTTTCTTCTCTCCCCTCCCCCATTTCCCCTTTAAAAAAGCTTTTTAAATTGCTCTGTTGTTCTAAACTGCACCCATTTTTCCTTTTAGATCCTTTCTCCCTAATCTCTGTATACTGGTGTTTGTTTTGGAGTTTTGGGTTTTTTTCACTTTGTAATCTTTTTACTCCCTATTTATAATTCTGAGCTTTCTGTCTCACTTCTCAATACTAGTCACTGTCAGACAGTAAAGTATATGCACAATAGATTAAAACTCTGTCACACTTAGGTGCAGCAGGGAATCACTACAAGTCTTATCAGCAATTGCATCTAGACCTTGGATTCCATCAGGAAACTGTTGGGAAACTTCCCCCCAAATGCAGAGTTTTTCAGATTGGCATTTTGTCCTCTCGTTAATATTTCATCAGCTCTGGAAAATGATGAATTTCTGTAACTTGGCTTTTTGTGCCTGCACTGCTAATTGTCATGTCAGTCTGCAGACCAGCTAACTCAAGAATCAGTCACGCTCTGGATACTCTGGGGGGCTTGGGGGAAGAGGAATGAGTTATTGGTGGTGCTCAAGCTAGTAATTTGTGGAGAGTCTCTGATATTTTCTGTTTAACCCCTGCTTCTGTTTATCTGTTATATGGGACATTAACTAATTTTCAAGTTCTAGTAGTCTGAAAAGAAGTAGCATGGTCTGTGTTTGCATTGATGAGCTAATGTTGTGGTCCCTGGAAATACTTTTTGCCAACATTTTCTTCTACTACTGTTAAACCCCGTGGACCGTAGCTCTTTGGAAATAAAAGCTGGGTTTAAGGCTGTTCCTTTGAGGGCTGTGGTGTTCCCAGATGCTGTTGTGCAGTTCTCAACTGCCAGATCGTGGCTTAGGGGTAGGATAAGCTTCATTCTGCAGTTTGAAGGGTTGAGTGTAAGCAGACAAGAATTTGCCCAATTCTGCAGTATCATGCCTGTGGCAGATGGAGGAGTTCAAGCAGGTTCTCTTCAGCTGTGTGCTACTCAGAACCTCTTCTCTGAATCCTACAAAGTGGATCATCTCCACCTGACAGTTTCAGGAGAGCTGCATCATTGTTCATCCCGAAGTCTCTGAGAGCGGTGGCTTGTTAAGGGAAGAACTTGGGAAGAGAGGAGGGAGTCTGCAGAGGTGTTGAGCTATGTTTTAAGAAGAGTGGGAGCAGAATCTGAGAGTTCAGCACATCCTTAAATGGAAAGAAGTCAAAGCATTTTGTTGTGTTGTTTTCTTCCTACAGAAAAAAACCACATTATTTTGTACAGCACCCTTGAGACAAGCCTTGTGATGCAGCAGTGTTGCTTTTCAAACATGTTGTCTTCCTCAGAGCTGCAAAAGTCTGGCTTCAGTTCCAAATAGCTGCTTCTTTGTGAATCAATTCAATGCTGCCACATGGAGGGAAGTGATAACCTCTTTGGAGGCAAGAAGATAATAGGAGAACCCATTGAGTTTATCTCAGCTCCGCAGTTCTCATAAATGGCATCAGTGCTGGCACTTGCTTACTGACTTGATGCAAGCACTCTAATGATGGCTGTTGTCTTCTTTTCTGGGCACTTATGTTTATTTCAATTACTTTCCTGGCCAGTTACTATTTAATAAACTGAAATAAAGGCAGCAATTTGGGGAAATGAAATAAATCACTGCCTGCGTATTTTCTGTCTCCTTCCCACGCTTCTCGTGCCATTCTTGCATGATACCAGCTATGAATTTAATTTGTAACTGTGATTGCATGTAGCTTGACTGGGCATGAGGTGCTTCTCAAGCATTTTGTGAGTTCATAGGCTCTGCAGAAAGAAGAAAACCAATGCATTAAGCCACTTGGACCATCTCTTTCCAGCCATTCCATCCTGTCAATACTCCTTCTATTTAGCAAGACCAGCTTGAAGTCTTCACTGCTTGAGAAGCAGATGAAAATGTTAAGTCTGTGATTGTAAGAGCAGTTTTCTCAGTGAGTTCAGATGTTGCTTCAGGAGTGTATAATGAAAAAGGGACAAGTTGTATGATTTCTGAGATGTGCCACTGTGAAAGTTACTGCTGCAAATACAGTAACTTGGTTTATCAACTGCTGTTTTTCTCCTAATGAAAATCAAGTCTTGCATGGATTTCAGAGGTTATTACATATTCTTGTAATAACAATCCCCAAACCCTGGTGCCAGCAAGAATCATAGAATTGTTTAAGTTGGAAAAGACCTTTAAGATCATCGAGTCCAACCATTAACCCATCACTGCCAAGAAATATTGGACTATTTATAATCAATGTGTTAAATGTGATGTCCAAGAATCCTCTTTATCAATACTGAAGATCCATCCAAGCTGACTGAGGATTCTTTGCAGCACAGTTGTACTAATCACTGCTTTTTTGGGGTTATTTTCTCCATCTGTGGAACTTCTCCAGTGTTTTGACTGTCTGCAGGGTAGTTACTCCAGTGTGCAGAGGTGGTGTCCTTTTAGGGTCTAATTCAGAAGAATGCAGGCTGTCTGCAGAGGATGCTGGTCGTCACCCAGCATCACTCAGGCTCAGTCCCTGCATAAATATTCTGATGAACTTTCAATGGACTCTAGACAAGAAATATTTTCTTTGCTCTCAAAGGCCTGTAAATGACAAAATTGCTTTTACGATGTGGTTTCAGAAGACATGAAAGTATTTGATCCCTGACATTTTGAGAGGAAAAGCAGCTCAGCCACCAAACACAGGGAGATCAATGCAAAACCCATGTGCATTCATCTGGAAAACGCATCCCTGCATGCGAGGATTCCACAAACCGCCGTGAACGGAATTCCAGAGCCTCGCAAGAGCTTTTCCTTTCCTGGCTTTGAACTTGCTCGTCTCCATTTCACAAGGGTTAAAAAGTGAAGCGAGGAGATGCTTCAAGCTGCCTGCGAGTCAAATGTAAATAAATTGCCGCAGCGTTCAGGTTTCTGTCGTGCCAGGGCTTTCCAAAGCCACAAGCTCCTTCGGAAGGGGAGACGTTTTCCCTCTTGATTGGTGAGTGAGTTTTTCTTGGCGGCACGTGCGGCGGCCTTTGCCATCCAGATGGGCTCCCGAGGCGCTGCGGCGAGGGCTTATGTAACGGGGTGTCTCGGGAAGGGGGTGCTTTAAAGCAACAACTCTCCTTTTCCCCGTCAGGCCACGTCGTGCTGCTGCGGAAAAGCTCTCTGATCAACTTCGGCGGCTATCAGAAGCGTGCCCCCCCCGCCCCGTGTGTGGTGGTTGGCAAACAGCTCCTTAAAATCAGGAGCGTTTATTTGGATCGACCGTTGCCGCTTCAGTTTAGGTGATCCCATTTGTTTTGAGCATCAGGCGGGGGTTTCAAACGTTAAGCTGATCCTTTGGCAATAAACACATCCTATACTTAGGTACGTTCCGCTCCTAAACGGAGTGATGTCTGATCAACCACCTGGGATTGTGTCTCCCAGGGAATAAAATGAATAGCAAGGTTTTTGCTTGCTGTCTGTGATCCTAAATGAATGCGCTGACGTTTGGAATGTGCAAAGCTAAAAGGCAGATTTAACTGAAGGCTTCAAAGCATGGTATCCTGTAAGTGCTTTTTTTATTATGCAAAAAGGAGGTAATAGTAATGATGAGCACATTTAGGTGTTTTATTTGGAAGGAGATTGTTCGTGGCTGGGGAAGTCAAACGAGCATTGAAGTCGTTAGGTCCTAATCTTCGTGAAAAGCCCTTTCAGATGGAAACAGTTGTACAGCCTCTGTGGAGTGCTGCCACTGCACTTTTTAGCTATACAGCTATAGCTGTATGAAATACACCATTTTGCCCTCAAACTGAGACCCGAATGTTGCATGTATACATATATATAGAGGAAATAAAGCAGATTTTATTTTTCAAGGCATCTTGTTTTATTTACTATATCCTTAGATATTTGCAAGATTTTTTTTTTAGAGCTAGCAATCGTTTTTCTTTCAAAATTTAGGGGACAAGCCATCAGTTTTCTTTTAAAAATGGGGGATAAAATAGAAGGAAATGTCTGTCCAGTGTCACCATAGTGCAGCAGCTCTTGTGTAACTTCAAAACTGTAGCAGGTCTGTAGTAGATGACATGAAGACTTTTCAGGTTTAAAAAAACCTCTGATTCAATCTAGAATTAGTTTCTTGTGGGGTTGATGGATTTGTTCAGGGAGCTAGAAACTTCCCTGGGCTTGCTAGTTACACTTTGGTTATTAAACAGTTACGTTCCTGCAGCTGTTGATATTCTGTCACCATCGGAGAGCTATGATCAAGCTGATCTCTGTGGGAATACCTCACGGCCACTACTGTAACGCACTGCGGGGAACTCGCTTCAATCAGCGCGCAGCCAGGAACATCCAAAAGACTCTTTCTGTAGTGATTCATTTGCTCACTTCCATTCCCCAGCGTATCTCTGGGTCTGCAGTTCTGCTGACCTTTTGTAGCACTTGGCACAAGCTGCAAGAGGAGTGGGAGACTGAGCAGACCTGCACTTGCAGGGGTAAAAACGCTGTCGTTTCAGGCTGGAATGGTCAATTTGACTCTCCACTGGATGGCATTATTTGCGTGCCTCTGGCTCGTTCTTGACGAGTCAAAATAAAACAGGTTCAGCTCTCGGTAAAATAAAAACAAATAGCCTGAATGGATTTCTAGAAAATGTGTCTGAAAGTATATTTTCTGCTTTGGGAGAGGATCTATTGGTGGCATTTGGAGTTGTTGGATGCTAAGTAATTCTGGTTTTGGGGCTTGAAGCTTCTGGTAGGGTCCTGTAAGACCCACACAGGACTTCTAAATATGTAGAACCAGACCATTTACAGTAATTTTTGTTTTCCTATTTTCTCTGGTTCTGAGATTTATTGTAAAAGAAACATTCAGACAAATACTCTAAAGAAATAGCGGGGCAAATTAACTTAGACTAAGATAAAATTAGATAAGTATCTGATAGGTGGAACTTCAGTTATTATTTCTTTCAGGGACCAGCACAGTGCCAGAAGAAAAGCTGCACATCAGCATCCAGAAGATTTTACTTTTCTGTGCAACAAACATTTGGTTGAAAAATGTTTTGCATCTTGTAAAATACAAGATGTTCTAGCTGTGTTTTGGAGAGAGCAAGAGCAGAAAGAGAGATGCTTTGTGCCTTTGTGTTGTGCTGATTTCTCACAACTTTAAAACCCCAAACCAGCCAACAACAGTAAAACATTCTGGGTGTTTGAGACCACATCTTTTATCTGAAGTAAAGACTTTTAGCAGTCACTTGTGAAAGAGGAAGGGTCTCTTACAGTCAGCCTTTGATCTGGTACACCTGAGGTAGGTGTAAATAATAAATGTTGTTCCAGACATCTGTCTGCATCCACCAGCTCATCAGATCTGCAGCTTCAGACGGCAGAAAGTTGTAAGGACTGAAGCAGTGAATAATTTGGTTTCACTTTAATGTGTTACTCGAGACACAAGGCTGTGTGTGCAAATGGGTTTTGTGCTGTTCCCTGGGTACTTAAAGCAAGCTCATTTCTGAAATGTTTCCTCCTCCTAGGGTAATTTGACATTACTTGAGGAAAACTTTCCGGGTTTAGTGTTCCGTTGGCATAGAAAAAAATTAATCAGCAGATTGTCTAAACCATGTAATTAGCATTTTATAAATGGTTGCTGATTTGTAGTTGAACATTTCTGGCTTTCTTTGATGCTGGTAGATCAAAACACACCCGTTTGATCCCTGACAGTATTCTTAGCAGACAGGTACTTAGTGTGAACTTGGCTTTATTTTAGGAGCTGGTCAAAAATTGCTTTGAATTGTTGGGTTTCTTGCAATAGTCAAACCCTGCTGCTTTCATATACATTAGAAAGGAGATTTTTCATTCCAAAAGGGAAGGAGTGAGTGATGGGATGTTATTCCCCAACTTGTCCCAGTTTGGGACAAATGGTGCCTTGGCCATTGCAAGCCCTGGGATATTGGGGAGTGGGAATGGGACGCTACGTCTGCACTCTCACTTCTGTTCCAGTTATCTTGTGAAAGATGTGAAAATACAATGTTTAGAGTTCAGTTCCTTAATGTGCTGATGTGTGTGCTTATATAACACCCTCATCATAATGGCATCTGGAAGCCAGGAGAGTTATGCAATATAAGCATGCACTTCTGGGGGAGGGGAACCGTCCCCCCCAGTTTTTGGTGCCCCTAAAGTTTGTGTTTATTCCCTTAATTGTCTGTTGCATGGTCACTCTTCAGACCACTGACTTCACTGTTGTCACTTGAATGTTTCCTCAACATGCCTGGCTTTTTCAGTTGTCTTCTTAGTGGTATTTATGAGTTTTCTTAGTGGTATTTTCTTAGTTACATTTATGAATTTTCTTAGTTTTGTCCTGACAGATTTAATATTCTTACCATAGATAAACAACAAATTTATTGTAAAGCAGTTGTGGTAAAATTAGCTATTATAAAGTTGCCTAGGATAAGATTCTTTGTGATCTCTGGTCCAAGTACAAAGGGATTTGGTTAACGTGGAATTTTGAGGTTTCTGTATTATTCTAACATAGTTGAGGAGTAGAATAAAACTGTCTGCTTTCTATGGAATCATATTTGCAGAAATCCTCATTAACCACCTCCTCTGTACCTAGGAAAACAAGAACATTCCTGTTCTTTAAAAGCTGATAGACAGAAAGTTTTCTGAAATACTCGGAGCTTGTGACTGTTTTATGGTGTTTGAGTTTTATGTTTCACTGCTTAAAACGTTCTGGTTACTGACAGAGGTTTAGTAAATCCTTACTGACACAGGTTTAGTAAATCCTTTTCCAGGATACTGCCTGAATCCTTCTACCAGCCATGTGTGGCAGAACAGGATTTCAGTTGTGTTTGAGGCTGTTCATAAGTAGCCCTTGAATGTAGTTAGTGCTCTAACATGTGTGCACTCCAGTCCTGAGTAGTCCATAAATTTGTAGCTGTTTGAATGTAATAGTTAAACGAAGGGACTGTAAAAGTAAAATGGAAACCATGGCTTGGTAGCTGAATTTTCCATCCCTCCTCCCTCTTGCCAAGCTTTTCACAACTTTCCCTGTCTCTTTTTAGACCCTCTTTAGCCTGTGGATGAGAATGGTGATTGTCAGGTGGCGTGGTTGATGTCCATAAGCATGTGATGTCAGAGAAGCTGCCAGGCTCCTGCCATTTCCCTGGCTCTGACAAGGACAGTTTTCCTTGAACGGGGATGGTGTTGCCCTCCCCTCCTGCATCCCTTTGCCCAGCCCTAAACACTTCTGAATTCTGGAGGGCGACATCTCCTCCCAGCTGTGCAGATCAGACCCTCCAGCTGTCAAAGGAGTAAACAATTACTCCTTTTAAAATGGTTTCAATATGGTCACTGCCTGACCGTAATTACCTTTGAAGAGTCGAAGCCTGAAGGGCGCAAGGAGTAACGTCAGGGGTGCTTAATTTTCTTCTCCTCTGCTGTTCCAATATTTAGTGCAGCAGATTTGGTTGTCATGTGCTATTCGTTTAATAAAAAGAGCTCCAAATCTATGACCCTTACGTGCAAAAATGCATTTTGTTAGCCAAAGCCCCAAATAATCGCCCCTCTTCGTGATTCTGCGCAGGCAGAACCCGGAGCCCTTGTTTTTCGTTGCTATCCATCATGCTCTTGTCAATGCAAACAAGACTCTGTTCATCAGTTGCATCGTTTGGACTTTGAACGTGGCGTCCTGTCGCTTCTCCTCTAGATGTTAAACGCTCCGTTGAGTCGGAAAGTGGAAGGAGCAGTTAACCAGATCTGTTTGGATCACACGTTGAATGCAAATATGTCTCTATTTTACACGTCGGTCCTGTTCCAGGCCCTGCTGGTAATTCTTTCCCTGATCTTTCAAAATGTAACAGCAACAGAGGGCAAGCTGGGGCCGCTGCAGTGTGAAGGGCAGCAAAGGGAACTCTGCCAGGTCCATGAAAGTAATGATTTGCCTCCTTGTTTTCTAAAGGAATCTGGTGTTTGTGGAGAACGGGAGGCAGCACAACCAAGGGCAAAGTGTTGAGATGAAGTTTGGGTTTTAAGAGGCTGATTGGGAGTGCAGTATCAGGACTATATTTTTCCTGCGCTGGATATTACACATGCCTTCTCTTCCTCCTCAGTTTGTCTTCATTAGTATCTTCTTTTTTTGCACTCTAATGCTTTATGTGAATTATTCAGCCTGCTGGCTGACTTCTGACCTTAAAGAAAGAGGTGCTCCTCTCAGGAACATTGTTTTCATGGGGCTTTATTTTTCTCTTTGGCTCTTCAAAAACCCCAACCTTTCTCCTGTTTCATACAATTAGATGCCCGGGGAGTTATGGTTA
This sequence comes from Picus viridis, assembly GCA_033816785.1. Lineage (NCBI taxonomy): Eukaryota > Metazoa > Chordata > Aves > Piciformes > Picidae > Picus > Picus viridis. Next base: position 11,293,581 of record CM066591.1, on the reverse strand, counting down.
TCTCAGACAGCATTGCTGATGGTCTGTGTGTTTCGTACCACATCATCTTCACTGTGGGTTTCCCCCCCCCCTACTTTTTTTGTTTTGTTTGTTTGTTTTTAATTTTAACCACAGCAAGCTTTATTCTGTGGTGCACATGAAGCACTCCAGAACTTGTTGTGTCTTTTTAGTTTCATGGGTACTTAGGCAAAAAAAAAAAAAGAAGAAGAAAAGAAGTACTGTGAGTCTGATCTAGGGATGCACCTGCTGGCTTTTCAGTCCTGAGTCCTTTTGTTTTGCTGATGTGCTCACAGCTTCTTCTGAAGTTTCTGTGAGATAAGATTTGAGTTGGTTCTTGGTGGCAAAACAAAGTGATTTCAGAATAATCTGGTTTATCTCTGAATTCTTTCTGCAGACCGTTTTGTCTCCCAGGCCGCTGCTAGGACACGTCTGGTCTACAAACCCACTCAAGCTCTTGCAATATATTAAATAACTGAACTATTTTAAGTCTCTGGTGTGTTTTCATAGAAAGCTTTGTTGAGGAAGTGAGGTTCCCAAAGAAAGCAGACTGTGGACCCTTGGTGTTTAAAAACAAACACATCCTTTGTTTTGAACCTCACTGACAGCCATCCGTTGTCCTAAGTAATGAGATCGCTAAAAGCAGTCAGCCATCCTTAGAGGACTTAAATCCTTTCCTCCACTCTTCTCATAGAAGTGCATCTGCCTTCCAAAATCCTTCTGTCTTGCTGCCAAAGTGCTGAATTATATGGCTGAATGTACTTTGTAACATGTTGTATGTGGCTCATAGATCCTGTGCTGCTTACAAATTACACTGCGTCATGCTGCTTTTGACTAGCAAGCGCTCTGAGAGAACCAAATCCTTTCTCACTGAAGTATTGCTGCCTTCTCTAGCATGGACCTCCCCAAGTAACATGTCTCATTTGCACTATCTTCAGTGCTGCTTTTCTGACTTCTTTTAGTGTTTGATATACTCAGAGTAAGGCTGCTGAAAGCTCTCCTGCGTGGATCATTTATGAATAGAAAATCAGCCCACTTCACATTTCTGACATTGCTTGCACATGTTTTTGGGGCTGTCTCTCTCTGCTACAGGTAAATTGTATTTTAATGTTGCAGTGAACACTTTATCTACTGAAAAACCACTCCCCTGTCATTAACATTAGATCCTTCTTCAGTCATCGGTGAACTATTGTGAAATGTGGTTGCTATTGTAACACTAACTGGATAGACTTCTCCATCTGAAATTCATTTAGCTTTTATATCAACTATCTTGTACTTAAGGGGCTAATTTTCCATGCCTAATTTGCACGTGCAGTTACTGTGGCTGAGTCTGCAGTTACAGCAACAATCTGCAAGCAACAGGAGTTTCATCTGTGCCCATTTTACCCCTTCGGCTGCCGTAAATGCTAAGAAGGAGCTTTATGGATAAGAGAGAAGAAATAAGTACATCTGGCTGAACATCTGGGCCTGATGTCTGGGGTCTTTCTAGCCTGATTGCACAGTTTAGCTTGTCTGTTTTCACGGGTTCCTCTGTAGTGATGTTCTCTCCACGAAGTTAGTGACCTCTCTCTCCAGTGTTTCATGGTCATTCCTTATCCTGTTGATTGAACAATAGGTTCATTTGTCAGTTGTCTTCCCTCAACAGAGCAATTTCTGGGATGTTTTATGTTACAGGCCTGGCACTCATCTTTCATGACCTACACATCTTGGGTCTCCTGGTACAAGCAGCTCACTGCACCTGAGACTGTCTTGTCCCAAGTAATTCATATTGCTTTTGATTTCTCATGGGATTAAGTGACATCCTGGAATATCCTGTGAATTACACTGCAACAGTTAACTGCTTTTCTCTGAGAGCTTTCTTTGCCCTACAGTTGGTTCAGTCACTTCTCCAAACACAGCAGCATACAACATCAAAGTCATTAAAATGTAGTTGTGGATGAAATGGAGGCTTTTCTCCACAGTAACCACAGAGCACATGTAGGACTGCACAAGCACTTCCCTTCATTCCGACAGCTGAAGCTGTACAAAGAGTTAAGGCACAACTATTTTTATTGGACATTGCTGCAAACATTTATAAACCCATTTCTCTGTGTAGTGCCTGGTAGTAACAGATTACACTGAGAAATGTGGTCTCTGTATTTACAATACAGAATGTGCTTTCCTTTTGCTGACACCCGTGGAAAGGAAGCTGTTGCACAGCAGCAGATGGTGGTGCAGTTGATTTTCTTCCTTTCCTATTGCACCTCCCCCGCCCCCATTTTGGAGAGAGAATGTTAGGCTTGCAAAGCTGTCACTTGCCACTGAGAAATCTCAGGGTCTTGAAAGTGCTTCTGAATTAACTTTTTGATGCCAGTGTTTTCCTCCTGTATGTTCTTTACTTCGTTTCAAGTAGCTTTTTGAACAGATCTATAAAGAATTATTCAGAGCATTGGAAAGTGAATGTTTAAAGAATGATGATGACTGAAGAGATAGGGTACTCCACTTGACTCTGGTGGATCAGTAACCTGCAGATTGCAGTTTCTGAGCACTCTGGGCTCATTTGTGATGCAAAGAGTATTATGAAGCTCTCAGTTTCTGCAAACCAGGAATTTTGCTGCTGTAGGCTTCAAATCATTTGTCTTCTAGGAGCAGAATACATTGTATTGGTAGGACTACTCAGCAGCTTAAGCAAATATCACAGTATCATAGTATCAGTCAGGGTTGGAAGGGACCGCAAGGATCATCTAGTTCCAACCCCCTGCCATGGCCACGGACACCCTACATTAGATCAGGCTGGCCAGAGCCTCGTCCAGCCTGGTCTTGAACACCTCCAGGGATGGGGCCTCAACCACCTCCTGGACAACCCATTCCAGGGCTTCACCACTCTCATGGGGAAGAACTTCCTCCTCACGTCCAGCCTGAATCTCCCCACCTCCGGCTTCATTCCATTCCCCCTAGTCCTATCACTACCTGATATCCTGAGAAGTCCCTCCCCAGCCTTCTTGTAGGCCCCCTTCAGATACTGGAAGGCCACAATTAGGTCACCTTGGAGCCTTCTTTTCTCCAGACTGAACAGCCCCAACTCTCTGTGTCTGTCCTCATAGGAGAGGTGCTCCAGCCCTCTGATCATCCTCATGGCCCTTCTCTGGACACCTTCCAGCACCTCCATATCCCTCTTGTAATAGGGGCTGCAGAACTGGAGGCAGTACTCTGGGTGGGGTCTCACCAGGGCTGAGTAGAGGGGCAGAATCACCTCCCTTGACCTGCTGGTCACACTTCTCTTGATGCAGCCCAGGATCTGATTGGCTTTCCGGGCTGCAAGTGCACACTGAGAGCTCATGTTGAGCTTCTCGTCCACCAGCACCCCCAAGTCTCTCTCCTCAGGGCTGCTCTCCAGCCAGTCACTGCCCAGCCTGGATTTGTGCCTGGGATTGCCTCCACCCAGATGCAGGACCCTGCGCTTGGTCTTGTTGAACCTCATGAGGTTGGCTTGTGCCCACCTCTCCAGCCTGTCCAGGTCCCTCTGGATGGCATCCCTTCCCTCCAGCGTGTCCACTGCACCACACAGCTTGGTGTCATCAGCAAACTTGCTGAGGGTGCACTCGATGCCACTGTCCATGGCACCCACCAAGATGTTGAACAAGACTGGTCCCAGGACTGATCCCAGAGGGACTCTGCTTGTCACTGGCCTCCACTGGGACATGGACCCCTTGACAGCCACTCTTTGGGTGTGGCCATCAAGCCAGTTCTGTATCCGTCTAGCGGTGCACCCATCAAACCCATGCTTCACCAGTTTGGAGACCAGGAGGTGGTGCGGGACAGTGTCGAAGGCTTTGCTCAGGGCCAGGTAAACAACATCAGTTGCTCGCCCCTCATCTATTAATGTTGTCACCTGTTCATAGAAGGCCACCAGGTTTGTCAGGCAGGATTTGCCCTTGGCAAAGCCATGCTGACTGTTCCAAATCACCTCTTCACTATTCTTCTGAGTCATTAGTGCCTCCAGGAGGATCTGCTCCATGATCTTTCTGGGCACAGAGGTGAGACTGACTGGCCTGTAGTTCCCTGGTTCCTCCTTCTTACCCTTTTTGAAAATGGGAGCAATGTTTCCTCTTTTCCAGTCTGTGGGGACTGCCCCAGACTGCCATGACTTTTGGAATAGAATAGAGAGGGGTTTAGCAACCTCATCTGCCAGTTCTCTCAGCACCCGTGGGTGTATCCCGTCGGGTCCTATGGACTTGAACACTTTCAGGTTCTTCAGGTGATCATGAACCTGAGCTTCACTTACCATGGGCAGTTCTTCCTCCCCATCCCTGGCATTGTCTTCTGTGACTGCAGGAGTGTGGCTGGAGGCCCTTGCAGTGAAGACTGAGGTGAAGAAGTTATTGGGAACCTCAGCCTTTTCCACATCACTTGTGACCATTTCACCGGTTTCCTGCTTCACAGGATCCTATTTGAGAGCAAGACTGAAAGCCCAGTAGGTTGAAAAGATTGTTTTACTTTGCAGGATATGGAAAGCAACTGATCCCAAAAGGAAAATATGAATCTTAAAGAGATCCTTAAAGCATAGTCATGTTGAGAGGAAGCATTTACAGCTTTGGATTGGTTTTTTGACTGCAGTATTGCACATCTAAATCTGCAAGGTTGAGAAGTGCTGAGGTTTTAGAGCATGTTAACTGTTCAGATAGTTCTGTTTTAATTCACATGCTTTGAAGCTTTGGGTTTAATTTTTCAAGCATTTTTTTTTCTGCAGCCACAAAGACTATAAATTTCTCTCCACATACAGTCAAATGCTCTCAATTATTGATGCTTTAAGCAAAACATAAACCACTCTGAAACCTGCAGTGAAATGCTAGAAGGACATAGCAAGATGAGGAGGTCTTTGGAAACAGCTGACAATGCACAACATGTTTCTTTCCCCATGTTAAAGCTATCAGTCCAGATATCGAAACAAATATTTCTTATCATACCTGAAAGAGGTTTTTTTGCTTCTGTTGTTTGTTTAACTGGGCTTCCCCTTTGGGGGCAGAGGTTGCACAAGATAATGAACCTGGCTTGTGCTGGCAGCAGGCCTCAAATCTGTAGGAGCTTTGTTTCAAAAGACTTAGCTCAGCTCTGGACTCAGCATTGTGTTTATGTAAGAGTTTGGCAACTTAGCACCAAGTGCTGGAAAGTGCAGAATGTAGCTCTTGAATCAGCTCAATACCGGTAGTAATGTTTTCAGGAGATTCTAGTTCTGAGCTCTGTATTGCTTTTTTACTGGGTTCTGATAAATTTTGAACTGAGATTTTAAAAAGAGTTGGTGGTGGTTTGGTGGTGTGGTGTGGTTTGGGGTTTGGTGGTGTGGTTTGGTTTGGGGTTTTTTGTTTGTTTGGTGTTTTGTTTTGTTTTTTTCTTTTTGATAGGCTGCATTATGTAGCTTCACAGAATCCCACCCTAGTGGGGTTAGGAAGGACCTCTGGAGCTCATCTAGGCCAACCACCTGCCTAAAGCAGGGTCACCCACAGCAGGTTGCCCAGGATTGCAATGTCCAGGCAGGTTTGGAATGACTCCAGAGAAGGAAACTCCACAGCCTCTCTGGGCATTTCTAAAACGTTTAGAGCTGCTTTGTTCTCCCTGTGTGTGTGACAGAGTGTGTCACGTCAGCATTTTCCTCAAAATACGGATTCATGCTGATTTTTTTTCACCACCCCTTTGTGTTTCTGATTACAGGTCACCTGTTTTACAAATTTGGAATCACAGAGTCCGACTGGTACCGCATCAAGCAGAGCATAGACTCCAAATGCAGGACAGCCTGGAGGCGGAAACAGCGAGGGCAGAGTCTTGCCGTGAAAAGCTTCTCACGGCGAACACCTTCCTCATCCTCTTACAGTGGTTCAGGTAAAAAAAAAACCAATAATCCCCCCCAGACCCCCAAAAAAAAAAAACAACAAGAGAAATGGAAACTGACAGTAATAATGTCATTTCTGTTTTGGTATACTTGTAAATCATTTGGATCTTCAGTTAGATTTACAGCAGGTGCATGTAGTACCCACAAGTGTGAGTATTTTTTGTGTAACAAAGGTAAACAGAGAAACCCACATCTCTCACAAGTGAATTTTTGGAGTGGGTTTTATATTGCTCCTGTGTATTTTTCCTGGAGTTCCATTTGTCCCTTGGCAAAGAGGCCACTCTGTTATGGTGCATATACATCTGCAGTGCTCCTCAGGCTGTGTATGCCTGTCGTAAGTGAAGCCAACTGTTTGTAGTTAAACCATCGTAGGCCATCACAGAATCAACCAGGTTAGTGCAAGCCAACCACCTCCTGGTACATTCAGAGTCCTTCACAGCCCCATGGGGCTTGTACCAAAGTAGATCCCAGGTGGGATGAGCTTCTAAACCAGCAGTCACACTGCTGGTTGCAGTGCATGAACAATACTCCAGTAAGGTGAGATATGTGCGTTTGCTCACAGACTGAAGAGGGAAAAGGGAATGCATCTCTAAACCAGTAGTAAAACCCAGATTCTCCAAAAATGAAAGTGCAGAATAGGATAGAATTAACCAGGTTGGAAAAGACCCTCGAGACCATCGAGTCCAACCTATCACCCAATACCATCTAATCAACTAAACCATGGCACCAAGCACCCCATCCAGTCTCTTCTTAAAAACCTCCAATGATGGTTACTCCACCACCTCCTTGGGCAGCACATTCCAATGGCCAATCTTTCTTTCTGTGAAGAACTTTTTCCTATCATCCAGCCTAAACCTCCCCTGGCACAGCTTGAGACTGTGTCCTCTTGTTCTGGTGCTGCTTGCCTGGGAGAAGAGACCAACCCCCACCTGGCTACAACCTCCCTTCAGGCAGTTGTAGACAGCAGAAAGGTCTCCTCTGAGCTTCCTCCTCTCCAGGCTAAGCAACCCCAACTCTCTCAGCCTCTTCTCCTAGGGTTTGTGCTCCAAACCCCTCCCCAGCTTTGTTGCCCTTCTCTGGACACCTTCCAGCAAGTCAACACCTTTCCTAAACTGAGGGGCCCAGAACTGGACACAGGACTCAAGGTTTGGCCTAACCAGTGCTGAGTACAGGGGCACAATGACTTCCCTGCTCCTGCTGGCCACACTATTCCTGATGCAGGCCAGGATGCCATTGGCCTTCTTGGCCACCTGGGCACACTGCGGGCTCATGTTCAGACTACTATTGACCGCTACCCCCAGGTTCCTTTCTGCCTGGCTGCTCTCCAGCCACTCTGTCCCCAGCCTGTAGTGCTGCATGGGGTTGTTGTGGCCAATGTGTAGAAAATTCCACTGTGACAGAGATTGGCTTTGTTGAGTGTTATCTGACTTCACTGGGATGCTCAAGAATGTCCATCCCCATGTGCTAACTGAAGAAATTCAACACGTGCAACCTTGTGCTATCATATGGTTTTATTTACCCTGTTCCACTTTTGGAGTAGAAGGTCACAATGTTTCTGAAACTGATGTTGGTAAGGGGAGTGAAGTCGATAAATCTTTCTCGGTGTGTTCACACCATTTAGCAGGATGTGCTAAATGTTGGTCCTGAAGTATTTTCCTCTGAAGAAATGAAATGGTTGTAGGTGATTCTGTGTTTCCATATAGGTATGTAGGCGTGAATAATAATAACAAATGAAAAATACTGACCTAAGAAGTGTTCTCCAAGGACATTTCTGGCTCAGGTTTTTAGTATAAAGCAGTGTTATGGGACATTTGTACACCATATATTAAAACCAGGGGTTTGGAAGCGAGCCCAAAGAAAAGGAAGTGAGTTTATTTGCCTGCATAAAATTTTTGGTTGCATGTTAACACTAACCACTGTATCTCATGCAATGAAGGCCAAAACCTGCTTTCAATGGAAAATTTTATGTGCTGGAACTGGGAACCCTGTCCAAAATTCTCAAATTAAAACAACTAATCAATGTAATGATAACCATAAGCTGTAGATGTTGATGGCATTTTTATTTTCTAGTCTCTTAGCAATCAGTATTTTAGAATAAAGAGGCAAGATTAAGTGGATATTATGGGCCTGTGCTCATTAGACCATGCTCCTTGACTGTTGTTGGGAATTATTGTTTTAAAATATTAATTTTTAATCTCCCAGTTTGGGGATTTGAGGAGGCCAATGAATTCTAGACTTCAGAAGGCCAGAAGATGACAAGTTTTAGTGGTTTTTTTTTCTGTTGTGCTTAAGCTGAAAACTCAACTGTTTCCCCTCCCTCTACCCCACTAACCTGATTTGTGAGTAAATTGTTCCATGGGTACAAACCCCCTGGTTTTACTCCTGGGCTTTCAGCAGTGTGCTGGCTGAGCAGGTGGGAGTAGCACGGTGCATACACTCCAGCTGGTTCTGCAAGATCGGCTACCTGTGGAGGTGGTGGAGTCACCTTCATTGGAGGTGTTCAGGAGAAGACTTGATGGGGTACTTGGCTGCATGGTTTAGTTGTTGGGTGGGTTGGATTGGTTGATGGGTTGGACGCGATGATCTTGAAGGTCTCTTCCAACCTGGTGTATTGTATTGTAGATCCGCCTCGGTGTTTTGGGTTGTGCACCCGGGGTAGCACAGTTAGCTGAGCTGGCAGCCTTTGGTACATCAACATCCAAATCTCAGGAGTTTTTATTCCACCTGGGTCTCCTGCTGTACAGAGCATCTCATCTTCCATGTCCTCTAGACAGCAGGAGAGGCAGCCCCGTGTCCTTTATAAAGTTTTCTTTGGTCCTGAAGACAGTGAAGGTCAGCTGAGGCATCTTGGCATGTCGTTGGCAGGGCTGTATAGACCGTGCAGCCAAAAGCATAGAGAACCAGCAGTAACATTGACAGCTGCTTTTGGTAACAGTACATGAAAATGTTCCCATGGACTCAGAGCCTTTTGTTAATTTTCTCCAAAATACTGCTTTTGCTCAGGATGTCGTTGGCATCGTTTTCTGGGAGGCTGTAAAGATGTCAGATGAATTCACTGCTACGTTCACACCCGCTGTGAAAAAGCTCCTAGGGAACCAGACCACTTTTCTGAATCAGGTGGTCCTTTGAAAAACTAATTTCCATCCCAAATTCAGGTGGGAGTGATATTTTACCTAGAGAGAGAAGAGAAAGTACGAGGCAAAACATGAGAGTGGGTTGAAAGGCTGATGGACCATACAGGGAAAAGAAAGAGAAGAAAGGATGCAAGGAATAAAAAGCTAGATGCAGACATGTTTAAAAAGGTAACTTTTGCATGGCAGGGCTGCAGTTCCACAGCACTCTTCAGGTAACTTCATGAAGTGCTCAGGCTTTGCCTTTGTGGTTTGACATCTCTGGAAGCCCTCAGTGGAATTACAGCATCATAATTCACAGGCATCTGTTCCTTATTATACACACTGTATAGTGGATGTAGCGGGAGCCCTGCTGCCAGCTAGCAGGAAAGCAAAGTAATATTTCACAGCTCTGAAGTAAAGGAGGTCTGTATTTCACAGTTATGACAACAGAGCTGTCAAATATGGCTCTGTGAAGTGTTACATATGAACCCAGACTGTTTTTATGGTAGCATTTGTTGCAGGGGGCAATTTAAGGTGAGCCCTGAATGGGCTGAAATTCAGCTACCTGAAGAACTGTCTTTCCCACTATTGTTAGTTGTAGCTGGTAAGGTCAGCTTCTGGGTGCATTCTGGCAGCCCTCCACCCAGCTCTTTTCAGGAGGATACCTGGGCTTGCTGTCAGGTGTTGCTCTGTATACAGGTATTCAGGTTGTTTAACTGTTGGGTGAAATAGCTGCTGCTTAGAAAAGACAGAAAGAAAAGCCCCTGAGAAGGTTGTGAATGGCTACTGTGGCATGTCTGTGCTGTGAAAGCTGTGAGGAGAAGCAGATCAGTTCCTTGTATAGGGTCCTCCAGACTGTTCTGGGCTCTGGCTTTGGCACCACTCACTCAGCATGAGGCTGTGAGAGTTCTGTTCCAAGCATCTGTAGTTATTCCATTTGATTAGGGAATTCAGTAGAGCATGGTTGTGAGAGTAGTGAGGTAGCTGAACACCTGAAGGGAAGTGAAGGTTTAGTTAAACCATGGGAGTCACACATTTCATTTCACCTCTTCTAAACCAGCACGAGGGGAGATTTTGTGTGAGGGGACAAAATTTATACACACACCAGAAGCAGGTTAAATGTTAGAAACCTAAGCAGTTTGCAGAAGTGCCTAAACCCACTGACTCTGACCTAAATGATGATAATTTGCTAAGGATGTTGTAGGGCTTGCCCTAGAAGATATTCTAGGTGTGTATTGGTCTCTTATCCCAAGTAACTAGCGATGAGAAGAAATGGCCTCAAGGCTGTACCAGGAGAGGTTTAGATTGGATATGAGGAACAATTTCTTTACTGAAAGAGTGGTCAGGCATTGGAACAGGCTGCCCAAGGAAGTAGTGGAGTTGCCATCCGTGGAGGTGTTCAGGAACCATGTACACATGGCACTTGGGGTCATGGTGGTGTTGGGCTGATGGTTAGACTTGATGATTTTAGAGGTCTTTTCCAACCAAAACAATTCTGTGTTCTGTTCTGTATTCTTGTAGCTTTCAGGAAGCTCTCTTCTTTTAAGATGCACTGTTGCCATCATCAGATGCCTCGCTTAAACACATAGTATCCCAACGTCTGCTGTGCAGCTGAGCTGCTCTGAAAACATCATTAAGAGGTTTAAATATGATTGCAATGTCCTGAACGTGAGTGAGTGAACACCACGTTCCCTGTAGGAACTTTTTCCAGAGTCTGGTAAGGTTTTTTCCACTTCTGAGCTTGAGATTTGAAGTATTTCATAGGAAAACTGTGACCAAGAGGTGTGTAACAGCAACAAATCCCCAAGTACTGTGTTTGATTGGCTTGAAGTAATACTGTTCTTCAGCTGTCTCTAGGGGCTGATACCGGCAAGATAGCTTTGTTATGGTGCAGTATAATAATTAGCACAAAGTTATTGGCACTTTCTGGAAGCGTTGCACAGGAGCACCATTCTTGGATGTTTAAAGTATTCCTGTGGACACAGAGCTGTTAGAGGAGGTCCAGAGGAGGGCCACAAAGATGATCCAAGGGCTGGAACACCTTTGCTGTGAGGACAGGCTGAGAGAGCTGAGGTTGTTCAGCCTGGAGAGGAGAAGACACCTGGGAGGGACCTTACAGCTGCCTTCCAATACCTGAAGGATCCTACAGGAAGGCTGGGGAGGGGCTTTTCGTAAAGGTGTCTAGCTATAGGATGAGAGGGAATGGTTTTACGCTGAGGGAGAGTAGGTTCTTCAGTACAGGGGTGGTGAGACTCTGGAATGGGCTGCTCATGGAGGTTGTGGAAGCCTCCTCCCTGGGGGGTGTTCAAGGCCAGGTTGGATGAGGCCTTGAGAGATGAGTCTAGTTGAGAGGTGTCCCTGCCCATGGTGGGGAGGTTAGAGTAGATGATTTCTGAGGCCACTTCCAACCTAAGTCATTCAGTGATTCTGTGTTCATTAAAAATAATATTTTTGTTAGTGCTGAAATAATCTCAAATCAGCATGGTGACTGCCCTGCTGGCCATCCTCCCCTGTGCCTTAGGGGACTTAATTTTCCAGAGCTGCTTTTTAGGAGCAATTAATTTTCTTCATTTAAAAAGAAATAAATAGCCTGAAACTCGTGTTTCTGTGACCTGACTGATTTCTCTGGCTCTGTGGAATCTTGAGGGTGGTTGGACACAGTAATAGGTTGCCTGGAGAAGCTGTGGAGACACAATCATAGAATCATAGAATTGTTTTGGTTGGAAAAGACCTCTAAGATTGTTGAGTCCAACCGTCAACCTAACAACACCATGGCCTCTAAACCATGCCTCAAAGAGCCATGTCTCCATCCTTGGGGGCAGTAAAAATCCATGTGGACACAAGTTTGAAGCACCTAGTTGTGTTTCCCCATGCTTTGACGAAGGACACTTAACTAGATAACCTCCAGAGGTCACTTCCAACCTCACATATTCTGTGGTTTTTATGTTTTTTTAATGGGTTACTGCACACACAGTTCTGAATTATTTACATCTCCAGCAGATTGCTGTTCTTGAGCCTCATTCTTATGTACTTGTTGGACGTGTCAAAACTTTGAAGTTTTTGCTGCTTGTTGTGCCTACAAGTGTATGTAGCATAAACAGATAACAGATTTCCTCTCTGCTGTGTTTATCATATGGAAAAATTAGCAATGCAAAGATGCAGAAAAGCAGGAGGCTGAGCCCATTGTCCTTACATAGCCTTACAAGGGTTTGGCATTGAAATTCTGTGATAGTGTTCAAGTGGTAAGAGCTCAAGAGGAACTAATGTGCAGACAGAAACATGTCTAAGGAAGGTGGTAGGAGAAGATGAAAGAATCTCTCTTCTCTGCCCTTCACTCCCAAAGATATTAATTGAGATTGTCCTAATTTAATTGGCTTTACAACAGCCATAAGATTTATGGGCTGCATAAAGTTGTTGTGGCAGGCTGCTGTATTGAGAGGCAGAAGGTGGTGTTCCTTATTTGCCATATTTCCATATGGCTCCCCAGCAGAGAAAGACCTGGAGGTGTTGAGTGACAGTGGCTGAATATGAGTCAGTGTGTGCCCAGGTGGCCAAGAAGACCACAGGCATCCTGGCTTGGATCAGGAATAGCATGACCAGCAGGACTAGGGCAGTGATTGTCCGCCTCTGCTCGGCACTGGTGAGGACACGCCTCAAATACTGCTTTTGGTTTCGGGCCTCTCACTCCAAGAAGGGCATAGGAGTGCTGGAGCAGGTCCAGAGAAGGGCAACAAAGTTGGTGAATGGTCTAGACCACAAGTGTCATGAGGAACAGCTGAGGGATCTGGGTTTGTTCCACCTGGAGAAAAGGAGGCTGAGGGGAGACCTTCTGGCTTCCTACAACTCCCCGAAAGGAGGTTGGAGCTGGGTGGGGAACAAGTGACAAGACATGCCAGGCCTCAAGTTGCACCAGGGGAAGTTTAGGCTGGCCATTAGAAGAAACTTCTTCACTGAAAGGGTTCTTAAATGCTGGGACATTCTGCCCAGGGAGGTGGTTGAATCCCCATCCCTGGAGGTGTTTAAAAGACACAGGGATGTGTTTCTGAGGGTCATGGTTTAACACCAGAGCTGGTAGAGTTAGGTAATTGTTGCCCATGATGATCTGAAAGGCTTTTTCTAACCGAAGTGCTTCCATCATCCTATGGTTTACTCTCTCTCTTCTGTTTGGCTTTTGTTGGAAGTGAGGTATTAATTGCAGTGGTTTGCTCTACTCTTCTCAGAGCCAAGAGCTTGGTCCTGGATGTGTGTTTGTCTCTTTTTCTGACAAGGGTTGCACACATGGCTGCCATGATAATTCAGCTAGAGATTCTTTTTAAAGACGTTAGCAGTCTGGGGAGGGCAGGCGGGAGGAAATGAGGTTTTGGGGAGGAGGATTAATTGAAGAGTGCCATCTCCCTTTCTTTTAATTTCTCTTAAGATTGTTAAAGCTGTTATCACAATTTTCCATGTTGGAATGTTTAATTAGTTCTATGACTCTGGGATTTCTATGTAGATTTAGGCTGAAGTGCTCAGCCTCTGCCGAGATGCCACACAGAGAAATGGTCGTGCAGCCAAATCTTCAAAGCAGCTCTGCAAAATGGGAGGCAGTGAGCAGTGGATGAGTCAGGTCAAGATAATGGTTTAGTTTTACTTCTAGTAGTTGTTCAGTCGTGCTGTTTTCCCTGCTTTTTTGTTTTTTTTTCTGAGAACTGCTTTGCTCCATCTGCCCATTAACCTTTCCTTGCTAGGACTACACGTGGAGGAAGCATGAAATGCATCCTGGTTTGTAAGCAAAGGTGTGAGCTGAGAGAGCCATAGACTAAGAAAACAATCACACCACAGAAACATGAAACATGAATCCCCTCTGCTACAGAATCTGCACCCTCTACATTTCCTTCCAAAACGAGAAGCCAGATGCTTGACTGATAAATCTAAAGTAGAATATGAAAGAATTAGAAAATGCCAAAGGTTTTGCCTTTGAAGTGAGGAGTTTAAAAACTGATCTCAGCTGAGAATTAACGACATATTCTTGAAACAGTCACAAATTGCATTTGTCTGACAAATCTAATCTTGCTTGGCAATATCTGAGGAAGATTAGCTCTCAGAAGTGTGACAGAACTGATTCAGTAGGGATGATTCTGTCAACTCATGAACGTTCATCTGAGAAGCCAAACTCACATAAGCTGAATTTCCTTTGACTCTTGCAGTAAACAAAATTTACAAGATCCAGTCTCAATGTGGGAGGAAGGGATTTTTCAGCAGTCAGGGTCTTTTTCCCCCCTGTATCACAACTGGAGGACACAGTCTCAAGCTGCACCAGGGGAGGTTTAGGTTGGATGTTAGGAAGAAGTGCTTCACAGAAAAGAGAGACTGGCCATTGGAATAAGCTGCCCAGGGAGGTGGTGGAGTCACCATCACTGGAGGTGTTTAGGACGAGACTGGATGGGGTGCTTGGTGCCATAGTTTAGTCGATTAGATGGTGTTGGGTGATAGGTTGGACTTGATGATCTCAAAGGTCTTTTCCAACCTGTTCTGTTCTATTCTAAGGGTGACTCCAAAGGTATTCCATTGAGTAGAGGGTGCTTTGGGAACACCATGGATAAGGTGCTCTGTAATATCACTGCATGAGCTACTCAGTGCCTGTCAAAGTACCCCTTTGTAACCAGTGCAGTGGAAAATTTCAAAGCAGAGCTCAGCTGCCAGGGATTCTCTAATATATCAAAGTAGTAAATGTGAGGCTCGATAGTTTACATGATAGTGATTTATAACTGCTGACATATCCTCTAGTCAAGCTGTGTGCTATTCATGTTTGTGTTTGTTTTTAATGGGGCATGTTTAAAAATGGATAAATATTACTTTTGTTTGGGCAGAGATTTGGGAGGGGACACACAATACTTACAAAAGGATGTTTTGTTTTTAGACACTGTTGAATCTTCTCTCTTCATAAGGAAAAAACCAACAAAGGCACTAAAATCCAGCCATTAAAAAACCCCACCGAAACCCAACTGTGGTTGTTGCAGTGCAGCCAAACTGAGATCTATTTATAAGTGAGCATGTGAGATGTACAGCATGATTGTATTCAGTCTGTGAGTCCTGTTCTCACATCTGAGAAGCGTCCTAAATTCTGTTGAAATGATGAATTCTGTTGAATGATCTGTGAAGCAAAAGATGCTTTACAAATAAAGGCTTTGGGGCTCCACAGTTAGAAACTTATTTCACTCTGTGCATATTCGATCTATCTATCTATCTATCTATCTATCTATCTATCTATCTATCTATCTATCTATCTATCTATGAGATACTTTTTTATTGCATTACTTGGGAAATGAATACTTCCTATAAAAGCCTATTGTGTTTTACACAGAATCACAGAACAGCACAGAACATTAGATATTGGGAGACCTCAAAAGCTCATTGAGTCCCACTCCACCTACCCCCCCAGCAGAGCAGGATCACCTAGAGTAGGTCACATAGGAACTTGTTCAGGTGGGTTTTGAATGTCTTCATAGAAGGGAGACTCCACAACCTCTCTGGGCAGCCCATTCCTGTGTTTTGTCACCCTCACAACAAAAAAGTTTTATCTTATGTTCACATGGAACCTTCTGTCCTCCAGCTTGCACCCACTGCCCCTTGTCATATCACTGGGCATCTCTGAGAAGAGCCTGGCACTGTAGTTTGTGTAATGGGAAATTTTAGCTGCAGGAAAAGTCCTGCTAGAAGGTTGTTAGCTCTATAAGTGAAAAACATGTCTTAGCCTGTTGGTATCCCAACTCCAGTTCTACTCTTTGGTGTTTGCATCCACTCTACACATGCTTGAGCCTATAATTTTATCTGTGTTGTGCACTGTGAGTGTACACACACACATCTGAATCAATTTAGGTTGAAAAGGAATCTGTAGTTGGGGATGTCCCTCCTTACTGAAGGGGGCTGGACTGGAGGTCCCTTCAACCCAGTGTGTGCTGTGACACTACAGTTCCAGAACACAGCCTTCTGCTTTGCTCGGTTACCACACAGATGTGCTGCTTGTAGCTCTGTATTTGCAGATTGTTAGCATCATTAGAGCTGCCTAGTTGGATGTTAAGCAACTAAACTTTTCAGCAAATAAGTAAATACTGGCTTGGTGGTTTTGAGTGAGTTTCCAGTTCCCATGTTTAGATGTAAACCTCAAAATTATCTTCTTACACAAACATTTGCAGACAGGATGAAAAAAAACAACCCACATGGCTCACTTTATGGAAGACTATTTCCATTAAAATATTTGTATGAGTGGATCAAGTTAATTCTTGCAAAACTAACATTCTCTTTTCAGTGTAAATCTGAAGAGTATTAACTAGAGGTATTTAGCTTTTATGAAACATGACTTCCTGCTGTGTTGGTTCAAAAAAAAACCAAACCTCAACCGTCATTTTAAGCCCCAAAATATATCAGCCCTCAGTCATCGCTGAGCAAGATGAAGCTTATCAAGTGCTTCCTGGCCTGGATCAGGAACAGTGTGGCCAGCAGGAGCAGGGAAGTCATTGTGCCCCTGTACTCAGCACTGGTTGGGCCACACCTTGAGTCCTGTGTCCAGTTCTGGGCCCCTCAGTTTAGGAAAGGTGTTGACTTGCTGGAAGGTGTCCAGAGAAGGGCGACGAAGCTGGGCAGGGGTTTGGAGCACAGCCCTATGAGGAGAGGCTGAGGGAGCTGGGGTTGCTTAGCCTGGAGAAGAGGAGGCTCAGGGGAGACCTTATTACTGTCTACAACTACCTGAAGGGAGGTTGTAGCCAAGTGGGGGTTGGTCTCTTCTCCCAGGAAACCAGCACCAAACAAGAGGACACAGTCTCAAGCTGTGTCAGGGGAAGTTTAGTCTGGATGTTAGGAAGAAATTCTTGACAGAAAAAGAGATTTCCCATTGGAATGTGCTGCCCAGGGAGTGCCCATCACTGGAGATGTTTAAGAAGAGACTGGTTGAGGCACTTGGTGTCATGATTTAGTTGATTAGGTGGTGGTGGGTGATGGGTTGGACTTGATCTCAAAGGTCTTTTCCAACCAGGTTAATTCTGTCCTAAATTCTATTCTGTTCTATTCTTTAAGCAATACAGAAATTCTTCTGAGGAAATGAGATAATTTCCTATAAAATATCTACAATAGACACTCTTAAATATTTTCATTGTAGCTTCATAGAATGGGTTTGGTTGGAAGGGACCTGCAAAGCTCATCTAGTTCAACTGCCCCTGCAGTAAGCAGGGACATCCTCCACTCGATCAGGTTGCTCACAGCCTTGTTGAGGCTGTTCTCTAGAGATCTCTCAGTCCAGTCTCCCTGCCAAAGCAGGATCACCTAGGGCATGCTGCACAGGAGCACACCCAGGTGGGTTTTGAAAGTCTCCTCAGGAGAGTCCACAATCTTTCTGGGCCACGTGCTCCAGGGCTCCGGTATGTGGCATCAATTTCAGTGAAGACTTAGTTCAGTTGTGGTTTTAGACATGATTTAGGAAACATGGTAGTGTTGGGCTGACAGTTGGACTTCATTATCTTAGAGGTCTTTTCCAACCTATGATTAGTTCTATGATTAGTCTCTGACCTGAAATGCTCAAAAATGTCATGTTTCACAACAAACTCCAGAATATGCTTATACTAAAAAAAAAAAAAAAAGAAGTTATTTTTGCTTGTCTTTTGCCTTTTAAGTTCGTAAGTATCCTTGCCCTGCAGCTGTGAAACCTAGAAAGGAATTCATGCTATGCTTCCTAAAGCAAACTGTCCTCTTGAGATCATCCAGTGGTTTACCTGGTGACTGTCACTGTAATCTGAAGATAACCCCCAAGTGTTTTCCTTTCTGTAGGGGCCTGTTCAGAAAGCCTGACTTTGCAGTGTGAGGTGCTGTTTAAACTCATCTAAATCAAGCAATCTGCTCATTGTTTTGAGGTTAAAAAAAGAAAAAGGTAATTCCAGGCTCTTGTGTCAGCCTTAATTAGAGATGATGGATCTTGAAAAACAATGGAGAGTTCTTTTTTTATGTGAGAGCTTCAGTTTCCAGGCTGGGGTTTCAAATACATCCTTGTGGCGGTGATGGTGGCACTTCTCAGGTACACAGGTGCACAAAGAAAGTGTTGAAGCTCTTAGGAAATGGATGTGATTTTGCTGTGATGTGACTTTTGCAGCTGCAGTGTCTCTAATCTAGATTAAAAAAATCAAGTGTATGCTTTCTCAGAGGCAAAAATAGACTCTGGAACTGCTTTGGAGTTGGGAATTAATCCAGAGGTGAGCAATGCGTAGCATAAGGATATTAATATGTAAATGATCTGCATGTGTTTACTGACTGCATTGTTTTCCAGGGTGTTTAAGTACAGCTTGTTGCATGGCCACTGGCATGAGATTTACTCCTGTAACGAAGCTGGTTTTTTCTCTCTTTTGCAGAGGGCTCACAGAGTTCGGTGTCAGCTTCTAATGAGATCCAGCAGAACCAGCCGCAGGCACTTCACTATGCACTAGCCAATGCTCAGCAAGTTCAGATCCACCAAATAGGAGAAGATGGACAAGTCCAAGTAGTATGTACTCAGCTTTTTCTAAATCATTCCATTTAAGCAATCTAGATTATTCCAGACTTTGCTTGGGTTGAAAAGGAGTTTTTGATTTTCAAGAAGTGACCTGTCATCACTGCTTAGGGCTGATTTTCAAAACATAAACCTTGAAGGCTTGTGGAAAGATGTTTAGAGGTATTTGGAATAATAAGTGCACATTCATTACTGTTTGTAGGATTAATGAGTCTCTCCCTGGCTGTTTGCTTGCACATTCCAGGACAGTAATATAAGGGTACATATGGCAGGCACAGCATTGTGCCCCTGTGGCCAAGGGGGCCCATGGTATCCTGGGGTGCATTAAGAAAAGTGTATCCAGCAGGTCTAGAGAGGTTCTCTTCTCCTTCTACTCTGCCCTGGTGAGACCATACCTGGAATACTGTGTCCAGTTTTGGGCTCCCTAATTCAAGAGACACAGGGACCAACTGGAGAGAGTCCAACAGAGAGTGATGAGGATGGTTGCTATGAAGAAAGACTTGAGAGAACTGGGGCTGTTTAGTCTTGAGAGGAGAAGGCTGAGAGGGGACCTTAATCAACATCTATAAACACCTGAGGGGTGGGTGTCAGGGTGAAGGTGCCATTCTCTTTTTAGTGGCGCCTAGTGATAGGACAAGGAACAATGAGAACAAGCTGGAACACAGGAGGTTCTACCTCAATCCAAGGAGATGCTTCTTTACAGTGAGGATGACAGAGCGTTGGAACAGGCTGCCCGGAGAGGCTGTGGAGTCTCCTTCTCCGGAGACTTTCAAAACCCTCTTGGATGTGTTCCTGCGCAGCCTGCCCTAGGTGATCCTGCTTTGGCAGGGGGCTTGGACTCAGTGATGTCTGGAGATCCCTTCCAACTCCTATAATTCTGTGATTTACACTTCAGAGGTAGTTCCAGCGGTGACTTTCAAGACAAGAATGCATTTATTTATTCGCTTTCATTTAAAACAACACAACCCTCTGCATTCCCAGTTATTTTTGAACATGTGTTAGCTGAGTGCTTGACATGTGTGTTCATTTAGATACATGTATGTATGTGAAAGCTACAAGCAGTGACATTTTTTAAAGCCTGAGACTCAGGCCACAATTATTTTCATGTATGGTTTTAGTGTACTCTAAAAAAAACCTCACCTTAGCTTTCATTCTTGTGTGCCACAGTTTGACTGCCAGGATGGGTCTAAAACCAAACTTTGCTAAAAAGCAGAAGAAAATAATGAAATAGTGGATTGTGTGGCATTCCTGATGTCCTCTATTCAGCAATAGTGAATTTTATCTGCACACTCATTCTTTTGTGGTAGAAACTGGAGAATTTAATGAATAAAAGCTGCCTGCTATTAGTTTACAAAAGCTCCAGGCTTTGCAGTTTGCAGCGTTTATACACAGTCATGTAACATTAAAACTTTCCTGCTGCTGGTGTCAGTGTTTTGAAGGACCCCAGAAGTCTGAGCATGGGCCAGCACTGGGCTGTGCCAGGCAGCGTCCCAGACAGCACAGAGCAGAAAGACATGTGCACGGACACTGATGTACTTTATTCTGCATGGTGACCACATCACCCCATTTTCCTTAGACACCAGGCAGGTGGAAAGAGGCAAATAGAGAAGAATTCTTGAGAGAGAATAATCGACAATATAAGCTGTAGGACCCAGGGGTCTGGCTGCTGCAAAGGTTTTACTCAGTGCTGTTACAAAGAAGAGCCTGAAGCAGAATAATCATAGAATAGTTTTGGTTGGAAAAGCCTCTAAGGTCATCAACTGTCAACCCAACAGCACCATGCCCACTAAACCATGTCCCTCAGCACCATGTCTACAGGGTTTTTGAAAAGCTTCAAGGATGGTCACTCCACCACCTCCCTGGGCAGCCTGTTCCATCTGGTGAAGTTGCTGAGAAATACAATGAAGAAAAAAGGGATCTGAAGGACAGGCAGATAGAGGCTTTAGGAATGATATAAAAATAGGCTGGGGGTGGACCAGAGTAGCAGTAGAAGAATTGGAGGAGTGTGATGGAAATTGGGAAGCAATTTCAGGTTGTCCAGCACAGTATAGAAGACAGGTGACAGACCTCTAAGCATTACTTAAAAGGAAAACTTCATTAGCCAGGAGAATTTTGAAGGAGTACATGGAAGTGGAAGGGGTTTGAGATGAAAGTGATTGAGAGGAACTCCAGACAGTAACAGCAAGAGTTATGAAGAGGAAACTGCAGTAGAGATCACATTCTTGCAAAGTGAAAAGATCAGTTACAAAGTAAGAGCAAGGAAAGGGCTTGGTGGAAGGGATGTTAGGACCCATTTGGCTCTGAGATTCAGCTAGGGTTGCAAAGTCCAGGCCACCCCTTTCATTTACCCCAGTTGCCTTGCTCTTCTTTGTTATGTACCTGGATACCATATGGGACTTAAGTGGAAAAGGGGGAGCTTATCCTGGAGACAATTGGAACTAGATGCTAAATGCTCTGAGTTGCTTTCCTCAAACTTGGAAGAGAACTAAAGAGAAGTTCAGTAGATTTACATGCCAAGTCGTTTCTGTCCTGCTAGCTGAGAGCATCCCCAGTGACATAATGCTCTTTCTGCAGGAACTGGGTGCAGGGGTTCCAGTTCCACTTGACTTTTGCTATAACTTTGCAGTATTCCCATGTGGATTTCTTTGTCTCTTGGCTTCTCTATGCATTTTGAAGAGCATACCTTCTTAACTGCTTTGTGGATCTTTTGATGAGATTCAATTGATGGCTGAGAAATATTCTTCAAGTCTTGAAAGACAAATAGAAAGGAAAATTCTAAGAAATACCTGGATATAATAGGCAAAATGGTTATGTTTATAGATGGAAGTGATGAAAGGTTGCCTCATTAAAAGCTCAGGACCTGTCAGCTGCCCTTTAAACTGATTGTGGAATCTGGAAACAATCCATGACGACTCACAACCACTATCTGAATGTCATAATTTATCAAACATGTGGAGGAGTCCTAGGCTGAAGCACATGAACATGGTTTTGCTTTTTTAGTTCTAGGGAATGATACATGTGGATCAGGCTAAGAGTCATCAGTAAGGTAGTAATTATTTACACTAGAAATGTCTGAAAGTAATGAGTATTGAATTGAACTTGTGAGCAAAGTGAAAGGGCTGTCCCTGAAGGCCAGCTGTCTAGCTGCAAAAGATGAGTGAGCAGTTCTTTTTTTGGAATGCTTCATGATACAAAGGTGAATAAAGTCACCTTCTCCCTCCCCCCCCCCTTCAGTCAGAAAGGATTGCTTCTATTTGAAAACACTATAAATGGATCTTTTAAATGCTCAGTGCTTTTTCCTGGGAGCCCTGAGAGCTGGATGTTAAGGAGGGAAAGTGATTCTAATCTTGATGTGGACTGTGCTGTGCTGTAATTTTATATACAGCCCCTATTGTCAGAGTGATACTTTCAGTATGTTTTTTCCCCTATAAATAGACAGTTTCCTTCCAAAGGAAATGAAACTGTTTGAAATAGAGGGATCTGTGTTTCTTTGAAAATCACATGCAATTGTTCTTGTGTTATAAAATAAGAAGAGCCTTTGACAGAATTCCAAATGATTATCTTTAATCTCTGTCTCATGCAGGCATATTAAAATGAACACAAAGCCTTATAAACTCTGAAGTAGGTTATTTAGAATCCAATCTTCCTTCAGGTAAATCACAGTAGCAAAGACTTGCAGGGCTAGTCAGGATGCACAAGGAATTCTGCCCACCCTTATCCCTGTTTTGATCAGATGGTAGGCTTGATACCATTCTGAGGTGAGGGGTATGGTCAGCAATACAAAGTATTAATGTTATTAAACCTGCTAGGGCAGATTCTCCACTACTGAAACCCAGTGTAACTGCATTCAAATTAATGACTTCATGCCAGTTTATAGCAGCTTGAGAGAGAGCCTTTAGCAGGATGTGTTCTGGGCTCCCCAGTTCAAGAGCAACAGGTAAGGACTGGAAAGAACACAGTGGAGGGCCATGAGGATGGTTAGGAGACCGGGATGTTTCTTTCATGAGGAGAGGCTGAGAGACCTGGGGCTGTTTAGCCTGGAAAAGAGCAGCCTGAAAGGGGATCAGCTACTCAGCAGTAGCTTAAGAGTTGAGGTCATGAGGATGGCGCTGGGCTCTTTTCAGTGGTACCTAATGATAGGGCAGGAGGCAGCAGGTATAAACTAGAAGCCAGGAGGTTTCACTTGGACTTAGGGAGAAACTTCTTTCCTGTGAGGGTGCTGGAGCCCTGGAGCAGGCTGCCCATAGAGATTGTGGACTACTCTTCTCTGGAGACTTTTAAAATCTGCCTGGACATTGTGTTCCTGGGCAACCTGCTGTAGGTGACCCTGCTTTAGCAGAGGGATTGGTCTTAGGTGATCTTCAGAGTTCCCTTCCAACCCCCACCATTCTATGAGTGTATGACGCTGTACTTCACCATAACTGTGTGACTCTACAGGGATATGTGGATACTTGCAGATACCTTTTCAAACTTCACTCTATTTAGTCTTGCCATGTCTGTTTTGATAACTGAGCTTTCAAGGTCTTTACATGGCATTAATCTTTCAGACACAATGCTGATCTACCACAGGAAGCTAGTCCCATGCTTTGTGTGTCAGTCAAAAATGCAACTACTTTGTTTGTGGAGTACAAAAGTAATGCTAAATGTTATTTACTATTAGGAATGCCCATTTGCTTTCCTCTTACATGAGAGTGAAGCACTCTTCAAAGTCACTCTGCTTACCCTTTGCATAAAAAGATGGGGAAGTATGGGTACATCTTTAATGGTTTTCATTGAGTAAGCATTTTGCTTCCATAAGTTAAACTGCCTTGAATCCAAGGCAATAGCTTCTTCCTGGAGTCACGATTTTCTTCTGATGCTCCTTGGTGTTTTCTTTTGTTGCGGATCCCGCAGGGCCATCTCCACATAGCCCAGGTGCCTCAAGGCGAGCAAGTGCAGATCACGCAGGACAGTGAGGTGAGCCAAATGTTTGTGTGCCTGTGGAGCAGATGTTGGCCAGAACTTAGGGCCCTGGTTCTAAGACCAGAACTCTGAGGTCCGCTACAATAAGCTACAGAGACTGGCAAGGGATGAAATGTGCTTTATGGCAGTAAATGCAATATGCTCTTTTTGTCTCTGAGGGCCTTGGGGTTTCATTTGTTTGTTTCTTTTTGGTTTGGTGGTTTTTTTTTTTTTAACCTTCCTTGACCAGCTGAGACAGCTCTCTGTGTGCATTACACTAAGGATCACTGCATATGGATGATGGTCTTCATTGGAAAATGAGCACTTACAGAGGAAACCCTCTTTGGTGTTTGCACTGCCATTAAGAAATGAAACTGGTTTTGTTAAGGTTATTAACTGAATGTGTTCAGAATACTCAGTGTCTTTAATTGTGGGAACTTGAACAGGAATCGGAGAGGTCTTTAGACACCAGCAGGGTGAATGAACTTGCTTTCATTGCTGATCAAGGAATCTGGCATTGCAGTATCTGCACTTTGTGCTTTTTCTCCCTAAAAACAGTACAGTGGAGTGGAAATGGGTTAATCCGGTACTCAACACTGCAATTTCCACTTCTTTCTCCCCTCCACCTCGGGCAAAACAGATAATAAAACTGAATGTACCTGAGAGTCCTACTGTTGGTTAAGAGTGTATAGAGACTCCTAACTGCTAAGACTGCTGTTAGGTTTCTTGTGCAATATCTTTGTTTACATGAAGAAGCAGTAGCAAAATAAGCTTAAACGTGAATGCAGACTACCATTTAGATCTGTATGATTTCCCTGTTAATTTTTTTTTTTTTTTTTGTTTCTACTCAACATTAAGGATTTGTGCTTGTAGGTTAGTTTAATCCATTTCCAAAGCACCCTAAATCACATCTCATAAAATCACTTTTGTTGCAGAGGAATACTGTTAACACAGGGAGCTATCTTAGAATAAACATTACCACAAATATTAGATAAATATTATAGTTAGAGAGAGTTTCCTTTGAAGAGCTTGTCAGACCTAGAGAGAAATCAGAAAGGATCAAAACATTCTGGCTCTGAAGGAGCTCACAGTGTGCTGCAATAAAACTGAAGCAGCCCTTGGGTAAAGAGCCACTGAAAAAAATATGATTCAGCAAATACTGGTTGTGATTGATCCTGAGGTTCAAGCACAGCCCTTGTCCCTTGGCTTCATCTGAACTTTCTGTATGGAAGACTTTGAAGGACTGTGTTTGTCAAGTGACAGATAAAAACATCTGGCTTGAAATTTATTGCAATGTACAGAGCTTCAAATGAGAAGAAATGCTGCCAGTAAGAGAAAAGGCAGAAAATGCAAGTCAAAGAGTTGTTTTGGCTTTTTTCCCCTCATAGAAATGTGCTGTTTCACTGCAGGTCTCTGTGTTTGGGAAGCTGGTTTGTTTTTTATTTAATCTAAATGTACTTTTGAAAAGACATCGCTGAGCAGATGAGTAAAAGCTCACGTTGCAGAGATGCTGCTTTCCTTTCTAGACTTTGCAGCTCCAGTTGCCTTTAAAACACTTTGCATTCTTGTGAATTATTTTGTGGTAGATGTATTTCTTGTAGTAGAACTGTGTTAGTCTTTGGTATTGTATCTTTATATGGAAATTCTAAGAAGTAACAATAGTTACAACTTCATAACAGCAAATAGTCAACTGAACCCCATACATGTGAAAGTTTTAGCTCAGCAAAGGTTTGGCTTAACATTTCAGCTTCACATACATAAGGAAACCCAAAAATCTTACCTCAAAAGCCAGCCAATCTTTGCATAAAAATACTAGTAACCCCCCAAAACCAAAACATGGTGGTGCTGAAAAACCCTCCTTGCTTTATAAAAAAAGCCTGTTTATCCTCTGTGGTTAGTGCTGACCATTGCATTGTGGCAGGATTGCCAAAATAACCCTCAGCAGAATTTCCTCAATTAATAGATTTCCTTAATCCTGAGGCTGTTTAATAAGGAGATGAGAAACAGGCCTTCTTCAGGACGCAGCAACGTTGTCAGTTCCAAAGTCATGTTTATTATCAATGCTCTTGTTTTACAGGGAAACCTGCAGATACATCATGTGGGTCAGGATGGGCAGGTAGGAACAGCACTGAATTTTGAGCAGCATTTTCCTGAGATCTTTAGAACGAATGTTGCAGTTGGAATGACCTCACTTTATTTAAAGAGAAAAATCTGTGCTGGTCTCTCTGTTTTAAATAAACAACTTGCATAATGATAAACCCTAAGCTAAGTATTTTGTCTGTGGACTCAAAAGTGTTTGAGCAAGCTTATTTCATTACTCCTGCAAGACACTTTATCATTGTGTTTTATACCTTGTCTCTGGCCTCTTCACTCTTACATTTACTAACTGGATTGATGATATTGTGTACAGTGTGTTCTTTTCCCTGTTATCAACTGTTGCTACAGCCAGATGTGGACTGTGCTCCATGCAAACCTAAGAACATTTATTGCTGAGGTTTAAGCAGATATTTTTTCATTATATGGCTGTCTTGGGAGAGACAGATCTTTCACATCTGCTTTTATTCTTCCTGATAAGATGCCTTTATTAGGTGCTTATGCATACATGAGGTAAGAAAAAAGAAGCTTTTACTTTGAGTGATGAGCCAATAAGTGATTAAATTAGCAGAATTTCCTTGTCAGGTGTCAGCATTTGGTCTCAGGCAACACTTTACTAAATGCTGAGCTATATTTAAATATCCAGAGCACAAAACCACTCCTGTGAGAAACTTTCTAGCCAGGGTGCTTGAATAAATGTGTTCTGCCTTTTTTGTTGTTGTTGTTGTTCCTGTTGAATATTAATAACTTGTGAAACATATGGCTTGAACTTGGGTACTGCCCTGAATTGAAAAGGCTCACATCAGGAAGCTTCTTGAGCTAAAAGGCCTTGAGAAGCTACTGGTACTCTGAACTTTTGACCACATGCAGTTATTTGTGTGGGGGAAAAACGTATGATTTGTGTTTAAAAGACAGAACTAAACCCCTCACTTGGTGTTCTTTGCTGAGACTTTAATCAGAAGTACTTTTGCAGTAGTGAGACTGGGAAAGGTGATTTCTTGGAGACAAGTCAGAACCTCTGTGTTACTGCTCCTTCTTTTTTCCTCCTTTGTGAAATACTGCTGTCCAAATTGCATCATCTTAAGAAGACGAATATTGAGTGGTGTTATGTCTCTCTGGGAGTGACCTGTAAATTATGTTACTTTTAGTTATAGCCTAGCCCCATTATTTTTGCCCTTGAAATATCTGTTCATAACAAGTACTCCATTAATTGCATTTGTCTGTTAAATAGAACCAAAGTGTGCAGTTTAAAGCATTGCTGTGAATCAAAGCTGTTAAGGTAAATGCTGGGATGACCAAATTTCCCTGAAGCTGTTTGTTAGGCAGTGTGTGTGTGTGGAGGGTGTGTATCTTTTCATACAGCAGTAGCATTCAGCCATGCCTCATGTTGAAATAGACATGGAGTCAAAAAACAAACCTGTGGACTCCTGTTTAGTAAAAACCTTCCCAACACTAAATTCTCCTAATAGGAGTCTTACTGGTCACCTGAGCAGTTGCATTGGTATGTGCAGAGCAAGACTGTGCTGGAAGGAAGGTGTTCTGAAAGTGCTTGTAAATGTTTGTCTGTGCCTGGCTATGTGATGTATGTTTGTTAGTGAGAGAACACACAACAAAATAGGGAAGAAAAGCATGATTTTATCTCTTTTGTTGCCTATATGAGGGCATCTCTGTTATTACACAGTATATCATATTTGAGATAATTTTGGTTCCACCTATGTGGTTGTGACTGTGTGTGTAGGAATTCAGTTTAACATCCAGTTTGGGGTTTTTTTAAACTAACTGTGCACTGGGTCCTGCTTTCAAACTGTCCTTGAAAACAGTTTGTGCTTTGTTTGGGTTTTTTTCTTGGTGCATTCAGCTGCCTTGTGGTGCAAAGGAATAGCTGCTGTCTCTTGAGTGGCGAGAGCTGTCATGCTTCACCTGACATCTCTGCATGCTCACAGCAACCCTTAAGCCCTTCCAAAAGTATTTGCCACTCAACTCTTTTCCAGTGAACCAAAAAAACACAGTAGAAAGCAAATATTTAGGGGACTTTTATCTCCCTTCTGCACCAGATACTGAACCGTTCATCTGCAGCTGAAGCCATGTGGGCTCGTTTTGAAGT
Organism: Picus viridis; assembly: GCA_033816785.1. Classification (NCBI taxonomy): domain Eukaryota; kingdom Metazoa; phylum Chordata; class Aves; order Piciformes; family Picidae; genus Picus; species Picus viridis. The sequence continues at coordinate 11,265,955 of CM066591.1, read as the reverse complement.
GGATGAGTAGCACTCACATGGTGCTGCTCATCAGCTGATCTGTGTTATATGACCTTTTTTTTTTTTTTTTTTTTAGCTATTAGCTCATAAAAATTGCAAAGGAAAATGAGTTAAACCAAGCAGTGTTTGTGGTTTAAGAATGGGAGTTGAAGCTGATAGGTTTTCCTTGGCTCTTGTAGAGGGATAAGAGCACAAAGCCCTGTCATACGATCTAGTTCAGTGGGAATGCAAGTCATAACAGTCCGGTAGCTCGTGATCATCTGTGCATGACCTCTGATCAAAGAGACTTTGGTTGTTTTCCCACCTGTCCATTACTTGTCAAGAGATTAACTGCTTCTTGCATGTTTTGAATTCTACTGCATGCTGCCAAGGGACACTGAAGGATATTGATAATAATAAGGGAAGGGAATAATGGGCACTTCTGTTTCTTGACTGTTTTTAGCTAATACATACTTATTGACAGTGCTAGATCTTAGCTTGGCCACTCTATACTCCCTTTGAAAATTCATCTCGTGCTGCTGATTTGCACATGGTGGTGTACATTTAACAGATGTTTGGTCTTCTCCTTTATTCAGGTGAGATTTAGTGCTGCTGCCTGATGCAGGCTGTCACTCTGAATCACAAGTAAAAGGTTTACAAGAAGCTGGGGCTGCAAAGCATGAAGTTGTTAGCTTCGTATGAGCTAAAGCATGAAACGGCTTAAATCTACTGTGAAATGTTATCAGTAAAATTTCCAAGGTGATAGATATGTTTCAAGCTGCTCTGCAGAGTGCTTGCTACCAGTTGTTGAGTTCAGCTCCACCACCCCTCCTTGAATTGTCTGTCCTGGTAGTTGCACTGAATGTAGATTTTGTTTTTCTGGCGTCATCATTTGTGGAACTGCTGAAATCATGCCAGAAAGAAAGCTGTCTACCTACACATGTGTTCTATTAGCTGGAAGTTTCATGTTTCAGTGCAAGTTTAATAAAAATACCAAACTGCAAAAATAATTAGACTTCATATTAACTAACACTTGAAGCCTTGGGCCGGTGGGAATTTTTTTGGACTTTGCATTTTATACTTGTGAATTACCAGAAATTTTCTAATTTGTCTTTCTCTTTCCTGTGATTACCTGCCTTCCTTTTTCCCTCCCTCCACCTTTTCCTTCCTTTGAGCTGCGGTGTTCTGCATCCCAGGAGGTGTTCTGTGTGTGTCCTGCACAACGTGATGTAGTGCCACAGCATTCAGGAATATGCCCGGGGTATAAAAAGGTAGAACAAGTTTGAGCAGGGTGCCCAGGTGGCCAAGAAGGCCAATGGCATCCTGGCCTGCATCAAGAATAGTGTGGCCAGCAGGGGCAGGGAAGACACTGTGCCCCTGTACTCAGCACTGGTTAGGCCAAACCTTGAGTCCTGTGTCCAGTTCTGGGCCCCTCAGTTTCAGAAGGACATTGAGACACTTGAGCATGTCCAGAGAAGGGCAACGAGGCTGGGGAGAGGCCTCGAGCACAAGCCCTGTGAGGAGAGGCTGAGGGAGCTGGGGTTGTTTAGCCTGGAGAAGAGGAGGCTCAGGGAGACCTCATTGCTCTCTACAACTACCTGAAGGGAGGTTGTAGCTAGGAGGGAGTTGGTCTCTTCTCCCAGGCAACCAGCACCAGAACAAGGGGACACAGTCTCAAGCTGTGCCAGGGGAAGTTTAGGCTTGAGGTGAGGAGAAAGTTCTTCGCTGAGAGAGTTGTTAGCCATTGGAATGTGCTGCCCAGGGAGGTGGTGGAGTCACCATCCCTGGAGGTGTTCAAGAGGGGACTGGACGTGGCACTTGGTGCCATGGTTTAGTCATGAGGTGTTGGGTGACAGGTTGGACTTGATGATCTTTAAGGTCTCTTCCAACCTTGGTGATTCTGTGTGACAGTCCTGGGCTCTGCACTTCAGACATTCCATTTTGTAACCTCCCCACAGCCAGTGTTTCTTCAATTTAGAAATTAATTAAACTGACACCAGGCAATTGGTCTTCAACTAATAGCTTTAGTTCTTAAATTAAAAAGTTAATGCACTCTAAAATCTAAAATATGATCATATGTATTCCTGGAGAGCTGACAATTTGTTCTGCTCAATGAAAGAAAAATTAATGAAGAGTAGCAGCATTTACTTCACTTGATATCTGTAGGTAAGTTGGAAGATGTAGGAGAATCCAGAACAAATAGCATATATGAAAGGTTTAGCAGGAAAAAAAAAGAAGCTAGCCAGTGTAAATTGATTTTGTAATATCAGCCATGTGTACATGACATGAAAATGCAGAATTTCTTTTGCTCCATTACATTTCTCACAAGGAAATTTGGCATCTGCCACAGCTGTAGTCACAATCCCTTCCAGAGGAGTTTGTAATCAGTGGTGGACTGAGACCCATCCATAACTGTTGAGTTACATATATGTAGGGAGAGAATGGGGTCACATTAATAATGCATTTTTCTGCTGCTTAATGAGGTATTTGTGTGGAGCAGTGATTTTTTTCTGAACTTTTACTCTGACCTCTCTGGCAGCTTGGAGGTCTGAGAGAGTTCAGATACGGGGCTGTGGAGGTAGCTCACCAAGGAAGCTTTAGAAAAGCTTCAGTAGTGTGAAGCAGCAGCTAGCTGCTGTCAGGCCTGAAAGGTTAGAGACGTGGGTGAGAAACAGAGCAGGGAGAGTTTGTCTTTAATGTCCTCAGGAGGAGTATGAATGTGATGTCTTGTTCTGATCTGGTTTCAGTACACGTAGCACACCGTGTGATACAGCTCAGAAGGAACTATGACCTCATCACCTCTGTTTGAAACATCTGTCCTGTTTCTGTACTCTGCTGTAGTCTGAAGCAAAGGCAAGTGGTTAAAACTTGGAGAAATGGAAAAGGGGGAGAGAGGGTTCCAAATGTTCATGGGGGGAAAAAACCCACCCTCTTCTGGTAATTCCATATAATACCTGGTGAATCTAATTTGTGACTGGGTCAGACTATAATGTGAATAGGCTTGTTTGTGGAGGAAATGATTTCCAAACCTATGGGACAGGCTTAAACCAACTCTTAACAACTACTTTTTGTGTCTGTGTTCACCCCCCTGATCTTTACTGAGACATTCACACCTTGCCTTGCAGTGAGGGCACCACAGCTTTTTAAGATCCAGCTGAATCCCTAACTCCAGCTTGATTTTCAGTGAGACAAAACAGAAATGTGTTGAGGCATTAACCCAGCTTCTGCTCACTTTAATGCATTTTGCAGATGTCATTTTATTGGGGAAGAAGCTGTTGAACATATTTTTATGAATATACGTTTTAACTGCCCTTGCTAAGCCTTCAGAACAGACTGCAGTTTCTATCAATGCTAACAACTGTACTGCTAACTAACACAGAACTGAAGTAGAACTATAATATTAACAACAATAATAATATGCTATACAAAATGAAGAACCACCTTTCACAGGTCTTCATTTTCACATAATGCATCTAATTTGAGCATTGAGCAACCTGATCTAATTGGGGATGTCCCTGCTTTTACTGCAGGGGGCTTGGACTAGAAGACCTCTAGAGGTCCCTTCCTACCCAGTGCATTCAGTGATTCTATATTATTTGCAAAGGTCTAGACTTAAAAATGCTAACATTCTTGATTCAAGTTCCTCGGTCAAGGATTAATGAAGTGTAGGAGGTTTTTCCCCTGTCTCTGGGTTTTTTTAGCGGTAGAGGGCAGTAGCATTAAGATGATCGTCGGCGACTTTGTCGCCGAAGGCGTGAGGAAATGTGAAGTGCCCCAAATGTGCTGCTCCGACATCAGCCTTGTAAAGTGTCGTGCCCTGGGGACAGAGCCTCCTTCACAGCGTGAGTCTTTGTGCATGCATCGCTGCGACTGGAGGCTGTGTCTGCACGGCTGCCTGCTTGGGCGCAGACGAAAGCAAGCCAGCCTCAAAGTCCTGCACCGGCTGCCGCAGGGGAGTGAAAAGTATGGGTTTTTTTCCTTCATTCAGCCTATCTGCTATGAATAATAGGCACGGGGGAACCAACAGGAGTGACAGAAGAAACCAAGCAACTGAAAACATCCCATGTAGTTCAGCTGGAACTTAAAACTTGCTGATATGAGTCTGAAAAATAAAAATCGTGACTATTTCTAACTGATACATAGAATAATAGGATTATTTTGATTGGAAAAGACTTTTAAGAAGATGAAGTCCAACCACTATCTGCCTCTACAAAGCCTGGTGCTAAACCCCATCCCTCAGCACTACATCTCTGTTTCTAAGTTGAGCTAAAGTTGTGCAGGTCTGTTGTGTTTTCAGGAGCAAGAATAGCACTGAAACAAAATGTGCTTTGTGCAGATTCCACACAGAACCAAAATGCAGATGTGGATAAAGTAAGATTCCTTAAAATACTTCAATATGAGCATCTTAATTACAGGATTTTTATATTTATTTTATTGTGGCTTTTTTTTTCTTCCTTAATATACTTACCTGCTCCATTTTGGCATTCCGTAGAAGGGGTGTTCTCTGCTTTGTTCCTAAAGAGCACTCACCCTAATTTGTAGTTCTGAAAACTTAGTTTGCTGGGCAGGACAGTGTTTTAGCAAATGAAAATTTAATTTTCAAGCACTTGAGTGTATGAAAACTTAGAAAGTGCTATGGATGAAACTAGAAATCACAACAACCCCATGCAGAGCTACAGGCTGGGGTCGGAGTGGCTGGAGAGCTCCCAAACAGAGGGGGACCTGGGGGTGCTGATTGACAGCCACCTAAACATGAGCCAGCAGTGTGCCCAGGTGGCCAAGAAGGCCAACGGCATCCTGGCCTGCATTAGGAATAGTGTGGCCAGCAGGAGCAAGGAAGTCACTGTGCCCGTGTACTCTGCATTGGTTAAGCCACACCTTGAGTCCTGTGTCCAGTTCTGGGCCCCTCAGTTTAAGAAGGACATCGAGACACTTGAACGTGTCCAGAGAAGGGCAACAAGGCTGGGGAGAGGCCTTGAGCACAGCCCTGTGAGGAGAGGCTGAGGGAGGTGGGGTTGCTTAGCCTGGAGAAGAGGAGGCTCAGGGGAGACCTCATTGCTCTCTACAACTACCTGAAAGGTGGTTGTAGCCAGGAAGGGGTTGGTCTCTTCTCTCTAGCAACCAGCACCAGAACAAGAGGACGCAGTCTCAAGCTGCACCAGGGGAAGTTTAGGCTCGAGGTGAGGAAGAAGTTCTTCACTGAGAGAGTCATTCGCCATTAGAATATGCTGCCCAGGGAGGTGGTGGAGTTGCCTTTCCTGGAGGTGTTCAAGAGGGGGCTGGATGTGGCACTTGGTGCCATGGGTCTAGTCATGAGGTCTGTGGTGACAGGTTGGACTTGATGATCTTTGAGGTCTCTTCCAACCTTGGTGATACTGTGATACTGTGAAAAGCTTGGGGAAAACCCTCACTCTGTGGGTGATTAGTGACATACAAAGCATTTCAGAAAAATTAGTGTTAGAAGTAAACCAGTAGCATAAGAGTGTTAAATACAGATAACTAAAAAAGTAGCTGTAATAAGCTGTGTTATATGTAGTTTACCTGCAGAATTCAATGTGCTTGTACAAGATTTGCACCTAATTTTAGATATAAACCAGGGGGAGATGATGTCTGGTCAGACACATCTGCTCCCCAGTGGTTCTTGTGGTCTTCATTCTGCTTAAGATTCCCAAAACAAATCTGTGCAAATTGTTTACTCCAGGTTATTATATTCGATGACAGAACAACAGAATTCTTCTCCCCCAGTCTAAGGAGACAGTGTTTGGGGAAATGCAGCCCTTCAGTGGCAGGCAGCAAAACGCAATGGGGGGGGGAAAACCCTACAGGGGGAACTGCTACTTAAGAGCTATTGGTGGGAAACCACATTCTCTGCAGTTGCAGAATCAAACTCTATGCACATATTTAATTGAAAATGTGATATGTTTTCTGCTACTTAATGTAATTTATCTCCTTTCAGGGCAGCTGTGTGATTTAGGGGCTTACTGAAAGCCAGCAGGCCTTGCTCTGTAACATTGTGGAGAACACCCATGTTTCAGTTTCAGGGATTCTGTGCTGTTCGGTTCAGATTTAGATTCTAATGCAGTTCTGGGGACAGGACCAAGTCTTTCCATGTCTGTGCCACTGAGTTTTGGGGGCATCCTTTTGCCTGTCTTGGAGAGGCTGAAAGGGAGTGCACTTTTCTGTAACAATATGTACTGGTTCTTTGTGTCTCGTTGTCCTTCTGTTGGCTGTGTAACAGTTCAGAAATGACTTATTGGATGACTTCTCTTCACTAATCACTACAGAAAGCTGTAGCAGACACAAAAAGCCAGCATGATGAGAAAATACTTTCAATTTTTATTCCTCCAAATTCAAATGTCAGAAGAGACAATTTATTTTCTGCAGAGGTTGGAAAACCCAAATATTTTGTTAGCACTTAAAAAAACTTCTGTTATTTAATAAGTAGTTAATAGTTGGTTTATTCTTTTTAGATTGAAGGTAAAGAAAAAAGGCAGGAGTCTCTTAACTTTAATATTTGGCTGATCCTCTGAGAGTTTAACTGCATTAATCTGACCACATCCAGTAATTTTTATCACAACTTCTATTACTTCAAGGTGTGATTATCTTCATAAACTAAGATGTGTTTAAAAGGGAGCAAATTCTGGGCAGTGTACAAAACAAGATACCTAATTGCTGCTACTTATATAAATCTTCTCCTTTACCTTGTGGAGGTTTAAGTTGTCTGTCTCCGTCTTCTGAATCAAAAAACCTGCTTTTGTACCAGAGAGCCAGTAGTATCAGATCCCTGCAGGCATTATTGGGTCAGAAGTTTCATTTACAAACTGGATGCATTTAGTTTTCTTTCTGCATTATTTTGTGTATTTAAAAGCTGTGGAGACTGAGTGAGCTGTGGGGAGCTGAGGGACGTGCTTCAGTGGCGACCTGGGCAGTGCTGGGTTTATGATTGGACTTGATCGTTTAAAGGTCTTTTCCAAGCAAAACTATTCTGTGATTTGATGGAGAAACCCAGCTATGTCCATGTCTAATGCATCACCAAGAACAGTGTCCTGAACTGGAGCAAGAGGTGCTTTTCTGGTGCTTCTTCCAGCAGCATGGCCCATTCTCAAATGCAGTAACTGTTACACCTGACTGCCACCAGTACTTCAACATTTTCCACTCTCAGATGTATTAATGACTACATTTTTCTTCCAAGATTTAGCAGGTATACATTGGCACTCCCTTCAAGTAGTTCATTCCTCTTGAAATTACCCTTTGTGATGAATGGAATAAAGTCCAACTATTTCCCTGTTTTCAGAGTGCTTAGCAGGGATTTGAAGAGCCTCTGCCTCTTTCCCATATGTTACTTAAATTGATGTGAAATTGATGGAAGAACAGAGAACTAAAACTGAGTTCTTGCTCTGGCATATACAGAAAATGTACAACTCTGCTTTTTAGGAGGGTTGGTTTGTTTGGACTCAAATAGTAGTGGCATCATTTCCCAGCCTTTTTAATACTTCACTCACATTAACTGTCTAAATGCCATGCTGCTGAGAAAAAAACCAAACAACATAGCTGAGGTGAAAAGAATCTTCCAGTGGCCAGCTGCTGATCCAGAATGATGGGTTATCGTGGTTTCTTTTAATCTACCTTAAGTAGGGACTGATTAAAAGACTCTTTGCAAAAATAGCAAATATTTTTGCCTTTTCTTCTTTCTTTTATATGAGGATGAAATAAAAGGCAACAGCACGGTGTGGCTGGCACAGGCAGTAACTATGGTGTGTTCCTGCCCTTAATGCACGAATGAACTGATCTGACATGTGGTAAAGTTCTCATCTACATGTAGTAGAGGGTGGAAAGAATAATTTCTGGTGCTTTTCAGATAAAAGTATTCCAAGTGGGAAAGGAGGGAGCCATGGAAGAAAGAAACAGGCTTAACTAAGTTTATCAGGAGTGGAAGAAAGGAATTCCTACTGTGGAGATAAAGCAAAGGTGGAGTTGTTTTAGTGTACTTAAGGTTTGGTGTGTAGATGTTTGTGTTGTAGTCTATCAGAGAAACTTCTTCCCTGAAAGGGTTTTTGAACACTGGAAGAAGCTCCCTATGAACACTGGAAGAAGCTCCCTAGGGAGAGCTTTGAATCCCAATCCCTGAAGGTGTTTAAAAGAGGCAGAGATGTGGTCCTAAGGAACATGGTTTAGCATCAGTCGTGGTAGAGTTAGAGAATGGCTGGACTCGATGATCTTAAAGGTCTTTTCCAACCAAAACAATTCTCTAATTCTGTGAAAGGTCATGAATTATTGTTCATCTGCAGTTCCCTGGTTTATAATGTGAGCTGAGGAAATCATGGACAGGTCTGCCCTCTGCAATCTGTCTCCACTAAGGTTCAGTAATGCTCTGCAGGTGCATAGGACTGGTCTGAGACGTGTAAAGCCGGTTTTATTTTACCATTTGGTAAAAGGACAAGCATCTTCAGTCCATAGTCCTCTTGAAAAAAATGCTCAACTTTCTTCTCAACTCCTCATCAGCCACCTTGTGATTGTTACTTGCTAGAGTTTGCTCTGCTTTTTGATGTGAAGTCCTTGATCTTGTCTTGTGGGCAGCTGTAATTGCGATGCCTTGAATTTTATTACAGGAATACTTTGTCTTATCCAGGATCTCAGTACAGCACCTAGGAGATAACATGTAAGAAAGTGTGCTGTTGTCTTTCAAATCAACTTGTCTAAGAAGTTTTTCCCCATCTACTAATTATCATTAATTGCCAGATCCAACAACTCCACAGTGCTTTGTCCTATTTTTTGGGGTGTCTTTTCTAATTTGGGACCCAGCCTACTTTTACATACTCAAAAAAAAAGGGAGAAATCTCTGCTGAATGTAAAGTAAACAAAGTCTCAGGAGCTAAATCCCTTATTTATGGCTTTTTTTCTGGTCACTCCAGCCTTTGGCAAAGCGTGACAATAAAGAAACAGCTGCCCATTAATAACAGATTCAAATCTGACCCTGCTTTCATGCTTCATTTCAGTGACGCAGGTAAAGATTTGTTTTGGGAGCAGAGAGTAAATTCCAGCAGATACTTGGCTGTAAGCACATAATATAATGTCTGTTTTTGAAGCACAGAGCTTTTCCCCAACGCTTCTCAAAGTTTAGACATTATGTCACACAACTATTTCTGTCTTCTGCTCAGAAGTCCCAGCTCCCAGTACAATGTCTCCCTTAACGACCTGTGGAGCCTTACGCTGTTACCTTTCTCACATCGCAAACTTGGGTTTTGCATTTGGCTTCCTAATCAAAAGTAGTAAAATGGACAAAATTCCAGAATCCCAGCATGGTAGGGTTGGAAGGGACTTCTGGAGATCGTCTAGTCCAACCACCCTGCTGAAGCAGGGTCACCCACAGCGGGTTGTCCAGGATCACAGTGTCCAGGTGGGTTTGGAATCTCTCCACAAAAGGAGACTCCACAACCTCTCTGGGCAGCCTGCTTCAGGGCTCTGTCTCACAGCAAAGAAATTTCTCCTGGTGTTTAGATGGAAACTCTTGCATTCCAGTTTGTGCCTGTTGCTCCTTATCCTGTTGCTGGGCACCACTGAAAAGAGTCTGGCCCCATCCTCCTGCCCCCAGCCTTTAGCTCTTGCTGAGCATTGAGCAGATCCCCTCTCGGGCTGCCCTGCTCGAGGCTAGATAGCCCCAGGTCTCTCAGCCTTTCCTCCTCACGGTGATGTTCCAGTCCCCTCAGCATCTCTGTAGCTCTAAGAGATCTGTAAAAATCAGTCCTTATTTTAATACTGGTATGAATTAGGACTTTTTTAATTTCCAAATTACTTGTGTCCATTGGTAAAAACGTTGTGACTGGTGGAAAGAATCAATAGAGATTATTTGCTAATCTCTTATAGGTACTTTCTTTGATACAGTCCCTGAGTGACAGAGTCCACAGAGTGGTCTGTGCAGGTTGTAAAGCAAGACAGTTTAATGAAGGCTTTGGAAAAGGATAATATTTTCTGTCATCATTTTTTTATTTTTCTCCTAAGAGGGTGGGTTGTTCCATTAAAATTCCATTCAAGCAGACAGGAGCATTTATAATACTCCAAAGAATATCTTCTCTCTTTTAGAGTATATTATGTTCTTTATTCACCCAAATCTTGTTTTAATATTGCTGTAAACTTAATAAGAAGAGATGAGATATGAAGTGATAATCTTTTAAATATAAGGAAAAATAATTTTCTCCACCTTCATAGGAGGCATAGGTCTAAGCTGTCTCTTATTAGAGATTTAGGTAATAAAAATCTCTGCTTGTAGAATAGCAGTCATCACAAAGCTATCTTGCTCTGTGAATCTAGAGAAATCATTTCTTTTTTGTTTTGTTTATTTTTTTTAGTGCTCTTCAGTTATGATTTTTCTCATCATGTGATATGAACTCTCTCTTTATGCTGCAGATTTGTCCTTATCCCATCACTGCTCCACTCTGTCTACTCTGATAATTCCTTCCCTCAGTTATTTTAAATACTGGAGGTGTCTCTAGTGCTGTGTGTGTGCAGAAATCACTGCTCCACGTTCCAGTTTCTAACCCAGGAAGGATTTGGGGAAGGGTTGGTACAATTGGACTGTCAATGCCCTCGATGGGTTGACACTGCATACATCATCGTGCTAATATCCTTGGCTGGGTACCAGCTACTTCCTAGCTGCTGGCAGAACCTGATGATTGTGTTGAGATCTTGTTTCATCCTGATGAAAACAAAATCAGAGTGTGCATGTGTGTGTGTGTTGTCAGGTTATTAAGTGGCAAGTACAGGGTTCAGGCCATTAACATAGTTAATCTTTCCACTACATTAAGTACCACAGTAAATCTTGATGGGTTAAATCTGTTTCCAGGTTTCTGTGTTGTCTGCCACAGCTGAATGATCAGTGGGACTTTGTGGTGTTTCACAGAGAGTGGTCATGACTTCAGAAATATTTGACCAATTTCAGTATGTTTTTTTTGTCTCCTCTCTGTTAAAACAGCTGCTTTTTGCCAAGTTTGGTCACAAAAACTTTCCCTTTAAAACTTAAACCACGGTGGCTTGATTGCAAATGAAAAATGAGCTCAGCTTTTAGAAGAAAAACTGTGGTTTACGCTGTTTTTTCAGGGTTTGAATGAGATAGTGTTAAACATAGGGAGATTTGCCCAGCTGATTGACTTCTGTGCCTGCAGTTCGTGTATTGAATCCTTCCCATGGTTATATTTTCAATCTAATTTTCCAGGATCCTTAAAAGTATTTCAAACCATCTAATAAATCGAGGCAAGATGATTGAAGAGCCTTAATTTTGTGGTTTGCATGTTGATTGGAACAAACCATTTAGGATTCCTTATAACGCAGTGCATTTGTGAATAGTTACTGTGCATTTCAAGTGCATATAGTAAAAAAACCAACAAACTACAAGACAAGCACTTTGTTTCTTCCTTTCAACACCAAAATCCCACATCAACAGCACACTTTTAATTTCTGATTTTTTAATTAGCTGAGATGTGTCTACTTTATTCAAAGTACATTTATGTATTGCTGTGCAAACCATTTGGAGAGAGTGTTTGGAAAACCGTCCTCTGTAGCTTGCCTTAACTGTTGCTGTAGTGTTCTGTGAGCAAAGTTTTTGCTTTGTGGAGTAAGTACTTTAAATTATAAACTTGCTTCATTTTTATTCTTTCTAGTCTGCTTGGATTAATTGCTGTACACCGGCTCCCTCAATTATTCAGCTTGAGCTATCAGTTCCTGACTGCTCTGGAAGCTTTACACACAGATAGGCTTTTTCTTTGATAGAAACTCTGGGCCTCAACCAGGGTTGAGCTATGAATGAATTTGTTTCATGAATTGCCCTTTAAAAAAGCAAACAAACAAACCAAAACACCAAAAAAAAAAGACCCAACTATTTCTGTTCCTGCAAGATGTCATTCTATGCTTCTGGAATGTTGCTAAATATTTGCATTAAACAACAGAATTGTTGCAGAGTTCACCGGGAGGAAGCATTGAAGAAGTTCTACACAGAGAGTGAGTGATTGATTGCCCATTGGAATGGGCTGCCTGGGGAGGTGGTGGAGTCACCATCATTGGAGGTGTTCAGGAGGAGACTTGATGGGTTGCTTGGTGCCATGGTTTAGTTGTTTAGGTGGGTTGGATTGGTTGATAGGTTGGATGTGATGATCTTGAAGGTCTCTTCCAACCTGGTCTGGTCTGGTCTGGTCTGGTCTGGTCTATTCTATTCTATTCTATTCTATTCTATTCTATTCTATTCTATTCTATTCTATTGGAATTAGGTTATTTATCGTGCTAGTGTGGTTTTTGTAGTTAACTGTTTAGTTAGAGGTGATTTGTGATGACACTGAAAATGGGGAATCTCAGTCATAGAATCACAGACTTGCTTAGACTGGAAAAGACCTTTCAGATCATCAAGTCCAACTGTTAACCTGGCACTGCCAGGTCACCTCTAAACCAAGTCCCTCAGCACCACATCTTCACAGCTTTGAAACCCCTCCAGGGGTGGGAACTCCACCACTGTGGAGTGGGCAGCCTGGTCCAGACCTTATCAACCCTTTTGGGGAAGAAATTGTTTCTCATGTCCAACCTAAACCTCCCCTGGCACAGCTTGAGCTGGTTTCTCCTGTCTTATTACTTGGCTGAAGAGACTGACCCCTGCCTGGCTCCAACCTCCTTTCAGGGACTTGTAGAGGGCCAGAAGGTCTCCCCCACAGCCTCCTTTTGTCCAGGCTGAACAACTCCAGTCCCCGTACCTGCTCCTCACATGACTTGTGCTCTAGACCCTTCCCCAGCTTTCTTGCCCTTCCCCAGCTTTCTTGCCCTTCCCCAGCTTTCTTGCCCTTCCCCAGCTTTCTTGCCCTTCCCCAGCTTTCTTGCCCTTCCCCAGCTTTCTTGCCCTTCCCCAGCTTTCTTGCCCTTCCCCAGCTTTCTTGCCCTTCCCCAGCTTTCTTGCCCTTCCCCAGCTTTCTTGCCCTTCCCCAGCTTTCTTGCCCTTCCCCAGCTTTCTTGCCCTTCCCCAGCTTTCTTGCCCTTCCCCAGCTTTCTTGCCCTTCCCCAGCTTTCTTGCCCTTCCCCAGCTTTCTTGCCCTTCCCCAGCTTTCTTGCCCTTCCCCAGCTTTCTTGCCCTTCCCCAGCTTTCTTGCCCTTCCCCAGCTTTCTTGCCCTTCCCCAGCTTTCTTGCCCTTCCCCAGCTTTCTTGCCCTTCCCCAGCTTTCTCTGAATGTACTGCAGCACCGCAATATCCTTCTTGTAGTGAGGGGCCCAAAACTGAACGCAATGTGCGGTCTCACTAGTCCCAAAGTGATGACACAGAAGAAGGTGCCATCTTCATATCCAGCCCATCTTGCACTCAGTTTGAGTATGGTTTTCAAGACTTGCTGTTTTACTTCTTGGTAGGTACTGCTGTGTTAGTTCATGGGTTTCACTGATGAAGGTGTGGAGGGTTGCTATCAAATTCAGTCAGAGGCAAAATGCCGGATGTGACAGTAACTGAGTAGATGAAACAGCTGGCAATGGAGAAATACTGATCAGTAGCTCTTCTAAATTCCAAAGCTCTGCTGTGAGGTTTCTGGGTTTTAAGCTTTCCTTTTAGCAGAAGGCAGGAATTGGAGCATTTTGTAGCAGGATTTACAGTAGTGTGCAGTTCAAATATAGGACATCTGCTCTGCTGTAAATACGAACAAAGGCGATGACTGTGTAGAGAGGAGAAAGCTCTAAGAAAGACCAAAGCAGAGACCATGAAATAGCCTGAGAGATGAGCGACAGTGTTTCAACCATGGCATGGTGGCTTTTGTTGTTGGCTTTGGTGGGATCATGTTTTCCTTCAAGGTATGTTTCACAATAGGCCAGTCCATTAAAAAAGGCCTTGTCAGATGGTAGAAATGGGCTGTAAGTGTACAGGAAAGAGAACATGTCCCAGTGTATACATACAGAGGTATGCCAGAAGTCAGTAGTGAAGATAAACTTTTTGCCTGTGCTATTCACTTTGTGTCTCACACAGCCACATGCTGATGGGTTCATTTTGGTGTGAACCCACCAAAACCCTCAGGAAAGAAGTGACTCTTCTGTCTCTGTATCTGTACTACCAGAGAACAGGACGCTGATCTTGAAAGGCAGGTGGTAAAACACCTAATTATTTCACTTGTTGGTCAGTATTTTTCATTGTCTATGGTGATACATCAGAGGGGCCCGATTTGAAACCTGAAGAAAGGACTGTTCACTGAATCATCTGGTCTGAATTAACCAGAATGTGCCTCGGACTTGCATAATTCTTTTCAAAGTGATGCTAACAGTTTTACCATTATTTGGAGTCCATTTAGGCCAATAGTGAATTCCTAACAACAACAAAAATCACTCATGAGTTCCATGATTGTGTTACATGACCATGCGTGCCAGTATGTACTTCAAAGCTGAGCAGATGCTCCTTCTTCTTTGGAGATGTTCCAAGGGAAGATGATTCCCATTTGCGTCTATGTCTGTTATCTGGAGCAGATAAATAGTAGTTGAGGAAGTCCAGGATTCTGCATGATTGACCTAGAAATGGCTAGATAAAATGTCCAGGTGGCACTTTCTTCTGTTCCTTGAGAAAATGTGATTATTCAAGAACGCTTACTGGGTCCATCAGGTGTAAATGTCTTCATTAGAAAGGCTCCTTGCCTTGGAGAAAACCTAGTTCCGATCACTTGCCTTGAAGAATGCAAGTCTTGGCAGACCACTATCTGGGATTTCTGGAGTTACTTTATTGAAGACACACAGATTGCTTTAGTTTTCCATGGATTGAACAATGTATTTTTCACTATTAAGGGAAGATAGTGGAATGTATTTGGAGACTGCTGTCAAACTTCATTCTTGAACAGTCTGTCACTGACGTATAAAGGAGCAGAATTTTGTCTCACTGGTGATAGTGTAGATGAAGACTGAGTTGGTTAATGAAAAGAGAATGACACCCTTAGAAAGTTAGAACATCTGAAGTGGGAATTGGGCCCTTTTTTTCCTCTGAATATGTAAATTTTAAAAAATAACAACACAACAAATTTAATGGCTTGCAGCACTGCTAGGAGCTTCAGTTAACTGTCACTGAATTTTAAGTGTCCTTCTCACCATAAACTAGTTCTGTATCAGTTGATTTTCTGGAGAGCTCCGATGAAAGATGACAGCAAAGCTGAGAGAGTCAGAGGGATAAAAGAATTCCTAGGATGCAACAAAATAGCCAACCAAATGGACACTATTGCTGCTCTTGATCTCATTGCCAGCAGCACTTGTGCATTAATGTCAGCCTCTTGTTTCCTGTAGCACTTTTCAATCACGCTATAGCCGTTAGCAGCATCAGAGCTGTGTTAGCTTTGGGCGAGGCTGAGGACTTCTCTGGTGTGTTGGAAGCAGCATCTTCAGAGTGATGTGACACCATCCCCCCTGTTTAACAGAGTTTTAATCTTGTTTCCTGTTCCATCAGACTAAGCCAAATTGTTTCTTGAGGTGTTTGGAAGATGCAGAGATGTGATGCTGAGGGAGATGGTTTAGCACCAGGCTTGGTAGAGTTAGAGAATGATTTGACTTCATGATCTTAAAGGTCTTTTCCAACCAAAACAGTTCTGTGATTCTGTGATTCTATAAGTATCTGAATCCCCTGCCTGAAACTCTGAGTAGGAAAGCTTTTACTTTCAGCCTCTATCAAAAATCTATAAAATGACTCTAGTGAAATCCTGCATCTCAGACTTTGTCAATACTGGGAGAGATTTTTGACCTTCCTCCTTGTTTCTCTCCTTAAATAATTGACATTTCCAGGCAAATCTGCGTTTCTTTCCCTTCAGAATTTCCTGTAGCGAATAACTCACATCCTTTTAACTGCAGATTAGGGCATCACTGTGAAAAAGTGAAGTAGAGTTCATAAAGAAAATCAATACTACTGAAATTATCTCCTGAAATGGAATGGTATTTCTTTAAATCTGTTTTACTTAGACCAGGAAAACGCAGCTGACAAGTCAGTGATTTTCCCCAGCTCTCTAATGGCACATGGCAGCCAGCAGCTCTTCTTCCCAGCATTTGCAAGCACTAATGAACGAGAAACAAACTTAAAAGTCACAGACTCCAGCCACTGTGGTTCATTGGTTTGTTTTTATTAGCCAGACCTTGATGTCAGTACAAGAACTGGCATTTATTTTGGATTTTTTTTTCTCCCCCCCCCCCTTAAATTCCTACCAATGTCATATTAATCCCAAATGTTGGATTTGTGGGGAATTCCTTTTTTGTGTTTCAAGTGAAACATTTTATTACAATGATAAACTCGTTTGTCAGCTGCTTGCCTTTTTTTTTTCCCTGTAATTTTTATTAAAGCAGAAATTGTTGAGAAAAAAAAAGTTTGCCTGAAAAGAAAGCTCCTGCCTTTTCTTTTTTTCACCTTCAACCCAGCTGAGTGCAAAGATCAAAAGCTAAGAAAACCCCAGACTTCCTCTTTCCTGATGAGGAAAGTTCTTTTTGTACTCGCCTCAGTGAGAAAAACTACAATGTAACAAGCAGTAAAAGTAGGAGAATACGAGGATAAAACCACACAGACAGACAGAGAGTACTTAGTTCTGTGGCACTGAGACCAAAATCCATCCAAATGGAATGGTTTTGTGAGGGGAAAAATAAAAGCAAACCCGGGTTTTGGTGTTAAAAACTAATAACCATAAAAATCAATTCCAGTCTGCCTTAGAATCATCTTTTTAAAGAGGATGAACTTGCTCAGCGCTAATAACGATAGCTGCCTCCTGTGAGGCTCTGATGGATTTAGCTTTATGGTCCATTAAGTTTTATGGTTGGTAGGACACTATCTGCTTTGGTGGTGATAGCATCTTCCTGGAAGGAATGATTCGTGCCAGGCTCTGTAAGCAGCAAAAGCTCCTGTTTAAAAGGAGTTGTCTGTGCTAAATTTGTACTGACGCTGTGGCCCTTACTCTGGTGAAATTAAGAGGTGTTTCGGTGGTTTTTCTCAGCAGTGCAGCTTCTGGAGCTCTGTTGCAAGTGCTGTGGAAGTTGGATTACAACCGCCAGAAGGTAGCAGCACTGACAGAGTTGTGAGCGTGCTCAGCAGGGTGCCGGGGCATTGCGTTTGTGATGCACGTTTAGAGCAAATTGCTTTATTGTTTCGGTAATTATGGGGAGTGCAGAGATGTAAGTCTGTAGCTAAGAGAATTGTTTGAGAACAGCTACTTGAAAATGGAAAGAATTTGGAGGAACAGTTCCCAAATGTGTCCCTCAGTGAATCCTGTTTGTGGGGAATGACGGTGTGATAACCAGTGCAATAGTTACCACAGCACACAAACTTTAACACTATTTTCCCTGGCTAGTCAGTGCTGCAGGGAATTAAGTAACAGTTTAAAGGCATCATTTGGTAGCTGGGGGCTTGCTCAGGAAGGCTGTACAGGAAATCTGTTGAACAAATGTTTTGTTTCAGTCAACAAAGTTTTACAATCTAGTAATAAAAAGGAAGGGGCAGGGTTAACATCAGAGTGAGATTCTGGAGCATCTCCAGGCATTTGCATTCCTCAGCAACATCCATGATTCTGACTGGGAGCTTTCTGCACCCACATAAACCATGATACCTAAGCCTTGTTGTGAAACCTTCACCTTCCTCCTGCTCAAAGAAATTGTGCTCTCCCTAATTCTGTGTTTTGGTCAGAAAAAGACTTTTAAGATGGAGTCCAATCATTCTCTAAATCTACCAAGTCTGGTGCTAAACCATGTCCCTCAGCACCACATCTCTGCTGCTTTCAAACACCTCCAGGGATGAGGATTCCACCAGCTTCTTGGGGAGCCTGTTTCAGTGTTTGGAAACCCTGCTTCACCCTTCAGTGAAGCAGTTTTTCCTAATGTCCAACCTAAACCTGGTGCAGCTTGAGACCATTTCCTCTCATCCTAAATATATGTGGGTATGGGAGAATTTGCTTATATGGGTTTGCACCTGTGTCATCTGGAGAGCGAAGAACTTTGTTGTCATGAAGGAGTTTGCAGCGTTGTAGGGTCTACTTGGATGCTAAATATGGGCAGTACTTCAGTTACTGAGACTTTTCAGTGTTAATTATTTCCTTCATCTTCACATGTGTTGGTAGACACTAGACAACATTTCACCAAAATGTTGTGGTTTGAATTGTGGAAGGGATGTAACTTGCATTTTGAGCTCTAATGTGCCCTTGTAGCCTCAAAAACATGAGAGTTGACCAGAGAGCACAATGAATTGGAAGATCAGATACCTTTTTAGGTAGGGTTGGAATAGATTCATGCCCATTAAAAAGCACAGACCTTTTTTTTCCCTTTGTTAGTAGGTAGCAGGGAACCTTTGTGTTTGAGAGTATGGATTGACAGTAGCCAGCTCTTGGACTTGCACGGGTTTTGCCCAGACTGACCTGGTACTAGGATATTTTAGGCAATATGAGCTTTAAATTTAAAGTTACTTTACAATTATTTGGATTTTGGAGTTTTTTTTTTTTGTCCCGTGGAAAACCAGGCAAAGATCTTCTGGTCTCAGGATTATGTAGCATAGTTTTCAGAATGAGCTTAAATATAAACACCAGTTTTCTTCTGTTCCATTAAACCTTTTTGAGCTGCCTTTTTTTTTTAGGTCAAAAAGTGGACTTTTTCTCCTCTCCTACATTTTATTTACAATAGTCATCCATATGTCTAATCAGAGGCTTGTTTATCCCTCAGGATAGACCTTGGCATCTTTTTTCTTTAGTTGCTCCAGGAAAAGTTTGGCTCCTCAAGAATCTTCTTCTTTTGGCTGTGCTTTGCTTTCCCCTGGTCTCTGTTCTCATAGTCCCATCAAAGGCTGCCTCCCTGGCTCCTGGCTGTCCTGACATTCCTTCTTGGTTGTGCTTTTTGCTGAAACTCCATGAATCTCTTGCTCCAGTGCCTTTGAAGCATGCTCGTGCCACTTTTGTCTGACTGGCTTCAAAGACCGAAGAGCTTTTGGGTAGCTCAGTCCCTTGGGTTCTGTAGTGACTGCCAGGTAAAGCTTCAGCAGCTTGATCACTGTCAGGCTTCCAGCTCTTTTATCCCAGTGTGGGCAGGAGCACAAAGGTTCTGGCACAGCACCATAAATGTGATCTCAAACTATGACTTCATGTAAAAATCACATGTGAGTGGTGACTGAGATCAGAAAAGAGAAGGGAGTGACACTTTTTTTTTTTTTCTGTGCTTGTTCTGAGTGGTGGTTTAATATTCTTGTGTTAGTGTTATTTTAATCAAGTTGCTTGAGGCAGCTTTCCTCATCAAGATCAGATGTTCAGGTGGAACCTCCTGGGTGCCACTTCATGCCTGTTGTTCCTTGTCCTGTCACTGGGCACCCCTAAGAAGAGTCTGGCTCCATCCTCTTGCCCCCACCTTTCAGCTCTTGCTGAGCATTGAGCAGATCCCCTCTCAGGCTGCTCTTCAGGCTAAGCAGCTCCAGCCTTTCCTCCTCAGAGAGATGCTCCAGGTCCCTCAACATTGTTGCAGCCTCCACTGGGCTCTCTCCAGTAGTTCCTTTTCTCTCTTGAACTGGGGAGCCCAGAACTGGACCCCAGCACTCTAGATGTGGCCTCACTAGGGCAGAGCGGAGATGGAGGAGAACCTCCCTTGATCTGCTTGTCACGCTTTTCTTAATGCAGTCCAGGAGATTGCCTTCTTGGACACAAATCCTCTCAATCCTTTCCCCAAAGTCTTTCTGGGTAGCAACATGAAAGTTCTAAAATAGTTATTTCAAGAAACAAAAACTTGCCCATGCCAGGTTGCCAGGCTCTCTCTCCCTCCTGAGGTGTGGTGTTAGGGACAGCTCCCTTAAAAATCTGAGCTGTTGAGAAAAAAAATGCATGTAGAGGGTTGTGAAGGTTGTGTTGTTATTTTGTGTGGCCAACTTGGAACAGGATATATTACTGAGAAAGCCCAACACAAATGGAATCTTTCAAACCTCTCCTGTGGTGGCTGGATTCCATGTGGTAGGAGGCACACAAAGGAAATTGAAGATATCCTCAGTGGCGGCTGTAGAACATGGATTGGAGATGAGATTTGCTAGGTGTACAGGAGCACTTAAACAGGAAAACTTAAAGAAGAAAGGTCTGAGCACAGCAACAAGGACTAAGGTTGGACAGTAATAGCTGGTTTTGACACACTTGAGACACTTGAATTTCTTTTAACCCCGAAAGGGAAAGAAAGCTGTGAAATGGTATCAAAGACGCTGGGGCAGTGCTGCATTCCAGTAAGATTTGAATTAGAGAGGAGATGCATTTTCATCTTCTGAGACAGAAAGTGCTAGAAGTGGTTGAAATCATCAAAAGCCCTGTGACTAGTCAGGCTCAGCAGTGGTATCATAGTATCAGTCATGGTTGGAAGGGACCACAAGGGTCATCTAGTTCTAACCCCCCTGCCATGGGCAGGGACACCTCACACTAGAGCAGGCTGGCCAGAGCCTCATCCAGCCTGCTCTTGAACACCTCCAGGGATGGGGCTTCAACCACCTCCTGGACAACCCATTCCAGGGCTTCACCACTCTCATGGTGAAGAACTTCCTCCTCACATCCAGCCTGAATCTCCCCACCTCCAGCTTCATTCCATTCCCCCTAGTCCTATCACTACCTGATAGCCTGAGAAGTCCCTCCCCAGCCTTCTTGTAGGCCCCCTTCAGATACTGGAAGGCCACAATTAGGTCACCTTGGAGCCTTCTTTTCTCCAGACTGAATAGCCCCAACTCTCTGTGTCTGTCCTCACAGGAGAGCAGCTCCAGCCCTCTGCTCATCCTCGTGGCCCTTCTCTGGACACCTTCCAGCACGTCCAGATCCCTCTTGTAATAGGGGCTGCAGAACTAGAGGCAATACTCCAGGTGGGTTCTCACCAGAGCTGAGTAGAGGGGAAGAATCATCTCCCTTGACCTGCTGGCCACAGTGCTGCATTCCAGTAAGATTTGAACTAGAGAGGAGATGCATTTTCATCTTCTGAGACAGAAGGTGCTAGAAGTGGTTGAAATCATCAAAAGCCCTGTGACTGGTCAGGCTCAGCAGTGGTGTTTTGTCTTGTTCTGTTTTTTCCATTTTGAGGGATTTTTTTGCTTCTGTGCTAACAGCAGATTGTGATAGCAACCTGATGGAAGACCCTCAGAAGCAAAATGCTCCTTTAAGCTGTAGAATGTGTCCATCAAACCCCTCAGTTTGTGGTCAGAACTGTGGATGCATCTCTGCTGCTGGGGCATGAGGAGGAGTGTGAAACACTACAGGGAAGGAGACCTGCAGCACAAACCACGTGGATCACAGAGCCGGAGTCCAGCAGAAAGATGTGTTAAATACTTTCTTTTTTCTTTAATCCAGCAGCTTTGTGCCTCCTCATGGGGACAGAGGGGTCATAACAACAGCCCATAAAAAGCACAATTAGATTTTTATTTGCATTTTAATCTTTTTGAGAGAGACAATTTTCTCAGATTATTGTTTGAGTTCAGTTCAACACCAGAATCACTCTATTGAAAATTGCAGCATGGTTTTGCTAGCACTCAAGGGTGATGGCCAACGGACAGCCCAGGGGGACAGTTTGGCCTGCCAGAAGTATTTATTGACTGGATGCATGGTCATTGCAGCAGTCTTGTCTGTATTCACACGCTAGAAATATCTCTTTCTTAGCAGCACTGTCAACATGTTGTTCAGTCTGGAGAAGAGAAGGCTCTGAGGTGACCTAATTGTGGCCTCCCAGGATCTGAAGGGGTCCTACAAGAAGGCTGGGGAGGGACTTCTCAAGATATCAGGTAGTGATAGGACTAGGGGGAATGGAATGAAGCTGGAGGTGGGGAGATTCAGGCTGGATGTGAGGAGGAAGTTCTTCACCATGAGAGTGGTGAAGCCCTGGAGTGGGTTGTCCAGGGAGGTGGTTGAAGCCCCATCCCTGGAGGTGTTCAAGAGCAGGCTGGATGAGGCTCTGGCCAGCCTGATCTGGTGTGGGGTGTCCCTGCCCATGGCAGGGGGTTGGAACTAGATGATCCTTGTGGTCCCTTCCAACCCTGACTGATAGTATGATACTATGTCTGGGGATGTACTCAGCTGGGAGGGAAGGTGGTAAATAATGTGCTGGAGTTAGTCTGACTTCTGGTCTGTAGAGCTTGTGTGCTGGAAGGGGCCCCCATGGAGAAGGCAGAAGATGGCACATGGCTTGAAGCTCAAACGTGGGGTCAGTTTGTGCGCTGGAGGAGGATTGGGAGCAGAAGGCGCGTGGGGGATGTCTGAGGGCAGGGTGAGCCTGGGGGCAGGAGGAAGAGTGAAGGCAGGGAGGAGGTATGAAGGAAAACTGCTCTTCTGTGATTTCTCAGAGCTGCATTTGAATGTCTGGAGTGGTGGATTTCAGAGAAGGTAGTGTAGCTGAGCTTAAAGTTTAAAAAAGAGATGAGAAAAATCTGAGTGTCAAACCCATACAATGTCAGTCACACCTCTGGAAAAGCACAGGAAAGATCACACTGAAGTTTGCTATCTGAGATAGACTAGGAAGAGATTCCTCTGTGAGAAATAGTCTAAATGAGCCGCTTAAGAATGCTGATGGGTAAAGATAACTTGTGGGGTTGACTCTAAATCCACAAATGTTGGTTGTTGCAAGGTGAAGGTCGGTTTCTTCTGCCTGGTAACAAGTGACAGGATGAGAGGAAGTGGCCTCATGTTTCCTCAGGGGAGGTTTAGGTTACACATTAGAAGAAAATTCTTCACTGAAAGGGTTCTCAGCCCCTGGAGCAGGCTCCTCAGGGAGGTGGTTGAATCCCCAACTCCAGAGGTGTTGAAAAGATACAGAGATGCGGTGCTGAGGACCATGGCTTAGCACCAGCCTGGGTAGAGTTAGAGAGTGGCTGGACTGGATGATCTTAACGGTCTTTTCCAACCAAAGATATTCTGTGATCCTCTGAATTCTGCGCTCCACTCCTCCCACAGCCCCCAAATGACCAAAACATAGAGAACTCCAGGTCTCTTCCAACCTTGGTGATACTGTGATGGTACCAAAACCACTTCAGCTTTCGGATTTTACACTTCTTTTCTCTCTGTGAATCAGAACTGAAACTCAGGGACTGGAACTTGCTAAAAAAGCAGAATAATTATGCACCAGCACAGTCAGAAGGAGGAGGAGGATTTGGCTTGGGTACAGCTGTGTGGAAATTTGCTGTGATTCGGGTTGGAGAGGCCAGCTGACCATCAGCCACCAGCTGGTATTTGCCAAATAGAGCAAATGGGTGATATCCCAGTGGAATATAATCATTGCTCTTCTGACTGCAGATATACAATTAAGCAATGAAATAGAAAGCTGTTGGACATTTTGTGTTTGCAGACGTTGTTACTAGAGCTTGTGCCAAAAGCAGAGTTAAATTTAGTACATTTCAACCTGATCAAACCCAACCCTACACAAACAAAACCCGTTCCAGACTCAGACAATGTGGCCTGCAGTTGCCAGAGCTACCACAGAGGATGGGATCTAGCAGAAAACACTTAAAACTCCCTACAGCAAAAAGCTTGAGGCAGAGTATCTCCAGTGTCAGTGTGTGAATTCAGTAGGAGACTTTATTGAAGATAGTAAATTAGGGGTTTCATTGCTCTGTTAAAAATGAGTGCTTGAAAAGATACACTGTGACTGTTCAGTCTTTTTCACTTGTTTTAATCCCAAAGTGTACAGTAGCCTCAGATCTGTTAAACCCCTCGCAAGCTGGCTACTGTTAAATTGTAGAATTGCAGCAATGAAACATTGAGCCTCACCTCTTGACATTTTGTCCAGCAGAAGAATGAAAACAGAAATCCCTGCACTGCTGAGAGAGTGATGTCTGAAAGACTTGGACTGAAAGGTCTCCTGAGACCAGTGTTTTATGTATCTTTTTGGGGTCGTCATGTGAGAATGACACAGTGTGGGTCTGCAATGGGAAAGGAGGGTGACAAGGATGTCTCATGAGCCTGTCCTGTGGTTGTGTGTGAAAGCCACAGAATCACAGTATGGTGGGGGTTAGAAGGGACCTCTGGAGATCATCTAGTCCAATGCCCCCTGCTAAAGCAGGGTCACCCACGGCAGGTTGCCCAGGAACACAATGTCCAGGCAGGTTTGCAATCCCTCCGGAGAAGCAGTCTCCACAGCCTCTCTGGGCAGCCCGCTCCAGGGTTCCAATACCCTCACAGCAAACAATTTTCTCTTCCTGTTCAGCTGGAACCTCCTGGGTTCCGGTTTGTGCCTGTTGTCCCTTGTCCTGTTGCTGGGCACCACTGAAAAGAATCTGGCCCTGTCCTCTTGCCCTTCAGCCTTTAGCTCTTGCTGAGCATTGAGCAGATCCCCTCTCAGGCTGCTCTTCTCCAGGCTAAACAGCCCCAGGGCTCTCAGCCTTTCCACCTCACAGAGATGCTCCAGTCCCCTCAGCATCTTCATGGCCCTGTGTTGGACTCTTTTCCAGTAGTTCTCTGAATCTAGGAGTTGGCCCAAATGGGCACAGTATACAGCAGTAGAAGATAAATGCACAAATTGAAGGAGGAAAGAAGGTGATTTTAACAGAAAACATTTCAAATAGGCTGAGACCATAGGATGCAGCCATGAATGGCAAAGCAAGGAACCACTGCGAAAGCCCCCGGAACCTTTGGCGGTAGCAGTCCTTCAAGGGAGCCCAGAAGGTTCCAAGAGTGACCCAGTGAGATTCTCCTAACTGAACAATGAATAACCTTACCACAAGGTTGACTATAAATACGTCATGTTATCTTAATGTTGGTCTTTAAATCTTTTAATGTGCTTCTGAGTTCTGACTTGGAAGGAGAGGAGGGACTTTATAACAGCTGAGCTTCCTTGGCCTGCAGTCTGGGCAAGGTGTTGTGAAACACTTTCTGCCTGGTCACACCCAGTTGGAAAGAACATCCCAGCGAAGCCATGCTCCAGCAAGTGTTTCAGCACTGGGCAAGCACAAAACCACCACACGAGGCCAGATGGTTCCAGCTCCTTAAGTTTTCCTCTTGAGCCGATCTTTTAATTGAGGAGAAATAAACTCTTCCAGATGTGCAGCACAACCTGTCTTATCTTGTCACCTTTCCCTTTGAGTGCTACCTGTATCTCATCAGCAGGAGAAAATGATGATTATTGACTCCTTGCAGCTTTTCAGTCCTTCCTCCTGAAGAGATAAATCTGGTGATAAATGTGTTGGCTTGTTTTGTGTCAATTAGCGGCGGGAGATTGTCCGCAGAGGAGCTTCAGACAGCCTTTATCTCCTCTATCTTAGGGTAGTGTTTGTGTATCAGTGTTTACAGGGAATTGTCTTCACGACAGTCTGTGCATTATCTCTAAAGCAGATTTTATTCATTAAGCCTTTTTCAGCCACAGAACTGATCAGAATATGAAGTATTTCACAACAGGGTAAACAAAGGCATCCGACATGTTCTCCCGGAGAGGCTGGGAAGCATTGCCTTCACGTTCTTGTCATTGCTGTGGCTTTGCGTTCCCATTGCTTGCAGGCTCATTGGGGTAGGCAGGGTGAGGATGGAAGATACCATAAATTTCTCCTCATTGAAACTTGGGCCGTGTGAATCATTTCTCTCTCTTGGAATAACTTTAATAGAAAGCTGGAATCCAACCTGATGAGAAAAACGTGCAAAACCTTTTCTTCTTCTTCTTCTGCTTTTTGTTCACCCTGCCTAAACGTGTTGGAGGGCTGTGTGTTTTTTGGAGGCTATTTTTATCACAACTTTGAGTTTAAGCAACTAAAGGACTAAGTTACCTCGAGTTGTAACACTTACAGAATTAGAGGACTGTAGAGGTTTTTATTGAAGGAGTAGAAGAGAGTCATTTGGGATCATTTGGTTTAGATTTTAAACACTTTCTGCAGCTCAGGGAAGGCTAGAGAGCAGTTGGATTTATTGTTAGAGGTTGGTTGGATTTATTGTTAGAGGCTTTTATTGAAGGAGTAGAAGAGAGTCGTTTGGGATCATTTGGTTTAGATTTTAAACACTTTCTGCAGCTCAGGGAAGGTTAGAGAGTGGTTGGATTTCCTTCTGCAGAGGTATTATGTCATTTCTAATACATTTTACAACAACATCAGATGACAAAAGCATAGGAGAGCTTTTACCTCACAAGAGCAGTGCCAAAAGCATAGGGATGTTAGGAAGAAGTTCTACACGGAGAGAGTGATTGGCCATTGGAATGGGCTACCCGTGGAGGTGGTGGAGTCACCTTCACTGGAGGTGTTCAGGAGAAGACTTGATGGGGTGCTTGGCTGTATGGTCTAGTTGTTGGGTGGGTTGGACTGTTTGACGGGTTGGATGCGATGATCTTGAAGGTCTCTTCCAACCTGGTGTATTGTATTGTATTGTATTGCATTGATGTGCTCAGGGATGTGCTCATTGATGCCCTGGTTTTACAAGGAGCAGTGGGTTATATTCACTAGCATCTCACTCAGTTAGAATGTCATTCTCTGGACATTTTATCTTGATGATTTCAATCAAAACACAGCACAAGTGAAAAAGGCAGCTCAGTGAAGATCAACTTAGTGACTCCCACTCCTGAAAGAAATTCTGACTTACTTTGTTGGTTTAGGACTTGAATTTCCTGGGTTTGGGGGATGTAGTCCCTTTCCTTCGTGTCATAGAATCTACTGAGTGCTGAAGAGAAAGCCAGAACTACTCAAATCCTGTGCCTGCTGTTGCAAAGGGTAACTTTAGAAGTACCTTCACTCTTGGTATGAAGGAGCACAGCCCCTAACAGAGGGGAAGGAAAACATGACGCTCTTGCTGCATTACAAAGCTTCTTACTATGCTTTATTTTACTGCCATAAAAACTGAGGCAGTCCAAAAACATTACGTGTGAAATCCCACCACATGTAGTCCATCCCAGCACAGAGCCAGGGGTCATCATAACCTGCACTCTAGGCATATAGCTGGAGATCCCAAGTTTGCCTTCTTGTTCCCTCTGCATTGTGTTTAAAAAGGAGATGAGAGGTTCCCTGAATGTGGCTCAGAGTCTGGAATTGCAGCCATAGAAATGATTACCGTGTTCTTAACAGAATTTGGATTTGTTTTATCAGGAGGGATTCAGTCTGAAGTTGTAGGAATTTGGGGCAAAAGGGCTCATCTCTAAATGCCTGAAATGCAAATGTTTCTAGTTCAGTGTGAGTGACCCTCCTGCTGCTCTGCCCTGAATTTCTGGTGTTCCTTGGTACTTCTACCTTAGGGGAATGGACAGGCTGACACTTAATAATCAGGAAATTATTCACCTGAAAGCCACTTATTTTTGAGGGTGTTTTTAATCATTGATTGTCCAGCACCACTTTCTAGCTCTGTAGGATTATCCAGAGGTCTTGATTCAGCAGTGAAAAGGTAGCTGGAGGTTATCCAGTGCCAGCTTAGTTTACACCACTGTTGTTGCCACTACGTACCCCTGGTACGTAGCCAGTATCACCAAGGTTGGAAGAGACCTCAAAGATCATCGAGTCCAACCTGTCACCACAGACCTCATGACTAGACCATGGCACCAAGTGCCACGTCCAGTCCCCTCTTGAACACCTCCAGGGATGGTGACTCCACCACCTCCCTGGGCAGCACATCCCAGTGACGAATGACTCTCTCAGTGAAGAACTTTCTCCTCACCTCGAGCCTAAACTTCCCCTGATGCAGCTTGAGACTGTGTCCTCTTGTTCTGATGCTGGTTGCTAGAGAGAAGAGACCAACCCCTTCCTGGCTACAACCACCTTTCAGGTAGGTGTAGAGAGCAATGTTGTAGAGAGCCCTCACGTTTGCTGTGATTTATTTGGCACTGCAAGTTACCCAAT
This sequence comes from Picus viridis, assembly GCA_033816785.1. Classification (NCBI taxonomy): domain Eukaryota; kingdom Metazoa; phylum Chordata; class Aves; order Piciformes; family Picidae; genus Picus; species Picus viridis. The sequence goes on along the minus strand of CM066591.1, from coordinate 11,238,246 downwards.
ACAGAACCCACTGCCACAATGGGTTAACAGTTGGGCTTGCTCTTAAAGGTTATTTTCCAACCAAAACATTTCAGTGATTTTATGAAAATGTTTTATATAGGCATTAATGAAGAGCACAGGCAATGGAGCAAAAATGCTGTTTGATTTACAGATTTCCAGAGAGTCTCCACGTGATCTTTTGCTCCTCAGTGACAGCCACTTGAGACAAAAATCTCATCTTGCTGTTGGGACTTGGATAAATGTCAGTTGGAAAACTCTTGTATTTATCCATTGAGGAAGTAGCTTTTAACAACCCTTGTGAAGGAATTTATTTTTAGATAAGTATTTTCTGTGAAGTAAATTAATATGTTTACAGAGCCAGGCTCTAGTTGTTAGAACATCTTTGACTTCTGTAGGTGCTCTGCTGCTTATTTAAACTCCTTGAAGATCTTTAGCAATTAGGCTGTACTGATAACGCTATGTGTTCTTATCTTGTCTCTTCCCTTAGCTTAGAGGAAATAATTTGTGCATTATATCAGGGATAAGAGCTAGAAAGTGTGAAATCTGATCCTAGTTCTGCCACTTGGTGACCTGTAGGAAATTGGTTCACCACATCCTTTCAGTTCTCTTGTCTGTGTGATAGGTAAATGCTAACCTCATCTGTCTTCCAAGGCACTCTGCAGCTCTTTAAGTATTTAAAAGCATCACCAAACCTTTTAATAAGCTCCTCTATGTATCTTTTTTATTGAAGTAGAACACAAATTAGGTTATCTGGAGCTTGCAATAGCTGTGAATTTCAGATTAACTGTGAAATCTTTCTGCTTGAAATCAATGCATCCCACTTGCTTGGAAAGATTTGCTACTCCATTATTCATTACCGGGGCCTTAAAATTATACTCCAGTGACAAAGCCTCTATTTATTTTTAGACAATTGGCATCCACTTCTGGCTGACCTAAAATGTTTCTTTGATGACAATGTCTGTGATCCAGCTGGGTTTGCTGAATGGTTGAATAAACAAAGACAGATAGTAAAATGTGGGAAAGAAAAAAAAAACAGCTATTTCTATGATATTAGAGAATCTGTCCAGCCAACTGCAAGCCTGATTCTACATGTCCTATCTGTAACACTTGTCCAGAATGTCTCTGGAATTTTATCATTATTGCATTTTAAGGTTATGAGGAGGCCAAGATGAAAAATATCAGAGTGAAGGTGATTCACAAAAAGGGCAATGAATTTGTAATCCAGTCTCTTCCTTCCTGAGGTATGTAGGTTAAATACATGAACTAAGAGGGTAAGTCTAAGCTTGCTGAAGTCTTACTAGTTTTTCAGTGCTGTTTCACTTAGTAGCCATTGTTGGGTTATTGCAGCAGCTTCAAAGTCAACTCAATGTTTGGATGATAATGCTGCTTATAGGCAAAAATCTTCAGGTAGTCAAAAAAACAGAAGTCTCCTGTTCTGACTTAAATCAAAAGGGTATTTCACAGAATCCCAGCATGGCTGAGTTGGGGGACCTGCTAAAGCAGGGTCACTTACAGCAGGTTGCCCAGGTTCACAGTGTCCAGGTGGCTTTGGAATCTTTCCAGAGAAGGAGACTCCACAACTTTTCTGTGCAGTCTTCTCCAGGGCTCTGTCACCCTCACAGCAAAGACACTTTTCTTCTTGTTCAGATGGAATCTCCTGGGTTCCATTTTGTGCTTACTGCCTCTTGTGCAGTGGACACCACTAACAAGAGTCTGGCCCCATCCTCTCGACCCCCAGCTTTAGCTCTGGCTGAGAATTCAGCAGATCCCCTCTCAGGCTGCTCTTCTCCAGGCTAAACAGCCCCAGGTCTCTCAGCCTTTCTTCCTCACAGAGATGCTTCAATCTCCTCAGCACCACGGCAGCCTCCCTGGACTCTCCAGCAGTTCCCTGCCTCTCACTACACAGCATCATGATCCAAATTTCCTTCTCTAGTCCAAGAAGACCAGCCTAAACCAGTTTCTACTTGCCATGCAAGAAGGACAATTTTTGGCCATGATTCAAATTTCACTGCAATTTTAGGGGATGTTTATCTGTCTCATGAGGTGCATCTTCCATGGATTTCAGTTGAGTTTGTACATTACAAGTAAGTGACAGTAATGAAAAGAATATCCTGATGCTTTAGTTGTGACATCTCAGTTGGCAGTTGCACCTCTTGCACTAAATGCTGCTCACAGAAGCTTTGGAGAGCTGCTGGCAGAGAAGGAGACCTAGCAAATTCCATCCTTCTATGGGGTGTAGTAGAAACTCGGGCCAATAAAAACCATTACTTCCACTGTAAAAAGTAATGGCACAGCTCAAGAGTTCCAGCAAGAATATTGTAAAAATATTTTAACAGGAAAAATAGTTGTTTTCACAATGTTTATTTTGTTTTTAAATGGAATCATTAAGGTTGGAAAAGCCCTCTAACATCATCGCATCCAAACATCAACCCAATGCCACTGTCCTCACTAAACCATGTCCCCGGGTGCCATGTCTACATGGTTTTTTTGAACACCTCCAAGGATGGTGACTCCACCACCTCCCTGTTTCAATGTCTGACCACTCTTTCAGCAAAGAAGTTTTCCCTCATATCCAACCTAATCCTTCCCTGGTGCAGCTTGTGGCCATTTTCTCTCTATCACCTGATAGTAGGGAGAAGAGACCAACACCCAGCTCACTACAACCTCCTTCCAGAGAGTTGTAGAGAGCAATAAGACCTCCCCTCAGCCTTCTCTTCTCCAGAATGTCTTTCCAGTCGTCATTGCACAACTGAGCAAGGAGCTGGTTTTAGCCTGTGTATAATGACCAGATGTGCTCTAGCTTTTCACAGCTGCTCTCCTATCAGCAGAGGGCTTATTTCTACCTCATGAAACAATTAAAGTACCCGAGAAATGCTCAGCAGGAGCATTCTACAATCATAATCATTGTGTTTGTCTTGGATTAGGAGCTTTGCAGGATTTATTTAGAAGCCTTTCTGTTTATCTGTTTCCAGCATGTTAAAACTGGCCTTTCACATAGAATATGCTAAGCTTCAGTGTCATTTTCCATGCTTCATATTTTCTCCAGTAATAAACAGAATGTAATAAGGATAAATTATAAATATTTACAAGACTATTTTTGTCTTTTATTAGGTTCTTATGATTTAGATTTTAATATCCCAGCCAAAGCTTTAGTCAGAGCTCTCTAACATCAAAATGCCTGCTTAGAATTTCACCTTTGAAGGCTGATATTGTTGACTGCAGAATCCCCCTCACCTGCACCAATGCCAAGGAAAGCATCCGGTGAGATAGACCAAACAAAGTCTGTAAACCTTAGATGTCCAGATAGGGGTTAGGAAGTTCATGTGACCCAAGCACATTCCAGCACTCATCCTTTTGCCCCTGCTTCTCAATTAGTCACTCTAACAGACCTGGTTGCGTGCCAGGTGCACCAGATATGTGTCTTGAAAGATAGTGAAAGGGGAAAAAAAAAGAATAAAGAATTCTTAGGGCTCTAGAAGAGCTGCTTCTTATAAATCAGTAACTTTCTGTGCTTGGATTCATATCACAAGTCATAGAATCATGGAATTTTTTTTGGTTGGAGAAGTCCTCTAAGATCAAGTCCAACCATTCTCTGACTGCCAAGTCTGGTGCTAAACCACGTCCCTGAGTGCCACATCTCTGCATCCCTTAAACTCCCCCCAGGGATGGGGATTCAGTCACCTCCCAGGGGAGCCTTTTCCAGTGTTTGAGAACCATTTTAGTGAAGAAGTTTCTTTTGATGTCCAATCTAAACCTCCCCTGAGCAGCTTGAGACCATTTCCTCTCATCCAGTCATTTGTTACTAGGGAGAAGATGCTGACCCCAACCTGTCTCCAAGCTCGTTTCAAGGAGTTGTGGGGAGCTAGATAATTTCTCCCCCAGCCTTCTTTTTCTAGGCTGAACAACCCCAGTTCCCTCAGCTGCTTCTCACAAGACCTGTTCTCCAGACCCTTCAGTAGCTTTGTTGCCCTTCTCTGGACCTGATTCACACAAATATAAATAATTTGCTTAATATTTTGTGAATGGTTTTCTTCTGGAACTTGAATATAATTTGTATGGGAAAGCGTCTGATGGTGCTAGAAAAGAAGCAGTCTTCCTTTAGTTTTCTGAGAAATAATTAGCACAAGCCCTGTGAGGAGAGGCTGAGGGAGCTGGGGCTGCTTAGCCTGGAGAAGTGGAGGCTCAGAGGAGACCTGATTGCTGTCTACAACTCCCTGAAGGGAGGCTGTAGCCAGGAGGGAGTTGGTCTCTTCTCCCTAGCAACCAGCACCGGACTAAGAAGACACAGTCTCAAGCTGCACCAGAGGAGGTTTAGGCTGGAGGTGAGGAGAAAGTTCTTCACAGAGAGAGTGATTGTCCATTGGAATGGGCTGCCCAGAGAGGTGGTGGAGTCCCCATCCCTGGAGGTGTTCAAGAGGGTATTGGATGTGGCACTTGGTGCCATGGTTTAGTCATGAGGTCTGTGGTGATGGGTTGGACTTGGTGATCTCTGATGTCTTTGGAACCTCAAACCTAAACTTCCCCTGACGCAGCTTGAGACTGTGTCCTCTTGTTCTGGTTGCCTGGGAGAAGAGACCAACCCCTTCCTGGCTACAACCTCCCCTCAGGTAGTTGTAGAGAGCAATAAGGTCTCCCCTGAGCCTCCTCTTCTCCAGGCTAAACAACCCCAGCTCCCTCAGCCTCTCCTCACAGGGCTTGTGCTCAAGGCCTCTTCCCAGCCTTGTTGTTCTCTGGACATGTTCAAGTATCTCAATGTCCTTCTTAAAACTGAGGGGCCCGGAATGCGACAAAGCCAGGCAATACAGGAAAGACTGTGAGGCCCTTTACTCATCTGGAGGGAGCCATGTATCCCAGCAAGACCTGTATCCACAGATACTTCACTTGACAAACCTGCAGAGAGAAGATGGTAGACTGGCAAATCTTCCTTGAGCAAGCTGCTGATGCTAAATTCAAACTGAAATGCCAAGGACATCCCCAGAAGGCTCTAAGAAGCCCGAGAACTCTGCCTTTGTGCAGTTCTCCAGTGCTAAATAAGGAAATGCTGTTCAATGAGATAAAGGAATAAGCATGCTCAGGAGGTAGATTTATTTTCCCTTCCGCTCACATAATCCTCTTCTTATTATTAAATATTGGCAGGGTTGCAGTAAAATAGCAGCAAAACACTGTCAGGAAACTGCTGCATACAATACAATACAATAAAACAGGTTGGAAGGGTCCTTCAAGATCATCGTGTCCAACCTATCAACCAATCCAACCCACCCAAACAACTAAACCATGGCACCAAGCACCCCATCAAGTCTCCTCCTGAACACCTCCAATGATGGTGACTCCACCACCTCCCTGGGCAGCCCATTCCAATGGACAATCACTCTCTCTGTGTATAGAACTTCTTCCTAACATCCAGTCTAAACCTCCCCTGGCGCAGCTTGAGACTGTGTCCTCTTGTTCTGGTGCTGGGTGCCTGGGAGAAGAGACCAACCTCCACCTGTCCACAACCTCTCTTCAGGTAGTTGTAGAGAGCAAGAAGGTCACCCCTCAGTCTCTTCTTCTCCAGGCTAAGCCACCCCATCTCCCTCAGCCTCTCTTCATAGGGCTTGTGTTCCAAACCCTCACCAACTTCGTCGCCCTTCTGGACATGTTCCAGCAAGTCAACATCCTTCCTAAACTGAGGGGCCCAGAACTGGACACAGGACTCAAGGTGTGGCCTAACCAGTGCAGTGTACAGGGGCAGAATGACCTCCCTGCTCCTGCTGGCCACACTGTTCCTGATGCAGGCCAGGATGCCATTGGCCCTCTTGGCTGCCTGGGCACACTTGCAGGCTCATGTTCAGCCTATAAAAGAGTGCAAAAAAGAGAGCATAAAAGAGTGCAAAACCCACCTGTTTTCTTCTGTGCTTTTATCCATCTCTTACCAGTTCAAGAGTACTAGGGATATTCTCCTCTGATGAGTCATTCATTCTTGACCATATTTTGATTGGCTATTAGGAAAAAAAATCTGTTTACTGCAAGAGTAGTCAGGCTCTGGAACAGGCTGCCAGGGAAGTGGTGGAGTCACTGTCCCCTGGAGGTGTTAAAAAAAAACACGTAGGCATGGCACCTGGGGACATGGGTTGGTGGGCATGGGTGTGTTGGGTTGATGGTTGAACTTGGTGATCTTGAAGGTCATTCCCAACCTTAATAATTCTGTGACATAAGGATGGCAGGACAGAGTAAAGCAACAAATATTTTGCAACAGGTTTAGAGAAGCTATGGGTTTGTACTGTGAACCTGGTTGGCCATGGCTGCTGAAAGCCCTGAAATCTCAGCTTTGCAAGTTTTCCAATCTATCCTGTTGTCAGCATTGCTTGTTACTGGTCATGGTTGTGATAGGCTTCACCTTCCTCTTCAGTGGTGAATATCTTTTAATAATGCTTAGATCATGGAATGGATTCCTGGGCTGCTTCTCTGTTTTTTCCCAAGGCAAAACCAATTTCACCCCAAGGGACACGCTCGGGATGTGAGCTGCATTGGTATTGTCTTGGCCTGGGATCTTACTAACGATTGTAAAGATGAAACTGATTTGTGCAACATGAGCATTCAGTGTCCATGTGTGCTCCAAGACTGCTAGCAGCCCTTAGCAGCTTGTACTTGGTGACTGTCCCAGGACAAGCCCAAGATTCAGAATATGCAGCTGTGCAGATAAAGAAATACTCAAATATTTTTACCTTCTCTCTTGTTTTTCCCCAATGAGTTGGAGAAGGTAGGAGCTGCTCTGCACATCCCAGAGCTGACAGAGTTCCAAGACATTCTGCGGGAGCAAAGTATGGATAGCTCACATGTGTCCTCTTGACATTAAATGAAAGAGTCAGTCCTTGCAGCTCTTCTCATGGACAAGTCGATCACACAAACTTCAAACTCATAACACTTAGGTAATAAGCACATGATTTTGTGCCAGTGCTTTGAGGTCGATAATGACCAAGCCCTCTGAGATATGTAGCAGACTTGCAAGCAGCTCATTTTCTTGATAGGGAAATGATTCCCTGATGGTGGGGAGGAGCTGTTTTCCTGCTCTTGTTGCGTTAACTTCCACATGGGCCTGTCTGTGTTCCCTGTGGCGGTCACATCACGGTCAAGCACTTGTGTCAAGCTTACCGAGTCAAAACTGAGTGCTGTGAGCCTCCTGGCAAAGGTGTCCGGCTCTAGAGCTGCCCTGCCATGGTTTATAACCCTAGAAGGCCTTTAGGTGACTTGTTGGGAAAACTCTTCATGATCTGGTGAAGTTGTTTAGTGACTTTCTAAAGTAATTTCTTAATTAACAGTGAGCTGTTCTGTCAGCTCAAACCAACTGCAGTACCGAGGAGCTCATCCAGCTCAACACGTGTAAGGCTATAGTGAAGAAATTAATAAAAACTGCAAATAACAAAGGCAAATCATTAAAATCAGCTAGAATGGATTTTGTTTTACAAAAATAGTATAAATAATCCAAGAGCTGAAGTCCAAATGTCACTGATGTTGTCACTACTTGCACTGTCTCTGAAGAGGAAGAACTTCAGCTTGTTATAATTAGGCTATGCTGGTGGTGTGCCCTATTCCAAAGCCTGTTCCTGCAGAACTTGGCTTACCTGGAGATTTGGGGGCGGTTGAAACTCCTTGCCCGTCGTGATCTCTGCCTCCTCTCTGTGACGTGGTGCGTATGGCACCCAGTACAGATCTTGCAGGGTGCACGTGCACGGATAAATGTATGTAAGGTGCAATATGCTGAAATCCTCTTGCAGGGAAGAGTCTTGTGTTTGAGAAGTATCCTGGGGAAAGATATAACAGGCACTTAGTACATCATTAGGTAGGAAATGGAAGAAAAAGTTTACTTTTCCATATTAATGATCCATCGTGTTGGGGGGGGGGCAGAAATCTTCTACAGGCTAGGAGGAAAAAAGGATGACTTGGTAATACCTTTATCAAAGCTGAGTGGTGCAAATCTGTAACACATTGCTGCCAAAGAAGAGAACAGTTGAATGCTTGCCTTTTTTTTTTGTAATTACTGTTAAGAAAGGGTAGAATAACAAATGTTTTCCTGATCCCTTAAGTAATTTACTCCCTGGGTAACATTATTCATTGATAACATGCAATTTTATTTTCTTTTTCCTTTGGAAGAATGATCCATAAGCTGGCCAGAAGAGCCTGGATTAAAATAAATACCCTCCTGAATTCATGCTTTCTGTTAGTATTTTGCTATTTATGAATGTCCTGTGCAAATGGGTTTTGTTTTTTTCAACCCATGTGGGTGGAGGGGAGGAATTTCACTCTATTTTACTCCAAAATGCATGGGCTTACATAAAAATGCTCCTTAATTTACTACCACTGGTTTTGCTGCTGTGTCTAGGCTGAAGGATGTCAAGGAATAAATTTTGTTTTCTTGATGTCAAACAGATGTGTACCAAAAAAAATATGTATTTAAAAAAAAATTTTCTAGGGATTTTACTGACAGAAGGGAAATCTTTCACTTATGTTTTTAGTTTCCCCATGAGCTACCTTAGTGATTTTAATCTGGTAATGATATTGGTGGAATATGCAGGTTCATGATGTGGGGGGGTCTTGTGGGGGTGGGGTGGTGTTTGGGGAAAAAAAAATGTTATTTAGATGTTTGTGTAAAAATTCCCAGTTTAGGTATAGGAAAAATGAGATCAAGATATTTATTTTTCTCAAGCTTAAAGAGGAAATTTTTCTAAACCTTTTTTTTATTTGAGAGAGTGATTGGGAAAAAATAATATTCTCTCCTGTACTTTTATAACCAGAACCTATCATAAGGAAAAAAATATATTAGAACATGTAATAAGGACATAAAATGTAATAAGACCATGAAATAATGACATAAAATACAACTACATAAGGTAATAACATAGAATAAGAACATACAAGGACATATAGTAAGGGCATAGTATTTAAGAAGATGATAAAATAAGGTGACAAAATGTCATTAAGACCATACAATAATGACATAAAATGTAACTACATAATAAGGACATAACATAGAAGGTCTCTCTCAACCTGGTGTATTGTATTGTATTGTAAGGACATCTAGTAGGGGCATAATGCATAAGAAGATGACAAAATAAGGAGATAAAATGTAATAAGACCATACAATAATGACATGAAATATAACTACATAATAAGGACATAACATAGAATAGGAACATACAAGGACATGTAATAAGGGCATAACATATAAGAAGATGATAAAATAAGGAGATAAAATGTAATAAGAGCATATAATAGGGTCAGATTTCAGGAAGAACATACAAAAAGGACCTAAACTATAATAAGGACATCCAATAAGGACATATAATTTAACAGGAACATATAATCAGGACATAGAATAAAGACATAAAATGTAGTGAAAACATATGAGGGCCCTATTAACTTAATAACTGTACATGTAGAAAGTTTGAGTCTATAATGTCTTTATCCTCCCCCTGCTCTTTGAGCTGCATTTCCAGCTGCATCTGCTTTATTTCACTTGACAACATTTTAACTCTCTTCAGCAAAAGTAGTAAGAATTATGTCCTTGGAATGAACATCCTGAAGGTTGTAGCGAGCGGATAGTGGATTGCTGTAAAAAGGGTGCTCACGTTTCAGGAGGAATGCTCAAGATGAGCCATTTTAGAGCGAGGAATTCACCCTCACTCTTAGTTCAGATTCCGCGTCGCATCTCCAGATAGCGAAGAGCTTGGGATCGGTAAGCGATTGCATATTTCCCTGTTACCTAATGAGTATCCTGTAGTCTCTTAGTTTTCTCCTTTTTTGGTTTGTTTTTATTTGGTTTGGTTTGGTTTTGGTGGAGGGTGCAGTAAATTCATGGGGCAGGCTGGGAAATCTGTTAGCAGGTTTTAATAAAGCTTCAGTTACTGCCCCAAACTAATCAATGCTGTGGTTGCTCGCTCCGGCTGTCATCGCACGTCCGTTTGCTACGGATCTGGGGTGCTCCGTGGTATCGCTTTCAGTAGTTTTGTCACGTATAAACCAAGCTTTAAATTGCAGCACTTAGATGTGGTTTTCCATTCTGGGATTGAATCTTTCATTTAAGGGGGAAAAAAAAAAAGAAAGAAACAATGAATAAACTTCCTGCACCTCAAATTCAGTTGGGAATTTTTTGTTAATTTTCAACAGCGATGAAGATAAAAAAGAGTTGACTGGTTTGGAAGCTTTTTGTATTCCTTTCAAATGTGGCTTCATTTAAAAGAATATTCCACTCTCTTTATCCAAAGAAGTTGGTTTTGTTTTGGTTGGTTTTTTTTTTCCCCCTCTCCTTTATCCTCAGCTCACCCTGCTGTGCTGAGGTGTTACAGCAGCGTTTCTTGTGCTGTTCGCGCAGCGAGAGGACTCAGCAGCGTGTCAGCGAGGTAGCAAAGAGCTGAAGAGCGCAGGAGACCTGCTTAGAGTGTTCATTGTACTGCTCAGCGTGGTTCAAATTAATCTTTGATAACTGGAACTGGTATTATTTGATACAGGAAACATGGAGGTGAATTTCACCTGCAGCTGTGCTGCTTTTAGGTATTAAGTTGGTTTGGGTTCTCTTGCATAGAATTCTGCTCTGCGTTATCCTGTTGTCATCAGAATGGTTCAGTATCTCCCAGGATGTGCACCTTGCTCTGCCATCCACCTTTCTGAACATTAAGCTTATACCCCAATTCCTGACAATTTCCAAATCCTGTAGTGCTTCTCCTAACGTTTGGCAATTGATACAAAATTCTTGGCTAAAAATGTGCTTTTGCACACTACTGCTCTGGGCAAAAGTTTTCTTTTTACTGTTGTTAAGGTACATTTAAGAAGCAAATAATTCCTTAGACAGTCTATTTTGACTAAAAGTGTTGTGAACTCCTTTAAAATATTCTCTTTTCGCTAGTAAATGTGACTGGAAATTACTGGAGCATTGTTAACCCCTGTAAGTTGTTTAGAGATCTGTTAGAAATCTGTTCCTGCTCAGTCATATGTAAATTCTAGATTTCTGACATTTCTCTTTATTTATGGGGGAGGTTGTGGGGTGGGAATTCATTCAAAACACTCAACAGGAATGAAGTTAATTTTGTCAAATCACTTGGGAAGAATTAGATACATCTGCTTAGTTCAGTCCCTCTACATTGTATTCAACACTTCTAGACAAGAAACAGTCAACAGCCAGCTGCCTCCAGCACGATGTGGAAGGTAGAGCTCTGTGTTTTTACACAGACATCCAAGGTGTCTGTAGATTTGGGTAGTAATATATTGTGTCGCAACTTAATTTACTAACAGCACATAGTAGCTTTGTGCTCAGATCTTCATTTTATGCTACGTGTGTTGTCACAGACCTCAGGCAGACAATAATGAGCTTGTGATCAAGGCTGTGGGTAGCCAGATTTGAATTTGCAAACTCCAGGTAGATTGGACCAAAAGAGAGCTCAGACTGTAAACTCCCTTCTCCTCTATCACATCCACAGGAAAAGAAAAAGAAGGCATTGTTTTAAATGGGCAATTGCTTGTTGTGCATGGTGGTGATGTATATTTTTGTAGCACTAGCTGTGAGAGTTTGGAGGAGGAGACTTGTTTTTGTAATTGTTTTTATCTCTCTGCAGATAGAAATAGGTTATCAACATGCTTTCAATTATCCGTGGATAGGAATGCAATTATCCGTGGATGATGCACAAGCTAATAACAGAATTCAGAGTAAGGAGACCTATATTCTGCATCCTGTGTCTGTAATAATTTCCCTACTCTTACTGAAACAGGAATGCAAAATACAGACCCTACTTGCTTAATCCAGTTTATATAGAACACAGAGCTGAAGCAAAATTCAGTTTATGAATGACAACTGAAAACGAAGGGTTTGTTCCTTGGGCTTGTTCAAAATAGTGAGCCTGCTCAAAACAATCTCTCTAGCCTTTGCACAAGACCTTTCAGGTGCAGGACCATTTTCACCAGCTTGCTCTGCAGAGCAGTACCACTGTGACACTACATGCTGCAAATGCTAGCAGGGTGTTGGTTGTTTTGTTTCCTAACACAAGAGTTCAACTGGTGATTACCTTGGGCTCTTAACGATGCTGCTCTACTCTTGCGCGCAGGCACTGCTCCCCAGGCTTTCCCCAGCAATCCCACACTGAAATCTTGCTGCCCATGCAGATCGTAGAATCACAGACCGGTTTGGGTTGGAAGGGACATTTCAGGATCACCTAGTCCAACCCCTCTGCAGCCAGCAGGAACATCTGGAACTAGAGCAGGCTGCTCAGAGCCCCAACCAACCTGACTTACAATGCTTCCAGGGATTGGGCATGTACCACCTCTCTGGGGAACCTGAGCCAGGGTCTCACCACCCTCAGCATAAAAAAATTTCTTCCTTCTGTTCAGTCTAAATTTTTTCATTTTAAACCACCACCCCTTGCCCTGGTCATCATAAACCCTGCTAGAAGACTGCTTTCTGGTCTGTGTGCACAAGTGTGTGTCTGTGGCAGGTGGGCAAAGGGGATAGGAAGAGGGTTGGGACCATACCCACCCATGTTTCCTTAGGAACAACACTTGGATCACTTCTCATTTTGCTAAACCCCTTGAGCTGTAGTTGAGTGCTGACAAGAGGTGGGGATTTGGGGAATTAAAGGTTCCCTTTGTCTGAATCCCCATCCTGTTGAGTCATTGCTTTTCAAAAATTCTGCATTTTCCACACAAGACAATTTGAACTCAAATGAAAATATTTGCCAATTAAATCACTGTTTGCCTGAAACAGCGCTGCAGAAATGCAGTGAAAACTGATCCTGGACTGCAGTGGTTTTATGTCCAGATTTTAGGGTCTTAATTAACAAATGTCTGCAGGGATTTTAAGATCCTCTTCTTGCAGATGGATTTAGAAGGGCAAAAGAACAGTAGCAGGGTGCTAAAGAACTGCTAAAGCATTTTTTTTGGCATTGAGTGTCTGCTCTGCTGAACTGACAGCTCAAAACTTGGCATGAAATGAAAGGATGAGCTTTGGACTGTATCCAGAGTCACCAAAGTCACTGGGTTCAGCCTTTGGAGAAGCTTGAATCCAAGTATGTCCTCAAAGGTACTTGTTGAAAGTGGCTGCAGAGGGGCTAAGGGACTTGAATTCATCTTTGGCAAAACGATTTTAATTGTCTGTTTTCAAAATGATTGAGTTTGTTTTTTTTCCCCTCTGTGTAGACTTGTTTACTGTTATCTCTCTTTTCAGTTTGTGTCTTTTTATGGAAAATAAAAAAAGCCAGGGAAAAAAGGAATTTGTAAAGCTTTTCCTGTGAAAACCCTTGCCAAGCAAATCTTTATTAGTTATCCAAACAAAAGGCCATTTTTACAGCTAGACTTCTCCATGTATATTTTCAGACAACTCACAAGCAGCCAGCCAACAATAGCAGTGGCATCTTTCACCTTTAACCTTGTGTTCCTCAAAATTTAACTAAGAGAAAGGAAAGGGAAGGAAAGGAAGAAAAGGAAGAAAGGAAGAAAGAAGGAAAGGAAGGAAGGGAGGAAAGGAAGGAAGGGAGGAAAGGAAGGAAGGGAGGAAAGGAAGGAAGGGAGGAAAGGAAGGAAGGGAGGAAAGGAAGGAAGGGAGGAAAGGAAGGAAGGGAGGAAAGGAAGGAAGGGAGGAAAGGAAGGAAGGGAGGAAAGGAAGGAAGGGAGGAAAGGAGGAGAGGGAGGAAAGGAGGAGAGGGAGGAAAGGAGGAGAGGGAGGAAAGGAGGAGAGGGAGGAAAGGAGGAGAGGGAGGAAAGGGGAGGAGAGGGAGGAAAGGAGGAGAGGGAGGAAAGGAGGAGAGGGAGGAAAGGAGGAGAGGGAGGAAAGGAGGAGAGGGAGGAAAGGAGGAGAGGGAGGAAAGGAGGAGAGGGAGGAAAGGAGGAGAGGGAGGAAAGGAGGGAGGAAAGGAGGAGAGGGAGGAAAGGAGGAGAGGGAGGAAAGGGAGGAGAGGGAGGAAGGAAGGAAAGGAAGAAAGGAAAGGAAGAAAGGGGAAGAAAAGGAAGGAAGGAAGGAAGGAAGGAAGAAAGCAAGCAAGCAAGCAAAAAAGAAATTCTAAGAACTTCCATCTTTCCATGAAGGGATTCTGTGGAAAACTCAGATAGCAAAGGACAAGGAGAAATTCCTGTGTTCAATTTTAATTGTGCATGTGTGGAAAAAAATCCCAAAATCCTGCAGCAAAAAAACCCCCAACATTTTCTGCAGCAACCTGCAGAAGAATTTGACTATCAGCAATAGTTTGCCATACAAAGCAGAATGACACTGACTCAATATAGAGAGTGATTTATTATTTCTCCCGTAACTCCAGTGTTCTTTCAGGCAAAAAATATTCTTGTCTTGCGTGCAAAAACAGAAACAGAAATCTTGGAGAGCCTAGGTAGCACAGGGAATTAATCCCTTATGGGAAACCCATCCCTACTAGAATTAGTGGAAAATAAAAAATTTAAGCCATAATGAGTCAAGAAAGTGGGTTTTGGTGTTTACTAGTTCCAAGAAAACACCCTAATAAAGTCTTAAAAACAAATGTACATCAAGTGCGAGTCTGGCAAAGGTGAAGTGGCCAAAGAGGCCCAGGACAGCAAGAGCAGGACGAATATCCTCTTCAGAACGATCTCAGCAGGCAACTCTGCTTTGTCTGTCCTGGTTTTTTTTCCCCTCAGTACTGGATGTGGAAATTTCCTCATCACTTTTGCAGCCATAATCCTTCAATACTTAAAGTATCCCATTAAAAAAATCACCCACAAAATACTCAAACTGTTACATTGGGA